>JBBYHM010000026.1:11851364-11882577 GCA_038381775.1 Adansonia rubrostipa
GTAACGTAAACATTATGAGCCGCACCTTGCATATAATATATATATGTATATATATATATATATATATATATATATATACATGCTTTTAACTTTGAGATAGAGTTTGTATTTTATATATAGACAGTGAAATTTTCTAATTTCAGATGTAACGGTAGATCATTCATGCATGCGGTTGTTATTCAGAATCCAAACGGTTGAGAGAGATAACAATATGAAATACTATAATTTTAGGTTATTCTTCAGCGGCTCCGTAGACTAGTTAAGAAGTACTACTAAAAATTTGTGACTAGGGCCCAACCCAATCTTGCTCCGATATGCCCAAATCCACATGTTTGCAACTAAGATGACCCAAACCGATCTTGGATTTTTTTTTCCTTTTTTTCTTTTAAAGAGTTGTTGATTTAAGATGTTTCTTACAAATATGCTTCTTGTAATCTTTTATTTGGTACGGCAATGGTAATTCCAAAATTTTACCTGATTTTAACTTTCAATCTTCTCACTTCTTGGGCACAGTTATTTACGATTAACTCCATTTCTTTCTTTCTTTCTTTCTTTCTTTTTAACGCTGCAAGGAACCTAAGTTTCCGGCATCTACTTGGGGTGATAGATAAAGTAATTGGGTTGGGAATGGTCCAGGTTTGAGCTGAATAAATTATGTGAATCCAATTACAACCCATTCAACTTCAATTGAGACCCAAAATATAAAATATATATCAATAGGATCTTTATGGTTATTCTTAAATCTATAAATTTTTCAGATATATATATTTAATAGTGAATTTAAAATACATATTTTAAAATTTAAGATTCATTTTAGTAAACTCGTTCAAATACATTTCATCCACACAAATTACATAACAAATCAAATCCAATTTCATTATTCTTTTTCTTTCCTCAATATATTGGAAATTTATTATTTTTTTTCCCTCCTATACTTTGTCTAAGTTAGGTCGAAAATAATATACTTGAAAATTAGGGGAAAGAATTAATCTTAGCATTAACAATCCATTTCCTTATATTTTAGCCTCGTCAAAATATATATATATATATATATATATATATATATAAACAATTACAAGAAAGAAAGTTTGTATTATTAGGAAATTGATGTGATGAATCCCAACAACTCAGGTAAACTATAAACAGTGTGCCAAATAAATTGTTGGATCCTAATCGTTGAATTGGACTAATTCAATGTGACGTTCGAATTAAATACCAAACCTTGGCCGATTCTGAAAATACAGAGAAACCTTACAAGGCAGCAAACAATAAAGAAAGCTTATAAATTAATCTTGCCGAGCTGTAATGTGATTAGCGAAGCTGAACAGTTGAAAGGTTCAAAGTCTTCTTCAAGCATTTGAACCAGCAAGTTAATTAAGGTCTTCTCTGCACTGAGGCGAACACTATTTAAGTACATAATCCCAACATACTTGGATTTCGAGTGAATATTTAAATATGTAAATACAGATAATTTTAAAAACAAAACAGTCAAATGGTAAATAAGGAAATCAGAAAGATGAGGAGGATTAGAAAAAGAGATATTTTATATTGTTTCTGTGTTTATATTAGAAAAGGATGTTATCAGCTTAAATTAGTAAAAACATCAGTATATCAGCTCTCCTAAATTTAAATTGCCATCACGAATATGCTTTCAATAGCATTGCGTTTATCGTCATCTAAGACGGTGAATATCAACCAAAGAGGGAATCGAAACTGCAACATAACGCTTGTGAGCCCTAACATTACGGCTGCTATTTAATCATACCTGCCAGCTCTCTTCTAGCTCCATTCTAAGGATCTTGAGAGTAGAAGTCAATAATCTCCTTGAGATTAAGCTGAAACAAGGAAGAACAGTCATTATTCAACAACCAAAGCATGTGTTCAAACAAGATAGCATCCACATCCACGAAAATCACTCTCCCACTCTCTCTTCTTGCACCAATGACTTGACTACCATATTCTTTCTTCGTTGCATCAATCAAAACCTGGAATGGACTCTCCTCTAACACAATAGGGTCAACCAAAAACTCCCTCTTCTCTTTGCCTACCACCACCATCACTTGTCGCTCCAACTCGAACTCGCCGTATCCATCCTCCTTTAGAGGCCGATAGCCTAGCGGCGACGCCATGGAGCGCCTTCGCAATAAGGAGAGAGGCAACACCAAGCAATCCATGATCATGAACTAATAACTCGAAATTGTGAAGATAAAAGTGTATAGTAAATATGTGATGTTAATGACTTAATAATTGTGTTACGGCTAGGAAAATGAAGTGTATTTATATAAATGAGAAAGTGGGTTTTTTGGGGTAAGGAAGAACATGGGAATTGGATGTGAAAGTGAAGGATTTGTATGCGGTAGAAAGTGTTTGACAAGTTCCAATTGAAAAAGCCAAGCAACGGTTATAGAGAGAGGAAACAATAGGGGAGTATTTATAAGCAAAGCAAAAAGGAAAAGGTCGATTAAATAAGAGTACTACGTATTTTATTGGTTCTTTTAGGTGTTAACGTTGGTTGGGAGTTATTTGGAAGTAAAAAGTTTTTGCTGGGCAGGCGTTGGCATGTTAAAGAAGCAGAAGCATGCCTACATTCATATTATATATATATATATATATATATATATATATGGATTTTGCTATGAGGTGTTTTAGTATTTGTAAGGTTATTATTGCATTAGAAATGATTAATAAAATTTTTAAAAAATTATGTTTAATATAATATTATTATTATTATAAATAAAATACTAATTAATTTTAAAAGATATTTAAAGAGAACTTATTACTTTTTTTAAATTATTAATATCGATAATTATATTTAACATATATTTAAATATGAATATAAAAAAATAAATTTTTTAACATATAAAATTTTTTAAAATTTTAAATATATTTATATTAAATATATTTAAATCTAATATCCGTATTAAAACTTAGTGACGTAAGTGGAAATTGAAATAAGCTGTGCTGGATTGAGCAAATGTCACACTCAAATATCTTAGCGGCTCGTTTGAAGGCTCCGCGCCAGGCCTTGGCTTTGAAGTTGGATTGTAGTAAGTGAACTTATTTATGGATTTCCTATTCTTCTTCCATTATAACTTAATTATTATGTCTACCAGTGGATGAATGATGATGACAATAAGGTTAAAACTCAAAACAACCAAGTATCAAATTAATTTATTATTTATTTTTCATTTAAATCATATGAACCCGATGATGAAACTTAGGTCAAAACCTCAAATGTTGTTTGATAAAGATCAGCTTGTTATATGGCCTGCGTTCAAGTTGAGGTTCTACCTTAAACATCATCATTCACTTACGCATGGGGTAAGCCAAATTTGGGAAGCAAAATGCTATTAACTTTGTTAAGTTGTTGTTGGATTTGCCTTAAGGTTGAAAACCGACAATCATATCCAACTTACATTGCGCGTTTAGGACCTAGGAGCCGCCTAGCTCTCACTTGGTGGCACGAAGTCCGAGTTTCGGTGCAGTGTTTTGGATTTTGCAATAGCTGGTGGCATAATTTTCCCTATTGAATTTTGACGATTTACCACTTAAGACAGAGAAATATCTTTCCAAGAGATTACTTCCATGTTTTGATTATTCGGGAGGATTCGAGAAGATCTTACGACACAACCTAAACTTTGAAAATGTCCCACAAGCTTTTTTTACTCTAGGTATCTAGCGTCACGAGATGCTAGCGCTATCTTGTTGTTATGCAAGAGCTGTGATTTTAACGCAAGGGTCTTTAGATTTGATTTGGGAATTAAAGTAGAGACCAATCTAAATTTTTTTATTGTCAAACTTTAGCACGTTGGTATGTTAGAGAAGGATACAACAACCGAGAGACACGCTGAAACAAACTTTAATTAATACTTGGTAAATCAATAGACTGTTCAACACCCTACATCTGTCATCGAATACCAACTGGTGAGCAATATGTTCTATAGTCGTGCTCCCGAAATGGTGGTAAGTAGTAATTATATTCAGAAAAACCTGCTCAGAGTTTTAGATATGAAGAGTTTTTTGTTTAATATATCACTGACAAATAAAAGAATACTAAAAGCAGCTTGGCAATGATGACAACAAATCTTAGTGACAACTATCGAAAAATCCCGTGATATTCATATAATTGAATTGAGTTCTATATCTGAAACCTAACAGATGCAACCACCTGAGAAAACAAGACTTAAAAAGGTAAATTTGAGATTCTCAGAAGTCATTTTTCAAATATGGTGAAGAAAACTTGAAAACTACTCTGCGAAGATGGAAGAAAAAAAAACTTGATCTAAAAGAAAAATGATTCTCTATCATTTCTATTCTTTAACAATGGATGTTAGAATTTGGAATTTGACTGATAATTGTTATGCAAGAACAATCACCAAGTTGATGCCCGAAGTGATCTATTGTTAATTCAGAAGCATCTTCATTGGGGAGTGTGGCTCGTCCAAAATGGGTACATTTGCATATTGTTATTATGAATAGATGGAGCAGAATCATTGTAGAACCCAGACGTTCGATTAAGAGGGCTATCGCCATTATCATCAGAGGATTCGCTTGAGCCACCTTGTGAAGAAGCAGTCTCTGTTGTTCCTGGAGCTCCAAAATTCAGCATATTCGATGTTAGAAGGGAAGAAGGTTCGGTTTTGAAAACATCTGAGTTCTGTTTTTTCCCATCCGCAATAAAGCTGCCGACAATGACCTGGCAGGGGATAACAAACAAGTAAATAAAAAAATTGAAATAAATTGACACCCTTGTCATGCCATGACAAGTTAGAAACTTCCTTGACATCCGGATGTTACCGGTAAGTATAGCACCTGAGATGCTAATAACTAAATTCAACTAAAGCCTAACACACCAAATTAATTGAGGCTTCTGAAATGTGCATGCAGCAAAAAATTTCATCATACCGTTATGGTAATTAATAATTAGTAATTACACACGAACATGGAAATCATAAACACAAATTTGCAACAAAGAGATACCTGAACTGGAGACGCTGCCCGTAGCATCCCTGCAACTCCACCACCTAATACTTGACCATCAGATCCAGCCAAATAGACACTTAAACCACCAGTCCTGTTGCGACTAACATTATTTTCAGAATGCACAAAGGAACCCGATAGAGAAATAATTTCAAATCGGCCCTGCAATAAAAAAAATATCACCTCATTTAAATTGTTCATAACTATACAGGGAAAATAATTCAAATTGCTAAAATTGTGTGGATCATTTTGGTTTAATAAATATTTCATGTCTTTATAACCATGTACGGATGAAATTTCAGCTTAATACATGTATTTTGATACCATTAACTATAAAACTCTGAAAATAAACTCAAGTGATAAAACCGATGGGGCTCGGTTATAAAAGTATAACCCATGGCTGCATAGCATTATGAGCCTTCTTTAATTTACATTCCTCTCCATTCACCTCAACAATTTATACATCTCAAGTTCTCTATTTTTAACTTTCCTCTATCTCTCATCCTCACATGCTCGCTCACCCACTCCTTTCTCAAATCACTCTTTTGCTAGTTAGCATTAGTGGAGGATGTTCAAGAGTCAAGAGTTTGAATACGAACTACCGGTACATAGGAGAACAATGACTCAAGACTGCATTCCAAATGGTTTTGTTTGTATAGTTTTCTAGTATATGGGTTTCCAATGTAAGGTTTGCCACCATGTAATTACATGCCATCCTCTTTCTTGGGTACATAAAATCTATATGGAGTTTTCTAAATGGGCATATGTGCCTATATATATGGTTTGCAGTGTTTGAGCTTTAAGTATACTTTCATTAATTTATGAATTTGTATAGAGGGTTCTGACACTCAATAAATTTCCTTCTCAATTTTCTTTGTGGTTCATTAGCTTTCCTCCACAAAAGGTGGCAGACATTCTTCATTTTGTTATTGCCTAGAACTGTTATTCTTGCTGCTAGTGTTGTCAAATTGGTGTTAATGTTGTTTTGCTATCGTAGCTGCATCTAGGAGGAAACAGCACAATAAAGAATAAAGCAGGGAAAAAGTGGGAGCACCATCCAAGTTTCAATTTTTAAACCAATTCTTGCAAATAACTTACCCAAATTTCTTGAATCCAAAACTATCCTTGGCTCTTATAGTTCATCAAAATCAAAGAAGGGATCAGATAACTTCACAATTACTTAAAGCTCCCCTTTTTGCAATCGGCAGGGATTGACAGCATATATTAGTAACTTCCTACTACAACCATACGTTTCCTGACATGAAATTTTAGCTCTAAGCCTAATTATTGTATCTAAGAAACAAGTTCATCGAGCACAACCACACACTGAAAAACCCAACTAGCAATAAGATAAATAATATATGCCTTTTTTCCCTTAAGATGGGGTTAGCATCAAAAGCCACACTGGCCTTGGGTTAAATTTGGTTCTCCCTTCCAAAGACTCATGTAGTCTGTTATTTCCTTTGCCACTATCGTTCAGTCTTATCACTGATCAAATTTGAAATAAGGTTTTTTCTTGGACTAATGCATTTGATAGGTTAAAAATTCATTCTTTTTAAAATCAAATGTGAATATATAGAAATTCCACAACAGAAGTGTGTGTGCATTGGCACACATGCACACAAACACAGAAGAAGGAAACCTTATTTTTCTGCCAAAGGAGAGTCCAAAAGTATACACTTCAGCAGCCTTGGAATATGGAAGCAATCATATTCCTATCTAGACCAAGGTATTGAGGACATGTGTTTCATTCAATTCTAAGCTTAGTTTATGATATGGATCTTATATTGATACTAAAAGTACCTCATATGACGCTTCACCACCAGACATTTCAGGTCGGCGGAGTGTAACATTAGAGACTGCACCAGTTGCAGAGAGAATACAGACTGTTCGTGGTCCTTGCTGTGAAAAAGCCATAATCTTTGATGCTACATCCTGCGAATAAAAAGGCCTCAAGAAAAGGAACATTATAAATAAGGTTCAAGAATTACAAACATAGGCAATGAGAAAACATGCAAATAAATTAGTATTGCACAATTATTGGCGTATAGTACTATGTTAGGCAGATCCATCTTTAATGGAATAAGAGTGCATTTTGCCTTGATTTATTGACTGGAAGAGGCCAACTAATCTACCCACTACACTTAAACTATCAATGAATCAATGTCCTTAGACAACCAAAAAAAATCTAATGACTCATGCTACCTTCCACAAGCTCTACACAATTTACATTGCCCCAACTCAGCATTTGAACTGCAAAGACATTCAGTTAGAGCTAACATGGTGATCCACTTAGTGATTATAAGATGAGTTGTTTATATGCAATTATTTTCCAAAAACCATAATTCCAGAATCGTGTTGCAAAGGGTTTGAAGATATTCACTCAATGGATGATTCCAAAATTCAATCTAAGAAATTTCAATCATCCTCATTACGGCCACGAAAATCTCATAAGCCTAACTTCAGATACATGATATTCCTCGATTCCATCCAAAACAACAACCATTGCAGCTTCATATTTTATTCATAACACAAACTCACCTCCCCGGCTTTCACCATGATCACATGAGGAGTAAATCCCACCCCGACAACTCCACCTGCAAAAAAAAAAAAAAAAAAACACACACACACACACACACAAATTTTAAATTTACAAATACGGAATACTATGATCAAAAAGAAGACTATAACTTTGACACAACTCTTACTGACCTAATGCATCCATTTGTCTTTTTCCAGAACCCGGCGGCCGTCCACGGTTCCTTTTAAAAGGCCGTTCTGAAGTGGCAGCACCACCACCGCCTGTGCTAGAATCACTAACACCGTGATTTGCGGAGTTATAAGCATTTGGAGTGTTGGGTGCCAACTGTAATAGACCAATGTTACCATCGGGTGAATATTTTCTAGGCCTACCTCGCTTCTTCTTCATAACAGGCTCTGTGTTATATGGAAACTGCGGTGATCCATCAAAACCAACGGGGTTTAACGAATCCAACGGCGTGGGTTGCTGTTGATATTGTTGACGCTGCTGTTGCGGAGGCGAAGCTAAGGAGTTGAAAGGGAAACGAGGAGTAGAAGAAGGAGGGATATTAGACGTTGGATTAGGGCTGATCAAGGCGGAGTTTGAAGGGTATGACGAATATGCCGGTCCCATTACCATCTGTTGGGATTGTTGTACCTGTAATCCCCTTCCAGCTGCTAGCGGATCCTGTAATTCTCTCGGCTCCATCTTTTTCTTTTTCCTTTTTTTTTCTCTCTATTTTCGTTTCTTTGTTTAAAAAGAACAGCAGAAGAATTGTAATGTGAACCAAGTTCTAGCTGGATTAAAACTGTGAACCAAGTTCTAATTGGAGTGAAACTGTGAAAGTGTGAGAGAGAAGATTTGAAAGAGAGGTAAGTTCAATGAGTTGTGTGAGTTATCTACTTTGAGAAACTGAGGGAAGTGGAACTCATTAGGCAGACTGCAATTGAAATTAAAAAACTGGGGAATGTATAAAAAATTAAAATCAAATATAATTTACAGGTTTTTTTTCTTTTCCCCTTGTTGGCTTTAGGGTTTTAATTACCTTTGAAATACGGTATTAAAAAAAAATACTCCTTAAGTGCCCTTTATTTGGGCAGAGATTTTTTTGCCGGGAACTGATTGAATTTTTCTTGTTATTTTTAATTGGCTAACAGGGTTTTTTTAGAGGAAATTGAGATTTTGATTTTGTCGTATATTTTATAATTGATTATTCAGATTGCTTATGGTAATGGAAAAGAAATAAAAAAAGAAGGGTTTAATTGACAATTTTTTGTATTAAAGCAAAAGTAAATCTTTAGTATAAATGGTACTAATAGTTGCTAAAGAATCCCAATAACTGATAACAAAATTTAGTATATAGGCCTAAGCTTTGGTAGATATAACGTTTCTGTCATCTTTGACAGAAACAAGATTGCAACTAATTGGCGGGTGCTCGCCTGACTTCCGGAAATACAGATGTACCTGCCATGATGAACTACACTGCTATATTTTGATAAGTTTGGGACCTATCCCGTTAAAGGGCAAAAGTAGTCTTGAACTTGTTAGAGTCAGAATCTAAAGGGGGGAAAAAGACAAAAATCAGCTGCAATAATAATAATAAATAAGTAATCTGAATTTCTATAGTCACGAATCACGCCAGACCTGACGAGGGGATTGATTAAAACCATGATATGTTTTTGGCGTTTATGGGCACAAGTTGCGCCTGTAATGCCCCCAGAAACCTGGACGATGTAGCGTAGACTATTAATGACGCTTAAAATGGCACGCTGATAACCCCTTCATTGCTGGACAGGTCAGCACATTAAACAAGCACTTTCATGACTTTTGAAAGCACAAGCAGAAAAGTTGGACTGGAGAAAGGAAAATTCCAAATCAAGCTTCCAGGTTCCCACCATCCCCCTCATTTAAAACCGGTATCCTTACAACAAAAATACGTGTGGCAGCATGCAAACAAATAATAAACCATTGTGAAATAATGGCACAATGTTGTTGCTCCAGAATAAGGATAGCCTTTACAAGAAAAATAACAACCAAATACTCACTTGAAATAATCATATTAACAAAATTCTATGTGGGAAAAAAATGCCTAATAATTCAAGAAATGGAGGCTCATTCACCTTTGCCTCGAGGTGAAATACATGCAGGAATCACTTTCTACTTTGTTGTAATAGGTAGCAAGTAAATATTTTCATCACTGCTCAAATTCTCTGATACAATCCTTGCAGTAAGTCCCATGTTTCTAGCACCTGATCTCATATGAGCCAGCCTTGGTAATATAGCGAACCCACTCAACAGTGTTATACCCACTCTTCTCCCACACCTGCAAAACAAGGATGAAGTCAACATACAAACTTCACCTAAAGGAATCACTTATGCATTCAGAATACATATGAATTGCTTACCTTAAGAAACCGGACCCGTAAACCAGAGGCCGTAAACATTGGAACCTGAGAAGACATTGAGAATATGTTACAGATGTATTTTGCTTGTCCGAAGGCAGTCAGAGAAGAGTTTTCCAAACACATTCTAACGAGTCAATATCCCCTGTTTAAATTACCCCAAAACTACTATTCTTTGGCTTTTTCATGAAATGCAAATAATCAAATAGGACCTTGATTCCTTTATATCCATTGATCATCTGATTATTCCAAGTGCCCCCCCAACCCCCAAATTCCGAATTTTCAGTGAATCTAGCATACATGGAAATTCAACAAACTTTAAGAGGGTAGAAAAGGGAATCTAAAGCACTGACGACATGTATTACAAATAATAAAGTTAACAAGTACAAAATCCTTATTTTAACAAACAGGAGAATAATTTCAAAAACGGTTATATTTTTTTCTACAAAAGATATTGCATTAAAAAACAGAGCACAATGAATTCAACATGATTTAGCAGTAAAATAGTATTCAATTTAGGCACCTGAAATTCCATCTGAATTGGTGGCCTCGTCCAAGACTTTTTTTCTGCCATTGTGGAAATTAACTCAACCTCTGCACTCAAGGTTGGCTCTGTTTGTCCAGGGAATTTTCTTATCCTAAAAATCAGATAAATTGATCGAGCAATTACTGAAGTCAATCTAAAGATCATAAATAGAGTGAAAACTACAGACTATAAAGGATAAACTCATTCGGCTATTGGCAATCAGATGGGTGCAGGGATAAAGGATTGTGGATAGGACTGCAGCACAAACAAAAGTTTTAGCCGATCCACTTTAATGTAAAGAAAGGCCAGCAGCCAGATTCTTAATATTAAAGTAGTATACAGA
Organism: Adansonia rubrostipa; assembly: GCA_038381775.1. Lineage (NCBI taxonomy): Eukaryota > Viridiplantae > Streptophyta > Magnoliopsida > Malvales > Malvaceae > Adansonia > Adansonia rubrostipa. The sequence continues at coordinate 11,862,137 of JBBYHM010000026.1, forward strand.
AGATACGCACGTATTAACAAACTAAAACACTTACTTCCAAACCAAGCAATCAATAGCAGCATTGTACTTTGCTCGACCTGATGTTACTTGGAAGCTTGTCTTGGCTGTTTGCTTTGGGACAGGAATTTTTATAACAACTCCAAGAGCAAACATTTTCGCTCCAAAGACACTTTTAACCTGAAATATTAATAGAAATAAGCCAACAGCAGAATCAGGAACTTCCAAATATGCCCAATTTCGAAATGTATGATAACAAACCTTAACATTTACTTCCATCCGTGTTCGACCAAGTTCCTTGATTGTCGGCAATACCCGGAAAGGAAGATTAACTCCCTCAGTGATACGGTACCTATGCATTCATCAAGTCAAAAGAAAATTAAACAAGTATACACAAAAGAATTATGTACTGTGGAATCAAAGTTCATCGCCATTAAGCATTCATTTTCAATGCATATCCAGATTTCTAGGTTCAAATGGCACCTATGGTCAACAAAGCATTCTAATAACAAATCAAGAATGAACATTGATTGGTAGTCTAAGAAGTAGCTATAGATAATACAGAACTTATCGTTAACATAATATTTATATAAAGTAACAAAACTTAGCTATGACTGAATTTGCACACTACATAACATATACTTGAACCGCAAAATAAACAAGGAAGAAAACTTCTAAGCTTACTTCATTAATTCAAATTCACCATCTGGTGGCACAAAACTAACAGTCTTTTCTGAGTTGAACCTTGTAAGATTTACACACTGATGGAATGTAACATCGTCCAGCTCAATAGTCTTGCCACTGCAATAAGTACCATTGTAAGGGATAGAAATTATAAAGCTGAACTTACATGCTCGGAAACAGAACATAATAAGGCAATGAGAGCAATATATAAACAGAAAACACACTAAAGGCAGCCTAATATGAAATCCTTTAGAAAGTCACATGAATAATCAAAATTTCATCATAAAAATTGCAACATTGACAAGAAAGAAACAAGAAGATGGTATATGAACAAAGCGAAGCAGCATAGGATGAGACATGAATGCAGTTAGAAGCCACCTTTTAGTAGGACGGGATTTTATTTGTGATTCTTTCTCAAGCCCAATTTTATCGTTCAAGCCCAATTTCAGATCAGGCATTCCAGAGAGGAAACATTTCATAAGAATCTTTCCAGTAACATCACAACGCAGAATGCTGCCTGCAATCACCAAATGGATAATTGTCAGCCAAACAGACACCAACAAACAAAAACAATTCCAAAACCAGTACGAACCTTTTGAAGACATAAGTAGGTTTACACTTTCCACAATGTCCAGAAACACCTGAAAGAAACAAATATTAAAACCATAGGAGCCACCATAGTTATAAAGAAAGGAACTTGGCAGAGCTCAGAAGCAAGATCACCTCATTCTTTTTATAAACAAGTCCCTCTCTTCGCCAGCCAACAGCACCCGTAACTTGTAAAGTTGCATTTGGAACAGGCTTATCTGAAGGCTATTGATTTATTGCATATAGAAAATCAAAATGGTATACGAGTATGCAACTTTAAATATAAGTTAAAGCAGAATAAACCTACATCTGGCATATGAGTATTACTTACATGCATCAAACTTCAAGAAACAGCTACTTGTAACACATAAAATACAACAATAACAACATACCTTAGATGAAAATGGGGATCGCACTCCTTCCTGAGTAATGTAAAGCTTTAAAATTTCGGGAGAGAGATTCTGTGGGTAGCCAAAGTCCATTATTTCTGCACACACCAAAAAAAAAAAGCAAACAAGCATTTTATCATTCAGATAACATTTGAACGCATAGTTAATGACATCCTTCCTCTCAGAAAATAATTAGAACAGAAGTTACATGCAACCTAAAAGAAACAACCTATATCACTTATTTGTCAGTTGATTAATCAGTTGAGCCTGCAAGTACTAATCATATCCTTAAGTTGCTACAACTAGTATCATGGCAATCTAAGCTTCCTATCACAGTCTATAATACCAGGAGTCAAAAGAATCAAAGGTAACTAGCCAATGGACAATACAGCACAGCAATCAAATAGTAACTAAACACTAAAGAAAACAAACAAGAAGATCCGTGTGGAAGGAGAAACAGTCAATTGTGCTTGAATACATACCATCCAACAATTCATAAATCAGAACGAAATTATTACGAATAGCATCTTCATCAAAAGCACCACCAAAATAAGATTTGAACAAAGCAACAGCCTGCAAAAGGAGCAAAAATACCAGCATCAACTACGAGAGAAAAATAAACGAATCACACATTTGTATAGTGGAATATGAGGCAAATCTGTTGCATATGAATAAAAAGAACAAGGTAACTTTGACTACCTCAACAACAAATTTGAAAGCACAAGCCACATTAGCATTACTGCTAACAACAATTACAATGTATACATTGCTGATTCTCATGTAAAAGAACGAGCAACCTCCAATCTGTCGTACTGGACATGTACCAAGTTCTTTCGTTTGCATAATGTGCATTCGGAAGGCATCCACCATATTTCCCCTAAATGATAAATTATACAAATCAAACACAGAAAAAAATACCTACATCAATTAAGAAATTAGCATAAACCTCACTCAAACCTCGCCGTTTCAAGGGGAAAAAAAAAAACCTAGAAGCGTTCACACGAAAGACAAAATTCACAAAATTAATTCGATTTATAAAAGTTAATAGTAGCTCGAATTGAAAGGAAAAGACAGAAAGAAAGAGTTACCCGACATCGTCGCGATAAAGACGATTGATGAGGACATCACCACGGAGATTCAAGAAGTAGACGGCAGAAGCGGTCACCGGCATCTTCGATCCAGTGGATCGCGTCGTACGTTAAATTAAGTAAAATCAATTGGGAAAAGGATTGGATCGGCCAACGGCTGAAACAGGTGACGGAAGCGGATCTGGAGAAATAGAGAAAGTTCGCCTTCGATTTTTGGTAATGTGATCAAAGCATAAGTAAATAAGAGAAGAGAAAATGGAAAATATTTTCAGAAAAAAAAAAAATTTGTAACGTGCGCTGCTGCTGAGATTTAATGTCAAGAGACATTTCGGTGTTCTACATTTTATATTTTGAAAAATAGTTACATTATCCGACAATCAACTGCTAGAGGTAAAAAAGAAATAACACCACGTTAAAAATAAATAAATATATATATATAATTATTCCATGAAAGTAATAAAATTTATAAAATTTAAATTATTAATATATTAAAATTTTTAAAATATATAATAATTTTAAAAAATATAATATATAAAAATAATATAAATATGATAACAAAAAAGTTTTTTTTTTTTTTTGTCTTAAATCTTTACTGGCTCACGCAATTATCACAAGCTTAAAGGTTCTGGTATGCATGCTACTTTAGCATGCAAATAATCTTTGTCTATAATTAGAGAGTAAATGAGAAATTACTTAACTAATTTTTTACAAAGATTTTGCTAACGACTACTTTAAATGCATTTTTTATGGGTACTATTTATGATAATATCTTTATTAAATATATTGAAAATAATGAATAAAATTATCAATATCTATATTTAATACAATAATATTTTTATAAAGAAATATTAATTAATTTTAAAAATGTCCTGAAAGAAAAAGTAGTTAGCAAAATCCTTTTTACAATTTAGTAGACTATTTCTCTCGGGGAAAAATAAAACAGAATGATCTTGTCACAAGTCCTTCAAAATGCGTTGAATTAACTCAAACTTCTATTGTTTCTTTAATTATCTTAGTTTTATCCTTTGATCATGCTTCTTTTGGTTGTGTGCTGCTTTGATTTTCAGATGTTTCACACTGGCATTGAATAAACTCTTTCATTAATGAAATTTATGTACTAATATTATTAAGCTAAAATACTTAAAATTAAAAGAAAAAAATGACCGATCATAGAAAAAGATTAACGTTGTTGCTTTTTGATGATATTGTCTTTGAATATTCCATGTCCCAACAAACATGCTTATGCCTTAATTGATTTGATCTTTCTTATTAAAAAAAAAAAAATTGACCGATCATAGAAAATATGAATTTTGGTGCTTTTCAAAGCTTCGACGAATCACTTATTATTTGAACTCTTAATTTTTTTTAAGTATTAATGTTTAAATCAATATTTAGTATATATAATTATAAAATATAATTTTTAAAATATATAAAAAATTAAATATTTTTTAATATAATTTTATCAAATATATAACTGTATTAAATAATCATCCGATTACATATATCATAAAGTTCAAAGATTTTTGCTTCCTACGTTAGTCTCTGGACCAAACAAATATGCTTTGCTTGATTTATTTGTTATAAGGTTAAAAAGCACTACAAGTCCATAACGCAACCCAAGTTATCTCAATTGGTGCTAGCTACCTCAGTTGTTTATAAATTATTTCCTAATTTTATTAAAAAAATTCACGTGACCGGTATCTCTAGAAAAAAATTTGTCCTTCTTTTGGGGGTGGGGGGGTTGGGGAGGGGAATATGTGGTTTTGATTTTGTTGATCAAAGAGGGAAATGGAGATTAATAATTATAAGTCAAATTGGACTCGAGAAGTGATGCCTGATGTTTAATTGCAGCATATTCTCAAACTCCCAAGGTCAGCTTTTTTTATTAATATTAATTAATTAACTTTAATTTCAAAATTAATTACGGTCTAAAAGTAAAGTTTCTATTTAATTTTTTTTTAAAAAAAATCTAATTAACAGAAGCTAATATACACTAGTTATAAATTATTTAATTATCATTTTAGTATTTTACATTTAACATATTAATTTTACTAAATTCAATAAAAAATCATAAAATATTAATCTAAGTGATATTACTGGACAGTGATTAACGTTTAATTTTTAAATATAACAAATTGAAAGTGATAAAATAAGAGGAAAGTTTAATTAGATTGTCAATCCCAACATCAAGGATTCTTTTGCTTGTAAATCAGCAAAAACTGATCTGTTTCAGACTTTCTATTCAAGTGTCGTAACAATTTGGTCCCTACCCCACGATTCTGTCTCAGGTTTGGCGATAACGGAATGGGTTCATCCATAAAAATTCCCTGAAAGATCCCTCTAAAAGAAATAAAATAAAACAAACACTTGCTTTTATTATGTCCATTTCTGAGATCTCACTTTAGAATTCCAAGCTCTCTTCCCTATGCAACAAAATAACAATCTCTTGGTATCTTGTGCTAAATGAGTTCTTTATTTTTTTAATAATTTTTACATAAACTAAAAAAAATATTATAGTTCTACGACTTCAAAAACCAGCTAAGCGCTGAAACCGGATTTGATTAAATTAAGGCCCACTGTTTTAGAAAGTTTCCTTTGAGAAAGCTCTATAATTAGCCAACATTGATAACATTAACATAATCTTCGACATGTTGTTGCCTTTTATTATTGTTGCAAGACAGTTATCTTGGCACAGAACTTGCTCTTTCCTGCTGTTCTCGGATTTTTTAATCAGATTGTAAAGGGTATGAAAATGAAAGCTGTGTTTTAATAATTTGTTAATCAACCCTCTTTATAATTACTTTTATTTCGTTTTAATTTCTGATCAAGTTGTGATTAAGATATAGCCTGTTCAGTAGTTAAGAGTTTAAGTAAGAATCAAAACAATAAGTAAGAATCAAAACAATAAGAATAGAAGAAATCACAAGGAACAAGTTCCTTAAAACAGAATTAAAAAAAAAAAATTCCTTTTTTTTTTTTTGGTATATTTGCCCTCATATTACTGACAAGACTCCATTTCTACTCTTCATACATGTTTTTTCATGCATCAGTTCCTTTGTAGTTCAGCAATATCTAAGACAGTAGCATTAGAAGCACAATTTATATATATATATATATATATATTGAAAAAGTAGAAATTTGGTTTCTAGAAAATAGATAACAAAAGATTTACAATTGTTGTGTTTCCAACTTCAGTTGAATCAATTACACAGTCTGAAGAAAGCTCTGCAATCCCATGTGTAAATCAGATCTGAAAAAATGTTTTATAGTAGTAATTCACTAGTTACATTTTCCCTGTATTTGCTGTCCGGGATGGCCGAAAAATTGAGCAAAACCTGAAACAAAAACCCTTCTTCTTCTTTGCTGGTGGAGACTTGGTATCCCTCTTAGCAACAAGATCAGCCATGAACTGAACAATAGCCTAATGGACAAAGAGTTTGGGTAAGTATATTATAACTGGTTAAACTAGAAAGATCCCGACAAGCAAATTTTGTAATAAGAATAGCATACCTGAGCACCCAATTTGATTACTTGTCTTGGCGGAACTTCCAATGGTGTCTCATCAGCGTGAAAAACTCTCAATTTTGACAATAATCCGAAAGAATCTGGTAAAATTCTGATCTGGTTGTCACTTATATCCAACTCTTCAAGCATCTCAAGATTTCCAATTGATCTAGGCAAAGCTCTTAGATCAGCAAAGTTCTTCCCAACATTCAATTTTCTTAGACTTACTGCAAAACAGAGGTTCTCAGGGATGGATTCAATCTGGTTGAAGCTTACATCAAGCTCCTTTAGACTGGAAAGATTTCCCATTGTTGTTGGCAGCCCTTTGAGCTGGTTATAGTGTGCTGTAAGAATCTCCAAGCATTCCAGCTTCCCAATTGCCTCAGGAAGTGCTTTTATCTGATTAAAATCTAATCTTAACTCCAATAATGAGAAGCAATTTCCAATTGTGTATGGAAGTTCTTCAAGTTCATTCGTTTCAACATTTAGTCTCTTCAAAAAGGTCAAATTACCAACTGTCTCTGGCAAATGGGTGAACTCATTTGAACTCAAATCTAGATTCATGAGGTTTTTCAAGTTCCCAAAAGAAGCAGGCAATGACCTTAATCTGTTTGCATGGAGATCAAGCTCTATTAGATTGACAAGTTCCCCAATTGCATCAGGAAGATTAATAAGTTTGTTCGAGTGAAGATCAAGCTTTGTCAAGGCATGAAGCCCACCGATGGAGGGTGGCAGGGCCATTATTTGGTTTTCAGATAAATCTAGTTCAGTCACATCCTTTAATTTCCCAATTGATACAGGAAGCCACTCAATCTGGTCCATCAACTTGCCCCTAAGATCAAGAACTATTGCTCCCATTTTAGCAGTATTTTCAATAAGAGCTGCTGTCTTCATTAGGTTTAGTTTTTCACTGCTATCTTCACCTGCAGATGCACCAAAAGCCTTTGTTTAGGACTACTTTACTTGCCTCTAAATTATATCAACCTATCTTGGAGAGTAAGGATTTAGAATAGATATTAAATTTTTTTTTTTTTCTAGCAGGATAAAGGAAAGCATAAAGCTATCGGCTTAATTGATGAAAATTACCAGAAACTTTCCTTTTAAAAACTAAATCACAGCATTTCAACCAATGATATCTTGCCAGTTGAAATGGAATAACTTGAAAATGATCTCCCATTAGAATTATAGTTTCTTCTATTTATCCTGATTTCAATTCAGTCAGTTAACAGTAGCACAGGAGGAAAACAGTTGTAATTTCTCAAATTACAGATGCAAATGGAAGCAAGTAACATCACCTTTGACCTTTCTCATCTAAAGTTGAAATCTCCATAATAAGTAATAACTCCTTCCATTTCATCTTATAAGAACATGCAACAGTTGAGCGAACTTCGAAAAAACTAAAATGGTTCAAACTATACTCTCGAAATTGTACATGTAATTCTGTAGTATTGGCTAAATTTCACAAGAAACCAAAATCACCAACAAATATAAGAAATTTTATCCTTTACCTGAAAAGAAAGAAGCCTTTGCGGAAGAACTTCTAACCAAACCACCGTCTTCCCTTCTCTTCACAAACCAGTCATCGTTGATCAAACTTTCTCCATCAAATTTTCGTTCTTGTTCCCCCAAAATGCTCATTTTCTCATCCTGGGTATCCCCGGAAACCAGTAAAGAAGCCCTTTGAATCAACCCATCAAAGGTCTCAAACATCTTGTCAGCTTCAACCAAGTGAAGGGCCTCTTTTTTTTGCTCATGGCTTTGAAACAACACCATGGTCTTCCTCACCTGTTGCAGAACAGAGAAGAGTTCCTCGGGGACATCATCACGGGATTGTTCCTCTGAGATTCCCTCAAGCTTGATTTTTTCTTCATTTTCAACGGTTTTGAGAACAGACTTGGCTGCTTCAACATCTTCAATGGAAGGCCTTAATGGAAGTGACCTGTAAAGTCTCATGATTTCTTTTACTGTTTCTACAAAGGCCGGTGATGGGTCTTCCTTTAACATCACAGCCATGGCTATGGTGGTGGTTTTTCCCCCTTTTTTTTTTTTTTTGGTGACAAGAAAACGGTTGTTTAGAAAAGGCTTTTGAAGTTTCTGTAATTCTATGGGCAAAGGGTATTTGTGCATAATCAACGGCAAACGAATTAGACATTGTTATTTATAGTACAGAAAAGAGTTGGAAATTTCTCTATTTTTTTAAAAAATTATATTTATCATCAATTCAAACCAAATACTTGGTTTTTCATTTTTTTTTCTTTTTTTTAATTATATATAAACCCATGCCAATCCATGGGTTTACCTCATATCCTCCTCTCACGAGTTTACTAATTAACCTTTCCATTGCATTTTATTAATATTTTATATGATTTTAAATTTTTAATTAATTAGATTGTTATATTTTATATTCTTTGACATAATATAATGAAATATAATAATATTTTTAATAAAAATTCATGTGAAAAATATAATTAAATATTTTTAATTATATCAAAATTTTAGTTAGAAAATATATAAAAAAATATAATATTTTTTATTGATATAATAAAAATGTTAAATTAATTCAAAATTTTTTAAATACTATTGTTAAAATTAAAAAATGATTTGTTAAAAAATTATAATAGATTGAAATTCTAAATGGGGGTCTAAGATGTAACTTGATCCTTAGTATATATATCTACTATAAAAGCCCAAATTGCATTGGATAGCTTACTTTGACCTTAAACATTCTTTTTCTAAGTGACAAGTAAGATATGTCTTTTGAATTTGATTTGAAAGTTATTTTAGGTAATGAGATATTTTATTTGAGATTTGAGTGTTTTTTTAGGCTAATAAATTAAGTCATTAGATTTATTTTAGATAAATTTGATTTTATACTTATGTTTTAGGGTTAATTAAAGTATTTCGGTATAATATATATACTTACAATTAAAAGTTGTTTCCAGGGCATGAAAGAGTTCAATTTATAGAAAAATTTATTTCGTAATGAGCTTATGTTAATTTATTTATAAATTTATAAAATTTTATATATTTAAAATTTATTTTATATAAATTTTAATACATTCGTAAATTTTTAAAGTGCTTTGTACGATGATTTTAAAAAAAATGGTAAAATTTATTTTGGCCCCCAAATTCATTTTTTTTTCAATTTTTGTATTTTGGTTTATTTGCAGATTTGTTTGATGTTTTAAATTTGGTAATACTTTTAATTCAAACAACATTTATTATTATTAGCTTAATTTTTATTTACTTTCTTATTCAATTAAACAAATACATTTGCATTAATTATTGTGTTTAACATTTTCCATTTTATGGTCATTAAGGAAAAATAAATAAAAAAATGTAAAACATTACCATATTTAATATGAACTGTTCATTTAATTTATTTTGCCTCTTTAAAATATTTGTAGTCTTACGATTTTTTATAATATGAAATAATTTTAGACACGGTTTAATTAGATAATATATATTTTTAAAATCAAAACTTTATTTTTTATTAAATTTTTTTATATGCAAGATAAATTATAATATTTTAATATTAAAAAAATTTATTATAAAAAATTTATATATTATTAATAAATTTAATATTATATATAATATTTAAATTTAATATTTTTATATTAAAGTTGCCATGGATTTGGTGGGATCATGCCTGCATAGTAAAAAATTTGACTTGTTTAAAGTTTGATTTGATTTAAGTCTAAGAATAGTTTTATCTTTGTACAAGTTTATTTTACACGTTAATTTTATTTTTATTTAAGAACTTTAAGTGTATATCCTAGCCCCCATCAATATTTTTTGCTTCGCCCGTATGCATTTGTTTATCTTTGTTCTATTTATGTTATATTTTAATTATTTTTTCATAAATTTGTATTATATCTTATTTTATTTTATATTTTGTATAATTTGTTATAATAGTTTGATTTTAAATTTAAATCAATTTATTTAAAATTTAAATTATTACATATACCATACATTAATATAATTAAAATAAATATTATATTCAAAACTTTGATTTAATTTCCCGGAGCAGAAAGGGCAAATTCTAGTTCTTACTTTTTTTTTTTTTTTCAATATCCCCTTTTATAAGATAAATCAATAAGTTCAAGTCCCCCATTACTTTATGGAAATATCCTCCAAAGATAAATTTAGGAGATAAATATTAAATAATAACGTGAAGATATTATTTTAATAGCTTTTAATATTGTTTTTTATTGAACCGATCGAGTGATTTATGCCCTAATTTACTCTAGAATTCATGAATTAAGTTTGCTCCATATAAACTAATTTTCACATTAAAAAAACACAATTTTACATTTTTTTTTTCTTTTTTTGCTAAACGTAAAGGAAATAATAGTAGAATGCATGTACGTAAGATCCTTATAAATGATTTTGCCATGAATGAAGAAAAATGTCAAAAGCAGGCATTGCTATTCTTGTTATTGCAATTTTTTATTCAATGCCAATATTTTTCTCCTTTGAATTACCATTTGGTATGTATTGGTATGTATCAAATTAGTTGTTTTATTCTTCAGTTCGTTTTTAATATATTGACGATATACTTTTTTTTATTTCATAAATAAAATTAAGAGATTATTATATATTTTATTTTTTTAATATAATTTCTTTTCTACACTTGGTTCAAAAAATATTTAAATACTAATACTATAATGTATTTAACCAACAATTGCCTATAATAACTTTATTATAAATAAGATAATTAATAATTTCTTGTATGTAGGATCATTACTTATGTAATTGATTATTGTATCCTTAACAAATCAGAAAACAAAAATCATAAATTAATTTAAGTTTAAATTGATAATTTTGAACGACATCCACAGTAATAATTATAAATTAGTACCACAAGTCAATCGGATATTAATTTAATTATAAGTAATAAATTTACTTAAAAATTAAAATTAGATTACATCAAAAAAATAAAATAAAATAAAGCATATTTATGTATTTCTAAATTTAAAAATATTTTTGCTCTCTTTTAAAAAGAAACTATCCACCTATCAAATTAATTTTTTTTTCCTCCCGTGTGTTAAAATCTATTATGATTTTATTTTTTTAAGAGGAAAATATATAGGCTTATTACTAGGGGTGGGGGGGGGGGGAATGTAAATATATAGGCTTTTATTAGGTTTGTGTTTTTCTTACCTCTCATCCCAAAATTCAAGAACAAAGAATGCAAATCCTACACCAAAAGGCCGCAATGGCATAAATAGTTGGCCCAAAGCTTGCTTTCATCGCCACTCAACAAGGCCTAACAAGCTTCTTCTTTTTCACCCCTTTCGAACCCCACCCTCCCCCCCCCCCCCATCTGAAAAAAAAAAAGAAAAAAAAAAGAAAAAAGATTAAATACTTTCTACTACTTATAAAGCTCTGCGTATATTTTCTTTTATACCGTCTCCGGCCTCTCATTTCCCTTGAACACTGAAAGAAAACGAATCTTTCACCAAATCCTTGTAAGTCTTTCGTTTTCTTTCATTCTTAACGTATTCTCCTTTGATTCTTGCATTTGATTTTGTTCTCATTTTGATCTTCAGGTCATAATTTCTTGCAGGTTTTGATTTTCTTTCCTTTTTCTTTTTTAAGAAATCTTAATTCGCTTTTTATTATATAGGAAGAGAAAAAAAAATAAAAAAAACACAATCAGATGGGCTGCACTGTGAGAGAAAAGCATATACGGTCGACCCGGAGGACCCGATCGGTGAGACCCGAAATCGATCCTTGCTGTCTTCTTGATAAAGATTCAATATCTAAATCCTTGAGTTACCATCTGAGTCTAAACGATTCAACCCACACCCCTAATCCTAATCCTAATAATAATACCAATACTGATTTTGATGAGCATGGTTTGGGGTATTGCACTGAGGAACAATTAGAGGAAATTTTATTGAAACACCTGGAATTTTTATATAATGAAGCTATATCTAAGCTCGTAGCGTTAGGTTATGATGAGGATGTTGCATTAAAGGCGATTTTGAGAAATGGGCATTGCTATGGTGGAATGGATGTGTTGACTAATATTTTGCATAATTCGTTGGCTTATCTGAATAGTAGTTGTGGTAGTAGTAATGGGAGTAATTCAGAGGAATCGGAGCCCGGTTTTCCAGATTTAAGGCAATTGGAGGAGTATTCTCTTGCGGGTATGATTTGTTTGTTGCAACAAGTTAGGCCGCATTTGAGTAAAGGTGATGCTATATGGTGTTTGCTTATGAGTGATCTTCATGTAGGTAAGGCTAGTAGTATGGAGATTCCGTTTCTCCCTTCGCCCACTAGTGGGTGTAGTCTGGTGTTGAAGAACCTAGAGAGCATTGGTAATAATGGGGTTGGTGTTGCTTCACCGGCGCTATATAGGTTTCATGGTGGTTGGGGGTTTGGGAACGGAGGAGCAGAGTTTCCAATGAATGGGTTCTTTTCCTATAGCACAGGAATGACTTGGCCGAGGGATATTGAGTGTCCCGAGAGGTTTAATCTTTCACCTTCAATGAAGTCTTTGTTGAAAAGGAATGTTGCAATGTTTGCTGCTAGTTTTAGGGCTAACTCAAAACAAATGCAGGGACAAAATCAGACATGTGTGGCCACCTTGTCTAGTGGGGATGCCCCTCTGGCTGTTGCTGGGGGTGAGGTTCCAGCTGAGAAATCTGAGGAGTCACAAAATTTGAAGAACCAGGATGGGGCTAATTCGGTATTGAGTAAATTTCGTGATTTGAATATTGATGAGAATTTGGAGCATGTTGGGGAAGATGAGAAAGGGGAGATGATAATTTCTCTGCTTCATCAGATTAAGGATCTTGAGCAGCAAGTGAAAGAGAGGAAGGAGTGGGCCCACCAGAAAGCAATGCAGGCTGCAAGAAAGCTTAGTAGTGATCTAACAGAGCTTAAAACGCTGAGGATGGAGAGGGAGGAGATGCAGCAGATGAAGAAGGGGAAACACACAATAGAGGACTCAACCATGAAGAGGTTGTCAGAGATGGAGAATGCTCTGAAGAAGGCTAGTGGACAGGTGGACCGGGCAAATGCAGCTGTGAGACGGCTCGAGAATGAGAATGCAGAAATCAGAGCTGAGATGCAGGCTTCTAAATTAAGCGCATCTGAATCAGTCAATACCTGTCTTGAGGTTGCAAAAAGGGAGAAAAAGATCCTGAAGAAACTTTTGGCTTGGGAGAAACAGAAAACTAGGTTGCAGGAGGAGATTGCTGATGAAAAGGAGAAGATTAAAGAGCTGCAACGATGCTTAGCTCAAGTAGAGCAGGATCAGAAAGAAGCAGAGGTACATCTATTTGCATTCGTTCTAGTGGATATTTTATATCTGATTTCTCTTTTATTTTGCCTCTGTTTTTTGAGTTTTAATTATTTATTTGTATGGGTGACCTTTTTATGTTCAATTTTCTGTCCCGTGTTTTTCTCAACTCTATTGGTGAGCTAGTCCATGCTTATAATCTCATTATCTTTAATGCGTTTGTGTATTCTCCATCTCCCCATTTCAAGAGTATAGAAAATTGTGTTGTGCAATCTTCTTTTGCAGTCAAAGTGGAAGGAGGAGTTAAAGGCCAAAGAGCTAGCCTTGGCTCAACTAGAGGAGGAACGACGCTCCAAGGAAGCAGCTGAGGCAAGCAATAAAAGAAAGCTTGAGGCTTTGCGTCTGAAGATAGAGATAGACTTTCAGCGTCATAAGGATGACCATCAACGACTTGAGCAGGAGCTTTCCCGTCTGAAACAAGCAGCACAATCTACCGAGTTGAATCAACAATCAGATAATTTGCTCACAGGGAAGTCGGAAGGGGCAAAGCCTTGGGGAGAAACAATTGCTAGGTTGCTTCACGAATTAGATAAACTACAGGATTCTTCTGAAAATGAAGTCATCTGTGATAGAGAATGCATAATATGTTCAAAAGATGAAGTCTCTATTGTTTTTCTGCCTTGTGCACACCAGGTTCTATGCGCAAATTGCAATGATAATTACGGGAAGAAGGGTAAAGCTATTTGTCCATGCTGCCGTGTGCCAATTGAACAGAGAATTCGTGTTTTCGGTGCTACTTCATAGTTGCAGTTTGGTTCAAGAAAATACCATGCGGCCAAAGTCTTCAGCATACTTAGTATTATGCTTTGTTTCCCCTCTAGTAATCAGTAAGACTGCTGGCTTTTACATATACTTAAACTAAGCATGCCACTGGTACTTGAGCGTGGTTAGTATGTAAATAAATGCCAATGTTCTCTCAAATGGCTCATGCTTTCGGCCTTAAAATAAGTTGAACTCTTGTTTCTTTTGTTGCCATCGGGTTGAAAACCTGAATCGAGCAAGTGGTTTCTCATATGTTGTATTCAATATGATATTGTCCATAGCATTTAACTGGAGTTAACTTTGTTGGCCTAACGGTGTTTATTGGGGTGAGTTCTTTTTTATTATTTTTCTATCCATTATTATTTATATAACTTTAATCATTATCCATAAATTTAATTTTGATTTGTTTTGATAATTCATAAGTGGGTTTTAATATAAACGGTATTGATAAATATATTAAAAGAAAATAGATAAAACAGTAATGGATAGAATTTCAATTCATGTTTATATGGAGTCCTTAGTCCTTAAATAATGAAATCATCTGCATACAAATTCCTTAAGTATTCTCTCTTTTTCCATTGCAAAAATCAACCATTCATAGCGTTTTTTTTCGCTAAGGTGAGAAAATAAGAATGCAAGTGAAGAATAATTAATTAGATATGATGAATTTTAAACTTATAATTTTCTGACTTCTGAATAATTTATTAAGGGGATTGCAGTTACCAAATATATTCGAAGGAAATTGGACTTGCCCAAAAAACACCAAATTTCAAATTAAAAAAAAAAATAGAAATTGGACTTACCAAAAGGGAAAATCATTGAGGGTCTAATCGGATTTGAGCCGATGACCTCTTTATTTGCAGTCAAATACTCTACGACTAAGCGGTGGACCTTAACGTATGCCAAGTACTAAAAGAAAATCCATCAACATTTATCCCATTAAGAAATATCTATAATTCAAAGTGAAATGCTAATGAAAGGACAAAAGGCACTTTTTTTTTTTTTTTGGGAATTTGCGATGGTGTAAGTGAATAGAAGAATACAAGTGGCAAGTTGTTGCAACTCCTCTTTTGTGTGGAGGAGCCCTCCAGCTTATTTCGGCTTGAGAAGTAGCTAAAGAAATGTAATTCTAATTATTTTATGGAATTTTACTTTAAATACAAGAAATATCCACTCCCTTCATGTACGATGGAAAACCTCCCATAAGGGGAAATGGAATACCAAAAATGTTGCTTTCTCAAAGTTCATGACCACTTAACTCAGTGGTGGAGTTCTTTTTAAGACTTCATTTTCAATTCTTAGGAGTGGGAGCATATTGTTAAAAGCGAAGTTTCATGAACAAAGAAACTAGGAAAGAGGCCAACACACTTACCTAAGGGCCAAAGGACAGCTGAAGCAATACATAAGGGGCAGGGCTGGTTCTGGTAGTCCTCATTGAGTTTGGTTTGGCTTAAGCTTCTGTTTATTTGTAATGTTTGTTTTACTTTCAAGATTCGCTACCAAATTTCAGTTCATGTTGAGAAGCTACTTTTATAGAAATCAGTAGACTCCATATGGAAGAAATAAATCATGGGTGGGAGACATATGAGTCAGGAAATCTGAATTTTGATGTCAATATTTCAGTTACTGTTCACTTCATATCTATTCACTGTCATGGGATATAAAAGAAAAAAAAAAAAAACTTATTTGTTCTTGTTTTAGTCTGTGAAATTATCATTATGGTGAGTTTAGAAGAACTTAAAAAAAGAGCAAATTTGTGAAGCTCCTGTCAAGTGGCCCTTCGCGATCAGTAGAGATTACTTGCTTCTTTTAGCAATTGTTTCAACTGTATTGTTGCTTGGAATTACTGAATTGGAAGACGAACCTGAATACACGAGGCTTGGGGTAATTTAGTGGATAGTGACTTTTCTTGACATTCTTTTAGAGTCAGCCAAGCCAACCCTAAAGAACAAAATGCAGAGAAAGTGGCCAAAAAAAAAAAAAAAAAACCTGTTAAAAGCAGTCTCATTAAATGGTGCAAGTCACCTTCACATTGGGGGTTGTATTTTGGAGATGTTGGACTTCAAAATGTGAATAATGCAGCTAAAATATTACCCCACTGAATTGATAACAGGCCGACCAAAAGTTGAAAGTGTTTTATCTGGAGTTAACATCTTGACAGAAATGGCGTATGACATGACTAAAATGTTCATTCCAAACTTCAAATCTCAAGCGAATATTGCATTTTCAAAAGCTTCAAGCCATTTGACAGCAATTGAGTGAAGTTGACTACTCTGCTCTCTGCTTGATGATTGAAGCCGAAAAAGAAGTGAAAATCTAAGTTCAAACATTCACCAATTGCCAAATTATTAGCCTTCAACTGATTTTTCTGTTTAAAAATGCTAGAAGATTTTCAGCACTTGGAACATACACAATCAGCATAAAATAGTTCAGTTGCCATTAACTCAACCGCAGGTGCAATCGTTAAAAGGGATTAACACCAGGGGGCTATTTTTTTTATCTAAAAACATAAACCTCAAACTAATTAAAACAAAGACAAAACAATCTTAATGGAACTTGATAGCTGTGAAGGGGTTGTGCTTATTATTTATTACTCCAAGAACAAACATTAAAAGGCGTCTTCTTAGAGACCCCTTCTCGATAAGACAAATTAGGTACTGTCATCCATTAATCATACCGATAACGACCCCCTAAATGACAATCACCAAATTGCCTTCTTGCAACCAAATACCATCATCACATTCCCCCAAACTTCCCACCTCCGTTAGATTGCCTGCAAATTGGAGCTTGGCTTAAAGTTTCATGCCCGACATTGAGAAAAGAAGAGCTACCATGATCTTTGCCTTCCTTTTTCAGAAAGGGTTCATATAGTTGAATGAACCAGTCTGATCGCAGCCGTCATTGCCATAGAAGTCCATGTAATTTGCATGTCCTGAGTAAGGTGACATGTAGCCAATGCGATTGAGATCATCAACATGTTCGATTTCCGCAAAATTTGAGTACAATGAACCAGGGAAGAAATCAGTTCGTTCATATTGTTGCCGTGGGGTCATTGAGCTTGGAAACTCATATTGTGAAAAGTATTGCGGTGCGGTTTGACATATTTGTGGGTAATCCTGCCATAAGCCAGCGGAAAATTGTTAGACAAACCTCTAGAAACGGCAACAACTGAATATTGAAATCCCAACTTTGTTTTTCCAGAACAAGTTACATACCTTTGAAGAATCAAGAATTAGATCAGGTGAGAGCCAAACGCTGGCAGGATCGATATCCACAGAAACAGGCTCAAATGGTAGCACTTGTGTGACTTCAAAAGGAGAAGGAGAAAGAGAAGGAAAAGGAGAAGTAATAGGGCTTGAATAACGGCTTTCACTGTTGCTGTAACTTGTTCGACACGAAATGTCACCAGAAGTGCTCAAGGTCTTGTTGCAGATCCTTGTTGAGGTAAGTTCCATATTGGTAGACGACCTGCTTCCAACCCCCATGGCTTTTGGTTTTCCATGAGCATCACTCACCTTCGGCTCTTTCCTTTTCACAACACGGCACAAGGCAAAACCACCCTGAAAAAGTACCAAAATAATTGGTTATATAATTCTTTCTAATGAATGAAAATGCAAAGACAAAGACAAACAATCATGCATGCTCTTATGTTTTCACCTGATTAGTTGATCCTTGAGGCTCATCAGCAAGCCGATACTCATGCATAACCCAATCCGTTCGATCTCCTAAAGGGGCACGTCCCTGGTAGAAAACTAGGGTCTTACGGTAGCCGGTAACAGCAGATTGGCACACAACTTTCCTGTCTTTTCCTGTTGCTTTCCAATAGCCAGCTTTGGTGGCACGATTCGTTCTTGAGCCATTTGGGTACTTTCGATCCCTGGGGCAGAAAAAGAACCATTCCAAATCTCGATTCGGAAGGAACGACTTCTCTGCAAAGCAATTCAGATTTTTCTTCTCATTTTAAATCTTTTATCAAAGCAGCGAAAACGACAAAGACAAATTAGACGATGCAACTGTTCTAGTTAGTTCTTTTTATTTGCATTGTTTCATAGGAAAACAAGAAGAAATCTGATTGAATGGGCTTTTTAGTTGAGAAAAAGAGAGTTACACGTCCCATGGGATTAAAGAACTGCAAAAAGAAAGAACACTAGACTACATTAAAAACAAACAAAAAAGTCTTATTCCGACGCTAAAACAAATCCATGTTCAGATTATACCTAAACCTGAAACTTCCATTCATATTCATTCTATCATCTGGTGCATATTAGAATCGAACAATTTTTTTTGACTGTCATAATTCTTAAATTCTGAAGGTTTACAAAAAGACAAAAAAATGTGCAGAGAAGTACCTGGCAACTCCCAAGGATCAAACTTGTACAAATCGACCACAGGAACAACTTCAAGCTCAATTTCAAGTCCTTCAGTTTTTCTTTTCAGGTAATATCCTATCAATTCCTCATCAGTCGGATGGAACCGAAAACCAGGTGGCAATGATGCCCCTCCCATGATCTCCGTCCCAAGTTTGCTTAACTCTTTTCTAATATGATCAGTTTAGAAATTTAAGGTAATGAAAGAATAGATTGGGAAAAAACCAGAAGCAGAGCCAAGAAAGTAGGGAACTTCGCCGCTAAGTTTCAAGGCTGTATCTACTAAAAATCTGGAAAATCCAAAAGTAAAGGCTTTTATCAACGCTAGATTTTTTGTCAAGAACCGAGTACAATTTCAACAAAATGTACTCGGTCAATGGCAGAATCATTGTCTTTAAAATGTGAAGTTGTTCTTCCAATGAATACTAGTACACCCCTCCACCCACCCACCTCAATAATTTTATCCCCAAAGTAAAGTTAATGGATTGAACAAGAACTTCGATTATAAACTATACCCAGAAGCCTAAACGGATTCAACTCTGCAATTAGCTTATCAATTCAACAAAGTAAAAAAAGCAAAAGACTAATTAGAACTTCCAAAATTGGAACCTAACCATTCAAAACGTGCGGTAAAATTGGATATTTTGCATGGAAATAGAGCTTGCAATTGTATCCTCTCAGAATTAATTAATAGTTGACAAGAGAACAAAGCTAGGAAGAAGTGAACTTGTGAGTAGAGTAAAAAATAGAGGCTTATGGGATGTCCGATATATAGTGCTTAGAGAAGCCAGTCAGCGGTCCAAAGAAACAAAAACACACCGAAAGTTGCAGAGCTTGCGTGTCTGAAGCTTGCCACAAAATTCCACAACCTTGGCCCCACCGTCTTGAACTCAATCACACTTAGCCAGTAGTAACTTCCCGCCAAATTAATTTATGAGCCCGCTGCATAACTTATTTGCATCTCTTTCCATTTCAATTGGTAGAATTTTTACCTTTGATTAGACGTCAAATAGCTTATTTGTTCTCTCATAAAAGACCCAAACTATAATCAAACTCTTTTACAGTAACTTAATTCTATTTGGCACTATCAAGAAAGAATCGTACATCAAATCCTGCAATATTTTGAAACATTTAAGGCTCAAAATTTATTTCGATGATTGATTTTATGTTTAACGGTTGGATGTTTTAAGGTGGCTTTGATTGGGGAATTTGGGTTTTCTTGGTCAAGTCCTACTCCTATACCTATACCTAATGGTCTAAGCTCCTTCCATGTCATCTTGAGTCAGACAAAACACTTTTCCATTACACATCTAGACATCAACATGGCCCATATTTAAAAGTGACTCTTTTTTGGTACGTCCAAACTCCAAACACACCTTAGTGGAAGAAGCTCAATTCTCTTTTGAATGCCCGTAGTCAGAGAGTGCAAATAGCACCAACTTAATTCCCATTTATGTGGGCTCAACTAATTCAATTTTAGCCAGAAAAGAAAGCAAGTGGTTGAGGGAAAACTCCGTATTCTAAATTAATACGGATTGTGAGATTGAATGCTTAAAATATATATTGTTTAAGATTAGTTAATTATTATTTAAAATAATAGTATTCTATTAAATATAATATTTGATAATTTTATTCATCATTTATAATATATTAAATAAAGATATTATTATTATTATTATTATTATTATTATTACTTTAAAGAAATCCAATTAATAAAATGGAAAAAGAGATTAAAGCTTGCTTTATGGCT
>JBBYHM010000026.1:11892258-11917931 GCA_038381775.1 Adansonia rubrostipa
GTATCACTCCAATTCATATAGAATCTCAAACAGAAGGCGAACCTCAAAATTTGTACATTCCCATATGAGAAGGCAGTGGTATTTGAAGCTCCAATTCCAATATGTATACCTACAAAGCCCCGCATCTCTATGAAATCTCAATATTTTAAATTTGCAACGTTGATGAGATTATATCTTCAAATTTGCCAGTAATTCAAACATAAAACAAATTAATTTATTCAAATTCTTTAGCAAATTTAGTTCCTATTGCAAGAAAAATAAATATTAATCAAACCATAGATTTAGATATGGGGTGGGTATTTATTGCAAATAATGATTATGTCAACACTTTGAAAACCCAAAAGTTTTCCACCATAAACTTAGAGGGGTAAACAATAGCTTAATTAATATGAAAATATTTGTTGCTTAATTGTCAATTTGCCTGCAATGTTTTGGGTTGACCTAGGGTTTTTGCTCCTTTAAAAATATATATATATATATATATATATGTATATGAGAGCATGGAAATTAAATCATTAGATGACCTCATTGAATCCATAAAAATCTAGAAAAAAAAAAAAAGGAAAGGTACCCAAAAAAAGATTAGAATATGTGATCTTTTTTAATTCCTTGTGGGTATTCTGAGTTCAAACATTTGATATGTGATTTTGTCAACCACAGGATGGCCAGGCCACCTAACCCACACCCTCCAATCATCAAAATTTTTGTTGGTTGAATTAGGGGAGATTTTCCTACCTAATGCTGTTGAGTTTGCTTCGTGGAGTTTTGACTTAGATGGACAAGGGTTGAATAATTTAAACAATTCGATAATTTTAATTTGAATTAGATTAAATATGAGTATAATAATTTTTATTCGAATTAATTTAATTTAAATTATTATTTAAATAATAAAAATATTTTTAATTTAAATTTATTTATAAAATATATATTAATATTTTTTAAACAATAAAATAACCTTACAAGTTGGTCCCAACTTGACCTGGTCTTGGTGAGCAACCTGCCCCCTAACGAGGTTAACATGAAGTTTAGCTGGATTACTTCGTTAAAGCACCATCTTTTGAGTTTTAAGCATACAAAAGGCAAAATTTGATACATAGCTCTGAACCATTTCTTAGGTATTTTATTTGTACGAATACCATTCATGTAGTATTTTCCAGTGGAAATACCAAATGGGATTTTTTTTTTTTAGTGGTTCGTCATTCACCAGTCGTTTAAGGCAATAAAACTGATAATTTCCATGACAAACAATGGTAATATAGCACTGCAAATTATATATTCCTGGAAACTATATGCATACAGACCATTGCTGACGTATCTGCCACCAATACTTCACCAAAGACAAAGACTTGAGGAGACTGAAATTGAGTTAGGACTCAAAGTCAGAATTTGTCCTTTTGAAATTACCATGGGTCTTTTCAACGGTGCATCACATCCTTGAGTACGCTCTGAAAAGAAACACATTTGCAGTCAATATATATATGTTAACTACACAGGTTGAACACTGTTCTTGAACAACAAATAAAATAACACGAGATACGAATGATCTATTTGGATGACATCAGAATTTTTCATTTGTAGAAAATAAAAGAAATTCGGACCAAAATCTTGTCCAAGGCTGCGAGCCTTGGCCTCTTTTCTTAACGGCTTTTTCAAAGTCCTAATCTTGGGAGACTTCTCGGCCTGAAAGCTTGAAACTTTCCCAAAATACTGCATATGCCTACGAGATTAGACCCACCTGACGGTTTTGAAAGATAACCCTACATTTTTTCTTTTATTGGTGGTGTGTTTTTTTTTTTAAATCAGAGATCCAAATAAAAAAATTTTCAATTTTGACAAAATATCATATTTGAACATGTTTTCCATTGCTAACCAAATAAGGGATTTGCTTGCTACATATATTGTTTGAAAAACTGTATGTTAACAGTAAATAAAGAAGAGGAAGCAAGAAAAATTGTCACATGAAAAGGAAAAATCAAGAACAGCAGGATGAGGCTTTCGTTGCCTACCATTCATAAAAGGTAAAACCGGCGAGAATCCATACAGACCAGCTTCTCTTACTCTTCATTTCATTGCCCTTGTAATAGATTTGCAGCCAAAATAATGGGCAAAAGCCTGCCATAATCAAAGAAAGATAGCAATAAGATGGCAGTCAAAATGTGGCTTCTTCCACTGCCAATTAATGCACTCAAACTCTCTTGTGCCTCCAAGTTCACCTCTCCCCTTCATTCTCCCTCTCCAGATGCTTTTCCACTGGGACCCATTTTCTTCTACCATTTCATGTCTCTGCTTTAGTGTCATGAGAGATTATTTTTTTTTAAAATCTTTTAGTCACAATTTTAGGGAATTAAGGATTGTAATATGGAAAATGTGTTGAATTTTGCATTTTTGAATGGGTTGAAATATTAAACAGGCGAAGCATGCAGGTTCAGTGGCCAGGCATCACTGACCATGCTCAGGTTATTCCCTTCTTTTCTCCCTTAACTCGTCAACATTTTCCTCCTAGTAATATTAGCCCTGGAAAGTTGCGATGTTAATAAATGGTTAATTCCATTAATTTGAATTCAATAGTATTAAATATTAGTAGAGATTGCTTGTTTGTATGAATTTGCTCCTCAGAATATGTTGCTGAATGTGCTTTTTGAGTTTTTTACTCCGGGAGCTGAGTAGTTTAGCTATACTAGCATATTAGATTTATGGTCAGTCTCTAATCCTAATCGGCTGTCGGGCAAACTATATACTCGGTAAAACACTTCAATTAGCCATGAATCCCACGTCAAGACTCAAGATCAAAGTCTGTCTAATCTGAAAATGGAATGACATAACGTGTTTCTACAAAACAATCCATCATTGACTGTTCTAAATGTACAGAATATTCTTTGACATGATTTCAGGACCCAATGGTAGATTGATGTCCCTTTTTCGGTATATGGCACAATAAAAAAGGGAGAAGAATAGCTCATCTAATAAGAAATTGATTTAAGATCTTACTGTTTACAGGACCATCTTGGAGAAGTAGTGTTAGTAGAGCTGTCGGAACCCGGTGGTTCAGTTACCAAAGGCAACGGCTTTGGAGCTGTGGAAAGTGTTAAAAGCAACCAGCGATGTCAATTCCCCAATCTCTGGTGAAATCGTTGAGGCTAACTCCAAGCTTACTGAAGCTCCCGGCGTGGTGATTCTCTCATTTTTCAACTATATACAACTGCTTTTCTTAATGCAGAGAAACTAACTGTACCATGTTTTACATTGGCAAACTCACTTTAAACATCTTTGCAATTGAAGATCAATTTAAGCCCATATGACGAAGGATGGATGATCAAGGTGAAGCCCAGTAGTCCATCAGAATTAGAATCCTTGATGGGTCCACAGGAATATACCAATTTCTGCGAGAAGAATGTGCTGCCCATTAAGACTTTGAACCATATTCTTCCACTTCTTTAAAGGAGCCAAAGTTTTACATCTTCCGTGTTATTGACAATCATCACAGAGAGTAAGCTCCAACCTTGCAAATTTACCTTCTTCCCTCTATTTACGTTATATTTTTAACATTTTTTTTTACTGCCTCTGTTTTATACGTGTTAGGATATTCCCTTGTTACGTACTGGAAACTGTTGTTAAAGTTTTGAATATTTATATTAATATATGACAAATGCAATTATTCAATAAATTTAAAGTTAAAATTGAATCAAATGATAAATTATACATAAATTAAAATATAATAGAAACATAACATCAGAAGACATACAACGATTTCTTAGTATTTTGAGTGTAGTCTTGTTTGTCAAAAAGTTTCCTCCAAATATTATTTGTTCAATGACACTCACAACTAATTGCCGATAAGTTCACATAGGCTTTGATCTATGTACAAATGTAACATTTTAATCAATGTTTAGTGACGTTAGTTGAAGGGATATTTATTTTAAAAAATATAATTAGTATATTATTATCTTTTAATTTAATAAAAGTAATATATTAAATATAACTTCATATTTAATAAAATAATCTTTTAACCTATACCTACCATTCGATCAATCCTTGTTGTAAATATAATGAGGTGAAAACCTTAGAAAGAGGCTAAACTGCAATGCATACAGTGTCAAGTGACAACATCGTAGTTTGCATGTTGCGCTTGCACCTGCCGCTGCGAAAGCAACGAATATATATTTGACCTTTTTTCCCCACTTTAGCCATTCAACGTTATTAGAGTGTCAATGTAAAGTAAATTGAATTAACCAGAAAAAAAAAAAAAAAAAGAACTTTGGTCGAATATTTTGTTCCGTCAGCACTACAAGTAGCAATAAAAAACTTTGTGAGAGTCGGCTCCTTGGCAGCCTTCGAGGCCACTGTCCCTGTTTCATTCGTAGCTAGGAGGAATTTGGGTTAAGCAACATGGGGTTTAGGTTGTAAGCAGTTTTATCTTGTGATTTAAATGGATAAAATAGAAAAATGTATAAAACTCCATATAAGTGCTAGTCAACTTATTAGATCTTCAATGAACAAGGGAAAAAAAAAAAAAACCTGAAAGGGAGGAAGTCGAAAATGAAAAACGTGAGTGTGGATTTAGATTTGGTTTGGTTGATTCTGGCAATCCTGGTGGGAGCTTTGTTTTTTATTTGGTTTTCTTGAGAAAATAAATGAATGGTACCATGTTATACGGTTGGGGAGAAGAGCCATAACTCTCTCCCGCCAGGCGAGATGAGTTGGCCTTTCGCTGGGGACAAGTTTTCCCATTTCAGAGCTTTCAAATCCAAGGAACTTAATTCGTTCATCAACGACTTGGTTCATAGGTCACCTTCTCTCTCGTCTCCATTAGCTAGATGTGTTTAAAGCTTATCTAAGCCAAATGTACAATTTTAGAGGGCTTATTTTGGTTTTTATTGCTTATTGACACTTCAGGTTTGATTGGTTAGAGAATGATTGCAATTTGACTCGAATAATTACAATTCAATGGCCCCTAAACACTTCTATTTTGAGAGTTTAAAATCAGAAAATAATCATTTCATCTTAGTAGTTCAAGTAGGAAGCGTAGAACTTGAGGATACGTTTGCCATGCCTACAATTTTAGGCGTCCTTCTAAACATTAACTTCATTTTAAGCAAATATTATTATGAGTTTTATCTTTAGAATGGTGACAATGATCTTGCATCAATTGCAATTTAGGAATCCCTATTAATTTCATTGACAGGTATGGTAAAACTGGAATTTACAAGACTAGTATGTTTGGGAATCTAAACATATCACACTTTCTAGTCCTGAACTTTGTAGGAAGGTTTTGTCGGATGATGAACAATTCATATAAGGCTATCCTTCGTCCACCACGAAATTACTTGGGGCAAAGACATTATGTGGTGTTTCATATTCAGAACACAAGCGTTTCCGCAGGCTAATAACTACACCAATCAATGGCAATGAAGCACTCTCATCTATATTGGGTACATTGAGGACATTGTAATTTCTTTAGTAGAAGGGTGAGTTCGTAAGAACTCGCAAATTGAATTTTTAAATTAGTTAAAGAAGATCAGTTTCAATGTCATTACAAAAATTTTCATGGGCTCTACTGATTCCATTTGCAAGTCAATGACCAAGTACTACACAGATATGTTCTAGGATTGTTTGCCCTAACCATTGATGTTCCCGGCTTTGCATTCCATAAAGCGCTCAAGTTAAATTTTGTTAACATTATTAAGTGTTTCTTCTTCATGATATGCAAAGTATTTCTTGTGTTTGAATCATAATTTGCAGTTATTAGACAATGAAAAAACTGGTAATTAAGCCACAACCAGCTTTGTAGCCAAATTTTCCTCCAAAGATGGGATTCATTTTCTGGGCTATTATTATATTCTGTTAGGAGAGTGATTTGGGCTACGAATAGCTCATTTTCTGTATCCAACACTTGATTTCATGTTATCACTTGAACTGGAAACAAAAGCAGCATTTGTTTTAGTACTTTACCTCATAAGACAAATACGAAGTACCATTTAATTTTCTGACGCTGATCAGGCAAGAATGATTTTGGTAAACATTATTCAAGATCATGTGGATGAAAGAAGATCTAGGAAAACTAATGACCCAAACAGAAATAGGGGTATGATGGACCTACTCTTGGAAGTTCAAGATGAGGATGGTGAAAAATTAGAAGACAAGTTAATTTACTACTCGGATTCTTGCTTGCGGGTCATGAAACCACAGCACATGCTGCAACGTGGCTAACCATTTACCTTCACAATCATCCTGAAGTTTTACAAAGAACCAAGGTGAGGGGTTGCAATCTTTGTATAGCTTAACTTAGAATTTTCACAGAAAAGGAAAACACAAAGTCTTACCAGATATCATTCAATTCAAGGAAATGCCTCAACTAGTAAACATCATCATACCACTAAATGGATTATTTGTTCGGCTTCTTTTGGATAATTGGAAACTACTACTCATCAAAAGGAAAAAATGAAATATTTGGCCCAAAATTCCCCAATTCAGGAAGAACTAGTGGAGATCATAAAGAGAAGACCATCCTCACAGAAAGGCTTAACTCTCAATGAAATTGGACAGATGGAATATCCAAGGTACGTTTTGTCATTAATTATATTCGAGTTGCTCTGCCACAAACATGATAAGTTTCTAGTTACCTTGAACCTCGAAGGCTTGAATCAATCTGAATTAAAGAAACAAGTCACGTCCCCAGGACTCTATTGCACTTTTCATATTTTCTTGTATCTGCATCTCACTAAAAATGGTTTGTTTCATTTTCCAGGTTACACTATACCCAAAGGATGGAAAGTTTTGGTTTGAAACAGAGCTGTTCACAGGAATTCTGAAGAGTTATTCAAAACCCAAACGAATTCCTTTCATCAATGTGATGGGATGCAAGTAGAAAACAGGACACTAATCTTTATTCAAATTTAGAAAAGGAATTTAGCCCAGAAAGCCGTGATTAGGTATCTGAAATGTTCTCCAAATTCTGTCTTGCTTGACATCAAATACAGAATCATAAACAAAAAGCTGGGTCTTTCATCCCCTTTGGAGCTGGAAGTGGGACTTGTCCCGGAGCTGATCTAACTAAACTTGAGATGTCTATCTTCCTTCACTATTTTCTCATTAACTACAGGTAACTGAAATTTTCTTTGCTACTTTTTTTGGTTCCAATTGTGAGGGTGAAAGAAGATAATTTATCAATACAAAAGATGATATTTCAGTTGAGGATCAATTTGAAAGCCCTTCTTTTCTTTTTCAAAAACTACAGATATATTTCCTTTTTCTTGTGTAGATTTGAACGGATTAATCCAAGGAACGCAATTACATATCCTTTCTCAAGCCCCGTAGACAATTGTCTTGCGAGAATCACAGAGCTCCCGTGACCATGAAACATGTGAATATGATCATACCAAGAAGTTTTAGTCACTTCTCTACTCATGTACGAGTTCAGTTATGGGCCAAAGCCATTGGACTATAGACATACTTTCTATTATAGTAAGCAGATATTATAATATTAGGACTTGGCCCAACTTCACTTTGTCTCCTATTTATTCTTCCCATCGGCTCTGTTATACATTCCCAATATAAAGTACTGTACGATGAACAAGATCGAACAATAGTTCCATTAGACCTGTCCCGTATCTTCAGCTGTTTTTCTTTTTCCTTTCGGTACTTCTGGCAAGAAAAATGGATTAATCCATTCCGAGGAGCCTAATTAGATATCTTTCTCCAAGCCCTACAGACAATTGTCTTGCGAGAATCACAAAGCTCCTACTACCCTGACACATGAATGTGATCATCATACCAAGAAATTTTAGCGTACTTTTTCTACTCTTGTATCAGTTCAGTTCTGGGCCAAAGCTATTGGACAGTCGGCGGACGTTCTATTATAATAAGCTGATATCAGGCCTTGTCCTACTTCCACTTTGTCACCCATTTAATCTTCCATTAGCCGAAGTACTGTATAATAAATAAGATCAAACAATAGTTTCATTTGATGATCCCTTCTCTCTCTCTCTCTCTGTATATGTGTGTGTGTGTGTTTATATGTGTTCCTGCTTTAAAGTAAGAGGATACTGGTGGCACAGTTTTCCATGTTAAAAATAAGTTCTTGTAATTGGTCGAAAGTAATTAGATTATTACAGTACATATTAGACTCAAATCAAGCATATACATGTGATGAACAGCAAATAACTTGTTCTTTGAGGATCAACAGCTGGAAAGTACTTAAAAGATTGACCACAGTCATTATAAGAAGTTTATGTCAGAAATGGTTTTGCAGCTATAAGTATATATACACGTACAGAAAACGTACATAATAGACACCCAAATTGAGAAGATAAGGAGGGCCAAAATGAAAATGGAGAACTTAAATTTGTGGTGGTCCAATGTTATTTCAATTGTGCTAGGAACATATATTTTGGTTTTTTTTCCTTAGGAAAATAAATGAATGGTACTTAGGAAAATAAATGAATGGTACTATGTGATTAACAGGTTGGGGCAGATGCAAGTAAAGTCTTTCCTTCCAGGTGACTTGGGATTGCCTTTGATCGGAAACATGTGGTCCTTCGTCAAAGCTTTCAAATCCCAAGTTCCAGAATCCTTTCTCAACAATTGAAAAAAGGTCTCTTATAATGATCTTATTGTACCAGAAATTAATTATTATGATCTTATTGTAATCACAATTTAACATTTTTTTTTCTTTTTTCATTAAAAGCAATACTTCAGGTATGGTGAAACAGGTTTTTATAACCAATTATCATAGTATGCACTCCAGACTATGTAGGAAGGTGTTGACAGACGATGAAAAATTTAAAATGGGTTATCCTTCTTCAAGTTTAATTTTAGGAGGAAAACCATTTGCTTTAGTTTCGAGTTCAGGACACAATCGATTTCGCAGGCTAACGACAAGCCGAATTAATGGCCACGAATCATTCTCTACATACATAGATAGGGAGTATCGAAGAAATCGTAATCACCAAATTGGAAGAATAAACTAAGAGAAACCAGCCAATCCAGTTCATTCATGAGATGAGCAGCGTTGCTTTCATGGGAAAATCATTAAGCGCCATCTATTATTATGATTTGGTGGTACATTGAGCAACAGATGTCTGTTTCTTAGTGCCCCCAAGAAATAGGACTATATAGAACCAAGAAAAATGCAATAATCCATAGTGGATCATCAGGTATTTGGATAACTTGCTTAATCAGCATACACATACATATATATGTATATATATTGTAAAGCCAAAAAAAAAAATAATACACTTGGTTATTTCATTAAATGGCTAGTCTAATTGCACTTTTGCATTAAGGCCCAATTAAATTTATATGAGTTTTTAACCTAATGATAAATAAAAAAATTGATGTTACAAAGTTTTACCATACTTTTTATGAGATAAGGTCATGGGAGAGTGTAACATTAGGAAAGAACAAGGCAAAAGAGAGGTAAATCCATCATGAAAAACACGAATTTAGGTAAGATATTACTTAATTTTTGTGAAATTCTTATATTTTTAATCAATTTACATAAAACTCATGCTTTTATTTTAAATTATTTTAATATTCTAAAAATTTCGATAAATTTCTAATGCAATTATGGGTACCCGTAGAAAGGTCTATTCAAAATCTTTCAAACGGCATGTGTGGCACTTCATTTGATTTAGTATTTTAGGAGTTGTGATTTTTTTAGTTTACTGATTTGGGTTTTTTAACTATTTTGATCAACCAAATTTGGATCACCGGAAACCATTTTCTGATGACCATTTTTGACGAAGGTTAGATGGATTTTATAGTACGAAATGTGTAACTTTCTAATGATATAATTAATTTGGTCATATGAGTTCCATATGAAAAGAACTGAAGCCCTAAAATAAGTTAAATGAATCTACCAATCTAGAAACCCATAAATTTCTAAATTGTTTGTGATGATTTTTAAAATTTATACTCCCAAAACTTAGGTTATATGAAACTATTTTTGATGAAATAAAATTTCACATTATATTATTATATTTCTACTATTGAATTGTCCTTTTAAACAGCATTAGTATTTGCATGAATTTGGTTTTATAATAGCTTCAAATAAGTCAAATGATCATAGATTGCTAAATTCTTGAATTTAGAAAAAAAAGTTTAGTTTTAATTTTTGTAAAATTTTGGCCAAAATAAAATATTTTTAATTAAAAATAGTATTAATATCAATTTCAATAATTTTATACTAATTTTAATGAATTTTTACATATTTAAATACATATTTATAAAATTATCTTTATTTTACTTGATTTTAAAAAAAATTATATTTGTTTATATATTTATTTTCAAAAATATGAAATTTATTTAGGAGTTAATTATATTTTCATAAAGTTCACATTGATACTAATTTTATATTTTACGTGGCTTTAAATATTTTATTATTAAGAAAGTTTCAATTTGTTAGGAAGGTTGCCATACTACCCATATATCTCCGAATGACTAACGAAAAGTTATATATTGTTGAATTTATATTTTTGTTAAATTTTAATTTATACATATATATATATATTTTCTTAATCTTTAGGCTATTAAAAGAATTATGCGATTTACGACGTAAATGTCAATCTAGTGAATCAGGTAAGTGACTCGATATTCTTTCAATATTTATTTTTGAAAAATCAACCCTTAATATTTTTAATCATATATGCAAAAAATATGTTATTTTGTCTCATGTTTTAATAAATTGGGTAAAGCATGAAATCCACTATTTTAGATTCAGATGTGGAAATAATTGTGCTATTTATCCTTATACGTTTTTTACGATTGTAATTTTGCCATGATTCTACTAAATGGTTTATTTAAAAATATATAGATATGTACATGAGAAATATTTTATGTATAAAATATGTTTGTTTCTAAATACAATAAATGTATATATTATGTTATACGTAATTTAATTTTCCTGTTTTGGATGCTCTCTTAATATGCTATGCTTGAACCCTACCAACAAGGGTTAACTATTGGCCATGTCGACATATATTTTGTGATTAGGAATCGGTTTCAAACCATGCCACCGGTCAAGAATAATGATTTTTGTATTGAACCGTATCACCTGTTAAGAATAATGGTTTCGTGTTGAACCGTGCCACCTGTCTAAAATAGTGGCTTTTGTTTCGAACCATGCCATCGATTAATAATAATGATTTTCATTTTGAACCGTGCCACAAGTTTAGAATAATTGTTTTTGTCCATAGCTTGTAAAGGGAGAGAGTTAGATATATCAATTTCGATGATTTAAACATAAGATTTTCTTTTAAATATGTTTGTCATATTATTATTTTGAAATAAGTTATTTATAAATATAAGATTACCTAAAATTTTGTATTTCATAATTCCAATTGTTATTTTGGCCTAAT
Source organism: Adansonia rubrostipa (assembly GCA_038381775.1). Lineage (NCBI taxonomy): Eukaryota > Viridiplantae > Streptophyta > Magnoliopsida > Malvales > Malvaceae > Adansonia > Adansonia rubrostipa. Next base: position 11,903,613 of record JBBYHM010000026.1, read on the forward strand.
AGTTTTAAAGCATCTTTAACCCAACTGAAAGAATGTCGTTACTTACCGAGTAGTTGTACTCATCATATTCTTTAATATTTTGTAGGTTTTAAATGTGGTTCAACAAGAGTGAATATCGAAGAGTGACGTTTCAACTTTAGTATATTTTTTTAGACTTTAGTGTAAAAAAAATATAATTTTTCGAGACTATTATTTAATAGACTATTGAAAGTTTCGAACTTATATTTTAAACATTATGTTATGTCTATAATTTCATTTTTTTCACTTGATTTTTAAACAACTCAATCTGTTTTATTTTTATAAATATAATTTTTTTTTCGAATGTTATTTTCTTACTTTGTTACCTTGCATATTTGTGAGATTAGATCTTGCATATGTGTGGTGTCTATTGTGTCTCGGCGCCTGACACACACACACACACATATATATATATATATATATATATATATATAACATGACAAATTTGAAGACAAATGGAAGAAAACAAACACCATAAGAAATAGAGCGCTTGAGGTTAAGTGCTTGAAAATGAAAATCCCGAGGAACATGCATAAATTGAAAAACTTGTTGAACACCATAGATGATATCTGGACGAATGAAAATGGGATATTGAAGGCCATCCACAATGAGATTATAATTGTCTCTATCATTTTGTCAAAGCCATTGCGTAAATAAGTAGTTTCTGTATATTAGTAAATATATATATATATATATATATATAAAGTTAGATTTTAATATTTACAATAATGCACTATATACATAAATTACACTAGTGTCATATTAGTTGTTATATCATAATGAGTCTAATTTTTTTAATAATAACTGTGTTAAATACGAAAAACAAGTCGTACTTTTGAACAACAATTAATTTAAAAAATTAATATTAAAAAAATAAAAATAATTAAATAACTTTATATATATATATATATATACACACACGCACGTATACTTCTTTTAGTGTAAGATTTATGCGCCCCTGCTTTTTGATTCCTGGCTTGTCCTTGTGAGTCACTTCACATGGAACCGAGGTTTTTAACCGCTATACAATGTACATACATATATATATATATATACATTAATGAAATTTTAACAAGTTTATTTTTTTAAAAAAATAAAATTTTGAACTGAAAATATATGTATATACTTCTTTCACATGTAATATTGTTTTAGCTACAATTTTTGACTTATAGGTATCGTAATTTAAAGAAATCAAAGGGTCGGACTCTCAACACTTACGCTAAGCATATTCATGAAACTTCGTGTAGAAAAATAATAAATATACAAAAGTCAAACAGACGATTGGATTGAAATCAGTCAACTTCAATTTGGACACGACCCCAAAGCCCAACACTTTCTCTATGGTACGCAAACACCTATTTTCGGCTATCCAATTTTGAAACAACGGCTCCCAAGCATACGAACGCTATGACTAGGAATGAACGGAAATGAATTTCGACCGCAATATTGGATTTTTTTTTTCTACTTTTCAAGCCTTGGTCAATGATGAATTGTTAATTTTGACCGGCAAACCTTTTACCAAAAGTATTCTTGTGTTTATTAGTGTTGCCAAAATAGTGGGATTGAAAAAGAGACGTAAGTGATTCAGGATCCAATTGTAGAACAATCCTTGCATGACACAATAGCAGGAAATAGAGGAGGCTTATTATTGTATTTTTTTCCTAGGAAATTAGTCAGACATATTATACAAGTTTGAATTAGAGGTTGGGCTATTCATAAATCATATCAATATGAATGAAGTTCAAATAGTAAACATAAAAATAAAAAAAAAATTATCTAAAATCTAATTTAATTTATCAAATTTGAAAAATTCATCTTACTCTTTAAAATGTATTAAATTATTAATCTAAAGTAAAGTGGTTTAAAATTAAAATATTTTATTTTTGAAATGAGTCAGTCGGACCATTCTTGGATTGAGTAAGAGACATTTGTTCTAATAAAATAACAATTACTTTTGATTATTCAAAAGTTCAACGCGCAAATCACTATTTGTTCATTGACGAATGTACGCTAGTATATTTGCCTTAAATTACTATCTAACTAGACAATGTAAGATGATTTTTCATTTTCTTTCTGGTACATAGGCAATATGAGATGATGACATACGTACGTAGAGCAATTTGCACCTATAAATACGAGCATGCACGATGAAGGCCGAAAATGTGTAGAGAGAGAGAGAGAGAGCCAAAATCAAAGAAATGGGGTTAGAATTGTTATGGTCAATTGTGGCAGTTCTGGCGGCAACGTATGTTTTTCTATTTGGTTTCTTAGGCAAAATAAATGAATGGTACTATGTTAGCAGGTTAGGGAAGAAGCAAAGCCCTCCGCCTCCCGGTCATATGGGATGGCCCTTCATCGGAAACATGTGGTCCTTCCTCAAAGCTTTCAAGTCGCAAGACCCTGATTCCTTCATCGCCAACTTGATTAAAAGGTTACTTCCTTATCTCTTCCTCTTTTTTTCTTTTTTTTTTTATTATTATTAAATCGTTGTTGTCTCACATTATTACTATACATGAATTTGGCTTCATAGTCTAATTACTTATTAGAAATATTCATGGATCAGTCAAAGTGTGATTCGAAATTTTTATTATCTTACTTAAATTCAAATTGAAAATCTTTTTTATTATTCAAAATAATATTAAAAAATATTTTTTATCAATATTTATAATTAAATTGAATATAAAATAATTTTTATTATTTAAATAATAATTTAAGTTAGACAAAATTTAAAAAATTAATATTTAAAACCAACCCAATATAAATCAAACTGCCCAATTCATGAAACTTTATGCTACTTCCTAAATCTCCAATTAATTAATATATAGTTTGCTTAATTGTATTGGAATTGGTGGTACGTACCAGGTATGGAAGAACAAGCATTTACAAGACTCATTTGTTTGGAAGTCCAAGCGTCATAGTTTGCAGTCCGGAGCTATGCAGGAAGGTATTGACAGATGATGAACGCTTTTCGTTTGGCTACCCTTCATCGGCAACACGATTAGGAGGCGAAAAATCGCTGTATGGAATTTCGAATTCAGAGCACAGGCGTTTGCGTAGGCTAACGACGGATCCCATCAACGGCCATGAAGCACTAGCTTTGTATATAGAGCATATTGAAGACATTGTGATCACTTCATTGGAAGAGCTTGCTACCATGAACCGACCAATCAAGTTCTTTAATGAGATGAAGAGGATCGGTATCAAGGTTATTGCACAAATTTTCCTTGGTTCCACTCAGGATTCGGTTCTTTCGTCAATGGTGAAGTATTATACAGAGTTGTTCCCGGGCGTTCTTTCCATACCCATTAATATACCTGGTTTTGCATTCCATCGAGCACTCAAGGTAAATTTCGTTTATGTTATCAATTTTATATTTTATCAGATCAACTCGAACTCTGATTTTGTTTAACTTGAATTTTATATATATATATATATATATATATATGTATTAGGCAAGAAAAAAGCTAGTAAAGATGATTCAAGACGAACTAGATGAAAGAAGAGCGAAAACTATGGTACAAGACAGGAAGAAAGGAATGATGGATTTACTAATGGAAGTTGAAAACGAGAATGGTGAAAAATTGGAGGATGAGCATATCATTGATTTATTGCTGCTGATCTTGTTCGCGGGTCATGAAACCACAGCACACACTGCAATGTGGGCGATCATCTACCTCCATCACCATCCAGAAATGTTACAAAAAGCCAAGGTATTTAATTATGTTATCCGAATTCAGGTGATTGTCGAATATGAGATTGTATGCGATACATGTATACCCAATAATTTTTATGTCAGGAATGTATTTAGTTCATATCATTTTTCGGACTGTAGAGGTTCTATTTCGACTGAATTTGGATCTCCAACCTTTCAGGAAGAGCAACAGGCGATTATAAAGAGAAGGCCATCCTCACAGAAAGGCCTGACCCTAACTGAAATCAAACAAATGGAATATCTACCCAAGGTTTGTTGTTATCTATAACTATTATCCGGTTGATTTTTATTAAGTGCCCAATCATATTAAATAAACTGAACTTCTCAATAAACTAGAGAAGATCTAAAATATGTAAAACTTCCTTGGCATATATTGTCCAACTACGAAATTAACAGTGTCTCACAGTTATATATATAATTAAGCACCAACATTTGATTTCTAATTCACATGATAGCTTGAGATGATCAACAATATGTAGTATCTAACAGGCTTGATTTTTTCTAGGTGATTGATGAGTCTTTGCGAAGAAGCAATTTTGCTTTCTCAATTTTTCGGAAGGCAGAAGCTGATGTTAACATTAATGGTTAGTTTCTGGACTTGGATTCTTCATTTTACTAAGAAAGTTTTTCATTTTTTTTTTGTCTCAAAAAATAAAGGGTTTTCCCTTTTTTTTTTTTCAGGTTATACCATACCAAAAGGATGGAAAGTCTTGGTTTGGCACAGGGCAGTTCACTTGGATCCTAACATCTATTCAAACCCAAAAGAGTTCCTTCCTTCAAGATGGGAGGTAATAAATAGAATCAGCAATAGAAAAAATTCTGCTAATTTTTGGTGTTAATATACCGTGATTCTTACACATGACAATAAAGTATCATATATAAAGAGGAATTTTCTTCAATTTTGCCGAGGAGAAAATAAACTGATAAAGGGATAAAAGGTCATCAAATAATGTTAATTAATTACTATCTGTTTCAACTAAATGCAGAACCATAGATTCAAAGGAGGATCTTTCATTCCCTTTGGAGCAGGAAGCAGAACCTGCCCCGGAGCTGATCTAGGCAAACTTGAGATATCAATTTTCCTTCACTATTTTCTCCTCAACTACAAGTGAGTTTTTAATTTCTGTTCTTTGATATCTATTGCAAGTTAATGGACTACCATACATTTCAACCACACAAGAGTCAAGAGTACGGTTGCTTTGTTTTCATTTGTTTCTAAAAGAAATTGCTAAGATTTTTCTCCAAAAATTGTTGAAAGAAAGAAAAAAAAAAGAATGCATCCATGGCTAACATCATAGTAGAAAGATGGCTTTAGATAATGTGCTCCCAAGACTTTGAGATTCTGACTTTTCTTTTTCTTTCTGCAGGCTTGAAGAGATAAATCCAAAGGGTCCAATCAATTACCTACCTTTGCCACGCCCAGCAGACAACTGTCTTGCAAGAATCATTAAGCTCCCATGACCATCTCAATTAGGATCAAAATCACTACTTTCCATTCTTCACCTTGGTAATTCTACCTAGAAATACATGGGAGCTTGATCTTCAGTTTTGTTAACAGGTTTAGCAGGATCAGTACCTGCATAGTACTGCCTTGCAAGAGTCATAAAAGCTATACTCAACGAAAAACACGCCAAGAATGTTCTTATGCTTCATCTTTTTAGATATAAATGTATCTTTCATTCTTTTTAGTAGGCAAATCTCCAGCACTTGGGATGTAACATCATGTTTTAAACGAATAACCAAGGTATTTATTAATGAAAGAGATTGTTTCCTTCTGAAATGGTTCAATAAGAAGGGGCCATTGGGCCAAAATTACCGTTAGGTGACGATAATGTTTGGTTCAATTTAATGGCCTTTTGACCAGCTGCCACAGCAACTTTCCTTGGATTTGAGCAATCAAGATTTTTAAGAATCTACTTTTAACTTCTGTGAAAGCTTTCCATGAGAAAATCATGTGAAAATTTAAATATATAATTTAGGAATCAAAAGTTGAAATTCCAAATTAAGGTTTCTGGAAAAAAAAATAGCAAAGAAATACAAAATTTAAAAAAAATATATATATATAAATTAGAAGCACTCTTGATTATTTGAAGTAATATTAAACCCATTTCTACTTTTAAAAGAGTACTTTTATGCTTTTCTTTTCCTATTAATAGACACCCTTTGTTATAAAATGAACTCCATTTCTCCCGATTAACTAAAAACAAAGAAATTTACTGATTAAAATAATGATTAACTGCCTGAAGTTATCAAAAAGAAAAAGAAAAGCAACTGAAGATACAGGACAGGTGAAATGAAACTATTGTTTGATTTTATTTATTATAGAGTACTTCGGGGTGGGTGAGCAATTAACAAAGCAGATGGGAAGATTAAATGGGAGACAAAGTGAAACTGGGCCAATCGGCTTGTAATAATTAGAAAGTATATCGATTGGCCAATAGCTTTTGCCAATAACAGGACTGATACACGAGTAAGGAAACTAAAATTTCATGGTATGATCACATTCACATCCACACGTTTCATGGTCATGGAAGCTTGGTGATTCTCGCATGACAATTGTCTATGGGACTTGAGAAAGGATACGTAATTGGGCTCCTTGGATTAATCCCTTCAAATCTGTACAAAGAAAAGGAAAATTCTGAAATTCATTTGTAGTTTCTGAAAAGAAAAGAAAGAGTTTTCAAGCTCATCCTTAAATTTAAATACCATCTTTTGTATTAATTACTTATTTTCGTTCATTCTCATAGTTTGAATCAAATCACTGTTTTTTCCTTTTTGTATGGGGCAGCTGACTCTTAAAACATGTAGCAGGAAAAACTTGAGTTACCTGTAGTTAAGGAGAAAATAATGAAGGAAGATAGACAACTCAAATTTGGTTAGATCAGCTCCAGGACATGTCCTACTTCCTGCTCCAAAGGGAATAAAAGACCCAGCTTTTGGTTTATGATTCTGCATTGAATATCAGTCAAGACAGAATTTGTATAAAATTTCAGATACTTAATCATGGCTTCTGTTTTAAAGTTGAATAAATAAGATTATTGTCCTATGTTTCTACCTACATCCCATCTCGATGGAAGGAATTCGTTCGGGTTTGAGTAAATCTCAGAATTGCTGTGAACAGCTTTGCTACAAACCAAGACTTTCCATCCTTTGGGTATAATGTAACCTGGAAAAAGAAAAAAAAAAAAAAAAAGAACTTAATTTTTTGAGATTGCAGATACAGGAAAAATATGAGAAAATCAAACAGAATTCTGAAGCTTCAAATGACTAACCATTAACTTCAACGTCAACTTTAGCCTTTCGTAAAATTGCCAACCGGGAACCACTCATCCTCAAGGTCTCATCAATGGCCTAGAATTTACAATGACATGAATTGTTTCATTAATTCAGATTGATTCAAGCTTTAGAGGTATAAGGGAACTAGAAACTTACCACGTTTTTATCACAGCAATCACTTCAATGTAATTAATGAAAACCATACCTTAGATAGATATTCCATTTCTCTAATTTCATTGAGAGTTAAACCTTTCTGTGAGGATGATTTTCTCTTTATGATCTCCACTTGTTCGTCCTGAATTGGGGCAAATTTAAGCCAAATATTTCATTTTCTTTTTTTTTTTTTGATAAGTAGTAGTTTCCAATTATCAAAAGAAGCGGAACAAATAATCCATTTAGTGGCATGATAATATTAACTAGTTCAGGCATTTCCATGAATTGAACGATATCTGGTAAGAATTAGTTTCCCTATTCTAGCAAGTAGCCGTTACGTAAAAGTTTTAAGTTAAGCCATACAAAGATTGCAACCTCACCTTGGCTCTTTGTAAAATTTCAGGATGATCGTGAAGGTAAACGGTTAGCCACATTGCAACATGTGCTGTGGTTTCATGACCCGCAAGTAAGAATCCGAGTAGTAAATTAACAATATGCTCGTTCTCCAATTTTTCACCTTCTTCATCTTTCACTTCCAAAAGTAGGTCCATCATGCCCTTCTTTGTGTTTGGGTCATCAGTTTTCCTAGCTCTTCTTTCATCCACATGATTTTGAATAATATTTACCAATATCTTTCTTGCCTGATCCAGGGTAAGAAAATTTAATGATACGTCGTATTTATCACACGTGGTAAAGCACTAAAACAAATGCTGAGTTCAGTGATAACTTGAAATCAAAGATGTTTAGAAGCAGAAAATGAGCTACTGACAATAGCCCAGTTCTTGTGGCCAAGTCACTCTTCCAAAGAATATGATAATAGCCCAGAAAAAAAAGTAAAATAAAATAATAGCCCAGAAATTTAATCTCATCTTTCAAGGAAAGTTTGGCTACAAAGCAAGTTATAGCTTAATTACCTTTCTTTACTTTGTCAAATCACTGTAAATTGTATTACGATTCAAACTTAAAGACTTTGCATATCATGGAGAAAGAACCAATTTTAGGGAATAAGGCCACCCAAGCTTAACAATGTTAACAAAAATTTTACCTTGAGGGCTCTATGGAATGCAAAGCCGGGGACATTAATGGGTAGCACAAACAATCCTTGGAATATATCTGTGTAGTACTTGGTCATAAACTTAGAAATGGAATCAGTACAGACCATGAAAATTTTGGTAATGACATTGAAACTGATATTCTTCAACTCCTTTAGAAATTCAATTGGGGAGTTCTTATGAACCCACTCGTCCAATGAAGATATCACAATGTCCTCAATGTACCCAATATAGATGGAGAATGCTTCACGGCCATCGATGGGTGTAGTTATTAGCCTGCGAGATCGCTTGTGATCTGAATTTGAAGCACCATGCAATGACTTTGTCCCTGTTAGTTTGGCGATAGATGAATGATAGCCATTTAAGAATTGCTCATCATCTGTCAAAACCTTCCTACGAAGTTCAGGACTACAAAGTATGATGCTTGGATTCCCAAAAAAACTTACCTTGTAAATTCCAGTTTGACCTACCTGTAAATGAAATTAAATAAGGCTGATAAAATTGCATTTGAGCTAGGCAAAGATCATTGTCATCATTTAGAGATAAGCTCATAATAACTATTCTAAAGATGCGTCTAGCTATGAAGCCGGATTCACGGGTTAGACTTGGTTGGCCTTTGTCCAAGGCTAAATACAAACTGGCTAGTTAGTCTCAATAAACTCAATTTTTTTAAAATGTATATTAGAAGACTGAAATATTAAGATATTATTATTAAATACGGTTTAAAGTAAGAATTAAATAAAAGCATTTTATTTGCTAACAACTCCAATCATGTCACATTATATTAAAAAAAAAAAATTCCCTTTCCTGACAGCTCCACTCTCTGAGGCCCTGTTATCCCCTCTTCAAAAACTCTCGGTTCATGCAAAACGTAAAGATATGGTCCTCTACTCACTACAAGAGAATGAAAAATTCCCATATATTATAAAGGATTTTAGACCTGAATTGAAATCAAATTAGGGGTGAGGATGGATAGGTAGTAAAAAAAAAAAGTAAATATTTGATTTTTTTTTTTTTGGATTTTAATAACTTATAAATTTAGATTTTAAATTTACTAGCAGCAATAAATTTAGATATGTATTTTTTAAATATAGTTATTAGAACCCATTTTGGTTTTAGTTCCTACAGTGTTGAATATTTAAATCGGTTTTATTTATACAAATAACGTATTTTAATATCTAAATCCGATATCTATTCACATATTTAATTCTTATGTAATTTTATATTTTTATTTTAAAAAAATAATTTAATAAATTTAAATATTTAACGAATTTGAATATCTAATACCACTTTTTAAATAGATGTAAATTCATATGGTAATCGAATAACAAATAAATTCAATTATGAATATTTAAAAATTACATACATTCAATTCGCTGCTATCCCCTCAATCAAATCTCAAACCAATCAACGATGAAGTCTCACTTAGCCAGAAAAATTAAAAACCAAAATAAATCATGCAAAATTGTACATCTAACTTCGATAAGCTTTAAACATACCTAAGTGGTGTTGAAAAAATTGAATTGAGCCGGTCAATCGGATTGGTTTAATGAAAATTAATAATATGTTTTTCTAATATTTATCTTAAATCCCAGAATCTATCAACTCAATAAAAACTTTATTTATATATCTTAACTTTTTTGAATAAAATTTATTGAAAGTGATGAAATTTATATCTTAAAATTTTTTTAATTTATATTAAAAATCATACTTTTAAATAAAAAAAATTTTATTGCTTATTTATCATATTTATTTTTTATTAAGGATCAAAATTATTTATTTTAATTTGTATTTATCAATCCAACCAAACAAACTAATTGAACGGAAAATTTAAAATCGAAAATCTGACTAGTTTTCAGTCTGAAAGAGAGGAAAGTGAGAAGCTAGCCTATGAACCAAGTTGTTGACGAAGGAATCAGGACCTTGGGATCTGCAAGCTCTGATAATGAAAACATATTCCCAACAAGAGGCCAACCCACATCACCCGGCGGGAGAGAGTTATGGCTCTTCTTCCCCAACCGTATTACACAGTACCATTCATTTATTTTCTTAAGATAACCAAACAGAAAAACATAGGCTCCCACCAAAACTGCCAGAATCAGCCACAAGAAATCCAACTCCACATTGTCGCTTTTGCATTTTTCTCTTCTTCCCTTTTTCTTTTTGGGTGGGGGGGGGGGGTGGGTAGTTCATTGAAAACCTAATAACTCGAGCAGAACTTAGTTGGATTTCTATCCATTGTTCTATTTTCTACGCTTAAATCACAAGACAACAGCTGGTACTGGCACCCCCCTCCCTTAAAATATTACTGCTGCTACTGAAGTCAAGATTCCTTGGAAAGATGCTTCTAAATCTCTAATGGCCCCTAGTGGCTTGTAGAAAAACAATGCCCTTAATTATAAGTGGGATTACGTAGCACTAGGAACTTGAGATGGAACTGTTGAGTAAAATGCGGTGGAAGTGGAGCAATTCATCAAGAATGATAAACTATGTGCCAATACAATTTTTGGTTTTATTCAAGGAAATATTTCTAGTAATTCTATCTTCATTTCACATTAATATTTCAATTAATATTCATATGTAACATCAAAGAAGAACATGGAGGACAATATATGTATATATTACATCACAGCAGCTTGGATATTTTCCTGTCAAACGACTAGCGGGGCTCAGTTAAATCTAAAACAGAATTGGAGGAAAATAAAGATAAGCAAGAAGAAGATTCTTTGCACGGCGGTTGATTATTCGACCTTCGTGACTTTTGCAAGGCAGTTGTCCGCAGGCCTTGGAAGAGGTAAATGCACCATGGGTCCTTCAGGATTGATTTGTTCAAGTCTACAAATTAATCAAAGTCAAGAAAAGAAAAGAAAAGAAAAAAAAAATCAATCGTTTTGCCCAATAGAAACTAAGGCTTGACTAGCAGTTAGCACTCGAGTAGTTGGATTGAATTAATGCTGACTCACTTGTAGTTAAGAAGAGATTAATGAAGGAAAATGAAGATCTTAAGTTTGACCAGATCAGCTCCAGGGCAAATCCTGCTTCCTCTTCCAAACGGAAGGAATGATCCTGCTTTGGGTTTATGGTTCTCTATGCAATGTAAAGCTTGCCATTTGTCTAGGTGGGTGACGAACATATAGCTATATTATGGGAGAGTTTTAATAGGCAATAAGGTTATGTTTTGGCCATGGAAATGGAATACGGTTAAACTTAACTCCCATCTTTCAGGGAGGAATTCTTTCGGGTTTGAATAAACTTGAGGGTCCATGTGAACAGCCCTGTTCCAAACCAGATCCTTCCAACCTATAGGCCGGAAACATTGCTTTTCTCTTAGTTACACTGACAATAGGATGAAGAACATTGAGTTGGGAATTAATTTAGAGGGATTTAATCTCTGACCCTTGATGTTAACATCAGCTTTTGCCTCCGGAAGTTGGAAAAGGTGAAACTTGCCCTTCTCAATGTCTCATCGATTACCTAAAATTCAAAGATAGTAGCTTGTAACTCATGGTCATCGAGTTAAGGACATGTTTATGGGTTAGGTCAACCCATAGTTTGAAAATTTTAAAATTTTCTTATTAGTTGATTTGAAAAATCATTTTATTATTTATAATATTATTAAAATATTATTTTATTTTAATATTTAATTATTTTTTTAATTAAATTTAAATAAAAATATTTTTTATTATTAAATAATAATTTAATTTATAAAAGTTTTATCTAAAATTTGACCGGAACAAGTCATAATAAATCTTGACATTTGAGGTAAAAATGAGACGATTCTTGTGACATAAATAGCACATATTCATTACCATTTGAAGATAATTCATTTCTCTGATATCCTTAATATTCAAACCCTTCTGTGTACTTTGTCCATGCCTTAAGATTTCTTCTTGCTCCTCCCGACAATTGTCAATTAAGTGAAAAAAAAAATCATCAAACAAAGGACTTTGGGATCCAAATTTGAACTTTAAAGAAAATTAATAATTTTGAGCATTGCATGCCATTATAATTAACCCAAAAAGAAAAGAGGTGATTGAGGTTGTAATCCAAACTTAGCCTTTTGCGATATTTCAGGATGGTCATGTAGATACAGAATTGCCCACATAGCTGCATGGGCTGAGCTTTCATTCCCAGCTAACAAGAACATGAGCAGCAAATCAATTATATCCTCATCCTGCAATTTCTGGCAATAGACCAATCATTCCCCCTTTTCTCTTCATTTGGGTCAATAATTTGACTATTGGCCCTCCTTTCGTCCAGTGACTTCTTGTAGGATCTTAGTCAACATATTCCTCGCCTGATACATCAAAATTTTCAGAATAATATATATGTTCAATTGTCAATTCGGATAAACAAATGACCAGATATTATTAATTTTGTTTTAAGAATTGCCCATAGTTGGGTCAGATCGAACATATGAAATGACTAGATAGAAACATGGATTCATAATGTTCGGAAGTAATAGATTTTAATGATTTACTTAGGTATTTAGGGTTGACTAAGCCGACTTTGACATCCTTTTATTCTCTCTTCATCTTTATTGGAAATCTCGACCAGTTTGTTTTTTTTTTTTTTTTTTTTTCTGATGAAATATTAGTACCTTGAGAGCTCTGTAGAAAGCTAACCCAGGAATATTAATGGCGGCAGATTTCAACCCTTAGTTCAAGTCCGTATAATGCTTTTCAACCGACAGCAGAATTGATTCAGCACCGGAGCGAACGAAGATGTATGTAATCACCTTGAAAGTAAACTTCCTGATCTCCTTCAAGATCTCAATGTGTTCTTTCATGCTAGCACATTCATCTAAAGAATTAATCACGATCTCCTCAATATATCCAATATACATGGAAAGTACTTCATGGCCGTTGATTGGGGCTGTTGTTAGCCTCCGCAGACCCTTGTGTTCTGAATTCGGAATGCTGTGAAACGATTTTTTTTCCCAGTTAATTGCTTTGTGGATACTCGGTAACCAAGTCCAAATTGTTCATCATCAGCCAAGACTTTCTTAGAGGTTTCCGGGATAGAAACTATGATGCTTGGACTTCCAAACAAGTAGGTCTTGTAAATACCAGTTCGGCCATGCGTGTAACCTCAAGAACAAAAGGGTGTTAAAAATTGAGTTCAAAATAAGATCGTTGCAGTTCTCAACCAAAGGTTTAGCAGTGATGCTTAATACAAAGATTTGATTAGAGCTATACAGCTCTAGTTCATCAATCAATGATGTCGTTGACAAAAAGGGAAAGAAAGACCTTTAAACCAAGTTGTTGATGAAAGTATAGGGATCGTTGGACCTGCAAGCTTTGAGAAAAGACCACATGTTGCCAGTGATAGGCCATCCCATATCACCTGGAGGAAGAGGACGTTTCTTTTCTGATCCCAAGCTGCTAGCATGCAACCACTCATTTAATTTTTTAAGAAAACCAAACAGGAAAACATAAGTTCCAAGCAGAACAACAAGAATCAAAGCCAATATATCTAATCCCATTATTACGGAATTAATTTCTCTCTTTTGATAGCTTTTTGGATGTCCTTGAAGTTGAACTTATGTTTCCGAGACGGTCTACTTCTTGGAGCTGGCCAGCTGTTAACTCCTATTTTTATAGCTACAAAATTGCAAAGCTACCTGTAGCCATAGATCGCATCGCTCGATTCCCAGGCAAGGCTACGCATGTAATCTATCTCTTACTTGGTCATTGCTAAATATTGTTGATTGATGCCCACCTACGACCAAGCATGTTTCTCAAATTTTAAATGCTAAATTATCTTAGCAGCCATAGGATGAAAAGTTATATCCAGAGGCTTTTATTTTTGTCTTGTTGATGCATTGAAGATATCAACATTAGATGTGATCATTTACGTATTTTTAAATTGTGTAGGAATATAAATATAAAAGTCTTATGTGGCAGTTGAAATTAATTGCACCTTGACTTATAACTACTAGTAGCTTATAATGAAATGGAGATCTGAACAGTTTCAGCAGCTTAGTGTTCCTTTCTCTTGGTTTTGTGTTTTGTGTTTTTATATATATATATATATATATTAGTATTAGTAGCATGATTTATATTTGATGCGCATAATAAATATAAATAACTTTAATTTTAATTTTAA
>JBBYHM010000026.1:11918031-11929498 GCA_038381775.1 Adansonia rubrostipa
TATATATATTAGTATTAGTAGCATGATTTATATTTGATGCGCATAATAAATATAAATAACTTTAATTTTAATTTTAATGAGATGATATTATTTGATTTATTGAATGTGTATAAATTTATTGTCAATATAATAAATACGCTAAAGTCAACAATTTGTAATAACTACTAATTCGTTACATTTTTCTTGTTAATTACTGTTTAAAAAAATTAATATTGAAATATAACATGCAAACCTTTGGGCTAAAATCTCCTACAATTGAACCTGAATACTACCTGAAAACGATCTGAAAATTTACTAATTCATCATAAACCAACCAAGACAAATGAAGCAATTTCTTCCAACCTCCCACCGTGGAAAAAAATATTGCATAGATTAGATTTTGACATACCCCTAATGTGGATAGAAAAAATTATGTTTAAAAAAATTAAATGTTAAAAAAAAAATGAGTGGGTAATTTTTTTTTGAGTAATTTTCTTTTCAAAGTAAAAAAGACATAAACATTTTGTAATTTTATATTTAATAAAATAATTTTATTAAACGAGTTGATATCACTTAAATTATAATATTAAAATCAATTAAATATTTTAATAATATTCGCTGAAAAAAAAAATTCTAATAGTATTCTGAGCTTGACGTGTTTAATGTATCTTGCTGTGGCTAGATTTTTTGTATTTTTTTTAAAGTACCGTTTAGCCCCTGTTTTGTAGTTAAAAATGCATCAAAATTAGAGTATAAAGTCAAGCAAAAAGGCCTGAAAGTAGAGACGAAAATCACTGCTTGTAATTGTAAAGAATTGATGTAAAAAAAAATGTAAATAAATAAAGGTCTACACCACGTGTACAAGCTAGCATGCGTATTTCCTGTCACTTTAAATGAAGGTTGAGTGATGTTAAATTAAAATCTTCGAATTACTCTCTGGATTATGACATTGACATGCTTTATACTTAGGATTTTGATACTATTAATTATATTTATGATTGTCAATTACTTATTAGTTCCTATCAATTCGAATGATATGAATGTTTAGACAGTTCTATAGATTATTGATTTGAAAATCTGTACATAAAATGTACATTTAATATATAGAGATTTGAGTTAAAAATAAAATTATAAATTTTCAAAACTAATTATATATATTATATTGACATAGTTTTAAAGTTATAGTATACAATACCACGTACTTTTTTTAGGAGGATACAATACTATGTACTTAATTATTTTATATATAGAATATTATATATATATATATATAGATTATATATTATTAGAATTATATAGTTTAAGGTCATTATTAATCACGTAAGTGCGCAGGTTCTTCGCCCCCTGATGTAATTTTCAATAATATTGCTCACTACTATCAAGTTCTTATTATTATTATTAATTCCTGCCATGTTCGATAACGTAGGAAATGGATTTAATTATGACCAAAGATGACTAAAACTATAGTTAATAGTTAGGAACAAGTGCTTGGCCTTAATTTTGTGACGGAAACTGTTGGGTTTCAAAAACAAAATAATAATAATAATAATAAGCAGACAAGAACCACTACTCATCAAATAATAATTTAGCCAGTCCAAGAAATATATATAAAATCTCCTCACTAAATTGATTTGAACATTATGTTATATTTTCCAATCTGTAATTATGTGACATGTGTCGACTGTCGACATAGACTAAATTCATTGCTCCCTTAATTTGCTGATCAGGCACTCAAAAAATTTTCTAATTTCATCATTGCTAGTTTTTTCATATCATTGTCAACTCAATACATATATATATATATATATGTATTTATTTGGCACCGTTAAATTTATATGCTCTTTGTTGGTTGGTAGGTGAAATTGGATGTCTTTAAACTCTTAATGTATAAAGTGATTGATTAACTCGGTTTCACAAATTAAATTTATATAATTATTATTTTATTAAAATATTAAATAAAATTTATGTTAATGAATATAGTTTCAAGAATATTATTATCTTTTAATAATTTTAAAATAATTAATAAAAAATTTAAAAACAACCCATCACTTTTTCTTAAAAAACTATCCAACCATCTTCCCTAAAAGAAATCACATCGTAAAAAAAAAAAACCTTTTTCTTTGTCTAACAAAGTTGAGTGTCTATTTTTATTACTTTTTTTTTTTCAATTGAAACCCTGGTGTCCGAAAGAACACTAAACCTCGACTAATTCGGTTTGAGTCGAATTAACTCACTATAAAAATAAAATTCTATCAATATTAATTATTTTTATTTACAAAGCTCAAATTCGAAATTTACTTGAGGAAAACTAGTGTCAAACTACTTGAACCAATCAAAGTTAGTATTTTTATTGCTTTCTAAACTTCGTTTTCTCCCGTTGGAGCCAACCGTACTACAAAAGACCCCATATATACATATACATATATATACATATACATTAATTGATAGAAAAAAGCCCTTTAGAAAAATTTCATGTAATCGATGGGAATCCATTGTAACCATGGAGATTTTGGTACATAAAAAAACTTGATTTGATAATCTTTTTCTATATAAAAAAAAAAAAAGCTACTTTGTTTGTTGGCTTGAGAGTTACTTCAAACTCCTTTGAGAGTTTCCTTAAAATGGGATTTTATTTGTCCGGTTTCAGCGCTCAATTAATCTCAAGAACCCTAAAAGTTTTGAAGAGACAAATCTTTCTCAAAAAGAAATCTTTTCAGTTCTGACGTTACAGACAAAGATATAAAGTCATAAACCAATTTTTAAGGTTAGTGTTACAAGAAAGCAAAAAAAAAACAACGTTAGGAAACATGTAAATGTCAATGCCAAGTTGTTTCGATTGAAACTTGTGTGCTAGTGAGTGCAAGTCAGGGGCAATGAAAATCGTGTCTTTTATTTTTTTTTTTCCCTTGCCTGTTTTTGGGAAAGAGTCGTGGAAATGAAGGTAATTCCCACAGTTTAACATGCTTCTTGTTGTTGTTTTTTGGTTTGAAATTGACAACAGGGGATGGCAAGAAGGTGACAACGTGTGAAGGTTGGTGAAACCTGGCTTTGCACCTACCCATTTTCTTAACAAAATTATCCACTTAAAAATTTATCCAACTCTTAAATTAATTATCCATTATTATCTATCTAAATCTAATCTTTCATATTCTACAAAGCTATTAATCTTTTTCAAAGCACAATTTATTTTTAAACATCATTTTTTTTACCCACTTTCTGGGTGTGTCTGATTTTAATATATATAAATATATATATATATATATATATATATTATACTTAGTATTGTTTATATATAGCTTGACAAATGTTATTTGAATGGATGTAGCATAAAAGATTTTTTTTTTTAATTTTTGCATGTGAATGAACTTAGATTGCTTAATTACAAAAGAATATATAAAAAGAGAACATCGTAAACATTTTATTTTTATTTTTTTTGAGAGGAAAACATCAGAAACACTCGATTTTATTTTGAATAAAATAAACTCCTAGTAATATTGAACTCTGACTTCGTTGAGTTGGAAAACTTGGAATAGATAGCCAATTTTTTTACTATGAACAAAATAAACTAATCAAAATTCAGGGTATTTTGGGGAAGTAGTATGAAGTTAGATTGATTTTTCCTAGAATTTTAATCTCACAATTAACATATATATATATATATATATTCATATTATTATATTATTATGTACCGTTGCTATATTGTATTTTTAGAGCAGTTTGCTTTATTTTTAGATATTTTCTTCTTGTATGACTAAGTTAAGAGCATTACTTAGGAATAATTCGGTGGCCAATTGACATCATTAATATGCTGTTTTTATAGATAAAGAATTCTGTTTTTTATTATTAATGTTTAATGGACTAATTAATTCCATTCAGCTTGCTTTGCTTGTGCATGACTCGACCAGCTACAGAATCAACTCAAGTCTCGTTTTCAATTTCTTACACGAATGTATATAATCAATCAATTATCTACAAAATTATACTACGTAAATTAATTGGTAAGTGGAAACTTATATATATTAAGAGACACCCTTACCCGCCAAAGGTGACAATGCCTCGAGTTATGCATATTTTCATACCTATAATAATTGTACTAAAATTATAACATCAAAATTTATTTGTATAATTTATTAAAATATTATTGGCACTCGACATTTATAAATGATTACCGCTTACATAATTATAATTGGATAATTAATGTTGCATCATAATAAAAAGATTATGAGTAGATAATCTGAGGTTAACTTCATCATATAAATATAAGATAACATAAAAATTAATAAGATATAATTTTTTTTTTTGTATTTACTCTTACACAACATTTTATCTTAATTTCGAATTCAATTTTTTTTTTTAATTTCAATCAAGTTTGAGTGAATTTAGTACAATTTTATTGCATAATTTTTCAAATTCGATTTATTTTGTGTCTCTAATTAAAAAGAAAAAAAAGGCATGACGTACAAACAGCCATTTTTATTCCGACATTGTTTCTGCCGCAAATATATTTGGCGAAGATTTCAACAACTTTTAACAATGGATACAATGATATCAGGCTCATCGATAGTACAAGAAACTTCTTCATTAATTATAGTTATATGGGACCTTATTTTACACGTTAATTCCAAGCAAATATAATTAATTACCATATATTCTATTCTTGTTTTGCACAAGAAAAAGTACATAATTATCTGATCAGATCATTGTAAAAGAAAGAAGAAAAAAAAAGAACAGAATCACAAACAAACAAACAGCAATTATAAGTTGAACTGAAAAGCATAAAATTAAGCATAAATGCTGGGATTGAGAGTAGCATGTCTCAGGAGCTCTTCATTTTGTTCAAACAAGGCCATTTCTTCTTCATCCAATGTTAAGAAAACTTCAATTCCATCACGGGATCTTGTGTCAGCCAAAGCAATGGTGTTGCTTACCAATTTGTTTACACTGACATGCCATACCGGCTTTCCCCACCCGAAATCAGTGTCATATAAAGGGAATTTGCACCAACTTGAACACTTGTAAACGGTCATTTCTCTGTTGTTTCTGAAGAATTCTCCTCTCTCTTTTATGGCGGCCATGATTTCTGAAGGAGCACCTTCGCCTTTGAACATATTTATCTTGGTGTCAGTGAATTCGATGAAGGATTTTCTCATTTGAATTGCTAGCTCATGTAGCTCCAAATCTTTCTCTTCTTGTGCAAGCACCATAAATGGCCATATAAAGTTCCCAATAGCAGTTTCTGGTAGCGGAGGTGACAACCTTTTGCGGAAATTGACAGCTTGAAACAATGCTGTTGGCACGAATGATCCTGTTTTTCGTTTCTTCGTAGCCACCGCACATTTCCATAACAGTGCCAAAACCACCTCCACGCGAGAAGGATGGCTTTGCAACACTTTCTGAAATTCATGGTCGACTTTAGCCTTCAATTCTGCTATCTTTGATGCACTAAAGACAAATCTCCTCAGGACAAACTTTTCAGCGGCAATATTAACTGATGCAGACATGGCAGAGAGTTCATCTCTGGGTGCCAGAAAATTTTCTCCGATGAAATCAGGGGTAACGGGGTCACTCAATCCGCGACAAATCGATGACCAGCTCTGGAGAAGAGTGATTAACGCTGATAAATCAGCGAGCTTGTGAGTGAGCGAGAGACTGATGGCCACACCACCACAAGTAAAGCTAGTGAACCGAACGAGAAACATGGCACCATTGGACAATTCCATGGTTTTGGGATCAGTAGTAGGTAAGAAATGGTCCATCAGATCAAAGTCAGGTTTATTAAGGAACTGAGATAATGGGATGTTGACTTTGGCTTCCACAAAGAAAGCACCTTCATCGTTGCAATCAATGGTGGCAGCATCCTTGAGACGTCCACCTAGCGGGTAAAAGAAGGCTAGCGTTTTGGAAATCGAATCTTGAAGGAGCTTGGATTTCACAGAGAAGTCATCGGAGATGGAATCGGCGGTGACATTTGAAGGGTAGAAGAAGGTCATGTTGCCATGGATGGCAGGGGAGATTTGATCAAGAAGAGAGAGCTTGAAGGTTTTCAGGTCGGGAGGAGTTGGGATTGAAGGTTTGATGGTTTGCCTGGAAACAATTTCAGACTTGATTTTGATCATCTTTTTTCTCGTTTTCCTTTTCTGGATCGGTTCTTGAAATTGGCTTGCCTTGGCCTGCATCGTTATATGGACGTAGGAAATTGTATGATCATCGTCGCCATTAATTTATATTTTCTTTAGCGTGTGTGAATTAATAATTTACCGTTTTCTTATGGATTGAATATGTAGAACCCGATCCCGTGTACATTTCATGCATTAATCTCACCTGCTCTGTGGTAATGATAAAATTATAGTTTAAATATATAAAAAAATTATATTTGATGTTATTAAAATTTTTCAAAAATATTATCTATCTATTAATATATCAAATATAAATTTTATAAAAAACCCTCCTCAATTATAATTAATTTTCACCACTTCTAAAACTACTAGACTATCGTGACAGTCTACAGATTTAACATGCAAACTTTGATCAAAAAGTCAATTTTAAGATTAAAAAGAGTTTCACTTGTTCCAAATTAAATTAAATATCAACATTATTTGATGGTGACCTCGCTTAGGATTCCGCCTGCTCTCACTTTACCTACTCTTATTTGAGAGGCTTAGTATTTAGGAAACGGTTTAAGTCACCTTGTTTACTCAATTTTGAGACATTCGATATCATTCGTGTTTTTGTTTATTTTTTCAAAAATGTTTGATATCACGTCACAATATCGTATGATTTTTTTTGACTTACAACCTTTAAAATTTTATCACTCACATAAAATACACTTTTCATGTCTCAAATCAATGACCTCTCGCTTTAAGAGACTCGCGACGCATTTCAAATTTATTAATTTGTAATTTATTAATACTAATTAATAATTTTCAATGACGTGTGTTGCTATGTCTTTTGAATTATTAATTTGCAATTATAACCCGTGACTCTTCAAAAATAAATAAATAATCCTCTAAAGGTTTTATTAACCCAGAGTACGACATAAATCAGGCAACAAAAGGTAAAGTGCAGCGTAAGTCAGCCCAACCATTAGCATTATTATATATGTTTGGGAATTGGGAGCAAAGTTCGAGTCTGGTTTGATAAGTGGAATTCATGGGGTTATTCATCGTCTCCTGGTTTTTCATGCCAACACTTGCAAAGGGTTGGGAGTTTGGAGCTTGGTGGTTTAATTTTTCTTTTACAGTTCTATGAAAAAAAAAATATAATATAAATATTACAAGTAAAATTAGATAATAATTTAAATAAATATGTAATATACACGTCAGTTAGCGCAAATTAACACTTAAAACGTAAAATTAAAGAAAATATATATTGATAAAAAGGACCAATTTCATTACAACGTAATATTCAGATCACAATTGTAATTGGACATGGGCAACTATTTAGATAGAATTTTAATTTAGATAGAATTTAATCAAAGGTCCAATCAATTTAAAAATCCGAATAGAAGTGAGAGAACTCTTTTGTGCTTTCCACTTCATTTTAATGATAATTTTTCTCAACAGATATGACATTCATGCTAATTATAAATGGTTTTTGTTATATATAATAATATTTTTATCTAATTCATTTAACATAATGAATACATTTATTAATTACTATAAATAATATGTTTAACTAATCTTAAAGAGTGTCCTACCAACACTCATTGCAAAAACTTAATTATAAAAGCTTGATCCCAATTTAAATACAAAATCAAGTTTAATCATAATAAATATATAAAATAAAAGAGATAATTCTAAATTTATTTAGTTTCTTATGAAACTGCATAAAAACTACTCATAGCTTTATAGGTAAACTGTCTTCTTTCACTTTTAACTTTCTTTCCTTCCATAATTGTGTCAAAATGCATTGTATTCTAAATTTGATGTATGGTGTACCCAACCAAGGGAAAGACCAAAAAAAAAAAAAGAAAAAGAAAATGAAAAATTCTTACCTAAATTACTCATTGATACTTCCAACAACAATAAAGTTAGTTGATAACAAAATGCAGAGATAAACATAGAGTACCATGCTTCAATGTCAGGTACTGGAGATAAAGAAATTTGGTCAGACGTAAAATCAAAAGGCAGCTATCTACTAGGGCTTAATATGGATTTCAGTTAGGTATTATCTTGTACCAAAAAAATAGAATGAACGATGGTTGGAACATTAGGTAGCTAAGAAGACTATCTGATTCAGAATTTGTGGACTACTAATCTGAATACATCCTTTATACATGTTCAATCAAGTTTTAAGAAAAGGCAAACCTTGGATACAGCTAGAGCTACCGGTTAATGCTAGCAACCATGAGGCAAGGACAATCATAATGCAAAAGATGCAGATTAGAAAGAGCAAAAAATCCATGAAAGATTTCAAACTGAGAGAATAACCAAGCATTGGCAAACTGGAAATGGGTAATTAGCATGTCTTATATGAAACAGACCAGAAAATCTCAACCATAAGTACCAAACAAACAAATTCAGGGACAAGTTGCACCTTGCAAGACCTATTGACGAATGTTCAGTGTAAAGAATAAGCAAGACAAATGAACCAAGTGACTCAAAAAGTACATAAATAGTGTCAAATAATAAAACAGGTATTTCACTTTAATCACAACCTTGTTTATAGCGACAGAGAGAATCAAGTGCCAAACAAACCAACATTGGGTCTAAAATCATACAACAACACAACAATAAGTCCTACAAAACATCAACTGCCACTGAATGTTATAAAATTTCACACGACAATTCTAGTCTTTGCTAACCCACATGGTTCTCAAGCACAACCGGAGGCACTTGAGCATCAGGAGACTGGGCATAGGATATAGAAATCAGTTCAGACCTGTATTTTTCAGCTCCATCAGTCTTTGCCACTGCAGGCCCATTTGCACCGTCTATGTTTTTAGATGCATGTTCTGCTTTCAGATCAGTATCAGGTATGGAATAAGATATTGCAATAAGTAACTCGCGAGCTAGCTCCTGAGTAACCTTGTCAGAAGGTACTTTACTATCCATATAATGTCAATTTTCTCCTGCAATAGAAAACCCAAAGTTAAATCTGATTTTGGTAAAAGGATGAAGAAACTAGTTTCACAAGTATACAAACATATTAGCATATTACAGCAGAGATGAAGAATCATCCACCATTCAATAGATTCCAGTAATTTGAGGCATCATGCTGGCCATTTAGTTACATTTAGAAAAGATACATCTCATATGTAGACCACAACATAACATCCAAAGAAACACTAAATTAGGCGTTAGGACAGCATAAGCAGAGCTTCTGCGATGCTTGAATGGTTCAGGCTGACTGGTTGACCCAAAAGGACCTTTTATCATCGTATGTAAATGAAATTTCCTTCTCCCAGCATCCTCCTCTCCCTAGAGCTAGGTAAGGTTTCATACATAAGCTGAAAGAAAACCTCTGTAAGACATAGGCAGCTTAACTAGCTTTGTGACTTCATAGTTCAACATGCCTATTAATGTGCTATTTCTCAGTTAATCTCAACACGGTACGAATACAAAATCTCTTGCCTTTGGTATAAATTATAAGAATCATAACTGCAGAATCACCCGATCTAATCTATGTTACCTGACTCTTCATTTTCCCCGAAGTATCGATGTCTGAAACCTATGTCCAACATATCTTTGGATATGGGTATACGAAATGCTCTTTCAAATATATGAAAAAACTTTAAAAAATTGAACATACACATGTTAAATATATATCTGTATCTGACATTCGACCTCAAGTCGAGGTACCATAGATATACTAACAAGAAACACCAAAAGATTGGTCATACATATTTTAGGTAAAGTGAGGTATCATCAGATAACAAGTTCAGCTACACTTAATTCATCATCAAGGTGTCGAGAAAGAGTCTAAGAAGATATAGGATAACCTAAATTACCAAAATTAATATGAAAAAAAAATTTCAAACCAAGATTTTTCGGGAAGACAAATCATGGCAGGGCAAATCAATTAAAGAAATGAAATTTCAGGACAAAATATTCTAGGATTCGCATGCTAAAAGCTTTTCTTTACATCAAATAACAGAACCTGAATCTAAAATTACAGTCAATATAGTTTCCAATGGACATAAATTCCAATATATCCTGAGTAAGACATGAAAAACAACAGATCAAAGAGCATATTATTGACAAAAGAAAACATGGGTTCAAATTCCTGCAAATATCCACATCCATAATCCTCTCAAAATTTCGGTCACCACGAAAACACCCTACCTCCCTCCCCCCCCCAAAAAAAAAAAACCATCCTTTCATAATTCAATCCCATGGCCGAAAAATTAGTATTTTATTTTGATTGGCTAAAATCTTCATGAATTGGAGAAAGAACCAAGAAATATAGGAGTTCACAAAATTTAGGATAGATAATTTTGAAAAAAAAAAAAGAAAAGAAAAACAAAAGCCTCCTTTGCCGATTCCTTAGGGTTTCCGATCAACCAACGGTAAAAGGCTGTTAAGATGATCGGGGAAAACCGGATCATTGGATTAACCAATAGCAAAAATTTTTTTTAAAAAAAAAGTCATGTAAAGGTCTAAATTGTAAAACAGAAATTGAAAAAAAATCGTACCTTCTTTTCTTGAGCTGGAAAATTTGATCTTGTCTCAATAAGTCCGCCATTTAACCCCCACTTTTTAGAGTAAATTACTCTTATGACCCCCATCTAATTAATGAATAATTAGGTACTTAAATTAATAATAAAATCTAATCTTTTTTTAGCTCGATACACGCTTCTACTTTCTAGAAGTTTTCTTTTTGTAAACTTATTTTTTTCTTTAAAAAATGGAATAAAAAAATCTATTTCAAAATTTGAATGGGAAAAATCATTGTGTTTTGCCTATTATTTATTGTGTTCTTTTATGCATTTTACCTTTATATTATTTTTCTTTTGTCAACTACCCTCATCAACTGGCACAATTTATTAGTTAAGGATGCATGTCATTTGCAAATAATTGTTATTTGCATACTAATTTCACCTCAAAATTTTTACCGATATGATTTATATAGTTATCGGATAAATTTATATACAAATCAATTAAATTATAAATGAAATATTACAATTAAACCAATAATGATTGTCATATTAAGAATGCTAATATTTGAGACAAAAGTGGGAGGAAAATTGTTTTTTTTTTTTGGATAATTTGTATTTTATTTGTATCCGTAGCTCAAATTATACCAACTATGGCTCTAAAGGTAATTTTTTTAAAACATATATATATAATTTAAATATCATTTAGCAATCAGATTCTTTAAAAGGATATCTTAAAATTAGATCAGTCAAATTTTTATAAAAAAAAAGATAATTAAAACTAGACCTGCTCAAGGGCCGGGCTATCCGCCCGAGTCCGAAAGTCCGTCCGAAATTTGGGAGGGTTTGGACAAACATAATAGGCCCGAAAAATGGGCCTGGACAAAAAAAATA
>JBBYHM010000026.1:11934269-11974724 GCA_038381775.1 Adansonia rubrostipa
GGCCACCCTGCAATCAAAGCAAAATCTGGACAATGGACGGCTGGGATTATCATTCTCTGTAAGCAACATGCTCTCTCGCTCTTTCTCTCTCTCTCTGTGATTTTCACTAACAAAACAAAATGATGCTATTACACCTTCATATTTGCAACTTTCCTGCACTTTCTCTTTCTTGCACTCTTTCCTCTTATATCCCACAAAACTTATTAGCCTTCATTTTCCTCAATACAAATACCAACAAAATTAAGGTCTGTCACTTTCCAAAGATCAGAAAATGCAAATTCTGATTTCACTTGGATAGATGGGTCTAGAATCCATACTCCTTGATCTCATGATCTTAAATCTACTCCTACATATATACATATAATATAATCTATATTGCACATTTACATTCTTCACCTTTATAAGTTTTTCACAGTTTCTAAATATATGTCACCGATTCGACATATATTATAAGGTTTAATAATAGATAGGGGATGGATATTTCTAGAGAGTTTCAAATTTTGCTTAGAATAGAAAAGAAAAGGAAGCAGAAATATAAAAGTTATCTGTACATAGGCTGTTTGGGATAAGCTATCAAAAGGGAGAAGTGAGAAGTGAGGCTTTCAGTTCAGGTTCAGACAATTATAATAATTAATGAATGAAGAAACGTGTAAGATTTGGAATGTAATAAAACCAAATTAAACTCAACCCCAAGTGTTGAAGATGTGTTCTGTTCTGTTTGCATGCTGAAGCTGCTAACTAAGAGGCTGGTTTTGGGTTTTTTATTTGGCAGTTTGCCTGCCAATTGCTAAACTAAACGACTTGCGAAGAACACCCCCCCCAACCAAAAAAAAAAAAGGTCATAAAGCAAGTGAGAGAGAGGGAAATAGAGAGAGCATGCAATTTAGGGAAAGACGTGGCTGACACGTAATCATCCTTTCACCCTCGTGGGTTTTGCATGACGTGGGTTCTTTGCACGTGTCCCCGGTCAATAACATACAACAACAACGGCAACAAAAAATCCCCAGCTGCCCACCTGCTTGCAAGTGCATCGGAAAATCCTCATTTGCCTCTATAATTTATTCATGCAAAAAAATTTTGAAACCTGAAAATAAAAATTAAAAAAAAAACCACCTTGTTTAATACCTATAGCAAAAGGCAAGGTATTTTTTTTTTCTTAAAGTGCATCGAATGGGCCAAAAACAATAATAATAGAAGGATTCATGTATTCAATAGTCGGATCGGTGGGATATTGGAATCCAATTAGTTCTTTGAAAGGTTTTGCTCAAATTAAGTCTAATTGTATAAATAATTTATAACCTTTATTAAAATATTAAAATTTAATGAATTTTAAATATATTCTGTAATTAAAAATACATAAAAATATTTTTTTATTAAATACTATCTCAAAATAAATTTAAATTTACTAAAATTTTATTTAAAATTTGATCTATATAGTATCCATCGACATCAATTGTCAAATCACTTGAAATAAATGATATTTGGAAGAATCAAATTAGAAAGGGACTTTGGGCAAGTGTACATATGTATTTACAAGGAACATGGACACGTTTCGAGTTGCTAATGCTATTTCCTTTTTTCCTTTTTGAAGGGAGGGGGGGGGTTCACGGCTATTTTGTTTTAGCTCTAATTTTCATAGCTAAATATGCCCTCAATATAATTTTCAAGTTGCTAAATTTGAGAGACCAATGCACATGAATTTTGAAAATTCATTTGAAATAAGCTAACTCAAACCAGATTTTTTTTTTTTATAACAAACATGACGAGAAATGAGTTCATTTGCACATGCAAAAGAAAACGAGAGGCCACCCATCATATAGAATTAGTTTGGGTGTTTGATCTTGACTGACTAATAATAATTGAATGCTAGATACAAGACTTTGTGAAAGCAACCTTTCGAAGATTCCCATGGTTTTTAGTTTTAGGTTTTCAGTTCCTTAACCTAATTAGCTAGGTATCCCTGAAAGAACCTTCCCCTGATATGGATGTCAAAGCTTCTCAACCTCTCACGCCTACTCATGAAATATCTTCGTATCTTAGAATCAATCAAGTCTTTTATTTCTTATACGTCTCTTATTAATGTTTTTTTTTTTTTTTGGGCCAATGAATTAACCAGTGAATCAAGGTCTGGCGACCCTAGCGTTCTTTGGGGTCGGGGTGAATTTGGTGCTTTTCTTGACAAGAGTATTGGGGCAAAATAATGCTGATGCTGCCAACAATGTCAGCAAATGGACTGGAACTGTCTATATTTTTTCCCTGGTTGGTGCTTTCCTCAGTGACTCTTACTGGGGAAGGTACAAAACCTGTGCCATCTTTCAAGTCACCTTTGTTATTGTAAGTAACTCATCTTTCAACCTTAATTTCATCATTTTCGATTTCAAATTTGCATAGATTGGAAGTTCACAGGAATATCTTGAAAGAGTGCAAAACAGGGTAAAATCATCATACCTTGCAAATGTCTGCGTTCTAATTGTATATGCCTTCAAAACATCCGAATGCAGGGCTTGGTGTCGTTGTCGCTATCATCATACCTTTTCTTGGTTAGACCTAGAGGCTGCGGGACTCAAGAAAAGCCTTGTGGGTCACATTCAGTGTTGGAGATTACACTATTTTACCTCTCCATCTACCTAGTTGCACTAGGAAATGGAGGGTATCAACCTAATATTGCTACATTTGGGGCTGATCAGTTTGATGAAGAAGACCCTAAGGAAGGGCACTCCAAGGTTGCCTTTTTCAGCTACTTCTACCTGGCTTTGAACCTGGGATCACTTTTCTCCAACACCATTTTGGGGTATTTTGAGGATGAAGGGATGTGGGCACTAGGATTCTGGGTGTCTGCTGGCTCTGCCTTCGCAGCACTCGTTTTGTTTCTGGCAGGAACCACCAGGTATAGGCACTTCAAACCCAGCGGAAATCCCCTCTCCAGGTTCTCTCAAGTCCTGGTAGCTGCAACAAGGAAATGCAGCATCAATATGCCACCGGACGCAGACGAATTGTATGATGTCGATGGAAAAGATCCGTCCATGAATGGCAACAGAAAGATTCTCCACACCGATGAATTCAAGTAAATAAATCAAAACCCGAGTTTGAAATTAAACCAATTGCAAGATCATATAGCTAATTAGAAGATAAATTGCATAAGGCTTATTTGTATTTGATGTTTTATAGGTTCTTGGACAGAGCAGCATACATAAGTACAAGGGATGTTGATGACCAGAAGAAAGGCATTTACAGCCCATGGCGTCTCTGCCCTGTTACACAAGTGGAAGAAGTTAAATGCATACTAAGACTACTCCCGATTTGGCTCTGCACCATAATTTACTCGGTTGTCTTCACACAAATGGCCTCCCTATTCGTCGAGCAAGGTGCTGCGATGAAAACTACCATCTCAAATTTTCGGATTCCTCCAGCGAGCATGTCCAGCTTTGACATTCTCAGTGTGGCACTTTTCATATTTCTTTACCGACGAGTTCTTGATCCGCTGGTGGAAAGGATTAGAAAAAAGGATTCCGGGGGACTTACTGAACTTCAGAGGATGGGCATTGGCCTTGTTATAGCCATATTGGCAGTGGTTTCCGCCGGAATTGTGGAATGCTACAGACTAAAGTACGCCAATAAGGACTGCAAGCATTGTGAAGGCTCAAGCAACTTAAGCATCTTTTGGCAAGTTCCCCAATATGCACTTATTGGAGCATCTGAAGTTTTCATGTATGTTGGTCAGCTAGAGTTCTTCAATGCACAGACGCCGGATGGATTGAAAAGCTTTGGCAGTGCCCTTTGCATGACATCAATGTCGCTAGGGAACTACGTTAGTAGTTTGCTTGTGACAATGGTTATGAAGATCTCAACTGAAGATCGCATGCCAGGATGGATACCGGGCAATCTCAACAAGGGTCACCTAGATAGGTTTTACTTCCTCTTAGCCGGTCTAACTACAATTGACTTGGTTGTCTATGTAGCATGTGCCCGGTGGTACAAGAGTATCAAGCTGGAAGGAAAAACTGCAGAAAATATTGATGAGCAAGGTAGCTTTAAACTGTGATGTAATATCCAAGCTAAAACGTATAAATAAAAGTACATATTAAAAGAATAATGAGGAATTGGGCACAGAGGATGTCACCAGCACCTTGTTGAGAGTTTACACGTTTCTGTCAAAAGAAAAAGCGGGGTATTCTGAGAGAGAAACCAGTTTTTCCTGTCGACTCTGTTACATTCCCATCACTTAACACAGTTTTACTGTCCTAGATGTTGAGTTGGAGCAAGCAGGAATTAACTTGTGCTCCTAAGCCTTTTCTAATTTGGATAATTGTATTTGCAGTATGTTATCTGCAGAAGAGAGCTACACTCTTTTGACATCAATGAAAGTGCCCTTTTCCTCCTGTTCAACGTGAATAACTAGATTCTGTGTTTTTTCTTTACCCAAAAAAAGAAAGAAATTTATTAATTGGACATAAATTACGACATTTTAATAAAACTAAAGCCATGTGTCTATAATTTACCCACACCTCAGTAACTTCAAAAACAAAAAAGTATCCTCAGTCTTCACATAATAAAATCATGCTTGGAGTTTTCGAAATTGGATATGATGGGTGGATACCCGACGCCAGATTGGCTGTGGTCCACTTTCGAAATTTGAACCGTCCGATGGAAGGTCGAGAGAGGCGTCAGTGATCAAGCAGTGAATATCAAAGCAATCAAACTCGGTTATTCGGACTTAAAGGAATAACGCGATTTGTTTACTAATTTAGTTAGTAATTAACCCAATCCAAACCCAAATGCAAAGGAGAATTTGGCCCAAGTTCTTGTAGAAGCTGCGAACAGAAGCATAACAATGAGCCCAAACTAGATAACAGTTTGGACCCACTTACAGTCACAGAGTTTGAGACTTGACACGCTTCTCTTAATCCCTTTCTATGGGGACATCGGCACATTGCAATGAAGAATTCAGCGCTGGACTCGTTCTTTCAAACATCGAGGATGAGGCTCCTGCATTCTTGTCTTTCCAAAGTCCCAAGCCAATCAAAATTCATTACTTCGGCCTTAGATAATGGATTAATCGCCCCCATTTCTGCACATTCATCTTTTCTTTCATAACCAACAAACACAAAGCAAAAAAAAAAAAATGAAGCTATCATTCAAGCTCCAAGATGACAAGAACTCTGTCTTGAAAGCCAAAATACCCATTTCCATATTTAGCCAACCCTTTGTTTCTAGCCTTACTACCACCACTCCAACCACCACCGATAACAGCAGCAACAAATCTTCTCAAAATACTTCCTTTTCTGTTTCCACGAATTTCCCTTCTGGTCCTTCTCTCAAACTCTCTTATGCTCCCTCAACTTCCCCTTCCGCCACAACAATCCCTTTCTCTCTTGCTCTCAAATCTGGTCTTGGCCTCTTTGGCTCCCCTAAAGACTCCCCTCTTATTTTCTCTGCTCAATTTTCTCTTTCATCCATTAACCCTGGAACCGTAATCCCCACTTTCTCTCTCCATTTCAAACCCCAATTTGGCAACTTTTCTTTGTACAAGGCCACTTCTTCAAAGCCTAGCCTTGAATCAGATTCTGGGTCTCACTCCATTTCTGGAACTCTGTTCCAATCTGGTTCACCTTCAAATTCTGATTTTGGAACCCCAGATTCGTCATCGGTGTGGCAAGAAGTGAAATTGGAACCTCGTAATGGAGGTGATGACGGGCTTGAAACCTCAAAACCTGGCCATGGAAAAGGTTCGTATTCAAACGATGGACTTGGTATGGACAGGTCATTGGTGAGGAAAGATGACAAGAAAGCTGGGATTTTTGGTGGGATTGCTGTTAGAGCAAGAACATCGTTTCCTGTGACAAAAAAGGCGGTGGTAAAATTAAGGTGGATTGTGAATTTGCCTTCAGATGTGGGGTCAAAAATGCCTTGTTTGACAGTAAACAAGATTGGGATTGAGAGGGTTGAGGAGGTTAAGGAAGTGAAAGAAGTGAAGAACAAGAGCATCACAAGCAATGAAGATGACATCGAATTGCTGAAAGGTATGCATATCTGGATGAGAAGAGATATGGAAATGTTGGAGAATGAGAACAAGAAGATGAAGCAGTGTCTTGAAGATATGAGACTCGAGGTTTCAACGCAGAAAGCTCGCAGCGAAAATGAGGGACATGGGTGGAGGGTTCCCACAACTCCCGTGAAGAATTCAAACGACTTTGAGCGATGGAGGAGCAAGAAAAGTGATGCTGAAGACAATGGCGGAAGAGAAGTGAAGAAGAGTGCAAACAAGAAGATTGATGTGGAGAGTGAATTGCAGAAAGCTATAAAAGCTGCCCCGACTTAACGAGGCTGGAATTTGATATTTTTCTATGTATCGTTTGGCTGCTTCTCACGTCGAATGTTGTATATGGTGTTGAGTCTTTTGCTGTATGTGAGATGTGAGCCTTTGGGATGAGCCTTTTTATGCATGATTACAGTAATGGATTCCATGAATTCTTCCGTTATGGAATGGTAGAGTAATAAATATCGCGTCTTTTGAATGTTAATCTGTCTATGGAACTTTTTGGATACCTTCGGTGATAATAAATATTATGATTTTTCACTTATCAAAAAAATAAAAAAAATATGATACATATATATATATATATATATACATATAAAAGAGGGATTCATTTAATATAAAACTTTTTAATTTTATTTTTTGAGTAACTATTGATTAATATTTTTTTAACGATTAATTATAAAATATAGTAAATTTTCACTTATTTTTTCTTTTTTTTTCCAACCATAAACTTTAATCAATAACTAAAATATATATATAAGTAAAAAATGTTATTCTAATATAAATAGATGCTTCCTATATATATTAATTCCGAAGAGCCTATTTCAAAAATTAAAAAATATTTATAATATTAATATAAAAAAGCCAACTAATTTCTTACCAATAAAAAATGTTTTTAATTATTTGATTGTTAATTATTAAAAGAGAAATTGACAAGTCGAAAATTACTTGGAAAGGGTCAATTTGACCCTTTTTTTTCTTTTAATTTTTACCAATTCTAAAGATGGAATAAGATGAATTGGGTTAACTGGATTATCATCATTAACTTACGATAAAAGTTCTACTGCTAATATAACTAAAGTCTGAGCCCGTGACACAAGTAGAATGCTGGACAACAATAATGATTGAAAAAATTGAAGCTATCAGCCATTTTTTGGAAAAAAAAAAAAAATCCTTTGGCAAAAGTAGTTGTATCACAAGTTAAGTCGACTTAAAATGCTGTTGCTTTTAATTTCAATATACACCGGTTTTTTTTTTTCTTTTGAGTGCTGCTTTTAATTTTAATATACGGTAATTTTGTTTCTTGAGCTTGCAATAAAAGCGAAAAAGGGATGTTTTTGGATTTTATTCGTAGAACAGAATTTGGTATTTGTTTAGATATCTCATCATTGATTAAAAAATTAATTCGAGTTGATCGATTGAATTAGTTGACTCTAAAATTTATTAGTGATTTTATTTGATATATATGTTAAAAACGCTTAATAAGTAAATAGTTATAAATCGATTTAACTGATAAAAAACTAATCAAAAAGTGGATTGAACAGAAAAAATCAATTTTATTTTTTTAATTTTTTTAATTTTATTTTTAATTAATAAAATTTTAACATTTAACCGCTTATTTTATAGTACAAACCATATCATTAAGCAAAATAAATTTTTTATTTAATTATTACTATTTAATATTTATTTGACATTAAACTTAGTATTTATATATATTAAAAAGAAAAACTATTGTGCCGAAAACTAAAGATCTAATTGGTTCAACTTTCAATTCTATTTTTTTTTACCTTGCAACTCATAGTTTCTTGTTTGATTTCTGTCTTACTATTAGTATTTATTTTCTGAGTTTCGGAGTTTTGGTCGTTTCTCATTGCTTCAACTAGAATGAATCGAAGCTATCCTTAAATGTGGAAAAAGAAAAAAACAAATATAACTATAGTCACATTACTTAATTCAATGCAATCTTTAGGCAAAAGTGGGAGGGTGGAAGTCATTGATCGACACCCCCAGTGGGTTATATTTGGATGCACCATCGACGGAGGTTGAAACCTAATTGACCCCTTCAATTTGACTGAAGGGGTAGGGGTCGAATGAATCGTGGAGGGGAAAATCCCCCTTTTGCCTCTCCCATTTTTTTAATCTTTTAATATAAAATAATTTTAATAATTTATTTTTTAGTATAAATATAATTTATTTTATATTTTTTAATTAACATAAATTTAATTTTTATTTTATCCTCTCTATTTTATTTTTTATATTTATCTTTTTAATTTATTTTTAATATAAATATGATTTTAATAATTTATTTTTTGTATAAATATAATTTTTAGTTATTAATTAAAATAAATATAATTTTTAATTATTTATTTTTAATATAAATATTATTTTATTTTATATTTTATTATTTACTAGAAACATAATTTTTATTTGTATTTTATTATATAATATAAATATAAAATATAATTTTAAATTATTTATTATTTATACATCTTTATCTAATATCCTTAATGATCACTTTGGATTCTCACTTCACTATTGCTATTGCGTTTGAATCTAAACACATGATTTTAATCTCACTGTTACAATACCTATTCTCATTTTTACAATAACTAATTTTACCGTTATCATTATTTTTAATCTCATTATAACAATCTCACTTTTTATTCAAATAAACATTTAATCTTATCGATAAAGTGTTAAATTTTAAAAATCTCAAATACGAAAAGAAAAAGCCCAATTCATGAGCCCTCCAACTTTGGGCCTAATTGTTACCAAAATTTGGGCAAAGCAAAAATTATTGTTGGGTATAACTACCATCCATAGTTACCAAAAATGGATGTCTTCGATCGCCATAGCAATCGCCTAGCTCGAGGGAGATGGAGATGGCGCCGCATGGGTCTCGTTCCCATATCTCTTTGCTTCTTTCTCTTTGCGTCTGCATAATCTAAGTTTTTCCTATTTTTATTCTTGGCTAAATTCCCTTTGTTTTTAAAGTAACAGGTCTTGTAGATACTAATTAAAAACTTATCTAATTATTATTTTTATATTTTTATATATTTAAATATAATTTTTAAAAATTATGTATTAATTATATTTTTTATAATATCATTTTAATTGATATCATTATGTTCTAATTAATATTTTATTAATTACATATGTTTTGGAAAATTATTGTTCTTCAATTTTCTTTAGACTTGCTGTCTTTCCCCAACTTTGTGAAAAAACTTAAGTATATGATTCATAAATTATTATCTTTGAATTGGCTAGGCAAAAGATTAAATAACCTTACGATGTGTATACAATTTTGTACTAATCATATTTGCAAAATATTTTCAAATAAAAAGCCAAGCATTTACCCAGATTTTTTTTTATTAAATGAGTTAATAAATATAATTTTTCGTGATACCAACTTTTGGTAAAAATGTAAATTTGGTAATACATATAGAGGTTTTCTTTTTTATCAAATACCGTTATAGTATATAATAAATAAATATATAATATTATATAAATATTTTAAAAATATTAAATTAGCCATATTTTAATATTTAATACTAGAATGAGAAATATAATTATTAAATATTAAATAAAAAGTAACATATCTATCTATAATATATATATATATATATATATATAAATATATAAAATCTTTTGAATTGACAAAAATAGTCATTCTTATCTATAATATTTTTAAATTGCCATTACAAATGTCTTTTATTATAAATAATATTTATCTGAGTTATATAAATAATAAGTTTATTTTCTTTAAAACACTTTTGTTAAATAAATTAATTTAATAATAAATAAAAATTAATGTTTATATGAAATTGTTTTATTTTAAAAGCTTTAAGTTTTCAAAGATTTTAAAAGCAAGTCAATTTTTTAGATATCAATAAAAAATTAAAATCTACATTGAATTTTTTTATTTTTGTAATTAATTTTACATTAATATTAAAAAATACTATATAATACTTTAATATAATTTACAAATAAAATAAATTTTATATATTATTACAAATTTAATTAAT
Source organism: Adansonia rubrostipa (assembly GCA_038381775.1). Lineage (NCBI taxonomy): Eukaryota > Viridiplantae > Streptophyta > Magnoliopsida > Malvales > Malvaceae > Adansonia > Adansonia rubrostipa. Next base: position 11,944,332 of record JBBYHM010000026.1, read on the forward strand.
ATATATTTCATTAATTTTAATTATTTTAAAAATGTACAATTATGTACTCAACTCACATACGTTCACATGCAAACACTTGTAATAATAAATACTAATTTACTTTTTTTAAACAAAAAAAAAAAAGGGGAAACCGGCCTGTAAACCTCCCTAATTCGGATTTAGGACAATTTCAAAGATTTTATAAACCCTAAAAGCCATAACTTGAATTCATTGTTCGCCGCACCTTTTGAGGCGGCTACTAGGGTTTCTCCCTGCATCTATAAATGCTCTTTTCGCCACTCGGGTTCAACCGCTCTTTCTGTTAGATACACGGCTGTCTCTCGAATTTCCTTTTGTCTCGGAAAAGTAATTGCGATGATGAATATTATTCTGTGTACCGGAGGCGTCTCCTGTGACGGTAACACAATCCCTCAAAGAAGTTCTGAGCTTACCCATTTTCCGATTTTTGTTTTACAATTTAAAATGGTATAGGTTTTTTTCTTTAAAAAAAAAAAAGAAGTAAAAGCGATGTGATGATACAGATTCAATGCTCTGTTAATCCACTGATCTAACAGTTTGATGTTACATTGAAGTTCCGACAGGTTCTGATCGCTTTTTATTCGTTTTTTTTTTTTTTTTCTGGATTTGTTAAACAAGAATTTAGGGTTTTTGAACTTGTTTTACTGAGTTCTGTTCTGGCATGTGATGAATCTCATTTTATGGGTAATTTGCGTCTGAATTAGTATTACCTTGATGCTAAATCACCTTGGAGACCTGATGCCCACTTTTTCTATGTATTTGGCAACATTATTTTGTTTACAATTTAAACCCAGATCTTATGCTTAGCTCTTTGGATTCCTTTATCGCTGAAGTTATGATGGCTATACGATCATGTCTTAGATGCTATCATGGCATGGTGTTAAAAGGAATTTGGGTTAAGATTTTGGGTTTGATCCCATCTTTTTCTACGTAATATATGAAGTATGAACTGCATTAGGTATCGATAAGAAACGGTGTTACACAGAATCTTTTAAAAAAAATGGAACAACATAGATTTAAAGAATATCCTCTCCTATGCTTCATGTTCTCATGCCTTAAATGACAATCTCTGACTGCTGACAGATATTCAATACCTTCATTTAACAGCAGCCTAGTATGAGAGACTAAAGACGTTTTTGCTTCATTTGTAATATATACCAAATGTTATTGACTTTGAGAATATCTCTCACCTTGATAAGTGTACAAATATTCTGGGAAAGACACCTAATTACATTTGATGTTCAATATCAGTGCGTGGCTGATGGTTTGAGAAACCTAGTGTACTGAAATGATAAATTTGCCTTGGCAAGTAGATATGCTGAATCAATTTAAATATGGATTTGACAGGGTTGAATATATTAATCAGGTAACCCTGTTTGCGACATTGCAATCATCAGGCAGATGAGGCCCTTTGTGAACCTTTTCTTATTAAACGCGGCTGATATTTTGCATTTTGGATTAAACAATGTTGCAGAAAATTGCTTATAAGTATTTGACATCGGTCAAAGAGCTGTTGTATAAAAGTCAAATAAGATGACGGGCTAGAGCTTCATTTGATCCAAGAGACTTTTCCCATCAAGTTTGCTGCTAATTGTCAGTCTCACGAACTCCTCATGTGGTATAGTCCTATACTGTGCTTCGTTTGCCTTGACAAGATCTGGCAGAGGACCAATCTTGGTACTTAAATTTGGACTATGAAATGCCGCAATTGACAAGCGCTCCTTGGCTGGACTAACAACTGCTCTATGTTCAATGCTTTGATATTCTCCATTGCTCATAATCTGCATTCGAAAGATACCTTTGCTGAGGCATATTACGTAAGCAATCCATGAAAGTGCAAATTTTTTTAGCTTCAAATATATTACTGTTATTATATTACCTCGATTACATCTCCAATATTGATGATAAACGCGCCAGAGATGGGTTTGACAGGTATCCAGTTGCCATTTTTCTTGATTTGTAATCCTTCAACTTCATTCACCTGAATCAAGATCGTTAAGCCGGTACAGTCAGAGTGTGGTGCTAGACCAATAACCTTGCTTGCCTGTACACAAGGTGGATAGTAGTTCATCCTTATTCCTTGTGTTCCATCTCCAAAGAAGCTTGCAAACTTCTCTGGCTCTGTCCCCAGGTTTTTTGCCATCAGCTCTATGAGATTAATGGTAACCTTTTGTAACTCCGATGAGTAATTATCCAACGTCGCTCTGAAATCCGCAAAGGTATGGACAAGTAACATTATATGCTATTATTGCCATGAAGATGAAAGATTAGCAAGAGGCTTCAATCAAATAAGATTTTTATTTTATTTGATTTGATATGGTAAGTTGCTTGCTGGGTTGATTCAGAGTAATATGTTATTAGCGACAGGAGTTACCTGAATGAAGGTGGGGTAGTCGGCCAGAATCTCATATTTCTTAAAGGCACAGGCAAGGGAAGAAGGAAAAGCATGTCACCCCAATCGAGTTTCTGGTCTTCTGACACTACGAAGGCTTGACCGTAACCTTCAATGTTATTAGGTAGCTGGACACAAGCCATCTTCTCATGCAACGGCAACTTGAAGAACTCTTGTACATCTATCTTCATTTTCTGAATCACTTCATCCCCTACCCCATGATTGATTAACTGTTTCACCATCAATAAAAATTTAAAAAAAAAAAAAAAAACCTTGCAAGTTGATTGTTGTAAAAGTTAAACAATCATTGAGAGTACTGTTTAATTGGGCACCTGGAAGAAGCCCCAGTCTTTGCACGCCAAATGGAGTTTCTTCTGTTCATCATCATGGCCTATTTTGCTCATATCAATCACTGGAATCTGAAGGGATTCATCCATGGAAACTACATCAAACTCAACCTCCGGCCTGATATACCTGGATGGGATGTCTTTCAAGTTCTTTGATGCAAGAGCCTGGACATTTTCAACAGGTAAAGAGCCACCAAATCCCTCTCTGCTTAACACTTCTGTTTCCATTTCTGTAAAGATGTCAATTTCTCATCTGACAGAAGTCTGATTTCTGTTTGTATGCTAAATACTACAGCCAGTTAGTCGCATTGTTAGGTAATTTCTAAGCGTCGTTTGCTTTCTTGTCTGTCCAACCGATCAGGACTAAAGCATTTGTCCTATATGAATCCAGATTACATACTTTTGCCCCGTTTTATAAGAGTTTGCCGGCCTTAGTACATAACATTGAAAGCCAATGGCTAAAAGGTCAAAGCAAACCATACGTCATTATTAGCTTCTATAGCTTCTTCGTCAGTTACACCTAACAAAATCCCTAGTTTGCAATCAATTCTTGGGAATTTTGACTTGTAAGTCAGTTTAACAACATCTTTTTACTTAAGAGGAGCCCAACAGCATTTCCTGGACAACATTTGGGTATAGGAAATCAACATGACGGGTTTGTGCAAAATAATCGACTACTGGACCGGAGGCTGCTTTTCTGTTCTTCTAGAGATTTACGAAGGGATTATAACAAATAGGAGCATTAAGTTGAAATGTTAATTGATTTCTCACTGTAATCAGTATATGTATAGTTATGAGATTGAATATGCTTTGGTATTTAGGAATCGTTGCTTTTATGCTTTCTTTCGGTTATGAAAACACACATTTGATTGCATATTTGAGTACATTTGATTACGTATTTGAGTTTTATATGAAGTGAAGTTGTGCCTCAGGCAAAATGAATGCTAAGTAAATTCCCTTTTAAAATAACTTAAAAGAACAACTTTTGAGATGTTATATTCGCCATGATTTCATGTGACTGACAAGATATTTGATTGCTTGTAGAGCAACATGGTTTGGTAGTTACGAACCTGAGGCTGTATCACATCCAGCGGAGGTCTCTAAATTGCAGGATGACGTGCTTTAAACTCCAACTAATGAGAAGCACAAACCTGGGTTGACAGGTTCAAATAAATTTGTGATGAAGGTTAACCTGTTCTTGAATTCGAACAAATTGCATCCCTTCTATCAATTTAAGTACATTCGAAAGCTATTATGAATGGAGGTCTAAACTTCAAGGGTAAAAGAACTGCAAAATTTCTGAAATTAGAACTCACCCTTTAAAAGTGATAGAAACAAGTAGACTATAATAATGTACAGATGGAAATTACAGCGTGGCCAAGAAATGCTATACTGAAAAAAAAATCAGTTTTTCGAGGTACAATAGCTAAGGGAAAAAGAAGAAAAGAATGTTAGTCTCTATACATTGACCCCACCGTAAAAGTTTTATAGCTGTTGTTTAAATGCAAACACATAATCTGACTCTCTACTTTGGAAGTTACTTAATCCTACTATCATTTGTTGAACACAAGGTAAGCATGCATGTTTCTTGTATGCTACATTGTTGATATCCTGACATGGCATCTCGGAACACGTTTCTTGAAGAAGAAACCTTTTCTTTCATCTCATTCGGTTGTTTGATATCCTGTTTCAGGAATAATGCATGTACTTAGACATACAAAGCATAAAGAAGCAACAGAAAGTTGGCCACCTAGTCACTGAGAGCAATTATGTTGTTATCATAGAATATCAAACGAGAACAAGTAAAATAGTAGCAAGGGAGAATGCTAAGTCCATTTTCAAAAAGTCTTTACAGGGACTTCTATATTGAAAAGTGATGATGATATAATGACCTCACCAGTATTCGGAAACCAGAGGGAAAAATGAGAAGATCAGATGTTTTCAGTTAAGATTCCCGTTGGCAACCTTAGAAAAATCCTTTTCCTTTGTCATTTCTCATCTGTATATCTGAGTACATAAACACTAAATGCTGATTTTTTTTCCAGGCTAAGAACTCGGCATATCCTAGTTTTAGTATTGCATAAATGCAAATTGAATGTTATAACACATTGTCTACAACTTTGCTCAGATTCCTAGCATGAAAGGACAATCATCAAGATATATATTTGCTTGGTAACTCCTTAATTGTTAAGGTTGATTACCTGGTTTCTGCTAAAATTTTATTTCTCTATTTTCATCAACGAAAATCTCAGGATGAACAGCAGCGGTGCTGACATCGAGAGCCCTCTGCAACTTCCGCTGGTCCAAGACTTCAACTTCCACTATGAACGTTGAACTGACTGGTCGATGATCTGAGAGTCTGATTTCAGCTCGTTGATAACAAAGTTGTCTTATGCCTTTTCCTGACCAGAGTATACGATCACACCTACCAACGGAAGAATTCAAGCAATTGAACCGTGTGGACCTTTATGGATAATGAGTGACATTTTTTCTAGATATATGTTGGATTTCCAGAAATCTTTTCCAACATTTTTATATTAGAACAGAAACTTCTGCACTATATTACTCGGACTTGGGTGTAGCATTAGATAAATCCGACACGGGTACATTCAGTTTTTTCTAAGTTATATATATATATATATATCGGAAGGTTTTTAAAAGGTCATATCCTATATCGATATTTGAACATATATTGGACACTAGTACTTTAAAAAAATTAAGAGTTGCAGCAACACAGCTTGTGCTTACCATGCCGGAGATCTCTTCTTTTCACCTTCTTTAGGTATCTCACCAACATATCTGTCAGAATCCATTTCATATTTGTAGGTGGGAGGAAAGTCTATTACCCCTTCTTTCCATCCAGGAAATACATGCCCACTGCACAGTTCTTTATGAAGCTGTGGCACAAAATTGAAGCCATTAAACCTTTGTTGTCATCAGAATAGTATAATAGTGAAGGAAAGAACGGTACAAATATACCATAGAGCAAGAAACAGAAACATTAAAGAAAAGTAGTAATGGTGCAAATTTTATTTGTTAACCATTAAGAAATTTAGTGTTCCAACTGATGGCAGTTGACAATCATTCAGGAAACTTAAGCCTGAAACTGAGATAGCTTTTCCCTGAAAAAACTCCGTGATTGGATTTACATTTGGTCCAAAATGGTATTGATGCCTTATTGACTACAACACTTAGAAAATTCAGTATAGCTTCTCTTACCTGACAGGTAACCTGGGTTCTTTTTTTTTTGCGAAGGATCAAATCCAGAGCACGCTTGGGAAACACAAATAAAGCAAATATTGGATTCAGCGTAAGAGTGTTCTTGAATTATGTGGTCAGACTGGGGTGTAAGTGTTGAATATGGGTACGTATCTAACACGGGATGCTCAATTTTTTTTTTTTTAAGTTTTTTTCATATACTTGATAGATCATACCCTTGTATTCATATCCAAATATGCGTTGGTATGGGTGTTAGACACAGGCTCTTCAATAAATATGAAAAGTCAGAATAACATAGATGTACCATTTTCGTTCAGATGAGGATGCGGTACTCCATGTCAGCATACACAGTAAAATGAGTTCAGAAGCAGAAAACTTAAACCAAAATGCTCAGAAACCAGACCACTATGATATGTACCTGATCATTATTGAATAGCTCATTCCAGCGCTTTAGTGCAACCAGCTTTCTTACCTCCGCATCCGACATGTTGAGACGATAATTTAAATCCCCAAACCAAAATATCTGACTGTTTACACAAGCAGCCAGTTACAAATTCATGTCTCAGGTTGAAAACATTGATAATGTGAACATAAGAAGAAAAGAAGAAAATTTCACAAACATCAAAGGTACTCAGTAGTTCAGCAATGGTTAGAGACAAAAGCTTGCTAAAACCTTAGTTCTTCAACTTTGCTGAAAATTACAGCATCACTTCAAGTCTAACTTCTTTATTGTACTGATTTATATCTAATTAACCTTATTCCACTTTAAGCTAAAATTTCCCTTCAATTTCTAGTAATACATTTCTCATAGCAGTTAAAAATAGAAACAAAGAATATAGGTATATGAATGCTTATTTTTGGAATTAGCATATCCTCATGCAGGTAAACCGTGCATACAGACGTTACGGTTCACAATAATGCATGCTGCTCTGCCAAAATTGGCAAACTAACTGTTCTTGCTTAAATTAAGTATAAACTGCAAAAATCAAAATTAGATGCTGAAATTTTGCTTACTCATGAGATGGGATTGTTTGTGGTTGATCTGTATCAAGGACAGATGAGAAACGGGTACGCCGTATAATTTCATACACGTCAGAGTTACGTCGTTGCTCGGCTCCATCCTTCTGACCTGATGTCAGATGAGAACACACAAAGCAAATCCTGGACTGAAAAAAAGTCATGCTAACAGAAACAGATCCCTGCAAAAGCAAATGCAAAAGAAAAAGCCATTTAAGCATTTAATAATAGTAAAGTAGGCATTTTTAGTTATTGATCAGTGCTAATGGTAAAATGCCATCCACCTTGCAGCCAACTATATATTACAACACATCAAAATATGGACGGCATTGATTTCATCAATCTAAAAACATACCAAAAGAAGCTCAATGTCAAATTTAAATGAAGGAAGCATCACTCCATAGAGTGATGCTACCCAAAATAATCCACTTACAGATGTTTACAGAGGATATGAACATCATAATTGAGATGCCAACTACATCCCTAAAAAGCCTAATCCGCGCTTAGAATAGAAGAACACTCATTACCTTGTTTCCCATGTAGCCCATAAGACCAACACCAACAGGAGAGACTTTCAGGTTATTTATACGTCTCCTCAGCCTCTTTCTCACCCATACTGATATGTATATACCAACCATCTGCTTACTAACTACTCGAACGTACTTTGGGCGTGACCTTGCCCTGTCATTGTCATGTTGCTCCGTTGGTACTTTTAAGAAAATATCATCCTCTTCTTCAGAATTCTCATCAGATATCTCAGAGAAAGAATCAACAATATCTAGATTCTGTTGCTTATGCATTTCCCACATTGACCCTAGGTTTCCTGAGCTATGGTGTGATCTTTTCAATCTGCTTTCTTTTAACACCACATCACGAGGACCACAGACGATGGAGTTCTCTGTCAGATTAAAGCCAATTCTTGCTGAGCTGCTCAGTACTCTCCGTAGTTTCGAGTTTGAAGAGACAACTCGTGGGTTTGCATCCAATGAAGGTTCAGGCCAGTCTAACCTATTGTCAAAATCGATACCATAGATTTTCTTCAGCTGTAAATTTTGTCCAATATTAGCATCTTTATTCAAATCTAACCCTTCAAAGTCATAGCCATCAGCAGTCTCCAAATACTCATTGCACATCATTTCCAATGGCAAGGCATCTATCTCATCTGCTAATACATCTGCAACTGAAGAAGTCCTTAACACTGGAGATGGTGGGGCACTATAGCATTTGTGCTTGCTTTCTGGTTCCAAAGATTTGTTCAGAGTTCTTCTGATGATCGCCTCCCATTTAGGAATTGGCCTGCTATCCTCAGCTCCAAGTACATTTCCAGCATTCAAAGGGACTACCTCTTGGAGGCTGTCCAAAGCAGATCTAAGATCGATATCAATGATCAAGTACATCTAACATCTAGTATTAGATTATTAAACGAAAAAGGTTAATATCTAACGTCGATATCAATGATCAAGTACCAACCAACATATGAGAAGAAAGCTAGAGAAGAATATCTCAACTTTCATGGTATGCACCAGTAGTCTGGCATGGTTGCTGCTACCTATGCACTAAAGCCTCCAAGATACAACAGGATTCTAGCTGGATTTGTCAGTTTTAGAACACTTGGAAAACTGGTAAAATTTATAACTCAAGGGAAAGTAATTTAACTAAAAACACGAAGTTTTGGGTGACATTTCTGCTGATGATTTGTTGTGGTACTGTGTGCGAAATTCCTTAAACAGAATTTGGCACCGGAGATGCGATGATGACAACCAAAAGGCAAGTAAGACAGCCTAAGTCTAGATCCATATTCTCCATGCTGACCATATGATTGAGAAACCAAACACAGAATGAGAAGGTTGATTCCGAATGAGAAGCTGATTTATGGATGTAATTATGGTCTAACAAAATTGTTGGTCCTTGACCAGCATTAGAAATTGAAAAATGTAAATGACTTGTAGGTACACATGGTGCTTACACAGCGACAACAGGGAAAGGAAATACTCACCCAATAATGTAAATATCTGCTGGCTCTTTCATGCAAAGCCAATCATCGATGTCAAGATCATCACATGGAAGTCTTCCAGCAACATTCCAAGTACTTATTGTCACCCTATAGGCAACCATGATATTTTCCAATAAGAATTACAACAGCATAAAACCTTAAAGCTTCCTTTAAGCATAAGCATCTTGCAGTCAAACCTCACATCCTTTGTACTTATGTATTGTGCACGCAGAGTTTCCGATTTCCCCCTCCTGTGTCTTAATTGATAGCCCGTAGAAGGTGCATCTGAATGATCTAACATCCATACCATAGAAAACAACTTCAGGTTAACAAACTACTAGAAGACAGCCGTTCACTTAGTTAACCAAAATATTAATTATACTCATTTTGATCTGCATGCTAAAGGTTATTGACCTCGCATGTATTTTGATAGCTTTTCTTATCAAATTTTATCCCCTTGCTCCCATATCTTCCAAAAATCACAAGGATGACTAATATCCAAGGCCATCCTAGGGTCAAATCAAAATGAATTAATTTACACCATACAGCTGGAAATTGCAGATATTTTAGTAATGGCCCTAGTAAATCAGGCACAGCAGAAGGGAACAAAAAGGATCAGCATAGACGAGCTTGAATAGGGTCATAAGCTCAAATAAATAAACGTTTTTAATTTTAACAATCGGAAAACGCAGATGTAGAAAACAAATATTGCCTGAGTATTGGTTTCTGCGCTCAGATTGGTTCCCCAATGTCCTATGTGTATGATCCTCGCCACCATGCAATCTTGAATCTTTAAGAGAGTAAGCTGGATAGATATGGCAGAAAAACATCATCAAACAACCGAAAGTACAAACTAAGAAATGTTGGTAAATATAATATGACAGACAATACCATCATCTTCACTCTCTGTTTCAGTGTCGACCTCATCTTCACTAAAATCATACACCTTTGGCTTTATATTCAACCATTTCTTCATCACAATGGATGGCCAAAAGGCCTGAAATCCAAAAACAATTGACCAAGTTAATCATTAAAGCATCACTTTTATCCAAATTGCAAATTTGGGTACAAGCAAAACATACCTCAGAACGCTTTCCCCTCTTAGTTTTCATAGTCTTCAGTCAAATTTTGAGAATAGTACACTTTCAAAGAACAGGTTCTTGATCTTGATAATGGAAGCAGAAGCAGAAGCTGGAGCCTGATTCTCACTGTTTTAGGAGATTAATAAATAGAATTCTTAAAACCCAAAGGCAATAAGTTGGCTTATTTTGATGCGAAGCACGAAGAAAATTCATGCTAGGACCAAACAGAAAAGGACAGCAAAAGATATGGCCATGTTTAACAGACATCCACAACCTCAACTTGCAAAAAATAAGAAATTGTCAATGGTCATCTTCCCACACGTCCTAATTTCCTGTAATAAAAGGGCAAAAAAATGCAAATCATTATATTCTACGTTTATAACCAAAAAAACAGGCCCATAAAAATCAAAATGTCACTTTCAATACAAGAAAACTATAGTCCCAAATCAATTGATAATCCAGCATGCTTTCTGTTCAAGCAATGCACTGGTCAAGAAATCCATTGGCAGTGGAGTTAAAAAAAAATAATTCAAAGACTACTTTTAACTCGTATGAAAACCCAATAGGATTGAAACTTTAGCAAGCTGAACCTAATTGATAATATACAATTATTAATGTAAAATTGCTGGATTCCTAATCATACTTTTAGAACCCAGATCATCAAATTCAAGTAACCCTTAAAAAAACCCCAAAAAAATTCCAACCACAAATATTGAAAACAAGCTTAGAAACTTTGATGACATGATATAAAACCAAACAAGAACACTGATTAAGACAAAGCAACTATGAATTTTATAAAAGAGAAAAGACAAGAACTCATAAATGAGTGAAGAAAAAAAAAAAAAAACTGACCCTCATACCATCAGCAGCCAAGATTTGGCTTAGACCCCACCATTTTTAGAAAACAATATAACCTGAAAAAGGAAGCAATATCCAACCAAACCAAAAATGGAAGATTGACACTGGACGCTTAAAATATACTAATTTAAGTCCAATGGGTAAGCAAAAACAAAGTAAACAAACACTTAATGAGCAAAAGCTGAGACCAAATTGGTAGGACGGTTCCATGCAACTCATAAATTATACTAAAATACGTAAGATATACATCAATATAAAGTAAACCATACAATAATTATGCATGGAAAATAAGATAATATATTTGAAATTTTGATAATAAATGAACAGTAACAAAAGAAGGGACCACATAAGTTGGATCACCGCACTATATGTGAAGGCAAAGAGCTATGGGTTTTCAACTGAACTGTTACATCTATTTTCTTTCACCCCCTTTTTTTTAATTAAATAAAACTTTTTATGCTTTTTTCTGGGGGGGGTCGTTTAGTTATAGGATGGTGACTTTTAAGCCTTTAAGGTCGTTGATTACGAGGAGACTTTGATAACAGCCATGCAGAGAAGAAAGAACACAAATAAACAGCAATGGTCGGCAAGGGGAAGGGAAGGTGGGATTTTTGTTTTCCTATTTAAAGGGAGAAATAGCTTTACTACTAGTATAAATTTTTTTTCCCCATCATTCACTAGAAAATAGGACCACGTGCAGATGTGTACGGCTAGATGTGTTAAGAAGAGTTAAAAACGTATTTATGGATTGAGTGATGATTTATAAAATTATTTTTTTAAATTCGAGTTGATTAAAAAGTTTATTTTATTATTTAAAAAATATTAAAAAATTATTAAAATTATATTTTTATATTAATATTTATAATAAAATTTAAATAAAATTTTTTATTTTTTAAATAATAATTTAAATTAAATTTATTTAATTTATAAAATTTTCAATTCAAATTCAATCTACTGCAAATCTTCTATGGAAGACATAACTGAAAAGAGAAGAGTTGTCGTTAGGACAGGGAGCAAGGTGATTACAACTTGGAGTCACTGTGTCCCCAAATTCAACTTGGATTTGCCGATTTGTGGGTTTCCCATCATTCTTTGCATTGAATAATGCTTCATTATTAGCATTTATATAGTGGAAAAAGATTTTTTAAGCGATTAATGAAAACCCGACGTTTCGATAGGGTAAGAAGTCCTTTCCATCGTCCATCCAATAGAAACATAATCAAATATAAATATTTCTTTCTCTCTCTTTTTTTTTTTTTTGGGTTTTAAATCTATTTATACGCTGCTATATTTATTTATAAAATAAATTCATTTAAAAATTTTATATAAGTTAATTGTCAGGCAGTAGGGGAGTCAAAGATTTTGCAAGTTTTATATTTTTGAATGATAGTAATAATATTTTTATTTTATTTTTTATATTTGAGATTTTGTATATACGTATGATCTGAAATTTCAGTTCCCACATCACTATCGATGTGTTTGAAAAGGTTTCACTCTTAGAATTTCAAGGGATTCCAGTATTTTCCAAGCAAAGAGTACAAATTTCTTATAAAGGCAGGAGCTGGAAAACGTGTTGAGCCAGCTCATCTCCTCATCAAATAGTTTTACTCACATAATATTATATATATATATATATATATGATCATTGCAAATAGTTAAATATCTAAGTTTCTAGTTATTTTTTTAAAAACAGAGCCGATATGCACAACTCCGAACACAAATAAATTTTTAAGAAAGGAAAAACCCACAAACTTAACTTCTATTTGCGACTTTTTAATCATCGGTATGATTATATTCTCATTGGCTGAGTTTACTTTAGGGCAAGGTTATATGATTCATAATAGCTTATGAATCTACGCATGAAAACCTATAATTTTCAGCATTATATTAATTAGAATTTTTATATATATGAAGAAGGAAGGAAAGTGATAATTAGAAAAATCTAGAATCATACATCTATATATATATATATAGATATATATCACTACAGTCTTCGAGAATGGCGCATGCATCGCCATGCAACTTGAGGGAGGCTAGAAAACAATGCGCTTTGAATTCTAATAGCACACAGGTAAGGACCACCGACCTTCAGTTTCCTTATGAAATTAAATTATAATCACCAGAGAAACACTAATCGAAAAAAAAATAGTCATGTTTATGTATTAAAATTTTATTAAATGAAGCTCACTATCCATCACCTAAATTTGGGTCGGTAATTTTTTATTTTTTGGTCATATATAATAGTATTATTTAAGTCTCACAAAAGAAAAAAAGAAGGTTTAGAATGCAATATTCATCAAGTTTTGCTAGTATATATATTATATGACAATGTCATTAAATTGAATATTTAAGACGATAATATGTATTGGTCTTACTTATGATTAATTCTTTTTATAAGTTAAATGCTTTCATTTTAATTAATTTAATTATAAAGTAATTTATAAAAATGGATTGGATAACAATTTGACAATGCCTTTGAGAGTTGTTGACAGCTGGCTTTCACAACTACTAGAGCGTTCATCATCCACACAAAGAGCCATAGTTGAATATATATACACACACACACTCACACACACACATATATATATATATATATATAATGTCACCATCGAAACATTCTAAAAAATAAATAATCTATCTGCAGATTTTTGTCGAACTCTGCCAGCTCCCTCCATGGAGAGTTTGGTGTCGATTGGGGTGATCAAGTGATCTTGTCTATCATTTTAGACCCTTAATTTTTTCTATTTTCTTTAAGATTTGATGTCACATCACAATATCAGTATTATTCTTTTTTAGCTTACAGGCTTTAAGGTTTTTTTACTCTCACAAAGATACATTTTTTGCAATTCGAATTAATAACTTTCCACTTTAAGGGAGTCCTTTTATCATAATTTATGCCATTTGAGTGTGGAGGTGATAAAAACCTTAAGATTTGTGAGCCAAATAAGATAATACTTGTATTGTGATATGATATCAAGTACTTTCAAAAAATAGACAGGGTTACAGGAGATACCAAGCATCCCAAAGGATAAACAAAATCTCTTGTTCGCTCCAATGAATACCAAACGCTCTGTGAAGAGCATAGACAGAACCATCAAATAATTGATCCCTAATTTGGCCACTTTGCTTAGTACAAATGAAATTTGTTAAGAATGGAATTGTTAATAGTTTATTCTGGTAATTGTGCTTTGATCCAATATATAATCACAAAGGCAGTGACTAAAATAACATGCACCAGTACATTCAAATATTCAATTCAAACCCTTAATGAAAGTTGGACAAGCATTCCCCTCGTCCTATTGGAGGATTTAGGAATATGGAACTGACCAATCAAGAACAAGTTGTAGTGTCATTGCGGTTTATCATGAGCAAATGATCAGAATAGATATTGGAAAAGATGGCATCAACCAAAACGCACTCTTTGTATAGTCTTTTATTCGTCATCGTTCACTACCTACTACTCGAAAAGATCACAAATAATTCCAGCTAGATTAAACCCCAAATGAAGATGAGATGAGACTGCGTGAGAGCTCCATTTTGGGTTCACTTTTAAAAAAAAAAGAAGTTGTTTTTGATGGGTTGTGGACCATTAAAGAAGGGACGATTTCAATGCAAGCTTTGGGGGCACTAATGAGGAGACGCCATAAAAAGGATGTGGTGAAAATGACTCCCACATACCATCTTTCACCACTACTGCTGTGCATTGTAATTTGTTTTCCTGTTAAGGAATCAAAGAGGGCATCCCAAACGATCGGACGTTTGTTGACTACTCTTTTGGGGTTCTCTCTGGCTTCAACTACTTTTTAAGTTCGAAGTACTCTTCTTCATCCGTGCTGATTATCTTTTGTTTTAAGCAGAAAGGAAATTCCAGGCCTAGCTAAGCATTGGCTCAGACCAAAGGATGAGAACTATAGGCTTTAGCATTTGTTTGAAAAAGTTCTTATTATTCAAAAGCAAAAATATTGAAGTGATTTGTCTGCTTGACTCTAACATGCCTGCTATCATTGGACATGTTTTTGAAGAATTAAATTCAAATTCAACTTTTTTAGATGCCTAGAAGAATGAAACAAAAAAATTAATTCAATTAAATTAATTCGTTAATCATTTTTAAGATGAAATTTAACATCATTTACAATCTATTTGCTTATCTAATTATATTTAATTTAAGATACCATACCATCATCGTGATTTTAGTTACTTTTTGCAGTTAATCACAATTTAATGCCAAACATAAAACCTGTCAAACCCTTAACTATTGCACCATACAGGCATGTTTAACATTTAAACACAAGTTGTTATCATGACCAGTTGTCGATTCAGATTTGGCCCCAGAGGGCTCAATCAGGGCCCACTTGCCATCGCCGACAGATAATAGTTTCGTCAATGAGAAATTGTACGGATCAAATTCCATTACTCAGGTAAATACCACAAAGACGCATTTGGCAACTCATCGTATGAAATTGAGCAGCAGCCACTTTCTTCAACGTCAACCTTAATCCCAATATTTAATGACGTCACGATTCAATTACCAAACTCCATTGTACCAGTCAAATTTTACACACAAAATGGTTATGCATTTCGAAGACATTTGTTCTCTAAAGAAATCAATGAGGGGGATGAGTGGGGGAACCGTAAATCTCCTGAAAATTTTGTATGCTACACAAACTCAACCAAAAAAAAAAAAAAAAAAAAGAAATAGAACCGTCATCTGAGCAATTTGAAGCTGTCACTCCATTGTCAATGGAATCATCTTCAGAAGCCAACTTCCAAACCAAGATTTCCACAAAACCCAGAATATCATCACATAATGGTGCAACGGCTCCTTTCTTCTGCTGGTGGTGGGGCCACCGGCTGATGTCTGTTTGGGTCCGAAGGGTTGTAGGTGAACTCAGATGTATCCAGCCCATACTGATTTACATCCAGTTGGAAAAACATGTTAGAGCAACAAACCAGGCAAAGGATTGCAATAGAAAGAATGAGACACAGGCAAATAACTTGGAAATGGAAGCAACAAGGGCGGTGGGGTTGTCTAATCTAACTACCTAGAACAATAGTCAAGGTAGGTATCACATCACAGGTAAAATATATGCATCTAGGCGTGTCTAAGAATCTGACTGATCAAAAGAACAGTGAACAACATTCGCTTAAAGTTCAGATTGGGCTACAGGCAACCAGAAAATAACTCAGTAGCAAGTATATATCTCGAATTGCAAAAATGTTTACTAACTTCAGAAAAAGAAAGAAAAGTATTCGAGATTTTCCCTTTTTCTTAAAATAATGTAGGAAATATCAGCTAGACAAACAATGTCCATTTAGTACATAAACATTTGATTCAAAGACTTTACAAGCATACAACTCTACAAGCATACAACTCTACATAATAATCCTAAATCCTTGTTGTTTAGCAGATTATTTAATTCAATGTCAAGATTCCAAATTCTCAAGAAAATCAAGGTATGATTTAAGACCCTGTCTAAGCAAAACACTGACATAGAGGCCTACCAGACGTCTATAAATCAAAGAGAAGGAATTGACGGAACTGAAAGCACCTTTTCCCTCATACGTGCACTCCAAGCATCATTTCTGCTGGGCCGTTGTTCAAGGCTGCCAGCAACAGGTACACCTGTAACAGGAGCCGGTGGCCTGTTGATCAAAGGTTGTCTAATTTGTTGCCTTGGTGCAATGAACTCATCATCACTGTCATAATCAGCAGGCTTATTGGCAGCCCTAACCATAAGTGCTAACAAGAAAATTAAAGCCTGCAAGTACAAGTTGATTTCGCACTCAAATCAGTTGTACTAATGCCCTCAGAAATTATAGCAGCCTAGATGTTATTCTAAGAGAGAAATCAGTGTCATTTTTCAATTGATTCAAGACTTCATTTTAATACGCAGTATCAAAGTGAAGTCACTTTTGCTTGAAGCAATAAATATGACAGTTTCATCCATTCATTTCCATGCCATCATCATAATTAGAAAATAGTTATAAAGCACATTATTATCCAATGCAATTTATCAACTGACTATCGTCTCGGTGAGTCACAACCCAACAGTTTTCTGCAAACAGTAGTCTTCTGAAAGTTACCTAGGACTAAAATATTGTCATATACAGTCAACTTAACCACAATCCACGATGAAAAGTAAAAAACACACAATATTCGCCATTAATAATAATAGTTGATAAAGCTTTCAACTTCTCTTCAGTATGATTAAATTGAATGCTTCTCAACTTTAAGCTTTGGTTATGACGTTTAAACAAGATAATATCTCTTTTTGTATGCCGAATATATTTGCCACAGATCTACATCCAAGCCAAATCATATATAATTAGTAATAATAAAAAGTCCAAGACTATTCTCGGCCCTCTTATCCCCAAGAATCCTGTAATATTTCCAAAAGCTAAATGAAACTACAAGGAAATAAATTGCAAGTGCCAAGAATAAACAATGAATTGTCATGTTCTGAATGATAGGAACCAAAGGGGCAAATTCTTGTGTTAGAAATTAACTTATGTATTTAGCCAGTCTCAGTCTACCCAATTCCTGCTCAGTTTTTTGGATGCAAATGATCGTGAGTTGGCATGCATACGAAATAATCTTTAAGTCATCAGGATTAGCAGCACAGTCACATTACACTTACCTCTAGGATAACAATTCCAAGAGCAACCCATTTGACAATACTCCAGTTTTCTTTCAGAAACTTGTATATCATATCAAAATCTCCAGTTTTATCCGTAGGAAGTTCCTAAAGAAATTAGCACTAATTAGATAACCAAGCACACTGCCTTCAATTGAATGGGGCGAGGGGGAAGCAACCAAAAAGTTAACACAGAACTTACATCTTTCCAGCTTTTGTCAAAGAATATGAAAGCTGCACATCCTAGCTCCACCAAGATCAACAAGACCACCAATACTGAATACTATGTTACCTTAAGGAAACCAATAACCATGAACAAGAAAACGAAGGATTGAGGAAAATGATGATGAATAAATTAGCATTTTATGAACCACTAGATCATAATTTTTTATGATGCTACAAGCTATCTATGTGACATTAACATTGCCACCTTGAAAACCATCAAACGAGTAATTAGGATACACAAGTCAAGCAGCATAAATTCCGTGTTGCAGCTCCGATACAACCAAAACAAGAGATAACAAAGAGAACCACACCGACCCCAATAAATAAATATATAAACCTGCAAAATTGGAAATTGAACAGTTAAAACACAAGAGAACATGCAGAAAATTCAACTCCAATAAGCACTTGAGTTCCTATTGAAATTCATATATTCAGAAATAACTATAAAAAAACATCTAAGAATCAGTGTAAGATCCTTCAACAATACACATGACCATGAGAAAACAAATGGTTCACATGTCAAGAACTAGAAAACATAATATGTGGTAGCATGGAAAACACAATTTACAGTTGCTCAAGCTCAGCTTAGCTGGCCTTGGACTTCAAATCAAGATCAACCTACTCCCAACCAAAAATCATTAAAGCACGCTTGAGTTTTTTCTTGCATGAATTATAGAAACAAGGATGAAAAAAAATGGCTAACATTGCATCTAACTGCCTTTGAACTGCCCTAACTATCAGCTATTATGTTGGAACTTTCAAGATTGGCACGCCTACAAGGAAAAACCAAAACACATTCCGAATATAAATTTCTCCAAGGCATTGAATAACAGTGTATAAGAAGTACAACGACCCCACCAGTGAGCATTAAGGAGGTCTTGGAAGCAGAAATCATTCAAGCTAGTATGACTCAAATTGAAGGGCAGTGTGTCAAAGTTATATCACATATAAAAATTTTGCTAAAGGAAAGGGCAATTTTACAAATTCTATACCGCCACATTTTGAATTCAACTGATGCAAGCATGCTAAACTGATAAAGAAATAAGAAACATAATATCAAATTCCAAGAAAATGTTGAGAACAGATACCATGCTTTTGGCAGATCATCGAAAATACTAGATGAAAGAGGCACAGCCATGAGCATGGGCCGACCGAGCTGTATCAAATCTTGATCACCGCCCACAGGTGACAAAAGCATGGCGGTATCGGCAGCATTTTTGTATTCAACAAACAAATAGATCCCATATCCAACCATTGCCAAACCAGCAAGAGTCATCAAAAAGTTCAAAAGCTTCAACAAGCACTCTAAGCATCCTCTACAAGCCATCCCTTACAATGATCTTTGTTGATCCTTTCTATTACAGTTCTAATAAGTATCTCCTATTTCATTAACTTGTAAATTACCTTTAAAAAAAAAAAAGAAAATTTTTAGGAACCCACATTCAAAGTCTACATCAATAAATAAATAAACCAGAAAATTGCACAGAGAAAAAAAAATAGAACTATTACAAACTCATTTGAAAAAATTTACAGATTTTTTGCCGATCAAAAAGCAATTGAAACAATATCTAATAAAATCATCTTACTTATTTGATTTAAACGGAAATAATAAACAAAATTTCTATCGTTCTTCATCAGTAGAATCAAAATCAATTCAACGCCCAAAATATATATAATTTCTAACTTAGATCGCACGAAAAATAAATAAATAAATTGAAACAAGAACTTACAATTTTCGACAGACGATATCGATTGCGAGTTGATTTGAAGTAATAGTAATAAAATAACGATAATAATAACAAAAACTATTCTAAGATGGTTTTGTCAAAACAGCGCGGAAGGGATCGAAAGGTTTGGAAAAATAAGAACAGCTTTTCTCACTTTTTGCTATTTCCTGTCATGACAAGCTAGCAACTTTTTTTTTCCACTCCTTTTTTCTCGCATTTTTTGGTTTGGCCTTATCAAAATCTAAAATGCCATCATTACCTCTTGAGCTGACCGTTTCGGGGGTATCAACGTCATTTCATTGCTACAAAACCAACCAACGGTGGCGTGCCCAAATTATTTATTTTTGGCTATGAATATAAGATTATTATATTTCTCCTTGTCTTGGATTCGTTTTTACTAACCCACTTTGACTTTTCAAAGTGTTAAATTGTTTTATCATTTTAAATATGATAAGATAGGACTATAATGTGCTATCATTAAAATAAAAATAGTATAACAAATATTATTAGCACAATATTTTAATAAATATAATTTATTTTGAGACCTTATTTTGAACAGTAATCTTTTTTATTCTTTTTTTATATTTTTCTACAATATTGTGCTTACATAATATATGCCAATAAATAACTTAAAGCAAATGTGATTAATAAAATTCAAAAAATGAAAAAAAAATTCCAAGGTTTTTTTTAACCAAAAAAAATCAAATAAAATATATAGGAAGTTGGATTTTGGATTATTATCTTTAACAAATAAATACTATTCTAAAAAGTATTTATTTGTTCACCAATATCACTTTATTATTATTATTATTATTATTATTATTATTATTACAGGATGGTGGATGATTTTTAAATGATTTTTAATCATTTTTTTCTTTTTTATTACACGATGATGCTGAAATATTGAAGCCAGTTTTCTACATACAAGTGTCCGAATCAAGGAAGGGTTAGTTGAAAGGAACGACTGTGATCTAAGGGCAAGAATTTGGGCGGTGAGAGTGCCGTCATCTTGCGGTCCGCTACCAACTTTTTTATTGCAATTTTTGTTTTATAAATCTAGTTCTTTCCTGAACGGCCGATTGACGCCCATATTTTTATTTTAGATTATTCAAAAAATGGTCCTTGTGCAATAAATAATAATAGTAATATTTTTATAATTATTATATGATAATTAATAAATTATTATTTATGCAAGGATCATTTAATTAGGCTACCATGAGGTATATTGTACTTTAAAAAATTTCAAAATCGGCCTCACGATTTTTAATCAATCTTTAAACTTAAAAAATAATAATATTTCATAAGTAAATTATTCTAGCAATTTTTGCATCAAAGATTATAATTCACAATTCATTAAAATTTTTGTAAAATTTATATTTATAAGTAGTGGACTCTTAAACTTTTTTATTATATTAAGATAATAATAAAATTATAATAAAATAAATTATAGCTTAAATGATTTCGTACTAATAGTAATAAATAAAATCCACAATTTTCCTTTTAATTTACTACGAAAATTGTTTTATTCACTGTCGGAACGTTAATGTGGTATCAAAATTATACTTATTAGTACCCAAAAAAAACCGATACTTAATTTCTATATCTTATCCCTTGATAAATATCATGCATTAGATCAAATTCCAAGACATTTGAAAACTTTTCCATGAACAAGATTAAGAAAATTTTAAAATGCAAGGTAATTAAAAGGGTAAGTTTAAAATAGTAGCAAAACAATGTTGTAAATTTTGGTTGAAGGTCGGCGGAAATGCATGAGAGAAGAGGGTAGAAGCCACGTGACTGAAAAGAAAAGTAGGGCCCAAGGCAAAAAAAAAAAAAATTGGCGGGAGAATATTTTGGTCGGACGGTAACGGTCGTTCAAGACACTAACTAACGGTCAAGAACGTGAAGCCTAAAAAGGTTACCATTGAAATTCCCACCTAATCCATTGGATGCTTCCATTTATTACATGACGAACTTGTTATTTCTCTTTGTTCCTATCTTTTTTTTTTTTAAATTATTTTCTCAATAATTTGTAGGGTGGGATGTTAGACTTACGGTTATAATAAGGGTTCACTTAATTGGGGAGCTTAGACACTTACTAATATCTTTGTACCTTTTATTTAAAAAAAATTATATTTAATCAACCACTTTAATAAATTTTTAAAAAAATATTATAATAATTATTAAAATCTTTTAATTTTTAAAATATTAAAGCGCCAGTTAACATTTCCCTTATAATAATATTAGTAATCCATTCATTTAACTTGTAAAAGCACACGAAACGTGATGGAGAGACTATAGAGTGTGAACATGTAGTGCATAAGTCAGCCTAACATTAATTTGTTTTTTGGATTTAGTAATTTGTATGCTTATATTTCTTTATAGTTATGCAAATGTAAATCTAATATAATTATTAAATATATTAAAATTTTAAATATAAATATAATATATGTATTCAATATGTTATATTAATCAAGCTTTAATATATTATATTATATTTATTATATTTATTATATAATTTTATATTTATTGAGAATAACTAAACTTACCTCTTTGAACAGGCTGTGTAATTGCACGCCCATTCTAATGGGTGATAATTTAAGCCCAAAGCCTAATATCTTCGAATGGAGCAACGTCTGCATTTTTATTGAATTCATCGATTGAAATTTGACTTTTTTTGCCATTGGAGCTATTTTTTTTTCTTTTCTTTTGAAAAAGAAAAAGATCAAAAATAGAGGGGTGGGGGCGCAATGGGCATACTGGATGAACGTGCTCCTAAAAGAGTAGGGAACGAAAAGCTAAATTAAGTTGAAGTTCGATTGATATATTTTGAAAGCTTTTGACACCATTTGGACACGAAAAAGTAAGAGTTTGTTTCCAATTATTATCCCAACCCTTCGTGTATAATCTGTAAGCCACATTGTTTTGCGCTCATCGGTTGTTAAACATAGATCTCATTTTTTGTATTTTTGGCACCCACCATATCATGTTTATATTTAAAAATAGATTGTTAAATATAAATCTCATTGTTCTGTATTCTTTTACCAGTTATGTTATATTTAGAATGTATATATTTATATAAATTTTAATATATTAATAATATAATTATATTTAAAATATTGTATAAATATGTAAATTTTAATTTATTAATAATGTAAATTAAATTTTATACATTTATATCATTTTATATTTTGATTATTTCAACGTAAAATAGAGAAACATTACAGATTCAACTTTCCATTTTATTAATTACATAGCATTTTCCACTTCTCCCCTCCAGTGGGAAAAAATACTGACCCCATCATCACCGTCTAATGAAACTCTCATCATCATACCCAGATACCTAAAAAAAAAAGCAAAGGTTTCATGTTAGAAACTATTTACGACCACATATCTCAAGTGCGGTGGAAAACACGTCTACGTGGCCATTTCTAGTCCCTCCATTTTGTCACCTTGAAAAAGACCGCACTTTTATCTTTCACTGCAAAGGGTAAACCGGATGTCTGGATCAGTTTGACCTTTTTGTTTCTGTGTTTTCTCGTGTGGCATGATGTCTCCCAGAAAAAAAACTTTAACTACGTGCTTCAAAGGCGCGTACCAGCAAATGTTTTTCCTTTTACTTTTTATGGGGGGAGTTGGGGCGGGGGTTGCGGGGGGTACGTTGATCACTTGCTGCGAGTTTGAAACAGTTTGAAGCGCAGCTAAGGTTGGTGGTCCGAACTCCGAACCAGTCACATAAAAAGCTGGAATTGCATAAGGGTGGGGCAGGGTGATCTAGTGCCACGTCAGCAGTAATTAGAGCCATTGATGTTAAGAGGGACGGTGGAGATGCCTTGTTTAGAGAGCTCAGCTAGCACACTATCAGTAGAAGGTGGCTTGAGGCCCAAGGGCAAGGGTAACCATGGCTTGTTTATTGCTTCTTTCACAACCTTGTCAATTAGCTCCTCTGACTGCAATGCATTCAAACCAATCATAAAATCATTAGTAGTTTTAGCCACTTGGATAACGATTTTTTGACCTTGAATCAACACTATAAAATCATTGGTAGTTTTAATCAGTTGGATAACGATTTTTCAAGCTCGAAGTGATATATCTCGTCGAGAAAATACAAGTGTATGATCAAAGAGAAATCGCTCTGATTAATCCTACGTAAGACACATTGTAGAATTCTCTTGCTAATGATTCCTAGTTCCATGTGCAAGTATCATAGTCTGAGAGTCTGTGCTCGAGAGTGCCAACGAGCCTAGGTGGAAGTGGGTTGGAGAATGTGCGGAAGGAGGTTCCAGGAGGTGGATCTCACACTGGAAGGTTCCGAAAGGCCTTCGCCGGTGACACAAGTACTTTGACATTATTGAAGACTAGGTTAACAAATGTTCCCGAAAAGAGAATTAAACTAAAAGCGTTATGAAGGGTGAATTACCGGCTGATGCTCCACAGGATTTTGAAGCATGCCACTTCTGTTATCCATGGTGCTAGAAGAATGAAATCCGTACGCATTCTGCATATTCTCAATAAGCAGAACACCAGAAACAGGCTTAAAATTCTTTAATCTACTTTAATCGAATAAAAGACTACCTAGATTTTTCCAGTTCTCCAAAAAAGGATCACCAGACGTTGACATTACTACATTAATCATTGAAAAAGGAAAAAAAAAACAGTATTGAAGTTAGAGAGCTAAATACTCACTTGAGTGAGCGTCGAGCAATATCCATGAGGTGGGGGCATAACAGGGCAACCCCATGCATCAGCACGCACCTGAAATATATATATATATATATATATATATATATATTATAACTGTATTTCTTAGCTTCATTTCTGCATACTAACATACTGGTTGATGAAGCAAGCCAAGTAGTTAAAAAGATGAATTTGAAGACAATAATGAACTTACCCCTGGATAGGGCTTCCAGTGCCAACTTTCAGTTGGTTGCCATGTGTGGTAACCTTGGGAGCCCCACATCTGGATGCTGGCTGGATGAGGAGTTGTTCGCCACATGGGATAGAGTGGACTAACTGGGACAACATGATTAGAGTGATACGGAGGGAAGGCCATGATCGGTTTATGTGGATAACAACTCCTTTGTGTTTGATCTCTTCGTTGCCATCTTCGATCATCCTCCTTCGGCAAAATATGTCTCCTATGCATTCGATATTTCTGCTTAACAACCAAATTGTGGCTAATTTTCGGCTAATAGTAGAAAACTTATATCACCAGTACTTTTAACAACAAAGGAAGCCATAGTTCTGAAACAACAATTTAATACTAATTGAATTTTGAACAAGGACAAGTAGTGCAACACACACTGAATGAAAGGCACTGGAATTAAGTAATCTGATATGAGTATTGAAAAGGTAAAAATGTTGCTGACCTGGAGATGACTTGCTACGTTATGCCTTGTCAAGCCTTCAACATTCATCAGCTCCAGTATTCGAGAAGGGATGGCTTGATCTATACCTAGTTGGTCCACTGCCTTGACAAATTTCTTATGCAGTTCAGCTGTCCAGTCTACCTGAGAACTCAAACCAGAAACCGAAAACCAAAAAAAAAAAAAATTACTTATCAAAGTATACCGGCAAAGTTAGGAAATTTCACATCAACAAAAATTTGGAAATATTATAGCACAGTGGATGATCTTATCCTATAGCCCATCCAATTTACTTAGATTGCGACTTTTTCCTTGTTTAGAAGGAAGAGTTGGCCAAAGGACTTAATCTTAGGACTTTTAATAAAGAAGTAAAGAAGAAAAGACAACTTGAAGTGAGTGATGATAGAAACACAAAAAGACGTAAAGAAGCTGGAAATATTGTCCACAGGTGGCCGGTGAAAGGCTTTTCATAATGTCGAAAATTTTTAAAATCTCAAAACTGATCACTTAAGACTTCAATTTTGAACAAATTCTTACGCAATAGTGCAATCAAGTGATGGTAACTTAGTGATTAGTAAATGCTATAAGTAAGACATGCCTTCTACACTAGTATTGGGAAAAGACAGTGGCTGGACAAGTGCAAAATATGCTGCAAGCTAAAGGGAAAGTTACCACAAGTTGAGTACAGTTCATACATTTTAAACTTGTGAAATGTTGCCTAGAAAGAATGGATGCGCATGAATCACATTGCAATCCCTTATCACAAAATAGTTATATTATAAGCCGCATTACCTTCAATTTTTTTCGATTAGCTTTATTCAGACATGAAACATGAAGATCAGAAACTGTATTTGTCTCTTGAGAACCAGCACAAGAATCTTTACTATTTTCGCTGTTTCGTGGATGAGAGTACACAGTACTCTCGCCTTTGTCAGCCTCTTCTTTTACCATGGTCTCCCTTGTTCCCTGATGTAGGCCAACTGGTGCAGTTACTTCAGCAATCATATTGTCACTCGTAGTTTCGACGGATTTGGATTCTCCATCCTGCTCCCCACTCTCTTTTTCCGTTGAGCAGTTAGTCTGATCTAGGTAATCTACATTGGCTAACAATCTTCCTCCCTGTTCTAATTGAGGTGTTGAAGGAGCAGGGCACTTATTACTTCCTGCTGATGGTTCACGGTCAATTTTATGAGCCGTGGAGGCATCTTCTATTTTATCTGAGTTTTCATGCTTAGGTTTTCCATTTTCCAATTGCAGATGCAGCATTGAAACCACTGAATCTTTAACAGGCTTCAGTGATTCAGAAAGGTCATTCCCACCTACACTGAACGCCTGTAAAGGACAAACAAAATAAGAATTTATGCATCATAGTATCTTAATTGCCATTTAGACGTAAATTCCAACTATAATTTACATCTATCCAGACTGACCTTATGAATGACGGGCTGCCATATATTCCTTAGTTTTTCCTCGGATAGCGGTTTCCTAAGAAACTCAACTGCACCAAGCTGAAAATAATTTGTAGCAGTTAGCAATTATGGTATGTCAAAATGAACTTAGGCTCTACTAAGTACTAATACGATTTCAGTCATAATTGCCTTGTATAACAAAACCAAAGAGTTTCTTAAAGCACCAAACTTCAACCGAAAATTGCAATGTTTCTATCTATGGAGTGAAAGAGTAAGATGAAGAAAAGACTAAAATAGTTAAGAACCTAAAAATCTTTAGAATTGACAAATCGGATGCACACATATTTGCACCTGAAAATGCATGTAAACTGTTCATTAAATGGTAGGCTGGGAATAAATCTTACAGCTATGCACTTCATCATGGTGCTGATACATTGAATGTTCGAAATCACTGAAATAAAAAAGATTTAAAACAGCATTAGACTAAACCATATGATCAATGACATTCATTACTGTCATAGATGCTGATAAAAAATTATGTCTGGAGTGATTAAACAGTGTTTCATATAGTGTAGAGTAATGATCTACAGCAAAACCAGGACCGGTGAGGTTTCCGAGCTTACTAATGGTAGGCAAGTCCTTAGCAATTTCAAGAAACTTGAAACTCCCGTTGTTACTGATTGTACTGACCTGTGACCATACAAGCTGTTAGTGTAAATCGTATCTGTAGGACCAATACAATATCAGATTATGCTCTATTTATCGCAATAATGAAGAGACAACATTCATATTCAAATTAAAGCTTTGAATGAAAGAGTATTGCAATAATGGAAGTGGTGGCTTGGAATTGTTGAATTTACATTAAATATAAGAAAGCTTATATTTTCTGGTAAATTACTGCTACTAGTGCTTGCCGGCAAAAAGATGAGAAAAATCATGTAATCATGCTGAAGGTTTAATTACACACGCTTTATGAGAAATCATCTCAACATTTCAAGCATGGTTTTTGAACTAGTTCTTTTCTCCTTAATTGAAATTGCTTGTAGAACTCAGAAGTTCATTAGTTACCTCTACAATGGCTACATGGAAGCTTTCAGGTCTACTTGAAACTGCCGAAAGAGCTTCATTTTCATTGCAGAAGGTATAAACTGCAAAAGGCACAACAATTTTGATCATACATGCAGAGAGACGGATATAAGGGAGAGAAAGAGATAAAATGCCGTACTAAGAACACAAGATTTAAGTTCCATTTACTAAAGGGAACTACAAAAACTTAAATAGTGTGATTCAAATAATTTTGTCTGATAAGCAGCGCTTGTATTTTTTTTCATAACTCTATTTAACGGAAAACAGGAGAGAAAATAACTAAAATGGGCATTCAAAACAACTAAAGTCTGAAAAAAAAGAAAACATATATTATTTTAAGAAAGCCCCATCCCTGAAAAAAACTATACCATACTTTTCCAAGCTTTTATGAATGGTTACAATCCAAATCCAAACTTCCATAAAACCCAAAAACTGCCAATCTAAAGCAATGGAGCAATAGCGGGCGCTTTGGGGACAAATATGGGGGCCAACATATTTAATAGAAAGGAAGAATCATCTGAAGTAAATACATAAAGGAACTAAAGACTTCTAATTCAAGCAAACAAAAAAAAGAAGAATAAAAAATGGTGGATTCCAACCCATATATTCCATAGCTTCAAGCTTTGATTTTATCTCTGCAGCAGAATTGCTGTCTTCATCAAGAAGGAGGACCCTGAGACCCTTTGGAAAATCCTTCCATGCTGATAAATCATTTGCAGTGCAAACCATAGCTGGTTAAGCATGCTTTCTCAGGCAGCCGACAAGTATTGCAAATTACTGCTTATCAATCCAAAGCCAATTATACCTGCATGATAAAAAAAAATTTCCCATTAACAAAAGTTTCATCTTGATCTGGCAATCAAAACTGGTTTCATCAAACTAAGAATAAAAATCTGTTGCTTGTGAAGCAAAGTTTAAAGCAGATTGTACGGTTATTAAATTTGCACAAAAAATTCGGCAAAATTAAACGAATGAAAACGTATTGGAGAGACCCCATTGTAAACGCAAAGGATTTTAACCAATTACAGCAAATGAAAGACTCAACAATTGACTGATCTCTGAAGATTGACTCATAAAAAGGGCGGTATTTAACAGAAATACCTCAGTTAAAAGTCTAATGCATGATGGATTTACTATGCAATATGCATGCAGCATCAATTACTGGACCATTTAAAAAATTAGGGAAAAAACTATCAATGATAACTTGCTGCATAATATAAATGAAAAAGAATCAGAGAAAGATCCATTTTTGGTATAAAGATCTTTTACACAACCCATTTAAGATCTCCTAAAATGCATCAGAACACAACCAAAAAGACCTTGGGAAAAAGGGAAAAACAAAACGGAAAGCATGGGAAACATTTCAAAGTAAAAAAAACCAAAAGGATAGATAAAAAAAAAAAATGCTAAAAGTCCATTCCATGCATGCAAAGAAGAAACATCAAAGATCCACTTTTTTTTTCTATTCTTAAAAATCAAAGTTCCATGCAGCAAAAGATGATTACTGTTTACCACAAAACGAGAGGAAAAAAATTGAAAAAAACCCATAGGGAAGCTATTGAGGAAGATATATAGCTTTCTAGTTTTTTTTTCTCTCAAAGCGTTCGATGTTTCAACTTAGTTACAATATCCTTTGGCTGCACAATTTAGGAAGTTACTAAGACAGAATATGGAGAGGAGAATAAAAAGAGAGAGAAGTTGCAATATGGAAGAGAGAGATCGTCTATGTCTTTGTGCACAGTTGCTATCAGTCCTTTACAGCGGGCAGAGTCAGCCTCTTTTTGGACAAAAGCCAAAGGCTCCATTATTATTATTATTTTTTTTTTTTCATTTTTCAAGCGGGGAAATTTAAAGTATTTTTATTTTTTTATTATAATTTTATGAGTCGAATTATAATTTAAATATTTTTTATATTATTAATTTAAATTTAAATTAAATTTTTATTATTTAAAAATATTAAAATATTTTTATAATTAAATTTAAATAAAAATAATTTTATCAAATAAATTATAATAATACCAACAACCTTAACCAAAGTCTTGAGCTAATCCTAAGTAATTGAGACCCTAAAACTGTCTGAAATTGACATTAATAGCAAATCAGTTTGAAATATTACTATTATTAAGATAACTAAATAATTAAATTTCTCGTCATTTTGTAACTAGGAACCTATTATTGAAAAAAAAAAATTAACATAATATAAAATGTAATAAGTAACAAGTTTTCTTTTATGCTTGCCCACTTTTTATATCAAAATTGTCCACATATAATATAAGTCACTTATAAATTAACATGTGTATTCTATGTATATATGAACATGAACATTATTGCTTTTGATTCACCAACTTTTGCAATTCTCATTTGCCTATTTTTGACGTCATTTTCGTTTTAATTATTATTATTATTTTACATCCATTGAAATTAGCTTTCATCATTACTTTTGGTGAAAAAGGAAAAAGAAAACACGAACCATGAACCCAAAATCTAATAATAGGAGATTGGGTCTTAAAATAATTGGATATTTGACCAACTTATTTATTTATGTTAGTTTCATGCAAGTAATTATTATCATAGAATATCATATTTTATTACAAACCTTTATTCCTCCGATTCAAGCAATTTCCCCATGATTTTGTTTGCTTTTTCTTGAGTTCTTTTTGCAGTAAGCATTATTACTTAATCGTTGGCTACCAAAAACATGCTTTTCAAGTAAAAAATGGTTAAAACATTAAAAATAAATAAATAAATAAATAAATTTTAAGATCAAATCTCTCATTCCCTACATTTAATCTAACTTATTTAACATGAAAAAGAAATAAATCTGTTGATGTCTTCTTTGCTGGTACCAGAAGTTAGGCAAGATCCTGCAGCACAGAAGAGTCAGAAGGGTGCCGGAGTTGATACTCCGGGGACCCTCTCCGATGGTTAAGTTAGTATGCGGTGTTTGGAGATATAACAATGGAGATTGAGAAAATGGGAGAGAGTCCTTTACCTTTGGGTTTGCTTACCCTTTTAT
>JBBYHM010000026.1:11974824-12003543 GCA_038381775.1 Adansonia rubrostipa
ACTAGTAGCCTGATCGCCCAATCTGATCGCCCAAACAGTGAAAGTCGATTTTGGCGGTCGCCATATCGTGTAAATGGCAAAGTTGACTGGTAGCCATTTTGGGCTGCTAGCCGCTAGCCATTTTACGCTGATAGCCGCTAGCCATTTTGGGCTGATAGCCACTAGCCATTTTAGGCTAATAGCTACTAGCCATTTTGGGTTGTTAGCCACTAGCCATTTTAGGCTGATAGCCATTTTGGGCTGCTAGCCATTTTGGGCTGATAGCCTCGATCGTCTAAGTTAGCAATAGCCTATTTTGGACGATCAGATCACCTAAATGGTATAACAAAATCGATTATCACGAATAGAAGTAGGTGAAAACCATTCGATAGGCAATGAAAGAAGGTTTTATTAAGCTTTATTTTCATTTAAAAAAATATTATATTTATTTTAAGGATTTTGTTTTTTTATCTCTTCTAATGAAAGTGCATAGTAACAAAGGATTTGTTGTCACTTTTCATCTGTTTTCCCTTTTAGCTTTGGCATTATAATTGACTTTTCTTTAAGCATCAACATAATTTTCCAAATTCATTGTACTTTGAAATATAAGAAAATGACTTTTAATCTTATGTTTTTTTATTTCTTTTTTCATTGGAGAGGTTAATTTCAACAATTAATCAATATGGGTACTATAATTCAGACAATGACATAGTTAATAGAGGCATATTCATTTTGAAATGAATAAAACAAACATAATTTAACATCAAAACAACATGTTTATTTTTTAAAATTTATTTTAAAATTTTAATGTATTTATATATAATTATTTTTTTGGATATTTAAGATTATCGATAATTGACTTTTGATTATTGAAATTAAAAGTACAACGTTAATCCACTGCAAGATTAGTGATTGATGGCAATTTTACAACTAATTATAGATGAAATTTTAATAATTTTTTGTCCAATAAATTTTAATTATTCATGAACACAAAAATTTATTATATGTATATCTATTAATTAACTTTCTTTTTATTTTCAACTATAATTTCCTTAAATAGGTAGTGCCATAATTCACACGAATTAAAGTATAAAAAACAGAAATTATTCCATCTGTACATGCAATAAGTGGAATTAGTATGCTTACCTATATCTTTTAGGGTATTTAAAAAAAATAAATGAAACCTATGAAAGATTCCTTAGGATATATATATATATATATATATGAATGGTGATGAAAATTTATTAAACTGCAATTAAAAAATATATTTATGAAAAAAAAAATTGCTAAATGATTAATGAATATAATGATATTTCATGTTTCAATCTTTAGCTATAAATTTTTTTACGGATTATTATCAAATAGAGTTATAGTTAAGTTTTTAACTTTATAAATGAATTAAAAAACTATCACATGGCTTTAATATATATTTAAAAAGATAAAAAGTAAATAAATGAATGTATTTGATAATAAACTTTTATTTATCTATTTGTTATGTTAAAATGGGCAAAAATCTTACCTAAAGAGAAATAGTTAAATTTAGGATAAAGATAAAAAAGGATTTTCTACGTAATCCATTCATGACCTTAGATAAAACCAAATTAAAAGATCATGTACCCAGCGTTTCAAAAGGTTAATCAAACTCAAACATGATTGATTATTTACAACTTTTCATAATGCAAACAAAAATCACCCTAGATAGGTGTCAATCTTTCACACTCTTAGAGATAATTTATGAGTAATATATTCGAAATTTAACCATTTAACTTTTACTACCCATTAAAATTCGAATTTTACTTGCATCAAATTGTGGCTTCTTTGACCTAAGGAAAACAATGGTTAGCTTCGAATCCTAATGAAGGAAGTAGGTTGACTTTCGAAGTGATGGTTTGATTTACTTGATAGGAAAGGACCTAGCTAGACGAGCCTAACATAATAGGGCATACAAATTTCCAGTTACATTCCCACGATTAATGAATTAATTAATTAATTAGATGACCGCTAGCTTACTGTAATTAGCTATGATAATATCTATGGGTATATATAACTAAACTATCGCAGTTAGAAACTAATTTGGACCACTCCATTCTTTATGCGTGAGCAATAATAACATTTATAAAAGCTGTACTTACGTATATACTTTCTCATAAATACATTGATTACTATCATTAAGTTTTAGGATTAATTTTAAACTTGAATTATATTTCGTGTAAGTGTATATATACATTTTTTCTTTTTTTTTTTAATAATTATAACTTTACATAAACGATTATTGCAAAAAATTCAATTAATTAAGTTGGTCTATTTTGGACCACAACATTTAATATTTATATATCCACAGCCTTCAACTAATTTGTTGCAATAGTTGTTAATGAAAGTCACGATCACTTAAATGCCTCACTTTTGAGCATACCTTGGCAATTCTCTTTCAAAATCTTCAATATCTATATCCATAACCATAACCATGGAGGCTCAACTGTTCTAACATAGACTTTGCATTTATTCCATTAATTTCCATAGAAACGAAATATATAGAAGCAATTTTTTTTTTTTTTTAAGTTTAAGAGCCTTAAATGGTTAAAGCGTCAGCACAACTTTTGGAGCTTTCCCTTTAAAAGAAATTAGAGTGATATATAAAAGATTGTTTGCCATATAGTTGATTTAGCATTTCTCTATCCATACAATTAAGTCCGAATTGTTTTATCTAAAATATGGTTTAGGGATATTTACGAGTTTTGTACTAATTCTTTCGTATTCATTTGATACATTTAAAATTTTATTTTTTGAAATGATTTGTTAATTATATTTAATTATTATGTTAAAACGGTTTTTACATTTCAATCAACTGGAGGCTATAGTCTCAAAATAAATAAAAATATTGTAAATATTGATAATCGAATATTAAATTTATTAAATGCCCTGTCTTAGAAACCAATGAAATTAAGTTTTGAATCTCTTAAAATACTCTTTACATTATACAAAATGAAATCTTGATTGATGAAGAAAAGCAACTTTTTTTTTTTGATTACCATTTGATCCGATCCTTTCAAACGGTCAAAATAATTTGTTCGTTATATAGTATAATTAATGTGGTAACAAATTTAATTTTCATCACCGTTAATTATTAACGAGGTTGGTTATATCATTATCATAATCAACTAAGTAATCCATATAAAAAAATTAGCTAATAACAAAAAAGATCTTTATTTTCCATAATCTCATTATTTTTCTTAGGTTATGAAAAATAAGAATGATTTCTTTGTATGACATTACAGTCCTAGACAAACATAATAAAAAATTTGATAAGATATATATATATTATACAAAAAAGATTTCAACTTGAAAATAAAGTAAGAATTATAGATATCACGATTCGAATTTTAAATTTATTATAAATTATTTTTTAAAAAATAATTATATAAACTAATTAAATTACATTCTAAATACATGATATATATACTTAACAACATACACCAAATACGATGAATGTTTAGAGCAAACCCAATTCAAATTCTCAACAATCTTCTTGATGGAAAATTTCAAGACTAATCAGGGAATTTGATACGAAGTTAGCCACCCCTCTTTTTGTTTTTTCCTATCAGCCATCAATTTTTGAGGAGACATAGAAGTCATATATCATAGTGGATAAAAGTTATAATAACTTTATATTGGCATATAAAATAATTAAATCATAACAATAAATATATTAAATTTATATAATATAAATTATTAATACATCATATTTATATAAATATAAAATATTTTAATATAATTATAATAAAAAAATATAAATATAATATAAACATACGAATTATGAATTTTAGTAGTAAAAGCAGCTGAAACCCTTATCATTTCATTCTCATATCCTGCCATTTTATGGATAGATAGTGGAAACCCCACTCAATCAAATTGTTAGATCTTTGTCTCCTCTTTTCACTCTCATTCCACGTAATTCTTAATTTTCAAAACTTCAAAAATGGCTCAACCATTTTCAATTTTTTTTATTGCAGTTTTCTTGTCATTACATTTGTTCAAGAGCAACGATCTCTTATGGTAGTTGCGGATTGAATTGTAATTTTATACAGGATAAATTTGTGAGGGATTTTTGGTTTAAATTAAAAACTACGTCATAATGGGTGTAGTTCATTATGGAATAATAATGTTATTTTTATTGCATCAACAATGAAATCGTCTACAATAATTCATTTCAAACTTACGTGAGTTTTGAATAAAATTACAATTCATATCTTTAATTAAGATAAATTTGAGAGGTGAAAGCATGAACCTACATTTAATAATTAAATATTGAACGATAACTTTATAAAACAATAATCACCATTCTATCAAAACATTTTTTTCTCAAAAAAAAAATTCACAAAATCACACTTTTAAACTTCAAAATAAATAATACTTAATAATAAATACTATCTCAACAATTCTTATATTAACCATATTAATCCAATGCATCTACAGCACCCCAAATAGCAATGTTGGTCATGTTAATATGGTCACGAAAAAGATGTTGCCCTCGAATTTAAAATTTAACTTAATCAATTTATAAAATTAATCTTAAAAAATTATAATTCATAAATTTAAATTTTAAATTTTAATATCTTTGCTCATAAGTTGAATGCCTCTTTTGATAGTAAATCTACTTACAGGCCAAACCGGGTTGAATTGAGATCGAATTTGAGTATAATATTAATATTAAATACGCTTGCTCAAGCCCGACCTGATCCGAAATATTGACTTCGAATTTTGTTCAAGTTTGCTCATATTTGTAAATAAATAGTCTAAATCCGTTTAGGCCAGTTTATATTATATTTTTTTTATAATTTATTTTTTAAAAAATATATTTTTTTTAAATTTAAACTTTTTTAATTCAATAATTTTCTTTTATTAAGTTTATAAATATAAATAATTTAAGTTTATACTATAATATTATATATATGTATTATTTATGTGATAAAAATTATATAATACGTAAAATATAAAACAAATCAGATCAAGTCGAATTTTAAAAGTTGATTTCGAAACCGAACTTATTTTTTAATCAAACTTAAATTTTTTATTTAAATTTATTTTTTAAATATAATAATTTTATTTAAATTTTTTTAAATATCAAATAAATTTTTAAACCCAAACAATTAACTAATTTTTAGACAAGTCTACATAGTACTGCTTACAAGTGAGCTTCCTACTTTACTTAAGAGCCACAAATTCTCTAAAATGATATGCACATATTATAATTATTATGTTTCTTTTTGTCTTTTCTTATTGGAATTTACCATTTGGTGGACGCAATCAAACATGTTTAGATATGTTCTCATTTTTTTAGTATCTTTCTTGTGCAAAGTTGATATGCTTTCTAATCAATGTTGGCACCAAATTAAAAATTGACATAAACGTAGGTTTTTTTTTTTTTAAGTAAACGTGGAGTCTCAATCATCCAGATACTTTGCCTATTTATTCACCACAAAAAAATGGGTCACTTTTCGATGCCGTGGGTCCATTGAACGACACTGATGAATCTATAGCCGGTGGGCGAAGATGAACAATTTTGTTCAATCAAACTACAGAAATTTCATTACAGGACGCAGCATCTTCCCCCGACAACACCCCCCCCCCCCAAAAGAAAAAAAAGAAGCCAAGAGATTTTAGAATTTAGAGGGAGATGGTCATGGCCGGTTTTTAATCAAGACCACTGATTTGATTTGATCCAAATTTCACGGTGGAATTTTTATCATAAAAGCGATATGAAATCGGAGGTTTTGAAGAAAGCGTGACAGAATTTGTTTTTCGACACTATTAGCAGTTGTTGAGGACACTTTTCCTTTCGATGAAGGGACAATGCAACTATGATTTGTTAAAGCTTTGTCTCTCTTTCTCTGCTTTTCACTTATGTCTGGTTGTAATTGGTTTTCGAAAAAAAAAGTTAACATGTTTAAATCTTTTTCTTAAATATAATATATATTTTTTAAGGAAATGCATGCATAAAAGAGTAAAATTTTAATATTTTTAATGAAAATACCGCTTTAGCATGTAAATTAGTAGTACAAACTCATGCCAAGGATGGTAAAATATTGAAACATAGGCCTATGATTTTGTTTACTTAAAACAAGTAAAATCATTGCTTAGCTCTTTTGAGGGAAACCCTTGGATAGGAATAGGATACAATAAAGTACTTCTGAGCAAGAGGGATGGTCAAAATCAGATCAAGTGATGTCTTGCATTGATCATAGATATCTCTAATTTCAATAATTTAAAAATTCGTATAATATTTATATTATATTATAATTATATTTAAAATATTTTATATTTATATAAATTTAAAAAAATTTTATAATATATAAATTTTAAAAAATTATTTATCTTCTCATATTGTAATTCCTTTTTATCTACTATAAAATTTAAAATATTTATAAACGTAATCGTTTTCAATATTACTAAACAGACTTCTTTTGATGAGTTGTGCTTGACAGCTGCCTCTGTATGTACGGGAAAGGACAGAACAGTCTGGATATTAAGTTGGCTACCATTAGCCACTGAGCAACAGAGGACAACAAAAAGTGACCACTATTCACCAAATCGTACAGACGAAAGATTGGTTGGTGAATACCTGGCTAATGCATTTATGCTGGTGGGTCTGTACAGTTGTCGGCC
Organism: Adansonia rubrostipa; assembly: GCA_038381775.1. Classification (NCBI taxonomy): domain Eukaryota; kingdom Viridiplantae; phylum Streptophyta; class Magnoliopsida; order Malvales; family Malvaceae; genus Adansonia; species Adansonia rubrostipa. The sequence continues at coordinate 11,981,467 of JBBYHM010000026.1, forward strand.
ATCAGATCCGAAAAGAGATCGGTTGGGTTCAATGTTCAAGACCAATTAGGCCTCAGACTTAAGTAAAATGGAATGTCGATGGCTCAGTTCAACCGAGGTGGTAGGGAAAAACATCATATTTTGCCATTGGCAGCACCATATTGAAAGACTCTTTCAACGGCATTAGTTCTAGAGTGCCTCGAGGCCTGAAAAATAAACATGGCAGAAAAAAGGAGCAAGGAATGAAGAATGTGAAGAAAGACAATGAATTGAAGTCATTTGAATTTGATCAAATGTTATTCTTATTGTCATTCATCACTATGCATTCCTGTATCTTGACATAATTATTTGGGCAGCTAAAATTATGTTACACCATTTCCTTCCAGAATCACATCCAAAAACAATGTAACAACTTAGGCTCTTTTTTTGGAGGATTGCGGATTGGAACTATCGAGTCCCTCCGTCTCGAGCAGCTTAATCATTAGTTGACATCTAAATCTTGGTTTTGATTTTTAACTCCAAAATAATAACCAGTTGTTGACGTGGTTTATTCATCAATAGAGGTGCTGTTTCCACTGCCACCAACCCAATGCTGTTTAACTGCAACCAATATCTTCTCTGGTACAAGGGGACCATCTTCATGATCCATCATCTTCGTGTCCCATTTCATGCCTCCAGCAATTTTCTTAATCTTGTTTAAAGCATCAACATCATCCCGGAAGATAACGATCCCTTCAGGCCTCAAGATGCGATCCATTTCCAGAAGGATGTCTTCAAATTTACACCTGCATGATCATTTACATATACGATCAATCAGATCCAATGGATGATGAAACACTTGCACGAGGTTCCTAATGAAGTGGTCCATTGAGCAGTAAGTTAAGAAAATCTGTAATATAGTCACCAACTTTAGCATCACCAACCTACAAATATCTAACCTTTGTTTTGAGAAACGAAAACTATTGCTGATTGGGAAACGGAGACTTCTTTCAAAATAAACTTTCAAAGTCTGCATTTAGTATTCAATGATATTCTACTCTACAGTGTCCCTGAATCATAACTCTTCGCTTAATCAAAACAAACAATTATTAGTTTTGATTTTAAAAGGTTTTCATGATGCAGGAACGATGGTTCAAGTGTATTGAATTGTACGCTGAATGATTCCTAATAATTAAACTCTTGATTACAAAGCACTTGAGATTCCTAATAAAACATGGCACTGGAAAAAGTTGACTAAAGAGACTTACGTGCTCTGATACAAGCTAAAGACGCCATTGGCATGAATAAGGTCGTATGTTCTTGGGTATGTAGAGAAACCTTCACACCTGTAACAAACAACAAATGAAAATGTCAAATATCAGTGTTTGTGGGTGTTCATTCTGAAGTTTTCATGAGTTACATTCCATGGAAAGGGAAGTCACTAAGAACTACGAAAACACTGATTATTTTCAATGCCCTCAAATTGTCACTAGCTCTGCACTTGAAAAGTAATGAAGTATTTGAATGTTCCTTCACGTATGCTATTTTTGCTTCTCTTTCTAAGATACCGGTATCAATGTGCCAAGGACCTTAATTCAAGATCATTGAGTTAAAATCTATAGTAATTTATTCAACAAGTCACATGTCTGATATCATGGTGATGCTGGTGGTTAATGAGTTAACGTAGGAAGTGATACAGCACTAGCTACAAAACAAGCACTTCAAATTGAAACTGCTCAGCTATGATAAATAATAGTAAAGTTGTTAGGATTAAAAAAAAAAAAAGAAAAGGAAATCCACATGGAACTGCATATTAATCACGGATGATAAATAGAGCAGATTGTTTAGACATACCAGTCATGATATATTCCAACCAGACCTCTCTCATAGATAACGCCTAAGGTGTTCCTGGCAATAGTGGGCACAACATTCATCACCCAAGACTTTGGTGATTCAAGTGCTGCTGCAAATCCTCCAAGACCTGCATTCATGTCCATCATGTTTCGGTATCTCGTATGACCAATCAGTTTATTTATCCTTTTGTAAGCATTTACATGCTTCTTCCAAAGCTTATTGTCATCTTGGTAAGATTCTGCTGAGACCCCCTCAACAAGTCCTTTGGCTATCCTAGGAGGGACAGCAAAAAGCCTAGCTGGGAACTTCTTCAACTCCCCGCCTGCAACTTCACTTGCACTACTTACCTTAGGGAAAGGGGTCATGCACGTTTCCATTTTCTTGTACCTAAAACATGCAAAGGAAGAGAATTACAGTGTCAATACAAAAAGATATAATAATAATACTTTAGAAATAGAAGAGTCAGGAGTGGAAGTGAAATGAAACGAAAAATAATGATTTGCATGTAGCTGATATAGTGCTATGCACTTGCAACACACTTAACCCCATACTATTTCACTAACAAATATATGATACTTTAAAACCAATGATAAAGTAGCAAAGCTCTTATCGACTAGTGAATCAATATTAGAGAGAAAATGCAAATGTTAAAATTGTCGAACAAGTAAACTCACCAAACATTATCCGGATCTCTTGATTTGCATATATTGACAGACTTCCTGTGGCAGGATTTGTCATTCACTCTTTTTCTCCAAATAGCAATATCTCCCTTCTCATATTTTTTCTCCCAGCAAAGAAGTTCAGCTAACTCTTCAATCTTTCTTTGCTCAGCCTTCAGATCTTCCTTAGATCTTTTCCAAATTTTGTAGTAGGTCTTCCAATTAATTGGAGGGCCGGACAAGACCCAGTATCCGCCAGGTCTGAGGACTCTATCAACTTCCATTAAGTACATCCCCTCTGAGTAAACAGGTCCAGATATAGAAAGGTCATCAATTTCCAGGTAGTGTCAAAGTTCAACATTATTTTCTATCATTTAATACCGATTTCTAGCCATACTTAATTACTGAATAGTATATCAGAAAACAAAGGGAAAACAAAAAATACTAAATGATTTCACAGCTAGTATGTTCATTACTACCACTTACCATTTGAAGTCCACGGTATTAGGCATCGAGAACACTGAGCCATATCGAATGCTCTTGATGGATATGGAAGATTTATAGATCCAAGAACACCAATAACAGCAGGCACACCTCGCTCCAGTGCAAACTGCACCTGTGCTTCATGATTGTCCCGAGGTGCAAAAGACATAGTCAGAACATTTCTCTTCATCATGTATGCACCCCAACTTGCAACCTACATTAGGATTGGTTCTATTAGTGGAGATAGTTATTAATGAATAAAAATGCCAAACTGGATGTTTTGATGAGGATTGCTGGCAAAAAGACAAATTTTTGGCTGGTAATGTAGGAGGCATAGACAGACTATGCTCAAGAAGACAGAGATCCAAGAACATAGAGACTATATGTTATCACGATAATGTAAAGAAAAGACGAACGAGAAGAATATAAGATAAAAAAGATTCACGAGCACCAAATTATATGATCTCAATTCTCCTCAACATATTTTGTTTCTATGGGACATAGTACCTATGGTGAGGCTTTATAAAGAAAGGACTAAGCCTTTCAGATAGAGGCATATGACATGTTTCTATACAGGACGAAAATGATGACCTGGCTGGTTAAATATCCCACATCTAACTATGGCATATCCTATGAGTAAAAAACGATGCCCACATGCATTATTTTTATGGGATTCAGATACCCAAACAATTCATAATCTCACAGTTAGCAGAAGGATAAAATGAGAAAGGGACAATCAAGACAAGAAGTCAAATGCATTGTTAATTACTGAACACCCATCAAGCCATCAACCACTCCCTCAAAGAGAGCAAATGCATGATGTATCATAAAATCTCAAATAAAGCCGGATAACATATTCTTGAAAAATCAACGTACTCCGCAACCGGTGTCCAATGCTGTTCTGACAGAACCATCTGCTATTGGAATGACAGAGGCAAGCTCATCAATGTACGCATCTGCACCTTGGGGAAACATAGTTCCTCCACCCGGAAATTTGAACACATTCCCTTTGAACTGTACCCAGTTCTGGACAGCCTTCTCAACTGTCAGGCTTTTGTGAGGAACATTAGCATAATGAACATAGTCACGACTCTTTGGCCATTCAAATGGTGTCATATACCCTTTAGGTGCTGGAATGAGACAGCGTAATTTTTCTTCTTCAGGAGGACAGTGTCTTTCCCGGTAAATCATGTTATCCCGAGGAAACTTCATGGCTCGGTCTTGCTCCTGGCAAGGGGTGTAATCAGTATATTTTATATCACATGGTTTAAATACCTTAGCTTTTGGTTTGGAAGGCTCAACAATTTCCACATCATTGTGATGGGTTTCAAAGTTTAAATTGGTGAAGATATTGCATTCTGTCTGCTTGGTCACCTCCAAAGCTATGCTATCTCCTTTGCCAAAACCACTTCTCTGCCATGCTCCCAGAATGTAAAAGAAACAGCATAAGCCAATCACAGCAAATATAGATAGGGGGCTTCGTGTTTTGCTTCCCGATGGATTGTGCTTGGATACCATGATTAGAGTAGGACAAATACCCTAAAGCATACCTGTAAGGAGAAGTAAGTTAGATCTAAATATCTAAATGTTTAAGAGAAAATATTTACAAAGTTCCAATTGTGTAACTGCCATCAGTAGACACAGTACAATTGCTTCAACTACTAAGTAAAAATATTAAATAGTAAGCCAGATGTTAAAAGGTAACAAGAGATTAAAAAAATTCAAAATTTTATGGATTGAGATCAATTTTAATTTAAAAAATTACATATATATATATATATATATATATATATTGTAAGCACAAAGGTTTCATAAGAGAATAACTTTTCAGAATAACCAAACCCAACTAAAACAAAGGGTTTTGTCTGAAGTTCATCATTAGCAGTTCAGTATCTTCAGAATATATAGTCCGCAATATAGGAAGAGTTACAAAAAGTTCTCTCCAAAAATTTTTGGGTAGCTGCTTCAAGCTCCCCGTTCTACTCTTTTTGGTGACATAAGCAGTGACAAATAATATATATGTAATAACAAGTTCCCCAAAATGGGAAGAATAAAAAAGTTTCATCTGGTTTTTCATCAAAAACATGGTTAGGATGCTAAAATCAAAAGATGATATATAACCCAACAGATAAATATGATTTCAAGAATTTAGTGGCATTAAGAAAGACAGAGGCGAAACCACAATAGAACAGAATCAAGTTAGGAAGTTGAGAATGCAAATTATAGGTTTTTTTTGGTTCTTTTTCTTTTAATACCCTAAAACTAATCCACTGCACTCCCCAACAAGCTCAGAGTTCTCTTACACTTACTGTTCTACTAAGGAACAATCAACATCTACAACCTCAAAACCATTACAAAAAGAGTTCAATTGTTTTAAATTTCTAGAACATAAACCTCAGAAATCAACTAAAAAGCTGGCATTTTTAACGAACAGGTCTTAACAAGTCCATCTTATCCTTCAGCTCAAAACACAGAAAAGCAGAAAACAAAGTGAAAAAGAGAGATCAATTGACACAAAACTGAAGTAGAAATCTCATACCAATTAACACTGCATAGATCTCAGGAGAAGAAAGAATGCATAAGCAAGGAAAGCTAAAAAAACAAAAAGAAAAGCAATAAGAGTATCAGAGTAGCATAAAAAGCTAAAAACCATTCAAGTAAATAACAAAAGAAAATGGGATCAAAGAAAGTACCCAGAAGAAAGAAAGGAAGAAGGAACGAGCTCCAAGCAGAGCCCTTTTAGTTGAAGATCTCCCTCTAGATCTCTGCAGTGCACAAATGAGTGGATAATGTAAACCCTTAAAAGAAGTTGGCTTTACAGTAGCAACCAAAAAAAGAAGTGGGTTAAATTAAAATCTAATGACAAACTCATTTTATATTTTTGAACGTCGAGTTAACTTAGGACTTGGGAGTTAGTTAGGAGTCGTCGAGATCCAGGAGTTCCAATGTTCAAAATGGGCAAATGGGTTAATCAAGACCATCCCGTGTGGTCGGGAGACTCGGGGGGACAAAGGTGATTAAACTTGATCTCCCGTTTTCTATCTTAATCTCTAAATATCAAAGAAAAACGTTTGAAGAGATAAATATATGGAGGAATGACAGACAGCCCGCAGGCTAGGCTCCCAGCCTGGCATTGCCATTGCCATTTGTAAAGACGAGTACGGACCGCTTAAGCTGCCAAACTTGATTTCATTGTCTGTTATGTAAAAGAATTATTTAAAAAGCAAATAAGGCTGCTTTACTCTTATACTATAATACAAGTCTAGCATGAGCAAATGTCCGTGGTATTTTTGAGGCATAAAAGTAAAAAAAATTACAGCAATAATTTGGGGTTATGATCATATATTATGATACTATATTTCACCTAATTTAAGTCACATCTAGATCCTAGCCGACAATAAAATGTAAAGAACTTAAGATGATGTTTGAAACTAATAAAAATATTTATCTGATATTTTTGTTAAATTCTACTTGTTTAATTTGATATGTCATTTACATCGTGTGTACTGGCATGAGATCTGTGCACACACAACAATGGACAGAATTTTTTTTGATATATTCTCTTTTTGGAGGATTGAGATTTAGATCGAAATTGAATAGACACTTTGAAAGATATTCTTCACCAAAAATTTATTGGGTAGTAATTGGACCCACTAATCACTATGACAGCTGGTAAGCATTGAAAATGAACTCAAATGCATGCACAGCGGGACGAATGGTGGCATGGGTGACCACTTTTTATTCAATCTCTCTTCAAAGAAGATACGTTCACTTGTCTTGAAAAGTTCAATCCATATTAATTGAATCTCTCTAACTATAGAAACCGAATGTTTTTCTAATCAAACTGTGAGAGCTGATAGTTTTAACTTTCTAGTCAAAACAGAAGAACCCGTGTGGTGATTTTCACTGATTTTGAGAGTTTAAAACACAAGCAGGAAAGCAAGTACTTGATGAAAATGCCAGAAGGTCCACCGAGCAATCTTGACCCACCAAAACCCCAAATTTGGATGCCTATTCTATTTGTTGCTGCAACAGAAGAGGAAAAAAGCTTTGGTTTATGCTGTATAATGTTCAATGGTTTTCAAGAACCATCAGGTGGGGCCTGTGCTTTAGGGCTTCTCTTAACCTCCAAAACTATCTCTTCCTTAATTGAAGAGCCTTTTTACCCCTTGCATCAATAATGCTTTTCTTTTCTCCCCTTTGTCTTCCACTTAGCCAACAACGCACTCACCTCTTGCTTCATGCACTTGGTATTGAAAGGGTTGAAACTTTAATAAACATGGTCAGGTCAAACCGGTTTGTCTCAACATGAGTTCGCCTGAGTTTAGAAAATCTTTGTTCATTACTCAATTTATACGGGTCGGACAAGTAGTTCAGTCCTCATACGGCTCTACTTTAAAGGTAGCCTCGATGTAAAAGAGTCCCCTTTGCACCCTTTTTTCCTTCCCTTCTTATATTGAAAGGTCCATTTTTCAAGTTTCCAACACCAAACTGTTTTGTTTACTGGTTGGTAAACTTACTATTGAGATTGACCTACTGCATCTGCATGTTTCACCTGGAATTCAAGCGTAAAGAAAATACTAGTAATTGAATATTGAAAGCATTGAGCTGCTTTAGGCTGTTATCACGTGTCTAACTCTAACCACCCTTTTTCTTTCCCTTTTATTCATTTCATCATTTATTCCCACCATCAGTCAATCCCCTTTGGCCATTCTAATCATGGTAATTACTTACTACTAATATGCTAAGGACTTCAAAGATCCATCGTTTCCTTCATTGGGAAGAATTTTCAAAACTAGTAGTAGCTGTTGTAGGGAAAAAAAAAGTTATGAATTTAGTGTGATGAATAATTACTAAATAAAGGTTTATCCTCCCTTTTTATTTTTTCTTGAAATTAATTTCACCAGCTTCTTAATAAATTATTAGCATTATTAGGTTTTTTTGAATATTCTTTGATGTAACTGTAATTAACACAAAAGTCACAACTGCTTACAGCTGCACCCATACAAACACCTAAGTTCTCTGGTGGCTTCCATTACTCTCTAGAATCCCAATTCAATCAAAACCCTAATTTTCCCAAAATTTCATCAACTCTTTCTAGCCCAGATCAACCTCTCCTGGTAAAGTATTCAGTCCAAAAATTCTACTTTTTGTTGTTCGTTATATTTGCGTCAATTAAGTATTCAATCCAAAATTCATTTTTTTTATTCGTTATATTTGCATCAATTAAGTGCCTGCAATTCAACTTAATTGCTCTTTTACAGAAATAAATCAATTTTAGAAAACTTCGAATTTTATTGTGTTTGTAGTAGAATTATATTTTTGGGTATTTTAGATTGTATATCGGTCTAATTTTCATTTTTTGGATAAGATAGTGAGTTTAATGAACGAATATGAATGTTTGCAACGTAAAGAATGGTACTTGGTAAGAAATTAACGCAAGATCTACTTCAAAGAAGAAAGATGAGAAAATCCCCTTCTTTAAGCTCTGAAGCATTTAGAAACGAAAAGTCTGAAACCGATATTTGCAGTTATCTTCGTGGGTGAACTTTTAATATTGTATGGGAAACCACTATAATCAATTTTAATTAGGTTCTAAACTAGATTTTTTAATTTTATGATTGGTTTTTTTGTTTTTTTTGGTTTTTTTTGTTTTTTTTGGTTTGCTAGAAATTTGTTAAAGCAATTGATGCAAGAGTGAATGGTATAAAAATATGATTGCCAATGTATATTTGCTGGTAGATTATGACTTTCTAGGGTACATGAGAGTTATCTAAACTTACTGTTATCAGGCTCGGGAGGGGAGTTGAGAATACATTCATTTCAGGTGTTTTCTATGAGGTGAGACAATTTGGGTGATGGCAGACTTACCAGGTTATCTGCGCACCTGCTTGCACTCTGGAAAACTTGCACTTTTGGCAATTTTAGTTTCCGGAGGAGTTGTATTGCAAATCTTGGTTAGTAATGTATCTATCTGTTAATTAACTGCCTTTTATTTGATTGCTTGTTTTCATACTACTCCTTTGATCCGATTCTTTGTTTATGATGTGTCAGGCATGTGCTCTGTATAATAATTGGTGGCCAATGCTGACTGGTAAGTGATCATGAAGCTTCTGGTCTTAGTTTTCTGCTTCTAATAATTGAGTTGCTTCTTCTCAGATAAATTTTGTTAGCTCTTTTCCGAGTTTAAGATTTAAAATTTCAGCTTTGTACTCACCATGGTTGCCTATTACTGATTTTGTTCTTAACGGAATGTGTCCTGGTCCATCTACCTCTAAAGCTGATGCTTATAATTTAGTTCGGTATTCCTGTGATTTAGAAGCATGTCAAGTAGACAATTTCCCTTGAATCTGCAAATAAATTTATCTTAAGATTCAACTTAAGTTGTCATCCAGGGACATGCATTATGCATGCCGAAAAGTATCATCCCCATGATTCTTTGGGTTAATTCCTTTCTTGTTGTTTGACTTTGCCCTGGAATTTTTTTGTGCATAAATTCACTTAGGCGTATGAATGATTGTGAAGTTTATGACAGTGTGTGCACGAGTGCCTGAGATATTCCTGGCACTCCATTTGTGCACTTAACTGAGAAACTTTAAGTGCTTAACCATATTACTTCATATAAGCATTCTGACATACTTGATTTATGTTGCAGTAATAATGTATGTGCTTCTTCCAATGCCTTTGCTGTTCTTTATGGGCTCCGATGCTTCTTCTCTTTTATCTGAATCTGACAATAGGTAAATTTTTTGCCCTAAACTTAATCATATATAAGATTTTGATTCTCTTTTTCAGTTTAAGCTTGAGAATTAGAATACTCATTATTTGCTTCCTAATGAACAATGTAACAGTTGGGTCAATGCAACAAAGTTCTTGACCGGAGCTTCTGCAGTTGGAAGCATTGCTATACCTGCTATCCTAAAGCATGCTGGAGTTATTGGTTGGGGTGCATTGGCAATGGAACTTTCATCTTATTTCATATTTGTCCTAGCCATAATGTGTTTTATTCGAATGAATGATAATGATGATGATTACAGTTTTCTCTGAAAGATATGACAAATTCAGTTCCCACCTGCAACCATGTATAAAACATTGTCAAAGTTGTTCAGTCGAGGCTTGTTCTTTCCTGTTTTGATGAGCCTCATTTTCATGTTTGTTCTTGCAGAGTTATTGGGTGATTTTTTTTTTTGGGGGGGGGGGGGTGATCCATGTAACGGGCGGCATTTTAGTGTTTGAACCCCTTTTTATGAGAGATTGATCTTTTGCTTGAATGAAGTAATTTACTGATATGCATGCTATCTTGAGAAAACCCATTTTTAAATTCCAGAATTGTGTTTAATCAATGATCAAAGGTCCTTTGTAAAGAACATTAACAAGGTTCAAATGGTTGATTTTGGTCATGGCCATCTGCTTCAGCTACAGCATTTACTCATCATTGTGTTTATACGTATCACCCACAATCTATGACTTTGAAAGACTGGTACAGAAGCACAATGTTCAACAAGTACCCTGTGTCTTTGCAAAATTTCCATATTTACTTGCGTTAGTTAAGGGCCCTAAATCTTCTTCTGAAATGTATGAGTACCCTATGGTCAAGCATCCAAAAACAATAAACATAAAAGCCCTGGTTTTGCTTTCCTTTAATTAATCTTAAGCTTCCGTGATCAAAAGAGACAGTAACCTGAAAATGAAGAAAGAGATGGCAAATACTAATATTCAAACTACAAATTTGCTAAATGTCACTATTAAAAATGATTGCTTTGAATAAAAACTAGATTAAGCTTTGAGCGTGACTGCTTAAATCAAATTAGATTTAATCTTTTAGTTCTTGTGGAGCTTCTTTGACATTGTGCTTGGCCGCTTGCCATCAAATGCATAAAAGATTTTGGCTAATGACAACAAAAGTTGGCAATCAAATGCAAATTCGGGATAAGAATGCAAAGAGCTCTTGAGAAAGCTATATTATGAAAGACGAAATGGAATTTCGCAAGATGAGAAAGCTAATGAGTTCAAAGCCCATACAAGACTTTGCATAAATGCCATTCTCCAAAAATCTTTGCGACTTACAGAGGCATTGAAACGGTGGCTCATACGATGCAAATTTGTAGAACACCCAAAACTTGCTAATCTGAGTGAATGCAATCGAAAATCATTTCGAATTGTCAAATTTCCAATCGAGAACAATGTCGCACGCGTACCAAACTCTAATCTAAGAGAACATTCATATGCGAACGGTTGAAAAGTAACGATTCCAAGCCTTACCTACCTTAAGAACAAGTTCAAACTCTTTTTCAAGTTGTCATAATTATTTGAGCATTTTTTACTCTAAATTTCCTTTTACTTAACTTAAATTCTGATAATAAAAAATAAAACAATAAAAAATTCATAAGAATAATGCATTTCCCATTAGCCAAAATTACAATAATCTCAAAGAAAAAGGAGGTCTACGTTAACGTTCAATTTTCTTACAATCAATTTTTTTCACCGACTTACAACCGATCTTTCATTGTTAAAAGACGACGCGAAACTGAGGAGCATCGGATCCATTCGCGGGCAGAATTTCCCAGCGGCAAGGCTCGAGCTCATCAGACACAGGGCAGAATCCGGCTAACGTAACCTTATCTGCAGTAGCAGCCACGGAACCGAACTCGAACACCGTAACACTCTCTGGTCGGGGCACCTCAACGGCTCCATTCATTCCTGGAACGGGTTTCGGGATCTCGTTGGCCTTGGGTACGGTCAGGGTTTGAGGTTTCGAGTTGCCTGTGAACCAAGACAGAAGACCCATGGTCGATTGTGCGAGTTTTTTTGGGGGAGCCTGTAGGGTTTTTGGAGAAAAGGAAAGTGGATGAAATTGGAAAACTCCGTGAAAGTACGAGGATGACCTCATGCGTTAATGGAATTTACGATGATGTCATAACAGAACGCTGCGTTTTGAATAGAAGGACAGCATTTTTAGAACTGAATTTGATTATGTTTTGAAATCATGGTTTTTTTTTTTCCACTAATAATTAGTAATTGTATTCAAATCAAAGTATCCTATGGATTTGATTTTATTTAAAATAATATAAAATCTGATGATAATAAAAGTAAAAATATAAAATAATTTTTTACAAAAAAAATTTTCATTCATTAATAAATATTTTAAGTATATTTGTTAAAATTGATTAAATTAGTATTTATAGCAATACTCTTATATTAAAAATAAGTTTTAATAATTAATTTGATAAATTTTAATGTGTTGTAAATTATAATTTATTTAATATAATAATTTTAAAAAGTTGTTTTAAAGACACTTACCATCAATTTAAAGCAAGTTTAGGTACATCGCTACCAGACCGAATGGACCGTAGCAAACGAAGTGCAGCCCATTTAAACGCCGCAAGTTAAAGCTACTTTGCGTGTAAAACAGACCAGAACATTCAAGCAAATTCTGGAACAGTCGTCGAGTACGACAGTAGTCGAAAGTTTTCATGCGGCCCAAAAACACATGCACGTGGAAGTACTAGATTACTCTTCAGCTTCCTGTATATACCCAACATGTCCTACTTTAATGCATCAAGAATTAAGCAGCGGTGTTTGGGAGATACCGTAAGTGATTAAAGCGTTTGCGTTCGACATCAAATCCTTAATTTCATTAAAGAAAGAAATTAGAAATGGCGATGATCCATAGGTTTTTTTTTTTTTGGACCGAAGGAGTAGCATCTCGATCCGTTCTCTCTTGATGTATGAGATTGGGATTCTTTCAAGGACTTCCCTCTCTCTTCTTCTTCTTTTACACTCACTGCATGTACCCCTGAAACCAGTGTTTTGTGAACACCAGAATCGACTGGAAGGAAACCCCGGAAGCTCAAGTCTTCCAAGCTGACCGCCCAGGGCTTAAGAAAGAGCAAGTGAAAGTGGAGATTGAAGATGACAGGGTGCTTCAAATCAGTGGAGAGAGGAAAATTGAGAAGGAAGACAAGAACGACACTTGGCATCGGGTTGAAGTGGGAAGTTCACGAGGAGGTTCAGGTTGCCTGAGAACGTGAAGATGAATCAAGTTAAAGATTCAACGGAAAACGGAGTTCTTACTGTTACTGTTCCCAAGTAAAAAGTGAAGAAACATGATCTTAAAGCCGTTGAGATTTCTGGTTGAAAACTCAAAAGGCGTGAAACGTTTCGATATATTTATGAATTAATATTGTACTACTACACTAATGTAAGAGATCTTTGTTTTAATATAATTGTGTTTTCTTGTTATATCCCTCGATCTTCTTGTCAGTTTTAAACATGTAATATCAAAAGAATAGGGACTCCAAACTTCGACGTTGACTGTAATCCGTTTTAATACTAAAAAGCATTTAAAGCAGTTTTAAGCTTTTGACTAAAACTTGAAGGAAAAAACATATGATTCTGATAATAAATTTAATGTGGATGCTTATAAGTTGCAACCAGCCTTTTCTATTCGTTAACTGAAATCAACTTCTGAATGCATTTACTCTGGCTTTCAATTGAGGTTCCCGCTGGATAGCGGAAAACCGAAAAAGAAATGGCTGTCGGCTTCAACTTTTCCAAACAAGCTCCAGTACGCTTAACCTCACTGACTGTAGACAAATTCCTGAAATCTCAGAAAAACCTCTCTAAGCCCCCACCAAAGCTATGGCCCAACGCTCCACAACCCCAAATTCCACCCTCGGAAAACAACCAACAACAGCCACCACCCTTTTTACAAGCCTTAGAATCGTGCACCAACTTCAGTCAATTCAACCAAATCCACACTCTACTCCTCGTTTCTGGCCTCCTCCAACAGCCTTCCGTGGCGAGCCGGGTGATAAGGAAGCTCTGCAACCATTTAAACTCAATTTCTCATGCCGTTCTGGTATTTGATTGTATCAAAGAACCTGATACGTTTGTTTGTAATATTATATTGAATGGTCTTTTGAAATTTGATCATGAAGTTAGTGCTTTGAATTTTTACTATGAAAAGATGGTGGGTAAATGTGTTAAGCATAATGAGTATACTTTTCCTTTGTTAGGGAAAATTTGTGCTGAGATTAGGTCTTTGAAAGAAGGGGAAAAGGTTCATGCCCGCGTTGTAAAACTTGGGTTCGGGTCTGATTTGTTTGTTAAGAATACTTTGATTCGTTTGTATTCAGTTTGTGGGCAGATTAGGAGCGCCCGTGAGGTGTTTGATGATGGGTTTGTGTTGGATTTAGTGAGTTGGAATTCAATGATCGATGGCTATGTGAAGAATGGGCAGATTGGTATTGCACGTGAGCTGTTTGATGAGATGCCTGAGAGGGATACTTTTACTTGGAATATAATCATTGGAGGTTACGTGGGTATTGGGAAAATGGAGGTGGCGAGAGATTTGTTTGAAAAGATGCCGTTTAGAGATGTTGTTTCTTGGAATTGTATGATTGATGGGTATGCAAGGATTGAAAATATTTCAGAGGCTCGTAAGCTTTTTGATCGGATGCCTGTAAGGAATGTTGTTTCTTGGAACACTATGTTGGCTTTATATGTTCGATGTAAGAAGTATGTCACCCAGGCTTTAGTTTTGTTTGATAGGATGATGGAAAGAGGGGAGGTTAGGCCTAACAGTGCTTCTCTTGTAAGTATCTTGACAGCTTGTGCAACTTTGGGGAGGCTTGATAAAGGCTTGTGGGTTCATTCTTTTATTCAAAATAACAAGATCAAATGTGATATTTTACTTTCAACTGCTCTCTTGACAATGTATGCAAAATGTGGGGCTATGGATCTGGCTAGAGACGTTTTCGACAACATGCCTGACAAAAATGTGGTGTCATGGAATTCCATGATCATGGGATATGGTATGCATGGCCATGTTGAGAAAGCCTTAGAGATGTTAATTGATATGGAAAAGAGACGTCAAACGCCAAATGCTGTTACTTTTGTCAGTTGTTTATCAGCATGTAAGTATGCGCGAAAGGTTTTAGAGGGCTGGTGGTGCTTTGATATAATGTGTCGAGTTTACGAGATTCAACCCAAGGTGGAGCACTTTGGTTGCATGTTTGATCTTCTTAGTCGGGTTGGTTTGATGGAACATTTAGATGGGCTTATGAATAAGATGCCTGTGGATGCAGGACCTGCCCTGTGGAGAGCTCTGCTTTCTGCGTGTAGGACCCCCTCTAAGTTAGAGCTTGGAAAGATTGTAGCCAAGCGACTAATTGACTTAGAACCAATGGATGTCGGGCCCTATATATTATTATCCTACATGTATTCTCTGGAAGGGAAGTGGGCCGAAGTAGAAAACATTAGAAAATCTATCAAGGATAAGGGATTGTCAGAAACAAGTGCTTCACCACATCGGAGAACCATGATATACTCTATGTTGATGGAGTTGGGTCTTCAGCTGAAACTGTCTTGTGGAGATTCTATTGTGGTTTTAGATTTTGGGGACGATGAACTAATTTGAAGACTCAAAGAATAAAAATTCCAGAAAAATGGTCTCTGAAAAATGGCACGGTTAGGGCACTGGCCACAATTCTATAAACATCAGTACTGATGGGCTTAGAATATTCAACTACTGTTTAGTAGGATACGGTCAAGAGAACATAAAGCCCGAGTGGTGTGTTGATCCACTTCTTCTTGTTTCAATATTCATTTTGATTTTAATTTTTTTTAAGCTTTTAGATCACTGAGATATGAACTCGATGAAGTTGTTTCAGCTGGTTCAGCTATGCTATAGCATTTCAGAACCTAGTTGGAGAACTTCCCTTCTTTCTCCATCTCCTTCAAGTGAAGATATTAAACAAATTGTGCCATCTTGCCTTTTTATTATTTGCAATTATAAAAGAATTAATTTCCATTTAACTTTAAACCTTCAATTCTTTTTTCCCCTTGCTCTCTTTTCATGAATATTGAAGTTCAAACTTTTAGGTTAGTCTTTGTGCTTAGCTCAGATACTTTAGCAGTACAAAGGCTTTTCAGCCAAGGATGTTTGACAATCTATTCTGGGCTGATATTTTTGTGCTTCTGAATGTCATCATGATAAGGCAATAGGCCGTGTATTTTTTTTTTTTTTTATGTTAATTAGATTTATTCATGCCTTACTATTGGAAACTAATAGAAGAAGCATTATGCTGATGAATACAAGGTCATCTTTGTTATTAGGGCTTTAAGAAATGCTGCAGCATATGCTGCCTGAGCAACCAGGCTATGTTAAACTGTCATGAAAATTATGAAATTTGTTTGGAGCAGCTAAGTAATGGAATACTATTTTTGTGGATAAAATCCAGAAGCTGTCTATAAGTGGAAATATATGAATAACGGTAAAGCTTGAAAACTATGTTTAGAAGAACAAGTCAAGGTCTTTTTCTTTACTACATGGATAGTGCTCTTATCAATGATGACTGCTTTGAGAAATTTAAACATTTATTAAGAAACATGAAATCTCATTAGTCGATATTACAAAGATTACATAAGAATTTCTCTGACTTAAAGTTTGTTCCCTTCCTTTGACACAAAAATAATAAACTATGTATTAACCAAATTGAACGTAATGAAACAGCACATTTGAAGAGAGCAAGGAACTTATTCTTTTAGTTGTATTGCTAAAACAAGGAAATGAAAGACTTTGGTGTATATTTCTAGACATTAATTTGAACTCCTATGTTGTAAGTCTCTCCACTTTTCCAAATTTTTGGTATGTTATTAACAGGAACAATCCATGACTCGTCTCCATCTTCTCCACTCAATAACATTCTTAAAGACAATGGACCGCTTGGGGGTGAAGTGGTTGTCCATACAGCTCCATAACTCCTATCCAATAGCTTGCACACAAAGTTTTGAGACTGCACTTATTAGAGGTATTGTACTGGTTCTTGTAGAGTTGGCAACCAAATTTATCTTCCCTTTACAACTCCATAGTTGGTCATACTAGCAGAGAACTAAACAGAAAATCAGGTTCAGAAAGAGGATAATACCTCACATAGCTGCACGGCTGTGATATCCTTATCACCTTGTTGATACCATAGAACAAATGCCAAACAATGAGGGTAGTTGCTGTTCTCATCAATCTTGATAGTAATATTTTTGTTGGGATAGCTGCTTGAAACACTTTATAACGACAGGAATGGGGTAAGAGATCCATGATTTTGTCCCATCTTGTGGTATACTTCTACTTTCTTATGACTAAGCAGGATAAAAATAAACAACAGAATTAATAAAGAAAAAACTTTGCGTTCTTCCCGAAGTTGCTTCTATCTCATACACGCACCTTAATATAGAGAAATCTTACCGTCTATATTCAATGTCAAGCACTCCAAGGGCTAATAGAGATGCAGCTGCATCTGTTGTTTGAACCATCCTACCAAAGGCTCGTTTGCTGTGGATGAAGTCAGTGTTGTGACCTGAACCTTGATCAGTTATAACCACAGTCACAACTTTGACCGAGCAAGTGTTGCTGTTGGTGCACCTCACCTTTCAAAGTAAGAATTTGTTCAGTGTAAATTGGAAGTGTTCGCATCATGTAATAGCATGTTTGGTACTATTTAAGCATTACACTTAAAATTTTAATGAATATGCAAGGGCACATCTTTCTTTAATACCTGGTAGCAAGCACCACAGCCAATACCACTGCAGTAGAGGTCAGACGCTGCCGATACATCTCCACCATTTATTGTTGCTCCAAAAGAACCAAAACCACATGCATCTACTGGAATTCAGTGAAGAAAATTAGTGACCATTTATGTTGGCATTATCCACAACACAAGATATGTGCATTCCCTGTATCGCTTACCATCAGTTCCCTGCTCATCGGAGTATGGATAGTAAGCTGCTCGCGAATGGATGAAACAATTGCTGCATGTTGCTGCCGCTACCAGAGTTTGTTTGAGAAGCAAAGTTGTGAAAAGGATCAAAAGGGATTGAAGAGAGAGAGCCATACAGGATTTAATGAACAAAGACTACAAAGAAAGCAAAGACTATAAGGTGGTAGTGCATGGAGTAACGGGGTCTGCAGCTGGTATTTATAGTGAACGAAGTAGCCACAATATCTTTGTCTGGTAAACCTTTGCCAACTTTGACATTCTGTAACTAATATTGAGTGGAATTCTTTTAGGATATTGTCTTTCCAAACTATCTTTTTAGACTTGGAGGAGCTTGTTATGGAATTATATGGGAACATCCCTTGGACTTTTCAAATTCTAAAGCATTTTCCTTCCCTTACTGAAATCCCTTACAATTATTTTAGCGTGAAAGATACTAGTTATTCTATGCGAGACTAATGTGGAAAATTTTTTTGATTCCCAAAACATTCTCTAACAGGTTATTGTCAGAGATAGGGAGGGGTGGGAGGGGTGTGTGGTTGAAAGTTGGAACGATAGGGAAGCACTTTTGAATGAGGATATGTAACAATGCTTTATCTCAAGCTACAAGGAAATTAGACTGAGGCGAGTTTGGTAGTTTTCCACTAAAGAACACTAGGTCAGTCATTTTTCCTGGTGTTCCCATAGTTATGACCACATGGGCTGTGATTTCTTTGGGGGCGGGAGGTGTTAGGGAACACCCCATCTCTGTACGTTGGCCGAGCAGCGTGTTACCAAAACTACGAAGGGTTGTCTTCAAAAGAATGTAAAGAAAGAACTGTAATTAGACAATATATAAATATATAATGTTTAAAAAAGGCTTCACTATAGCTATTCAAATTGATGCAAAAATAACGTAGAAACATAGGTAGAGGCCATTAGTTTATTAATGATATTTAGATATTGGTGATCCTTCTTTCATCAATGAATTCGTTTCAAGTATTACTTTACCTTCGCTTTGCAATAATTCGAGAGCTGATTTTTACGTAACGGGGTTGTATTCATTCATCCCAAATACACGCTTTCCTGGGGAGCATACTGAAAGTGATAGCTGACATTGGGGTATATATGTACCTTGAGTGAATACAGTGCTCGTAGATATGCTTATATCCCAACCTTTCCGAAATCTTTTATTTATAGTATTTTTTTTAACTGCTTGTTTTCAAACAGAGAAAGTAATCAATTCTTGTCCAAGCTGGCTGGGAAATTTTTCTTCAAGAAGGGTTGAAGAAAAAAAACACTTGCACAGCACGCCGATGTAGACCGACAGGAAAAAATCCATTGAACCACATCATCTGTGACATGGAAACCATTTAGGCTTTAGGGACCCCCTCTTACTGTCAATTCTGTTGCAAATAACATGGCAATAAACTTAACCTTTGCGTTCATAGATCTTTTAATGCAGTCTTGCAGTTGCTGCGATAATTCATCGAAATGAAGCTCTAGGTCTAAGAGTCTTATTGAGGGGACTATTTTATATATAACATATGCAAGTGTTATATGACTGCTTTTGTGGTAATCTTGTTTAGTTCGGTTTATAGTAGTAGCTTGTTTTAGTTTTGGTGAAAGCAAAGCAGACAAAGGGGATTATTCTCATTCGTACTTGTTTGATCCTCTCACGTATCAGTTCATGACTTCATGCTATAGTTTGTAGAAAGCAATCAGTCAGTTCAAGCATGTACTTGAAAGCAACGACAGAAAGTGCTCCACTCACTTCTAGGCACAACACCCATTTGATTTCTAGCTTTCATTTTTCTCCCATCTAAGTACAAGAAGAGAATGTACCCAAAGTTACTTTTCAATTTTCATTTCTCCATCTATTCTCCAGTTTTCGATTGTTTGTTTCATCAGTTAAATATCTACAAGTGATTTGAGGATTGTGTTGGAGGAAGAACCAAGCACTACGAATTTTTTATTTTTCTTTTTGGTTAAAAAAAAAAACATTTAATCTGAATTCTGAAATAAGATAAAGATTATAAATGTTAAATTTTAAATCTAAATATATTAGATTTAGGATACTGATTAAGATAAAGTCTTGGGTTTTAAGAATTCTTTGTTATTAATTTTGTTACCCTAAGATTTTAAAAGCATTTCTAAAGATCTTGCAAGTAGAAAATACAACTCTAAAATTGTAATTGCACATCGTAGACACACCTTTCAACTTTTTCCATCACTTCGAATAGTTGACATGATCTCCACAGTTTTGTCCCCTCACCACCTAATTTCAATTAATATTTCTCAACTCTGCCATTCCACCATGATGTTTAGTGCTTTTATATGTAGACCCAAAGATATCATCTGCATGCGTCTAAGTAGCCAAACATGAAAAAAAGAATGAATGCATAGCAAATACAATTGTCAAGTGTTAGTTAAAAGCGATAGATCATTGATTCCTTGCAAGTTCTACGTTATGTTGTTACTCAACCGAAGAGTGTTGTCCCCATCAACGCGATTTGTCAAAATATAATCGGAAGAAGTTTATTTTGTTAAAATTCAATTTAAAAAAAAATCGAATTTAATTCAAATAATTTATTTTTAGTTTTTAAAAATTAAATTCTTTTAAGGTTAGATTCGGTTTTCGAAACTTGTAAATTTTTTCTTAATTTTTTGACATTCCTTTATATAAAAATACAAATAAAATTGAATTAAAAAAATCTACTTTAAAAATGTTTTTAATCTGTTTGAGGGCTAAGTGGGACAAGTTCAAATAGATCTTGCTTAATCATAGTTTTTTTACTAAGGATCGACGTGGCCTAAATCAAAATTTATTAATAAATTATTTTTATTTAAATTTAATTATAAAAATATAAATATTAAATTAAAAATAATATTTTAATAATTTTTAAATGATAACTTAAAACTTGCAAGACTGATCATATCAAGGTGAAAAATTTTTTTAAAATTAAATTTCAATCTAACCCATCAATTTTTTTTTTTTGGTTTTTTTTTGTTTTTGTTTTTGGGTTCAATTAACATATATTTGAGACAAAGCTCATTCAAGGCCTGGACTCGATGATGGCTGAAACCCAATGGATTTTTGCAGCCAGATGTTTGACAGGTAACAAAAATAGGTGGCTAAACTAGTGCAATTTTTTGCCATGTATAGCACTAAATATGTTAAATGTAATTTCCATCCAACTTTTTATTTTAAGCTTAATTTCTTTATCAATGTAAACCAAAAACCTTCAAAGGGCAAACATTATAAAATTTTCTTTGTCGAATTCTTATCTTTTTAACTAATAAAATTTAAAAATTACAAATAATTAATTAAATAATTTATAAATCAATCGAATAATAAAATTATTTTCTTGACAAAAAAGTACGGCTCTAAATATTAATGTGTTGCAATATGATTGGCTTGAGGACTTTTTTTTTTGCAATCTGATTGGCTTGAGGACTTTTTTTTTTCTTTTTGTAATTTTCTTATGGGGCACCTAAAAATGGAGTTAGAATATTCTTTTTATTATTCTATATTTTTGTTAAATAATTCTAACATTTTCAATTTCATCATGAACTGCAATTTTATTCACAAGATTATATTTATTGATTTTTCATCCAAATGGAAAATTAAAATTGAGATATTATCATAGTAAAAAATCAATAAATCACCACAAAATAACGGTTCAATAGATTATTAAAGTTGAATAACTTAAACAATAATTTAATAATAAATCTCACTTCATATTTCAGATGACAGATCTCTAATTCAAATCTAATTACAATTAGTATATAATTAGTCTTGCACATTGTCATTGTTACTATAGAAATTATAAAGGAATAACTATATATATGTTGGCCAATTAAATTTCAGGGTCTTATTCGAAATTTGGTAGAACGTTGCCGGTCCAAAATGAAATTATTAAACAATAAAGAGAGTTATTAACCAATTTCTACGCACAGCCCAATTAATAGGAAGTACAAGAACAAGAAATTTTGAGGCCGCGTTTCAGGAACGTTTCTGGATCTGGATTCTTTGGTAGGTTCCCTGTCTCGATTTTTCTCTTCCTTTTTGTATTATTTATATACACCATTACCTTCACTTCGGTCTTCAACTTAATAACCCCTCACTTCGAGACCATAATTTGCTGAAGAAACTTATTTGACAATGACGGCTGGCGAAAACTCTGTGCAGAGGTAGGCAAATTCCATTTCGTTTTTCATTTTTTTGGGCTTTAATTTGATACATATCGGAAGATTTGTATTGGATTTGAGATGGGTTTTCTCATATTTTCATTTTTTTTTTCAAACTTTTCAAACACGAAGCTGTCGATGATCCATTGTAGCAATCTGGGTTTTTTTTTTTTTTTTTT
>JBBYHM010000026.1:12012437-12027140 GCA_038381775.1 Adansonia rubrostipa
AACTTTATAATATTTTATTTTTAATAAAGCTTGTGTTGTAGCTGTAACAAACAATATTTTCTTCCCCATTTAGTCTCCTTGTAATTCTCTTGGAGGAAGATAATGATATTCTTTTTCTTTTACTAAAATCCACGTGACTGCAACAGGGTGGAATTGCATCGAAAAATATCTGCGCCAGCCTTTAACGGTACAAATACTAAAAAACGCTCGCTCGCCTGCTCCTTTTAATATCGCGCTCGCGTTCGAATTAGATGAATAGAAAGCGAAAAGGAAATTTTTGCGCAGTCCTTTGATTGGCACGAATATCATGCTCGCGAATCGCCTACATCTCTTAATGACGCGCTCGCGTTGCAATTAGGTGAACAAAAACTGAAAAGGAAATTTCTGCACAGTCCTTTATTGGCACCAATATTATGCTCGCGAATCGCGATAATGTTGACTCTATTTTAAAAAAATTTTAACTAAAAGACCAGAGTCTCCTTACCTTGGGGCCCGCTCCATTGCGACTGATTTAAAAGATTTTAATTATTTTTGTTACTGCTTTTTTAAATTCTTTTGAATTGTGTTGGTGCATAAGGAAACTCTAAGAATATATGTAGTTTCTACCAGTTTTATTTCCAAAGTCTGTCTAAAATTTCTCCAAATTGGCTCTTGCGTATTCCTAGAAATTAAAACAATCAAGTTGGTAATTAACTCAATCGCTTGAATCTTGATTTTCTTTGTTTCTGGTAAAAGTTTTCTCAGAACTCTCGTCTTTATCCATCATTTCTGCTGGGTTTTCTCTTTTCACTAATTTAATCTCTTCTAAATTTTAGTTTCCTTCTTTATATATGTATATGTGTGTGTGTGTGTGTGTTTATATATTGTTTATTTTGATTGTGGTAAAGTTGACTTGTCTTCTCAACTATATCGATCTTTTTTCCAATCTGTTTCAAGATCCATGTCGCGGATTATCAAATGGTGATAAAAGGTCTGTTCATGGAATCGGGCCAGTTCAGTCTGGTTGTCTATTTTTCTTTTTTAAATTGTTTTATATCTTGTGATTTTTTCCGTACTTTTTTTCAGGAATAGATCATGGAGGGGACATTATTAGCCGATAGAGTGGATCGAACCAGAAAACAATCCTACTTTCCGAATCTCGTAAGATCTAAATGTGAATTGCCATCAAGAGATTCAGCTTCTGAAAATAGAGATTTAGCCGGGGATCCGCCAGCGCAAATTATGGAGTTCAAGAAAAAGAAAGACTGCGATGAGTATTACAAAAGTTCAATGCTGAGAAAGAAGAACTGGAAGCAAAGAAAAGAAAGCTCGAAGAATTGAAAGCTGCTTATAGACGGATGAAAGAAGAAAGCGACAGAGTGGAAGAGCTGATTGATGAAGTTTCAAGAGGTGAAGAGACGTCCTCTTCAGAACCTGAAAAGGTGCTCTGCTTCTTCTTCCCTATCTTTTAGAAAATAATAAAGCTATATCTTCCCTGCAGCTGCAGCTAGTTTCGTGGTTTTGGTCTTATTTACATTTTTATTTGCTTCAACTTATGTTATTCCTGAACCATCTGTTTTCCAGATGAAATGTCTTTTAATTATAGGTTTTCCTATCAAAAAATTGCATGTTGATGCGCATGTAGAAAACTTTCTTGAGGAACTTGATGCCAATGTCAAGAGTCAGGCGGACTATTCGAACTTTATATTTTAGTAAAGGATTTGAAAATGGTTGGGAGATTCAATAATCCTTCATGTCTGGCTTATATTGCAGAGAGGATCAATGGTACTTTTGGTGATATTACTTCAGACAGCTCGCATAGTGACTATGCAACCACCCCTAGCTATGTTCTGTTTTGTGCTGCAATCAAAGAGATGGATGATATGAAACTTGACCAAGTCGACAAGACTAAATTAGAGTTGTGGAGAGATGCAATTAATTGTGCTTTGAACGTTCAATTCAAAGTGGACTTTGCCATTAAACATTCGAAAAAAATTGCTCATGCGTATTTTGGTTTAAAAGCGATGGAGGGGGAAAGCAGTAAAGAGCTCAAGAACGTAGATGAAACAGTCAAGAAAATAGAGGTGCCTAAGGATTTTTTACGTGAAGCTAAATATTTTGGGGGCAAGCCTCGTAGCACTGGTCTGTTCCATTAGTATTTTTCTAGCATAAGCCATTGGAACCTGGCTCTTCATCACTCTATGAATTGTCTCTGGTTGCGTTTTTCTTGTTTCTATTAGCATTTCCTTCAGTTTTTGCTTGGAAATTCTACGTGGAAAACTAGTCTTTTAAACCTAAATGATAATTCTACATATAATAATAATAATAATTATGATCTTAAACTTGTTCCTAAAATAGCTTGTATTTCTTACCATGAATTGCATGTAGATATAGCCACTGTATTTCTTACAATCTCAGGTTTTCGATTCTTTCTAATTTACATTGCAACATACCAAATGAAATAACAAGATATGTAGTTCTCATGAACGAAAGGGGTCCGACACTCCTTTATTATTTTTTTCATTATTTTTTAATACAATTTAAATTTTTATTAATTATTATAAGTACGATACTCAAAATTTATGAATGGATCTTCGCTATGTTAACGAGAAAAAAGATTGAATGAAAGAATTGCGCTACATCATTATATATCACTTTAATTCAAATCATTTTACGCAAGATATTTAAAAAAAAGTCAACCATTTATTACACAGAAGATTTAGTAATTTAATTATAAATATTTATTTTAATAATTCATTAATGCTTCTTATAATATAGGGTAAAAGACACTTACCCCTAAATCTTTATGAAAAATACACCTACCACTCTAGCGTTTAAAAAAATACCCATTTACGCCAAGGTTTGACAAAAAATATAGTTATATTATAAATAAAATTAAAAGAAAAGAGACAGATCAAGACAAAGGAAATAGGAGCTTCAATAATTTTGTTCTTCAAGAACCAGTTTTGGTACTAGTTTTTTTTTTTTTTTTTTCTGTATTTTTCTATATCATTTTGAGTAAAGAAATATGTCCTTATATTAAGACTCAAATATGCATAGTGTAAGGAAGATATATTCTTCAGTACATTACAACATTCGTTGTGTACATGTATATATTTAGTAAGGTCTAAGAATCTAATC
Organism: Adansonia rubrostipa; assembly: GCA_038381775.1. Lineage (NCBI taxonomy): Eukaryota > Viridiplantae > Streptophyta > Magnoliopsida > Malvales > Malvaceae > Adansonia > Adansonia rubrostipa. The sequence goes on from JBBYHM010000026.1 coordinate 12,015,558, forward strand.
ATATAAAGTACATAGTCATCTAAACATATATGTATATTTTATAACAAGTTACCTCCCCAAGCAATTTTTTTTTCGTTAATTTTAAATGCAAAGACAAATAGATCCGTGTTTATTATTAATTATTATTTTTCACATCATTTTTTACTCAAAATATTTTTAAGTACAAAATAATGAGAATTTAGTTAATCTTAAAATTATCTTTAATTACAGTTAAATTAAATTATTATTAAGTTATATTCTAATTCAAATGCATATTAAATACTTTAAACTTTTTTATTCAATTAAATATTAATTTTGAAATAAATTTATAAATATAAATATATTTAAATTAATTAATTACTCTTATTTAAAAATCTAGTGATGATGAAATTGGTTTTAAAAAAAAAGAATAAAAGAAGAATAAAAAATATAGAGAAAAACACATTTTATCTCTTGAAAAAGTAATTATATGGCATTCTAGTAATCAAACTAATATTAATTCAAATCTTACTTTAAAAATTAAAAATATAATTTTTTTTTGTTTTAATAAATTTCTTTGCCTTCAAACTTTTAAAAATAATGGCAATTAATTTATTTTTGAATAAAAATAATATATTATATTAATATTAAAGTTAATACATATAATTGAATAAAAAATAAGTTTAATATATTTTTTGATGCAAAAAAGTTTAGGTGATGATAGGTTACCCGAATCAAGGGTTAAGATATGTAAGTGGTACTTACGGCATACTTGCTAAGTGGGACTACTTGTAAGACTTAAACCCTAAAAAATATTTAACATGTCTACTTGAAGAAGAATATAATTTAATTATGATTTAACTTAATAGTAATTAAAGATAATATTACAGTTAAAAAATGTTTTGAGCAAAAAATAAAAGAAAAAACAAAAGTAAATAAAAATAAATAATTGATAATTGATAAATGACATATTTTTTTATTTAAAATTAATTTATTAAAAATATTTTATAGGTAAGTGTATTTTGTATAACCTTAGGGAGAAATGGGGTATTATTGAAAATTGAGGGAGTAAATGAAATTATTTTTCAAATTCAAGGGTCAAGATACTTTTTCCTATAATAAATTTTTGACTTAACATAATTTGAATGAAAGTGATATATGCTAACTAGACATAACAGTTTCATTCAATTCTTTCTCATCTTAACGATGATAAAAGATGTAAATATAGAAGTAGAGTTTTTAGTTCACGAAATTCTAAAACAAGTCGGAGAATGATTTAAAGTAATCAGTATCATACTGGTCGACGTATAATTTTTTTTTGGTATATAATGGTATTAGTATATTTCGATGTATCATTTCGAGTTTACGGATTTTAAACATTTTTAATATATACATATGAAAAATATTTTTAAATGTAAAAAAATGAGATTAAATAAATTTCATATAACAAATACTCCTTAATTATATGTAATGTTTTAAAAATTTTATCAAATATGAGAAGATTAATATCAATCCAAGTAGTAAGGTTGAAACTTTTTAATAACTGTCAAATTTACAAATAATTATGCCTAATATTCATCAATTTACGGTAAATATCAATCTAATTTTTTTAGAAGCTTATGTTATGCACTAACCGAGGTACAACTATTCTCAATCAGTACAACTAAAATAGGAAATATTTTAATAACTGTTAAATTTACGAGTAATTATGCCTAATATTCATCAATTTACGGTTAATATCAGTTTAATTTTTTTAGAAGCTTATGTTTTATACTAACCGAGGTACAACTATTCTCAATCTGTACAACTAAAATAGGCTGATACTTATCAGTATGATCAGTATCAAAATTGAAATGGTATAAAAAACTATTGATATCATTTAATTAAAAATTAATACGTATCAACCAATACAATCGAATAATCCCAAGGACTAACAAAAATGAGGCAAAGCGTCGATAGCTGTTCTAATTAATTAAAACTGCCGAGAGGGTTTATTTTACATCACCTAAAGGGAAAGAAATAGTGACAAAGAATTTGGAAAGCAGCCATTTTCAATTTCAAAGAGTCCCTAGGAGTACTTAACCCCAGGAAAATCTTTAAGCCTAAAATGACGATTGAGAGGAGAAGGTTTTAACTCATTAGATAATTTAGATTGATCATACTGTGAGAATTTTTTGTTTTCAATTGACTACTTCTATCCCTTTTGGTACACTTCAAAATTAATTTTGAATCGTAATTAGAAGGGAAAAAAATGACTAATAGTTTTTTTTAATGTATACATTGCTTGATTATGAAGTGATACACATAAGTTTATTGCTCATAAAAATGATTTTTCACTATTTTTTTAATTTAATTGGTGTATTTTGTTGTGGATCTTATACATTGAAATTAATTTATTGAATCATTTATGTTTTATGAGACAATATCATATGCAACAATTTCAGTTATCATCATATGATAAGTTAAATATTGGTTATTTGATAGAATATCGATTGTTATAGGTTAAGAGCTAAGAGAGAAAAGTCAGGTGGTTCACTTGCAAATTAAGTAATTCTAGCATTTAATTTCAGTTGTGATTCTCTTCTTACAAACTTATGTTTCCCAAAAGAATTTAAAACGCGAGATGTTGGATTTAATGTTTGGGAAGTCTCGCTTATTATAAATCAAACTATAAAGTATTTAGTAAAGTCGGCAATGTATTTTCTTTCTTTCGTTCTTTTATTTATTTTTATTTTTTTTACGCACACCTTACGAAATTACATTCTTGGGCTATTAGGACGAAAGCAGAAAAAAAAAATAACATAATTCTGGCGATTCGTGATCGTTGGTAGGCGGTCGGAGACAAATTTTATTTGACTCGCGCCTAACGGTCTTGGTCTCGATCCTTTATATTTCTATTTCTATTTTGTTCATTAAATTTTCTATTAAAGCTGAGAGCTGATCCATTGCAAGTTTAAAACCAATTCTCTCTCTCTCCCTCTCTGTTCTCTATTGCTTCTCTTCTTCTCTTCTTGGATTTCCATTACTGTTCTCTGTTCTCTTCATTTTGCTGTAACTGAATCTGTCTGCATCACAGGGCTGTTTAAAGGTGGCTGTCAGTTGGAGTGCAAGGTGCTGCTAAAGCTTGGTCTTTGCTCCGATTCTCGTTTTTCTAATCCTCCTCTAGATTTCTACAAAATCTTGGAGGAAGATTTCCATGGTCATGTGTACTTTTTTATATTGAATGGTTCTTTTTTCACTATAAAAAAAAAAGCGATAACTTATGACAAAGAATTCCCAAATTTCCCCTTTACACTGCGTCGAGCGTTGACTCTAACCAGGTAACCCGGCTTTTTGAATAACTCCCATGAAGCAGATTTTCCTCACTTTTGCTTTTGCTGTTTTGTAGCAGCTAAGACTGCCTTAGTTCCCAGATCCACATCCAGAAAGCATGGAACCCGTTGAAGAACCATCTCGCGATCAACATCCAGAAAGCAGGGAACCTGTTGTAGAACCTTCTCGCGGGCCGAGAAAAAGAGGTCGACCTCCTAATCAACTTCCAACAGATGTGGAGAAAAACAATAGAAAGAAAAAGAGGGACAAAGACTATCGGGATGACATGAAGGTAGCGGCTTTGAATTCATTCTTTTTATACCGTGATTTATTCATTATTCTAGATCAATTTGTTTCGTTCGTGAAAATAGTGAGATTACGAAATAGAAAAAAAAAAAAATCTTGATGAAGTAAAATAAATTTGTTGATGCAAAGATTGTCAAATTGTGCCCGTTATAAAATATTGTCTGCTTTTCTTTGAATAAAAACGTTTTGATAAAAGAAGGGTGGTCTTTGTTTTATAAGTCAAAGTCCATATCTTTAATTAATTGACGTAAGATCATTGTCGCTCCAACACTAACTTCCTAAGCAAAGGTGTGGACTGTGTTTTTGAATGGGGCTAATATGGATCTAGAACAGGTTTCTAGAGATGGCATCATTGTTGATGCAAAGATTGTCAAACTGTGCTCGAGTGATAAAGGTGTGGACTGTGTTTTTGAATGGGGTTAGTACAGATCTAGAATAGGTTTCTAGAGACAGTGTCACTATTGATACAAGGATTGTTAAACAGTACTCGAGTGGCCCCTTACTTTATAAGTCACTGTCTATATCCTTAGTTAATTGATGAAGGATCATTATCCCTTCTAACCACTAGCCCTCAATCAAGTATGTGAACTGTGTTTTCGCACAGGACTAGTACAAATTCAAAACGGTTCTTAGAGACTGTGTCATTGTTGATGCAGGCAAGTATGTGAACGGTGTTTTGCAGAGGGCTAGTACGATTTTAGAATGGTTCTCATAAACTGTGTCATGATGCAGAGATATCTAAATTATGTTCGTTATGAAGTATTATCTGCTTTGGAATAATTTTGTCTTTTGAGAAAAGACACTTTAACAAGAGAAAAGTGACTCTTGCTTTATAAGTCACAGTCTATATCTTTAGTTAATCGATATAAGATCATTGACCTCAACAAAATTAAAAATACAAAACTATACAACAATAAAACACTTTCTACACTCTGATTCAAAGTCTGAAATATATAGATGTATGATTTTATATCTTTGCTCTCTGTATTGTATAAACGAAGGCCATAGTCGAGGAACTCGGGAAGTCGGCACCGCCGATTAAGCAAGTGTTGGAGTTGGCGGGCAGCGACAGTATACGCGAGTTTCATCAGAATGCTACATATATAGAGGTAATGATGTCAATTTTTTGGAGATCTATTGACATTGTTTTTAAGTTTTTTTGTGTTACTGAATCTGCTGCATGATAATCAATGCCAAGGTAATGGGGTGTTCGTATTTGGGTTTCTAGGCTAGCTAAAGTAACTGACCAAACCGAATCATTTTAGTTTTGAAAATAAATAAAAAAGAAAAACTAATTAAATTATCTATTACTATCTATGTGTATTTATTAGAAAATCTCTTACTTATATGAGATCATGAGTTTAAGTCATATTTCATTAGAAAACTGATAAAAAAATTAATAAAATTATTTAAATGGATATAAAGACTTGTGTTTTTATTTAAAAAAGCTACTCACTACACAATTTTTTCTCCAACAAATTGTCCAACTTTTTTACCTGAAAAAACTATCCACCTTTTATCCATATATTGTTTTTATTAAACACTTTGATCAAGTCAGTCCAATTTTCAGCTATCTAATTATTTTTGGTAAGTTTTGGTTATGGGAATTAAACTATTGGGCAAAACCCAATGAAATTCTACAATTATTATGTTAAATATGAACAAAAATAAATTAATTCAATGTCTCTGTGGTTATATAAGATTTTATATGCATGGATTATTGAGAAATCTTTCCTGTCCTCCTTTTAATTTCCTCAGCCGATTCTTTTCAACTTGAAGAAATACGAAGTTCTAAGTATATGATTCATCACAGCTAATTAGTCATTGCTCTCTCTCTCTCTCTTTTTAACATGAACAAAGTCTGCGATCGTGAGATTTAAGGAAGTAGCTCCATTTCTTTTGCAACTAGTGGAATCTGTTGGCCAAGCCAATTCAGTGGAGTTGCAGCAAAATGAAGGGCAAAATGTTAGACATAGTGCTCAAGAGATCAAGGTGCAAGCAAAGCAATTACTTTGTTTTAGTTTTTTAATTCTGTGAGGAAAAAAAAGATTAAAATAACAAAAAATTACCATTAACTTTATTACTTTATTTAAATAATTTTTTATATTCTTATTATATCCAAATAATCTCTTAATATTTTATTTGCATCTGAATATATTATTAATTTTTAATTTGTATTCAAGTAATTCTTAATTTTTAAAGTTTACCTAAATAAATTGTGAATATAAATAAATTTTTATTTAAATTTATTTAAGTACAAATTTAAAAGTAAAAGTTTATTTGATATAATAAAAATATAAATTTATTTTTTAAAAATGAAATAATATATGATTTGCAACTAATACTTCTTTTCTCTCTCATTTACAAATGAAGGATGCTATAAAGGGTGTCAGCGAAGCAACGTCACTTCTAAATGAAATGCGGAATCTAATGCAGAGCAATCATCAAGAATTAGAGGTGCGAGCTAATTGTAAAACGGCTTATTTACACCGTAACTAAGGACAGGTTTGGTTGGTTATTCAAATTTAAAAATTTATTAAGTATTTTAAAAATTTTAAATAAAAATATTAAATTTAAAAAATAAATTTAAATAAAAATTTGTTAAAAATGATTGGATTTTAGTTTTTTCAATTATATAATATATTAATTTTATTTATATATGTTAAGTTAATAAGAAAAAACATAAATTACTAAATATTAAATAAAAATAATATGTTTTTTAAAATTTTTTTTAAAAAATAATATAGGTAAGTCTAAACAAATTTATGTTATTTATTTATAAATACAAACAAGCATGAACAAAATTTGAAATCATATTTCAGCTCAAATCGAGTTTGATTATATATATTTGATAAGTAAATATAATGTTAATACTATATATAATCTTAATTTGACCTAATTCATAAACACTTTTATTTGCATGTTACTTTTGTTTTAGCAATGTATTAGTTTTAAACCTCTGTCATGTAGGAGCATGCAAGTATATATAAAAATCATAATATAATTAATAAATTTTATATAATAATTTTAGCAAGCATTAGCTCACTTACTTTTGTATATAAAATTATATGAGTCATATACAATATTATTTATTTTTAAAAAATATATATTAAAAATGTATCAATCATCGTACTTGTAATCAATATATATTTATATATTTACATATAACTTAAAAGATAAAGTCAATAAATAAGTTATAAGTTAATAAATGTAATTCAAGAGTTGAATATTTATAATTGAAAAAATATTGCACAAAATTATTTTATGGATTAATGATGAGAATTAAAGTTTTATTACCTTTAACATGAATTTAATTGAAAAGCATTTTAGGTAAATAATAATAGAAGACAAATATAATCAATTTAGTTTTTTAATTATTTTTAAATTAAAAATGTATTAAATAAAATAAGATATATTTATTAGATGACACATGGTAACTTTTCAAGATAGTTCAAGTGTCCACTTTATAAGTTATACACATAGGATTTTTTCTTTTTTTTTTTTTTCAAAGGTATTAGCTTTTGTATGTACATAATATGTATATTTGTGTGTCTATATATATATATATATATTCGCAACTAATGATTCTTCGCTCTCTTATAAATGAAGGCTGAGATGAAGGGAGTAAGTGAAGCAGTGGAACGTCTTCGAAATGAAGTGCACGCAGACATGCACAGCAATCGACAATTAATGGAAAGCAATCGACAATTAATGGAAAGCAATCAACAATCAATGCATAGCAATGAAGAATTAAAGGTAAAGGCTGATTGTGAGACAACTTATTTGCATTTTACGCACCTACTTTTGTTTATAATTTTTACGTGAATATATTAAATTTTTTTATGTTTTAAAATTTTATAAAAAATAAATTTATTAAAGATTAAATAAAAATAATATTTATTTTTTATTGAAAAATTGAATTATTCATTTACTAATTTAAACAAGTTTGAATAAAATATGAATTAAATTATGTAAGATCAAATTTAAATAATTAAGCATATAATATTAATGACATATTTAGATCCAATCAAAATCCGATGAAGGTCAATTTATAAATAACTTTATAATTGAGCTATGTTTTACTATTGAATATTATAAAATTTTTTGTTAAATCATTTAAATGAATCAAAGTAATTGAATTCTTTTTTCGATTCAATTTTCCATTATCTAATAATTCAAATAGATTTTTTGGTAATTTGGTTTTGTCCCAATTATCCAAAAGAACATTCCACTATTATATCATTAATTTATTAATATAAAAGGAAGAATTGTGAGAAAAGGTTTAATTTAATGGTTAAAAAAAATAGAATCTTGATTATTGGAGTGACCATTTTTTTTTCTTCTTTTCCTCATTTCCATCTTTCCATTGTTTGTTTTCTATTTTATATAAGCGAAGGCCCGGATCGATAGCTATCGTGGAGGGTTGAGGGAAATAGCGCCGTTTAGCCCTGGACCAGAGACACTCTTTTCCCCAAATAATGTGAATTTTGGGCAGCCATCATGGCCTGACGAGGTACCAAAAATTTTGGGAGCCATCATAAATCCTTGACATGTCAAATTTATTTATAATTAAATAAATCAAATGCTTAGATGTTGAATTGAAATTTTTATTTTAAATTTCATTTGGTAGAAAGACAAGAAAGGAGCATGAAAGGAAAAAAATTAATTTAATTATCGAGTTATAAAAATAGCACATATTTTTACATCTTAATAATTAAATTAATTGTTTTCTTTACATATTTTTTCTGCCGATTGAAAAAAATTGTGGTGGAAATATGCACTATAAAATATTATGATAATGATTTTTTAAGAATATAGGTGCTGATGAATCTTTAATCTTCACATGCTTTGCCATTTCCAAACTTGCGTGTGTTCTATATTTAAGAAACACAAGGAAACCAACGTTCTTACTTGTTGCAATATCATGCATATATTGTTGTTGTTTTTGTTTGAGTTCTCATTTCATAATGGTGGTTGAAAAGACGGGATAAGGATAGTATTTATTTAGTTAAAATACTATATATATATATATATATATATATACATATATCTATCTTTTTTTTTTTAATTTCTAAATAAGTCCTAATTTTGTACTTAAAGAAGCTCCTTTATGAAATATATATCATATTTATTAAAAAACAACCTATTTAAGCTCGTATATTTGATGCACGTGAATGATTTTTTTTACATGATGAAATTGATTGAAAATGAGAAATATCCTTCTTTCAGGCAATCAATTTTGTCACATAAAAAATATAAACTTGACACTATTAAAGTCACGTGTATCAAAAATATGTTTTCTTAATTATTAAAGTGAACACTATGAACACAAAATTTAATTTAATTAATTCATACAACTTGATAGTATTTATAGAATTGAAATTCAAATTTTAAAATCTATAGTTTTTCTCCTACTTACTCTCTTTGTAAAAAAAAAAAAAAAAGAGTGCACACTACTAGGATGAAATTGACACGTGATTTTTTCTTTTAAACCATGCATTAGGTTTTTAAGGTAATGGTAGACAAAATTTTAGGGTTAATTTTGTGATATTTGGCTTGAGACTTTTTATGAGTGGGTGCCATTTTTTTGACACTAGTCTTTTCATATGTACCAAAAAGATTTTTTATTATTTCAATTGAATTTGTTGATGCTGTGATGCATTTTATCCATTAGTAGAAACAAAAAGTTAGTTATGTCCATCTCAATCATTTGTTTATTTCTCTTAAATTGCAGCAAAAGATATCGAACTGGCAGTCGCTTTTAAATATTGATGGGGTATGGAATCCTGCTTTCAGTATACAAGTAATATTCGCTGATCTTTTTATTTTGGATTCTGATTTTTATCATCGCTTGTTATTTCAGCATGAAAATGGAATTAATGGTGACATGGCAACTGACCCACCATCATGTTCACCTAATGTGATTAGTATTGTGGAAGAGTCGGTAAATAATCCAACGAGGTCTGATGAGAACGGTGAAGGCTATGACGACGAGCAGGTGAAAACTTTCTTTGAGCAATTTGATGGCAATACCAAGGGACAAATCGAATTTTCCGACTTCATTGGATTAGAAGAGGAATTGAAATATGTTAAACAAGGTGATATACCTCCATTTCTTAAACCTACAGAAGAGAAAATCAAGGCGGCATATGATGATATTACTGAAAATAGCATACTGGGCAATTGTGCAAATTATGCTATTCGTATTATGCTCTACGCCACAATAAAAGAGATTGATGAGCTGAAAGACCTAAAGGATGTTTCTGTGCCTAGATTGAAAGTATGGAGAGATGCCATCACTGGTGCTGAGAAAATCGATTTCACTGTTCCATTTGCCAAATCACAGGTAAAAAGGATTGCTCGTGCTTATTTTGGTTCAAAAGCTATGGATCCAAACCTTTATAAGCACAAGGAGAGATTAGAGGGTGAATTGGAAGAAATAACAAAGAAGATTCAACTGCGTGAAGAGTGTCAAGCTGAAGCAACATATTTCAATGACAAGCCTCTTAACACTGGTCTCTTTGCGTATGAAATGGAAGGATAGGAACTTTAGGAAGCATTCAGTAGAAGCAAATAAAGGACAAGTTTTGGCGCTTTAGAAGAGCAATACAGTGATTGTTTGTTTCTGGTTTCCATAGTTTAATACCATTGTTCGAGTTGAATCTCAGAACTATTTCCAAAAAAAAGCCATTAGCTTTTAAGTGATTTCCACTTTAATTTTCTTTTCAATTTTGTTAATAAAGCTTGACTATCTTAATTATGTCCGATTTATGAGGTCAATCCGAGTTAGTAATCGCGCCTGACTCTTCTCCAAGTTCAAATCCCTTTATTTGGATTCATTGTGTTAATTTAATATTAGTAAGGCTCAAGACTATTGAATTAGACTTAAAATTGCATTGGACTTAAATATTTAACTGGATGTGGTTTTTTTTTTTTTTTTTGAGTTTTTATCTGCATTTGGAGCTACAAAATTACAAAAAAAATAATAAGTTTTTTATTAAATTAATCAAAATTAATGTGGGTTTTTATTTCAATTGGAGATAAAATATATATTTTTATTCAATAGTCTACCGAAAGCGTTTGCAGCACCGTTTATTCCTTCGAAGATTGGACAAATATTACAACGCTCGCTTGGCTCTCAAAGTAGTCAATATGACCTTTATTCCTCCGGAGATTGGACAAATGTTACAACGCAGGCTCGCGTAGATCTCAAAGTGGAGATCAATATCATATTAATGATGTATAATTTTTGTTATGATATTAATATGTATTGCTATAGATGCCTTTTGATCTATTATTTTAGATTTATCAATATTTTAAAAAAATTTTTTATATGTATATTGGTAATCTATTTTCATGTTATTTAATAAAATATATACTTTAATCACATGCAAATATATCTCAGTTATATATATTATATTTTTATAAGCAACATATAAAATATAAAATTATAAATATTTGACATCCAAAATTTTTAAATATTATTTAAATAAAAATTATAAATATTTAAAAAATATATAATAAATTATTATTAATTAGGTTTAGTAGCCTAATTCATTGAATACATTTTATTTTTAAGTGTAGTTATAAAAATAAAATATCAAAAGAAAAAAATAAAGCTCAAAAAATCAAATAAGTGAATTTAAAAAAAAATAAAAATTTTTGTATCAACCGATGCATATTGATATGTACTAATATTGGCTGAAATTAACCTATACAAACTAATATAACAATCAAAATGATACATTATTGATGCTGATCAATAGTTGTATAGATTAAAATATTGTTGTTAAATAAAAAAATTATCGACATAATTGTCAAAACAGTTGGCCTTTTCAGCTTAAAAATGTTAAAACATTTGACTCTTTCAAATTAAATTGGCTCTTTTACAAATTACATGTTTTTCTTAGATTCATTTGTTTCATATTTTTATTTGATAAATGAATTTTATATTTAAAAAATTTAAGTTCGTCTAATAAATATTAAAAAAAATTAATACATAAAAAT
>JBBYHM010000026.1:12038335-12061131 GCA_038381775.1 Adansonia rubrostipa
CAGCCACCGACGCTTACACCTTCCTCGAATTCAATACCCAAGGCGAGTCCGATTTCGAGTACACGGATTTCCGCGACCCCAGTCGTTCGTGGCCAACACCCTCCGATGCCAACTCCGCTGATCGATCTGGTTCTGACCACCACTCGGACACTGCTGCCTCCTCTTCTCCCTCCAGCGCTTCGAAAGGCGCTGGCCGTGGCGCAACGAGCAATAACAATAGCAATAGTGGGGCCGTTGTTGATGCGTTAGCAACGGGGATTAGTGGATTGAATTTTGAGGAGACGGTTGGGGATGAGGATGGCGGTTATGACTATGGAAAAGGGGATTTCCCCGAGCACGCTTGTCGGTATTGTGGGGTTTCGAACCCGGCTTGTGTAGTTCGCTGTAACGTTCCTTCGTGTAGAAAGTGGTTTTGTAACTCAAGGGGGAATACATCGGGCTCGCATATTGTTAATCATCTCGTAAGTTTTCTCCTTTTGTTCATTATTCAAACGAACATTGATTAAGTCTTAATGGAGGTTACATTGATTTAGATTCGCATGTTTGGGATTTAGGTTGAAATATGGAAGGCATGTCTTAGGGAGAGAGTTCATTAAGTAGGAAAGGTGCTTTTATTTTTGGGTTTTGACTTTGGATTTTGTTGAGCTTACTAAATGTATACGGAGATTGAGAAAGAAAATTATTCATATACTTGTTTATGATACTTTTCAAACGGTTACATTTTCATACCAAGTTTGTAGATGCAGTTTTGTAAGTTTAAACTACGTAACTCTGCTAAAAATTTTGCATTTCAATTATGAAATGCAAGCTTCTTGACATGAAATTATGACATCATTCAGTGCCTTCCTCTCGTAGGCTATTCTGAAATTGAATTAAGAGAGTTTCGATCGATATAGATTGAAAGCAATTTTTGCCCTTCATTTCCTTTTAGGTTGTTAGGAAATTATTACAGCTAGTATTACACTGTTGCTCATACTTAGAGAAACTGTTTTTTCTTAAATGAAGGAGTTTGCTTAGAAGACAATTAGAAGTTGAACAGTCCTCTAAATATCTTGGGACAGATCTTTATGTTTGATTATGGTAGTGCATAATTTTGTGATACCTGAGTTGATAGTTTTTGAAAGAAAGGGATAGTAGAAGGCAATCAGAAGTCAGGCTTCATTCTAGTTACCATGAGACTTTTTTCTTTTTTTGTTGGAGTTGTAACATTGGTTGCCGTTTTGATTGACTATAGGAATCAGTGTTGTTTGTTTTATTTTACATATGCTTTGGACCACGGTTGATTCTTGCCAATGTTAAGCACTATGCTTGTCTGATACTTTCAGCATTGTATCTTTCTGTAGCTTGGTAACTGCCTTTCATTGTCGTGGGAGGTTTTGTTGTATCTACAGGTTGGCAATATGCCATCCTTGTTTGTTCTCTTTTTTCTCTTCTTGCACTCATGAACCCTGGAGACCTGACAACAGAAACTGCAATCTAATAGTTTACTTTTATGTGAACAAAAAAAAAAAAATGTTTGCTGCTTGCTTCAGTCTAATGGTGCTGTTGGAAAATGGGCGTAACACAATTGAGAATAAATTGAATGTTTGTAAATGAGTTTGTTTTCAAAATGTACCTTGTCACTCAAGCCTGCTTAGGAAAATACTTTCTGGTAACCATGTGTTATTCTATTTGAAAAAGTTCCTTTTAATTGTGTATTTGTCATAGTTTTTTGAGCATCATTTGAGTTGCTTTTAGTACATATATATGTTATTAAATGAGATGAATGAATTGAGTAATAACAAGTGTACTAGATTTTCCAGTTTGGATGGTCACTGGATGCTGCTGATTACTGAGGTTTTTTTTGTTCCTTTTTAGGTACGAGCTAAACACAAGGAAGTCTGCCTTCATAAGGATAGTCCTTTGGGAGAAACAATTCTTGAATGCTACAACTGTGGATGCAGAAATGTTTTCCTTCTCGGTTTTATATCTGCTAAGACAGAGAGTGTTGTCGTCCTTCTTTGTAGAGAACCTTGTTTGAATGTTAATGCTTTGAAGGACATGAATTGGGATTTGAGTCAGTGGTGTCCCCTTATTGATGATCGGTGTTTTTTGCAATGGCTAGTTAAGGTTGGTGTTTCTGAATCAGGTGAAAATGACTTATTAATTTGAGGACTTACTAATACATTTCACTTTCACAGATCCCATCTGAACAAGAACAGCTAAGGGCCCGGCAAATAAGTGCTCAACAAATAAACAAGGTCGAAGAGCTTTGGAAGACAAATCCTGATGCCTCCCTTGAAGATCTTGAGAAGCCTGGTGTAGATGATGAGCCTCAACCCGTGGCATTGAAGTATGAAGATGCTTATCAGGTACCCAAGTTTGCAATAATTGCATCATTTGGCTTTGCTTTATTTTTTGTGAAAAAACAAGAAATTACATCATTTATATTGTGGTTTACTAATCGCGTTGATGGTTTCTTTTGCAGTATCAAAATGTTTTTGCTCCACTTATTAAGCTTGAAGCTGACTATGATAAAGTATGTTTCATCATCTTCATACTCCTAATCTCCACCCAGCTGCCGTTAATATAATTGTATATATGGTATTAAATATATTGTAAAATGTAATCTTCGTGTCTAAATCAAAATTTTGTCTTTCGGCAGATGATGAAAGAATCTCAAAGCAAGGACAATGTCACAGTTCGATGGGATATTGGGTTAAACAAGAAAAGAATTGCATATTTTGTCTTTCCAAAGGTGCTTTACTGTAGTGTTTTTATTAATCATTTTCTATGAATTTATTCCATTACATAACTGTGTTCTTGGTTTACCCCCGACCTCTTCTCCCCCACCCCCACCCGTAGTCAAGGGCTCTTTTTATTTTTGAAGTTAAACAAAAAGATTTGTGGTGCTGTAGGAAGACAATGAGCTGCGTCTAGTACCTGGTGATGAGTTGCGACTGCGTTATTCAGGAGATGCTGCACACCCAGCATGGCAGGCTGTTGGGCATGTGGTATGTCTCATTTATGAGCTTGGCCATTCAATTCTGGTTTTGATGTGTGTCTGTACGTATGTGACATTGATTTTATGTCTTGTTTGTGGGAAACCTTATTTTGGTGTATTCCTCAGTAAGGTTTATGCGTATGGTGCACCTTTGAGGAATGTACTTACAAGTTATCTTTCTGATGTTTCAGATCAAGCTAACGGCACAAGAGGAGGTTGCACTTGAGCTCCGTGCTAGTCAGGTAGTTCTCATGTTTCTTTGTTTTGATTCTTGATTTTGGCTTTTGAAGGTACTCAAAATTGGTGCTTATTGTGAATGTAGGGAGTTCCTATTGATGTGAACCATGGGTTCAGTGTTGATTTTGTCTGGAAGAGTACAAGTTTTGACCGGATGCAGGGCGCAATGAAAACATTTGCAGTAGATGAAACAAGTGTTAGTGGGTATGTTGGACGACTTTGTATTCTTTGCATTTGCTTATCGTTATTCTAGATTGTTATCTCAGATATTGTCATATGGTTTTTTTTTTTTTTTTTGGGTGAGTTTCATGTGTTAATGTTTTCATTTGGTAAATTTACCATTGTAGCATTTTTAATCAATCAATAACAGAAATAAAAGATTTATTTTTGGAAAAAAATGGGTCTATTTAACTGGTTGACTTGCTATGTTTACCATAAATTTCTTGGTATATGCATATTCTAAGATGGATTAGGGGTATGTCTGGCATGGGTCGAAACACAGTTCCGTCTGACATTAAGTTTTTAACCTAAAAAATTTATATCATTCAGTCAGATGCAGGCATGGCTTCATTTATGTTCTTTCTTTATTCAAGGCAAAATAGCTACGTTCATTTTAGCTAGCTGTCTAGCATTCAAAATTTTATGTTATTTATCCCAAAGGTCATGCGTCTATTTAACTTGAATTGTTAGTCCCTTCCAAGTAAATTAATTGGTTCATTTGTCGTAGATATATTTACCATCACCTGCTCGGCCATGAGGTTGAGGTTCAGATGGTTCGTAATACACTGCCTCGTCGTTTTGGAGCACCTGGTCTGCCAGAATTGAATGCATCTCAAGTATGGCTGTCTTTTTTTTTTTTTCATTTTCTTGGCTTTGTAGGATTTTTGCTGATAATGGTTTCTTATATCAAGTTTTCTTGGCCTTTGTTTGTTGGACAGGTTTTTGCTGTAAAGAGTGTTCTTCAGAAGCCTATAAGCTTGATTCAAGGTCCCCCTGGCACAGGAAAAACTGTGACTTCTGCCGCCATTGTCTATCACATGGCTAAACAGGGTCAGGGACAGGTAAAGGACTTCGATGAGCTTCTTATATAGTTCATCTTCTGTTTTGTCTTTATTTCTGATATTTCATTCTTTTATCAGGTTCTGGTGTGCGCTCCAAGTAATGTGGCTGTTGATCAGCTAGCTGAAAAGATAAGTACGACTGGATTAAAGGTAGAGAAGTTAAAAACTTGTGGTTGTGCTAATTCTTGTTCACAGTGTTTGTGCCTTTTGTGGTAGTTTTACAGTTGTTATAATCATCTTCCTTTTGCATGCTTGTTTTAGTGTAAGTTCTTTAGGCGTGGGTTGTTACTGATGCAACTAAATGATCTTACAGAAAGTATTGTTCTTAAAGAAGCCCAATTATAGTGGCAGCTTTTTTCCACTCTTTTTCTTTGTTATAAATTGATGCAGAAACGTGATGAGTGTTTTGTTTTTCTTCCTTTTCCCCATTAAATGGTGTCAAAATTTCATTTCATTGGTAATTGTTGCTTTCTCTAGCTTTTTATGTTGACAATGAAAGTTATCCTTCTCTTTAAACCAGTTTCAATGTAATAATATGATCTCCCACAAGTGGATGCTGTCTCTTTCATATTTATCATTTTTCTGGGAGGGGTTAATGGATTAGTATCATGATGCAATGATACATATGAAGCTAAAACAAATTTTAAGCAACTACGAAGGTGCTTTGGAAGCTAGCAAATATTAGAAGCACTTAACTTATTTCTTCAAAGGTATATCTTATGATGCATTTGTCATATAAATGTTCAGGGGAAATATTGTTAAAGTGTTTTGAAGCTTTAACTAGTAAGGGACATTAGTTATCCTGGGCAATTATTATGAATAAATATCATGAAGGTTTAACTTTTATTTATCTGTGAATTGACACTTGTTCATTAATATGTCTTTTATCTGAAGGTTGTGAGGCTTTGCGCGAAATCAAGGGAAGCTGTGAGTTCTCCTGTTGAACATTTGACACTGCATTATCAGGTTTGTGGTGTCTTATTCTGCTATCTATTGCTGTTCTGCATTTGTTGTTCATAGCATTATACATATTTGCATCTAATATATGCAGGTCCGACATCTTGACACATCTGAGAAGAGTGAACTTCACAAGTTACAACAACTGAAAGATGAACAAGGTTGGGATCCTTGTTCTGTTGTCAATGATGAAAATCCTTACCATCTGGATTTTTTTTTCCTGATGAAAGTCTTCATAGTTAGTTGACAGGGATATGACCCTGCTTATACTGAGATGAAAAGGAACTCTTCACTTACAAAGTTTCAATGAATGTGCATGTCTTGTCTGAAACTGAAAATTTTAAAAATGCTAAAATGGCTTGTTATTTTAATCTCAAATTTACAGGTGAGTTGTCAAGCAGTGATGAGAAAAAGTACAAAGCACTGAAGCGAGCAACAGAGAGGGAAATATCCCAAAGTGCTGATGTCATTTGTAGCACTTGTGTTGGGGCTGGAGATCCTAGACTGGCTAATTTTAGGTTCCGCCAGGTTGAACACATAATATTGTAATATTTGATAACTACTAAACAAATAAAAGCACTGACACTCTTTTTCTTTTATTAGGTACTGATTGATGAGTCTACTCAGGCAACAGAACCCGAGTGTCTCATTCCTTTAGTTCTTGGAGCGAAACAGGTAATGATCAAAATTATTGAGATATAAATTCTCTTGCTTTTGAATGCTTTTTTTGGGTCTTCTAACGTATATTTTTGTTTTAGGTTGTCCTTGTTGGTGATCATTGCCAACTTGGTCCTGTTATAATGTGCAAGAAAGCAGCTCGTGCTGGCCTAGCCCAGTCTCTATTTGAACGTCTAGTTTTACTTGGTGTTAAACCAATTAGATTGCAGGTGATGTTTCTGTCTGTTTGTTGGTTTTGCCTTCATGCGAACATGATTGCTAATAGAAAAAACGTATTTGTCTGATAGTAAATGTTCTGCTATATTTTAGGTTCAATACCGTATGCACCCATGTTTGTCAGAGTTTCCTTCTAACAGCTTCTATGAAGGCACATTACAAAATGGAGTGACAATCAATGAAAGGCAATCGTCAGGCATTGATTTTCCTTGGCCTGTGCCTAATCGTCCCATGTTCTTTTATGTACAGGTATTGGAACTGTAGTTAGGATTGCAATAATCAAAATACAATTACTTTTTGTCCCCAATTCATAGTCTTCTTTACCCATCACTCTGTGTTGGTGGGGACGGGCTCAGAAGGAGAAGGACATCAAATATTATTTAATTTGCTAACAGTCAAGTAATTTATTTATTCCATGGTTATATTCTGTAATTAAATAGTTTTGTTTTAGATGGGACAAGAGGAGATTAGCGCTAGTGGAACATCATATCTCAATCGAACCGAGGCTGCAAATGTTGAAAAGATAGTTACCACATTCTTGAGGAGTGGTGTTGTTCCCAGTCAGGTGATTTTCTGAACTTCCCTTTTTTCTTTTTCTTTTCAGATTGATATCATTCAGCATTTTTACTTTTGGTTTAACAACTTCTTCAAAATATATTACAGATTGGGGTCATAACACCTTATGAGGGACAAAGGGCGTATATTGTGAATTACATGTCGAGAAATGGTGCTTTGAGACAGCAGCTTTACAAGGAAATTGAGGTAATGTGTGGATTTGAATTTTAGGAATACATGCTATTATGATATTTAGCCATAATATAATTATTTATTTTTTAATTTGTGGGGCTTATATCAGGTTGCAAGTGTTGATTCATTCCAAGGACGGGAAAAAGATTACATCATTGTGTCTTGTGTGAGAAGTAATGAACATCAGGTTAGTTAACGTATTGATACAAAATGTGAAATAGCATTTGCAGCATGTGCTTCAACGAATTTTCAGTCTGACTGAGTTTTATCAATCCTTTAGTCTTATGTTGTACTAATGATCGATTTCTTGACTGTATGTGCTTAATATTTCTCATTTGTTTTGACAGATCAGCCTCTATTTATGGTGTTTAGTCTTAGCTTGATGCTAATAATTTTTAACCCTCTTTGGGTCTCTCTTTATGCTTTAAATATGAGAAGAACTAACATGTTAGTGCTTAACTGTTTTGTTCAATTTTCTAGGGTATTGGATTTCTAAATGATCCTCGCAGACTTAATGTTGCCCTAACACGTGCTCGATATGGTATTGTAATTCTTGGAAACCCTAAAGTTCTTAGCAAACAACCTCTGTGGAATGGCTTATTGACACATTACAAGGTATCTTCTTACTTTTATTGGTAACCATGCTATTGCTAGTGCATGCCAATGTTAAAGTAGCTTACTGTTAATGTGCCTCGGAGAATCTTGCTATCCTCATCACTGATCCCTTTCGGCTAAAATTTTCAGGAACACGAGTGTCTGGTTGAAGGACCCCTCAATAACCTGAAGCAGAGTATGGTTCAATTCCAAAAGCCTAAAAAGGTTTGTGTTTGAAATGGAAGGATAGTTCCTGTTTTCTGTTCAAATTTTGTCTTTCACTTTTGCTCGTTGCCTTTCACAGTTGATTTTTGGTCAATAGAGTTTGTCAAGGGTAATGTGAAGTTGATTAATGTTTGTATTTCTTATAGATGTACAATGACCGAAGAGTTTTCTTTGGGGGTGGACCTGGTATTGTACCTAATGATAATTTTGGGTCTGCTGGCCCATCTGGTCCACATGCTGATAGAAGAAGCAGCCGTGCCCGGGGTAAGCTTTTGAGCATCTTGAGTTTACAAGTTACGTTCCATTTATGGTATCGGTTTGGAGACATGCAAGTGATATGCCTTTAACTGACATCAATAACAATAGAATATGCCTTTGGCACTGTATTTTTAATGTTGAAGAGGATTCTTCCCTGCTTATAGTATAATGTGAGCGTTCTCATGTTGCCAATTGTAGGTGCTTATATGCCTCCTGGTCCGCCCAATGGTACTCAAAAGCCAGGAGTGCACCCTACTGGGTTCTCAATGCCTCGTGTTCCTCTTCCACCATTTCCTGGTTCTTCTCAGCCTTATGCTATTCCAACTCGTGGCGCTGTACATGGACCAGTGGGAGCTGTTCCTCAAGTCCCACAACCAGGAAGTCGAGGCTTTGGGGCTGGGCGTGGTAATGCTAGTGCTCCTATTGGCCATCATCTCCCACACCAGCAAGGGACGCAGCAAAATGTTGGAACTATTGGGTCTACTTTTAACTTCCCTCCTCTGGACAATCCAAACAGCCAGCCATCTCTGGGTGGGCCATTATCTCAGCCTGGATTTGTTAACAATGTTCGTACTTCATCCTTCCCCTTTTATTATGGTTTTAGTTTTTGTACCTTTATTCCTTTCTTTGACATCCTGGAATTCTGAGTATGTTTGTCATCTGAAATAGATGCCTGTCCAAGGGCCAAGCCAAACATTTCGTGATGGATTTTCAATGGGGGGAATGTCCCAGGTATTAAATCCTTGCATTAGTCTTCTATTTTTTATTCAATAATTGCAATTTATGTTCTTGATAACAACTTATAATTGGTTTGTTTGACCATCACGCAGGACTTTTTGGGCGATGACTTTAAAAGCCAAGGCTCACATGTTCCTTATAACGTTGCTGATTTTTCAACACAGGTAGATGCTGTTTTCTTCTAGCATTTCCATCATATTAATATTATCTTCTCAATCCTATGTGACATAGATCAGTTAGCGGGGTTTGTGTGGTATCTGCTTGGAATTTTAGAGATTGCATCAATGGCTCGTTGCCAACTTGCCAAGCCTCATGTTATGGTCTAAAATTACAACTTGAAAGAAAAAATAAAACCACCGACTATCATGGCAATGTAGCCAGATGTTTCCTTAGGGCCTGCCTTAAAGCATTAAAGTGGTATTGAAGATGTCAAAAGTCCATTGCCACCTCTTATACCTGAGTCTGGCTTATATACCAATACCTTATTAGACTATCCACTTTAAAAGCCAACTTTTGAGGTTGGGTTTGAGCTTTTTGGTATTAGAGCTAGGTTCCTTGCCCCTTTCCTTGGGTTGCCTATTCTAGGCCGATTTTGCTAGGTTTCTGTTGAGAGGGGATGTCAAAAATACCACGTTGCCTACCTTTTGTACCTAAATCTGATTTTTATATCCTATTAGATTACCCACCTTAAAAGCTAGCTTTTGAGGTTTGCTTTGAGTTTCTTTAACTAAAGATATTAGATTAATCTGTTAACACAGCACTTCCTATTTGATGTTATATGTTGCTTGATTATGTGTTTGCATGCTGGCTTCTCAGGGTGGATATCCTGTTGATTATGCTACACAAGGAGTACAGAGTGGGTTTCCAGGGAATTTCCTAAACCAGAACTCTCAAGCTGGATATTCTAGTTTTGGCGCTGGAAACGATTTCATGTCTCAGGTTTGCTTATAGTACGGTAGTGTGATTAGTTTATGTTTCTTCCCAGTTTTCTTCTCACAAAATTCTGTTTTTACAGGACTACATGAATCATGGATCACAAGGCCTGTTTACTCAGGGTGGCTTTAATGAACCTTCACAAGATGATGCATCACAGAGCCACTTTGGTGTGGCTAATCCCAACCAGCTTCAGTCCCAGGTTGCTTCTTGTACTGTTGCTTACTGGTAGAGAATTATTTTTGCTAAAATTATCAAGTTGGCAAGATTTAAAATCCTTTTCCTAACTAGAAAGTTGGCTGCTAATGCTTGTACATTTGAGCTGGTAGGGTACTAGTCTTAGTCTTTGTTTATCCGTCTAAAATCTTTCACAATATGACATTGTTACATATTCTTTGTCCATTTTGTTTTGGTCGATGCATTTTGTAATCTTGCTAAGTTCTTTTCTGTATTATAAATGGAAGTATATGGCTATCTATCTGCAGGGTTTGATGAATTCTCTCTACTCCCAGCCCTTTGCTCACTACAACACGCAGCCACTAAACTTGCAGTCTCCTCAACAACAGCAGCCTCAGCAGGGCCAGGGCTCCCAAAACCAGAAACTTCACTATAATGGTTAAGAATAAGAAGTGCGTTGGCTTTGATGGGTTATAGTCTTTGCAATCAGCAACTTGGTTTGTGCTGTCCTTGTGTGCCCAAAATATATCCTGCTCTGGAAGTGCCAAAACCTTTACTGGTCTGAGGTTGGTTTAATTCCTGTTCATGACGCATAAGATGATGAATCCGGATGGTGGTGGGAAATAAATATAATTGGAGTAAGGATAATATGGCTATGATGGGGGCTATGTGCAAACACTGGCGGTGCATCCAGGGCTGAGAATGAAAATGATAACCCCAAATTACCTACTTGGAAGTTTTGCATTGTTTTGAAGAAAGGTTATTTGATTCAAGGGAGAGCATTACATGATAAGGTTTTGTTGAAAGGGTTTGATGATAAAGACTAGCAGGTGGTTTGTTCGACTTAAAGGGATAAGCCCATTATAGATACAGAGAAAGCAGTTACAGATGAAAATATTTGTACAGCACGCTGGGGATAATTGCCTGATCCTTTCAGCTCTTCCTGACATGTAATCTTACTGTTTGCTATCGTTACTAGACGATGGTGATCTGTTAGAAGTGTTTCCTAGTGCAGGTCGAACGCTACTAGTATATAAAATGTTGTATGTCTTTGATGCGAGAAATTGGGCTTGTTTGACTTAGTATTGTTTTCCCTGGTAATATAAAAATAATGTTATAATGGGTTTCATGGGATTTATTTCAACTTGCAGTTTCTGTTATTGTATTGTAATTTTTTGGTTCTACATTTCAAAGCTGGGATGATGCATTCAATATTTCATTGAAGACGAAACTTTCTTTTAAAACTGAGACAGAGGTGATAATTGAGACTTGAGAATTCTCCGAAGTCAGTGGCATGATTTGAAAGATGGCAAACGAGGCATTAGAATCTTTAACTCCCTCTTCAACACAGAGATGACTTGTTAGTGGTTCAATTACTTGGAAGCCTTGAGCCATCAACTGGTTTAAGCATTCACCAGTCCACGGCCTCAATTCGGTCGCAGCCCAAACTTCAGTACCCTCTCCGCAGATCCTTTTGAGCGTGTTACCCAGCGCTACCATGTCTTCCGAGTCAAAGAACACATCACTCATCAAAACTATATCAAACGTGCTTGACTCTGTTATTCCACTAATTGACTCGTCCGATCCCCAAACGAGTTCTCTTACTTCAACTGTTTCTATAAACCCGTTGGCTTCAACGTTCTTCAAGAGTCCAGGAAGGAGCTGTTGGACGTCGGTCAGCAACACTCGTCTGGCGCCAAGCAGAGCCGCTGTCATACCAGGGAGGCCAGCACCAGATCCGAGCTCGAGGACAGTCTTGCCTTGAAAATTGATGTGAGCGGACATCCAGTGGGACAAAACAAGGGCCGAGTCCCATACCCATGAGCCGGTCAGTGGGCGACCTGTAACCGAGTCGTAGACATCGTCGAGTTCCTGGACTATAAGGTTGTGGGCTGCTACTTGGATTTCTCTTGTTATTCCCATGCGTTACAGAGGTTAGCTTGCCTCAACCACCGTTTGTATTGGCGGTCAGGTCTTTTCTTGCATATAAATAGAAGTAGATCATATTCTGTTAATTTTTTTTTATACCCAAAAAGAAAAAGAGAAGGTTGCGTTTTTTTGGCAGGCAAGGAATAGTGGAAGACAAGTTGCTAATAAAGGCTAGGGATTCCTCGGAATATTGGCGCTGTTTTTTATTCGGCTACGATGCTTAAAAATTTACTATCACTGATTAAGGTCCATTTTTATTGTTTTTAACTTCTAAATGACTTCTAACCCAAAATGTTTTTAAGAATAAAATATTTTCATTGTCCTTTCCGAGAGCGCGAAATGCTTGTGGGCCCTTTCCCCGAGCCCTGACCTCGTATTTAACGGGTGATTTTGTGCCTCAAGTTTTGTCTAGCCCCAACAATTTCCCGGCGATAAAATTCACTTTGCATTGCTTTGGGGGTATTTCCCGCAACAAGTTTCCACATCCTCGAGAAGCTTATTCCCTTTTTTAATCGCTGTCTATCGTTGAAAACCCTGGATTTTGAAATATTCTAAGGAGCTACTCTAAGCTCAGAACTAAAAGCTGCTCAACTATTGAGATAATAATACATTTTGCTTTCTGGTGCAAAATTATTTATAAAATATGAGAATGCGATAAGGGGGAAAAAATAGGTAATAAAAGAAGCATGCAAAAAAAAAGAAAAGAAAATGACAGATGCATATTTGCAATTATCTTCAATAATCATGCATTGAAGAGCTTTCTGAAAGGTCCATCTTTACGGTCCTTAGCAGCTTCGGTTAACGCAAGGAACCTCTTGAACCCCGTTGTGGCAGCACCACGTCCAAGAGCAGCCGCTCTTGTTAACACATCCTCTCGAGAAGCTATAAATCCAACTGAAGCTGGATTTGAAATGGCTGCAACTGTAGTTGTGGCAGGAGGGGCTGGTGGTGGCATCGCTTGCCCAACTGGTGCCAGACTAGAAGGTTGCGAGATCGCTGGCGCAGCTTTGTTGAAGTCATCCAATATACTTTGTTGATCCGATTTCTTGAGGCCCTGCACATAAAATTTTTTTTGCTATAGTTGAGATCTAAAGTCATTTGATGATATCCTGAATCTCAAGCTAACATTCAGTTAAAACCAAAATCATGCTCCAATTATGGTTAACTTCACCTTAAGCTCTAGAATACGCTGGAACTCCATTGGAGTTCCCTCCGGAAGCAATGCACGGTATGTATCCGCAACAGAATCGACAGGAGATAGTATAACCTGTGTAATGATAGAGAGAAAACTTGCATTATGAAAGAAGGCCGGCTATAACCTGCAAGAATTAAAGTTAACCAAAAACTTCAATTACAAACCTTCAAAAGTGCTTCAGCTTTGCTCATCTCTCGGCTAACAAATTTTGAATAGCCTGCAGCACCAGATGTCTGCCAATAGAAGTTAAATTAATCAGTTTTTTGTTTCTTGTATCCAATTTTTTCCCTTGTCTTTGCAACCTCATTGAAAACATATATGCAAAACCATGACTTATATCAGTAATACAATTACTTGTGTCAGTAAAGTTTGCAAGCCAACTGCAGCGTCAAAGACGACACTCCAATACTAAATAAGGGAAATAAAATTGCTTTAAACCCTGATAAATAGAATATTCACATGCAATGATGTTAACTGAAAAAAAATCGATTAAACAATCAGTATAACAAACTGGAAATCATGAATGTTCATTTAAATACACTAACTCACCTGACGACCAAGTGAAGGAATATCCAAAAGAATTGTCTTTACAGCTTGAGTATCCAACAGCATCTGCAACATAATTGTACCATTATTTTATATATTAATATACTTCGATGATCTAGTATCCAGCATTCCGAATTCCATGTTTGTTATCACAACGCATTCAATCACATTCAAACGTAGATACATGGTCTTTAGAGTTTAGAAGTAATTGCAAATAAGTTAACAGGCCTAGATCACAAGCAATTAACTATCAACATCTGAATTGACCTTGTCTTGTATGCCAATATTCACCAAAGGTTAAGAGATGTAGAGTCTTAGAGATAACGGCAATATTAATAATGCTTAACCACAGGAATTAGAAAAGTAGCAAAAAGGAAAGAGAGAGAAACAAAATGTGAAAAGTACTTGTTGGGCTCCAGTTTCTGATATTTGCTTGCATTTGAAAATGTTCATGTAGAACCGTGGGCCAATCGATGATGCAAGCTGCAAGAACAAGCAATAAGTTGAACAAAATATCTATCTATGAAGGGTTATTCGAGTACACTACTAGTACTTGGAAATTACAAGACAAATGAACCTACAGTGTTACATAATCTGAGGATCTTATTCCAAGCTTGCATTTTCCTGGAACGGATGACAGAAATGCATGCATATATGATTTTCCAGACCAAAGATACCAGTCATGCACAAATGCACACACGTCTATGTATATATGTACTCACGTATGCATATTTACAGATATTTAAATCGGTTTCTCAACATGCTCACGGGACATAAAAAAGAAAGAGAGATGAACAAAGCAAATATTACGACTAGACCATGATAAGAGGCACAGTATAAGTCGCATCTTTTCTTGTATTTACCTTGTCCAAGAAGAACTGGAAGTAAATAGGCGAAAGAAGGCTCCCGAGTACAGGAATGCTACTGTTAAGGATCATATTTATGCCATTGACGTATCTGCAACAAGGACAATGAGATTGCTTGTCAAAGTTGGCTCTGGCCTTGGTGAAAATAAAATCTCAAGAGGAATGCCTCCTACCCTGATTGGTCCCCGACACTTTCAAGGGTACCCCATGGAACACGGGTCATTGCAGCCATTTCAGCGTCAAATTTAGTTTCCAGGCCATGCACTAAGGTTACTAAAGATTTGGTTATAACCGCTGAAAATTCATCCTGCAAGTCCTTGCAGAGGTCAACACAAGAACTGTTACAAAATAAACTAGTTATGAAGTAAGCAGTACCTGCACTTCTGACATATCCACTTGGTCTGCAAATTGAGAATCAATGATTTTGGATACACTTTCGGCCAGTTCACCAGACTGTTGTCAAAGTAAACTTGGGTTACTAAAACTCTAAAATCAGTTTTCATTATCAATGTAAGCATGTATTTAAATAAGTACATAAGAATGACAGCATAGTCAACAACGCCTGCTAGAAATGAATAATATTACTATGGTGTTGCATGCAGTGAAGTTACCCTAATCTCAAGCACCAGTGTGACCACGATACTAACCGGTTTAGGGGGAAAAAAAAAGTAACTGACAGATTATGATTCCATTAAATATGTGGAGGAATGAAGACCAAATGAAGCTGAACCAATATTAATCACTCATGCATAACCACTATGATCTTGTTGCTCAGACATGCAGTCGCTATGGTGCAGTTTTATGATGCTTAAATTACTCAGAACAGACATGAAAGCTCCCAGCTCTAATTCACCCATAATATATCAGAAAGAAAGTCAATTCGCCCTTCCAATTGTACCAGTAATTGCTTGACATGAACAATAATATGGCATGCACAAGGGCTACCATGGTAGTAGCACATTTCAACATTTGATAACTAGCGAGAAGGCCTGATTCCAGAAACTGACCGTTTTATGGCAATATTCAGCTGAATTTACAATATAACAGATCACCCTTTCATCCCTGTCAGACGTCTGTCAGATGTTGCCCCATAAATGCAAAATAAAAAATTAGTATCTGGCATAGAGAACAAGTGATTTGCACAGACACCTCAAAGGTTAGCACGGCTTTGAATTTACCTTTATCTGCCCATCCATACCAGTGGCTGCAGCAACAATCCCTGTACCACCCTTTGGCAGTCTTGCAAATAGCTTTGTAGCATAGGCTTTGAGAACTCTTTGAAACACCTAAGGATGGAGAGAGTGCTTATAATTTCATTAACCGACCACCTCATTTTTTTTTCCCATGTAAATCGTTCTAATTCTTAAGATTCATTTCACAAATAAATTTTGTGCAATATAATATCACACTTGTAAATAGATATTGACACGTAAGAGTTCAACGTATAGAATAAAATAGCCTACGAAAGGTTTCTTCTACAATAAAAATTATTCATGTAATGATTTTGTAACCCTTCTTTGACAGCCCTCCCAACAATGTGTGTGCCCCCACAAACAATCATTTACCCCTTATTTTTGGTCTAGTAGTTCCATGTACAATCTGGTTAGCCCTCTTGATAAATCAGGGTCTTGTCATATCCAGCAAAATGTAAGCCAAAGATCAAGGAGTCTCTCGCATTACTATTGAATAAATTATTTTCATTCTAAGATAGAATAAATGTCACTGTAATACAATAGAAAACAAAAAGAATGAATTTCAACAAAATACCTTGAACAAATTATATAAAGTCTGGCTCTTTGTCAGAGCACTGCAGCGCTTTAAGCTCCTCTTGATTAT
The DNA here is from genome assembly GCA_038381775.1 of Adansonia rubrostipa. Classification (NCBI taxonomy): domain Eukaryota; kingdom Viridiplantae; phylum Streptophyta; class Magnoliopsida; order Malvales; family Malvaceae; genus Adansonia; species Adansonia rubrostipa. The sequence continues at coordinate 12,054,512 of JBBYHM010000026.1, forward strand.
AAGAAACAACTACAACAAGAAAGACCAAGTCCATACAATGAATATACTAAATATCATCGGCAACACAATATTAAGCACAGATCTGCAAATTTGGAATATAAGCACACAGTTTCTCTCAAAACAATAGTGCATGTACCATTGCAGGAAACTAGCAACGGACATAAAAATCAGCTTGAGTTCTAGGAAGAAAAATACTGAGCATTGTTTACTAAGACATAATGGTGTAATAAATAAAAGAATATGTAGTTGCTTACCTGCATACTACTGGAAAGAACATTATTCTGACTTCCCTCCTCAACATCCCATGTTTCTTCCTGTCATACACAACAATGATTCAATGAAATATGAGCACCAAAAAGTAACAGAAAGTGTTCTCTGAAGAATGATCCATATTATGCCTGAACTACCTGAACAAGTTTCTCGAGATTCTCCATCAGTGTCTTTTCTTCTAATTCTGTATATACGGTTAAGTGAGGCTCAAAGCAAGATGAAATAATCCCATGGAAGTTGAACTGCCAAGAAAAGAGTACAGACCATTTCATTAGCAAAATTATGGGATGAAAGCTAAAAGCCTAAACTATGGCGAAAAAGGGAATGGACAATGCAAAAATGCAGACGGAAAATAAATTTTCTTTATATGCTAAATTAGAAAAATCATATGCAAAAAGTGTTTCTCAGAATGTAAATTTAAAGTGTGAAATTAGATAACTTCTTAGTTATAACATATTCAAACAGCTACAATTTAACGAACCAATCATGAGGAGGCAATTACACTAATCCAATTTTAAATAGACAGAAACATGTTATTTCGAGAATTTCAATGGGACCAATAAAGACAGCCTTATGAGATGATGTACATGCCCCATGATAAAAGTGATTTTGCTGAAAAACATGTAGGCATCACCAACTTAGCAATCTCTTTAGGTTCCAATCACTTTCTAATCTATCAAGGACATGCAAAAGAGCTAATGTAAGACATAAAGAAGTGATCACATTGTCCAACATAAAAGTTTCTGCCATTGAAGCATAGACTCTACATTTGACTGAGGCAATCCCACGACAGAACTATACGAAAGAATGCTCCTACAGAAGGTTAAAATTTTACCCCGGCTCCAGGTGCAGACAAATCTTTGTTTACATCCTTTTCCTGTCAACACAATGTCAGAAGAGAAAGTTGATAACATAATTCTGTAATTCTCTAGCAGAAGGATTTTTCTATAAGGAGAGAAGTGATCATCGTGTAAAGCATACTTCATTTTCACTTCCTTGATGTGCAGCAAGCTTTTTCTCATACTTCTTTCGAATATCTGATGCACTTTGACTATTATTCTGTCTGCCGATTTCTTCAATTTCATTTCCAATCTCTCTATTCTGAGTGCCACCACCAAATTTCTCTGCCAGTTCATCTTCAAATTCTAAAGTTCTTTGTAAAGCCTGCAATATCCAAAGCATATGAAACTTCACTAGTAAAACTGGCATACAGAAACTCACAGGTAAGGAAGTATGAAATAGAAATTTACCAAATTACATCAACTAATGATTATTCCAAAAACAGAGAATAAATGAAACCAAACAGTGATGTGACACTGATCATATAAGTCAAAGCTGGAAGAAACTATCCTAGGAGTGTCTCAGACTGAGTTTGCATGATAACAGGAAATAATAAAACACTTTTTCTCTCTAGTCCTCTTCCCTGACATCAATTTTGTGCAAGAAATCAGCACTGTAACCAATCAGCGTTTCAAGATAAAACCAAAAGCAGAAGCTAGTTTACAGTGGCATCTATAGTTAAGCCATTTTTATTAAAAAAATTATAAAACAAATATTTTGTGCTAAATAACAAAGCAGTGACTGGGCTTTGATCCTTGATAATGTACCCAAAAGGAAAGCAATGCAGTGTCAAACACACTAAGATAGCATACAACTTTCTGCTGATAGTGATGAGTCAAGAGTATTCAGCAAGACTCTATTCCTGAAGACGTAGAATATATGGCTTACCATCAGCAACGTTGCAACATCAGGCTTCTCTTTCAGGTTGTCAAGGATCCCCTCCAGCTGCTTCCTGGAAGCAAAATCCCAAGCAAGATGGTCTAAATCATGTACAATATTATCCTGCAGTCCCCCACGCCACCCTTCCACCCCTCTTATGACAATTAATAATTTTGTTGTATAATTTTGCATCATCTCATTAAGTCCTTTCTCGAAAAGGAAAAAAAATGGTTGAAAAGCCTTTTTTGTCATTTCTTTATTCAGAAAATAGTTTTCTAGAATCATTTCTGGAGAAAAATCAGCACGTTGACTCGACCACTATTTAAAGAGAAAAGAAAAAGTTAGAGACACTTGAAACTGTTGCTTCAATGATATAAAGAAAGAAGATTATTTAAGTTATTGAACCACCCTAGAAGTATATTTATTGTATACCATTAATGACATTTATCCTGTCCAAATAATGCCTACCTTGTCTTCTTACAGAACTGAATACAGAGACGATAAGGGACGAGCCATGAGGTCGGAAAGATTTTCCAGATTTCCTCGTTTGTTCTCATTCGACGCTTGATCCATGCATATCTTCGTTCCGTTTTATCCAATTTCGCTAATTCTAATTAGAGACCAAATGTCAAGACTTAAGAAACATGGAAACTTTGTGAAAGCTTAATGCATAAATCACATATGGGAGGATGAAGCCACACAAACCAGCTCCTTCAAAGATCTGTTCATATGAAGTAAGCTCCCTGCTGCAAAAGTTATTTACTAATTCTTCTCTCACAGATGGTTCCAAGGCATCGACAACTAAGCAAGCATCAGATAAGTGCTGCAGCAAATTAGTCTCTTCGGACTCTTTGCCAGTTCCTAAGCTGCAATTAAAACCTCAAATTTAGAAAATACAAAAGTAGATTTAAAACATTAATTTAGTGGAAAGAATCAATAGCTGTAACTAGATAAACAAAGTAATTATTTTTATTTTATCGTACAAGAAGTATAAGAATTCTATGGTTCTCTAAAACCCCTCAAACCACCTCCCCCCAAAACATGAGAAATTCTTCCAAACCAAAATTTAAAAAGTTAAAATTTAGCAACGTAAAAGATTACCATGTTGCGAAGTTCACTAATAATGTAAAAAATTACCTTTAGAAGTACTATTTCTAAGCATACAGAAACAAGTTTGATCTATTTTATTTATGATTTTACTTCATTTCCTTATTACTTATTGAGAACTTGCAGACTTCCAAAAATATATGTTGTATGATTTTGTCATTTCTACATATACAGAATCAATTTTATTAATTTTCATTGCAATTGATTAACGAATATAAAGATTTTGCAACATCTCAATAAACTATATTGATGATTAGCCTCTAAATCTGCTACCTAGAGTTTCATTCCAAAGAAGAACAGCATCAAATTTATATACCACGTACCTTGAGAAATCAGAGAATACATGCGATTTCAGTATTTGTTTAATATTCTTAAACTTCTCCCTCAGCTCTGTGATTTTTGGAATATCCCTATAGGCCTCAAAATGACTACATAGTTGGTTTACAGCCTGAAATGCATAATAAATTGGAGTTCTTAAGGTGAACCAGATCTTCATTAGGGCAATGATAAAGCAAACTTCGGAAAAAGTTTTTTTTACAGGAAAAATAAAAAAGCGAAAAGGAAGCTTTATATGGAAATAATTAGTATGATTAAATGAAACAAGTACAACAATAGAATTTTACTTGGTAGAAAAGAGGACAGCAACAAACCATAGAACAAATAGGTACTAAGAGAGGAAGAGAACTTTTGAGAGAAAAAAAAATGGGGAGAGAGAGAGCACTAATGAAAACTAAAGCAATCAATGTCTGTCAATGTAAAAGTATCTCTCAGCAAAGAAGTTTTGATCTATTGCAGGTAACTTTTGATTTTTAGTTTCCTTCTGACAAGCGAAAATTCTCAACATAAGTGGTAAATTATCCACCTTAGACATCTAAGAAAAGTCTGGAAGCCTGACAAATTGTTTAGCTCCTCCAAAACACCGAAAACAGAAGAGAGGGCAAATGCAGTTGAAATAAGCCAAAGAAAAAGTGAAATGCTCCATGTTTCCTCAAAGACTAGGCCATTGGTAGATCCAATCAATGCATGAAAGCATGCCAGCATTAGTTTCAGTAAAACCATGAATATTCAGTCATCTCTTGCAGCCACCAATCTCAAATCAAAAACCAAAAGAAGTGAAATAGGTTTCAAATCACTAGAAGCAGATCACCAATAAGATATTTAGTATTTTCAACTACAAAGCACCTCCTAGCTTCTGAAAGGATGGCAAACAAACTATATAACATACCTCTAACTGGGCAGCTGCCTCCTTATATTGTCGTTTTGAAGCCATAACTTGAAGTTGCTCTACAGCGGAGACTGCCATGACATGGGAAAGGGTGTTAGGGTAAGAATTTATATTAAAAAACATGCCTTTTAATAACTGAAGTCAACCAAATGTTAGAAAAGTAGAAAAGACTGACCTAGCATGGTTAGACGATGAAGAGCTGTAATTGTGATGGTTATATGCTTCTTAGCAAAGTCCAGCTTCTTGATATCGCGACATATTTCTTGAACCATCATCTCACTTTGCTCAGCTTTTGTTTTTATTTCACGGATTTTATATGTTAGTTCCTGTTTAGACAAAAAAATGAGTTCAAAAAGAAAGAAGAAAATGGCCAAAAGAGATTTTGGGGGGGGGGGGGAGGACGGGAGGATTTCATATTCTTTTCCAAGTCAAACTATTGATCAGAGCAGGCACAATTATTTTCTCAGTCATGCAACTGAAACCCTAAAGAATTGCTTATATGCAGAAAGATTGATGAAAAAAAATATGAATGATTTCATAGATAGCATCTGCAAAATTCAAACAATCAAACCTCCACAGCATGTGTAGCAGCAGCAAGATCTTCCTTAGCTTTGGTTCCCGAATTACTCTGCAATCAAAATGGCTTATCACTTTAACAGTTTATTCAACTTTCCCGAAGAAAAACTGAAATATATCCTAAATGAAATGTTTGATAAATTCTCATGACATTTAATTTTCACCTGAGTGAGATACAAAACCTCTAAAACAATTACACTTTATAAACGAATAAGAAAGATTTATGACCTGTTGGCGAACAGCAGCCAATATTCCCGCATCAACACGTCGAATCTCGCTTTGTATCTTTTGCATTAGTGGCTCAACACCAGATAAAGAAGCCTCTGAACATAAAAGAAAAAATAAGCGACATCAATGCCAGAACAAAATAAATTCTAATCTATTAAACAATTTGCATAACTTCGGGATCAGATCTAAGGCATAAATTAACGCAAATCCTGTTGAAATTTAACCGTTTTAAGATTTTCGATAATCCTTTTTATCAGTTACCTGTGGGGAACATCTGGTTAATGTACTCTAGAGTACTCATTTTGTCCATTGCTTCGAAAACTCGGATTCTATCGACCTGGAAGCCATGAAAACCAGTTTTAGGCTAAGTTAAAAAGATGGATCCAAAAAAAAAAAGCTGCAAGTAAGATCTATATGTTCTTCTTTTCAGTCAATTTGTTCAACTAAAGTTGAAAAATGAAAATAACATTACAAGAATCTCAGAACTAGACAGAACAGCATAAATTGAGCAGAGAAATTATAACGAAAATCAGAGGCAATTTGTTAGATCAAGTTTTATAATGATCTATGAAGCACTGATTCTTCATTAGAAATCAACTTAAAAATTCAGTTTATGAATTGAATACCTAAGTGAAACTTCCTCAATGAAATCAAAGAAAAATGAAGAAAATGAAAGAAAAATATTTCTTCCTTGCCGCTGAAAATTTTATCGCCGGTCTGCCATACCCAGTCACCGACTGAAGAAATACTTTTTCCTTTCTGACATAGCTATGGGCTGGATTTTAAAATTTTTCTGGGTTTTGTCATTACTCTTCGGCCTACTAAACCATTAAAACTCGGAATTTACTAATAGACCCAAAAAAAATCATGAAAAGGGAGGAGAGAAATAAAAGGAAAAATATATACTTTGGGTTGGGTTAGCTGCTTAGCCCATTTATATAACAGATCAAGTTTTGATTTTCAAAAGATCTTCTTCTGAGTCAAAGACGAAAAATTGTAACCGTTGAAACTTGAAAGCTGTAAAGGCGGTGTCGCATCGCATTCTTTAATTAAACTGGCTAATGATATCGTTATCTTCGTTTGCCATCAAAAATCAATTTATTGTGATTGAGAAACGTGTCAATATAAGGGTTCTACAAAAAAGGTCTACAGACTCTATCCCCAAAAAATATATAACAATGAGCCGAAAATCTATGATGGATTAATTTTAAATGTCAAAGATGAGTCTAAAAGGAAGATTCAGTCTAATTTAGACGGATCATTCATTTTCTTTTACTTGATGGATTTTCAAAGCAATTGAATTCGATTTCTTACGCTTATAATTTCCTTTATTTTTATATATTTTTAAGTGACATTTTCTATTAAAAAAATAGTTAAAAGAACATTTTAAATTAAATGAAGATATTAAAAAAAAGGAAAAATATCATAAATTTTTAATTGAGAAAGCATAGGTAGAACATATTTTTTGGGGTAAAATTATCAACTTTGATGATAT
>JBBYHM010000026.1:12064609-12075113 GCA_038381775.1 Adansonia rubrostipa
TTCGTCATTGTTGGTAATTCAATGTCTCTGTTGTTATATTTTATTTGAATATGGATGGATATATTGAAAAGGGCTGCTTTCAATAGCGATTGTAAAAACTTATACTGGAATTATTTTTATAATGGTGAACTTGACGGAAATGCCTTGGCATAATGAATCATGAGTGCATTTTGTACCAATTTTCATTGATAATAGTGAAGGTTTGAACCTTCTTTGAGTTTCTCATTGCCAATTTCCTTTTTGTCCAGTTTCTCACTGGCTTAATTGTAGCAGCTATTGTAGGATTTCGTGTTATAAACTGAAAAGGATGGGAGTCTGTTATTTTTTAGAGTTAAATTTTATTTCTCGGGTAGCTCATGGAGCAATTGGAAAGATTGTATAATAAAAGCTTCAAAGCCAATCTCACAGTGTCATTTATTCTGTTTTTGACTTTTTTCTTCTTTGTTTGAAGACAGTGACATACATTCTGATTGGTGATTTTTCTTTTACCATGACTTTTCAATATGCTACAATCTCCTTTGGAGCTTAAAATGCTGATTATGAATGAAAAAACAATTTGATCATAGCCAGTTGACTACTCTTGGACATTAATGTCTTACCTTCCTATAAAATTAAAATCATCAGTTAGATTTATAACTCTTGACTCAATGTTTGAATCCTTTTTTGATTACTTAGGAAGGGATACGGTACTATAAGTGCAGCTGGTGGGATGGGTTGGGGTGGTGGTGGTGGTGGAAGAATATCTCTTGATTGTTACAGCATACAAGAAGATGTCAAGGTTTCTGTGCATGGTTTGTACTGATCACACCCATAAATTCTAGAAATTGAGTACATAACTGTAAAATGATACATTATAGTGTTAGATTAAGCTGCATTACATGGTTCAATTTTTGGCAGGTGGTTTTAGTTTTGGTTGTCCTGGAAACTCTGGAGCGGCTGGTACATATTTCAATGCTGATTTACTGAGTCTAAGAGTCGGCAATGATAATATCACCACAGAAACTGAAACTCCTTTGCTTGATTTCTCTACTAGTCCCCTATGGTCAAATGTTTTTGTGGAGAATAATGCGAAAGTGTTGGTTCCTCTTCTTTGGACTAGAGTTCAGGTTGCTTTATCTCTATCTTTCTTCCAAATATGCTATACTCTTTTTCATAGATTTATCTTTTTTTTCTGTTCTCTTCTATTGTATAGCTTGTTATCATAATTGCTTTTATCCAAATACATTGCCCTTCGGAGCATTTATTCTTCTAGAATAGTGGTGAGTGGGGTTAAATTCCAATGTCAAGCTGATTTCTTAGTATTCTTTTAACTGTGAAGGTGAGAGGCCAAATTAGTCTATATCGTGGGGGAGAAATTGTCTTTGGGTTGTCTGCATACCCGATGTCAGAATTTGAGCTTGTTGCAGAAGAACTTTTAATGAGTGATTCCATCATAAAGGTATGTTACATTTGTTGATAATTTATGTTTTCTAAGGGAAACTATATAATGTTTTATGTTAGATATAATTTTGAATTTATATAGAGTAAAACTGCAAAATTTAATGGCTGTATCTGGTTCTAGGTGGTTGGGGTATGACTTCTTTTTAAGCAAGGTTTAGTTCAATTGGATTTTGAGCATTTATCATTTGAATTAGTATGAATTCCAACCTAGACTTTGGTCCTTACCTTATCAGCAGCTTAAAGAAGCATGGGATAGAGGATTAATAATAGATTTTACTTCTTTGAAGACATGACTTTCCGAAATTATGTTTCGGGACCACCACTAGTTCAACTTTTGAGATGATAAATTCTATTTTACTATTTACATTGTTAAGGTTCGGGAGCACCACTAGATCACCATTAGACATTTATAGATTTCACTTTGTTAAGGTTTGTAGTAGATGAACTAATTCATATTTGCCTGCAATTTACATTTCAATATGTTCTGAGAGGGGACCACATTGGGTAGCCCTCTTAGTGAAATTTGAAAGATCTATGCTTTTTGTATTTTGGAACTTCTTCTGAAGTGTCAGTCTTGTTTAACCTCTATGAAGGGATGTGCCATTTTTTCATTGTTACTCTAACTAATTCTATTTCAAAAATAAAGGTATTTGGTGCATTTAGGGTTTCTGTCAAAATGCTACTGATGTGGAACTCCAAGATTCAAATAGATGGTGGTGGAAATACTGTTGTCACAGCATCTATCCTTGAAGTAAGGAATCTAGTTGTTCTAAGGGTATGATGCTTGGACTTCATGTTGAATTTCATTTTTTTTTCTTGTTTTTATTGCTCAATCTTCATCCTGATTGATTAAAAGTTTTGATATTCATGTTGATTCCTTGTCTTTGCAGGAGAACTCTGTCATTAGTTCAAATGCAAACTTGGCTGTATATGGTCAAGGACTGCTGCAGTTAACTGGTCATGGTGATGCAGTTAAAGGCCAGCGGCTTTCCTTGTCTTTGTTTTACAACATAACAGTAAGCTATTTCTCACATGAATCAGTTTTTTTTCCTGCTGCTTATACTTATTAAGGGCATGAGATAATTAAGAGTGCTCCAGTTGTGGGTATATTTTTACCATTAAAGGTATGTGATGGTTTGACTGTGCTGTAATTTGTGTTCAAGTGTATTCTCAATTATGCTTATCTGTTTCACTCTATATATATATATATATATATATATATATATATGTATGTATGTATGTATGTAGGTATGTATGTATGTATGTATATCTGTGCAAGTTCTCCACACATGACTTGAGAAATACTATGATTTTGTGGTATTATGCTATGTATGGTTGATATAAAAGTTATGTCAAATTTCCAAACTTCGCTATAATAATTGAGATTCTTTGAAGGAAGCCTGTCTTGATATATATATGAGAACTTTATGGAACATCCCAGTATTTCTGTTTCATACCTTGAGAAGCATGTGATAAGATCAAATTCTACTGGAGTTACCTAAGCATCTTTTTCTCACTTGACACATGCTGCATGTACTTTAACTCATATAATGGAATTGAGATAATGGTTTGGAAGAATCTATGTCTTGATCAATATTCCTGCAAAAATCTATTCCAGACAATATTATTGTTCTAACGTTTCCTGACAGCCTTTTATTTCTGTTGAGCTAAATATCCTTTGATACCATTTGTTAACAAGTCCTTGCCTGTTACAGGTTGGGCCAGGTTCTTTACTTCAGGCTCCATTGGATGATGATGCTAGCAGAAGCGTGTGAGTATGAATTTCAATTCTTTTTAATAGCTTTTTCCTAACACTAAGCATTAGAGTTAAATGTCAGAAGTTTCTTTCATCTTTAAATTCTGATTTGTTTTTGTAGGGTTACTAGTTCTCTTTGTGAGAGCCAAACATGCCCAATAGATTTGATAACTCCTCCAGATGATTGCCATGTTAATTATACACTGTCTTTTTCTCTACAGGTAGAAGTCATATTTGAATTTGAATTATTTGGTGATGCCAAACTTGTTCGCGCCTTTTTCCTTATTTATGAGAATTGTGTTAATTTATTTGTTAATTTATTTCATAGAGGTTGCTTTCATGAATCAATTGATATCATTCTATAGGACTGAAAATTCTTGCTTGATAACTGTATTTAGAAATTGGAATGCTAACTTTCATCTGGTCAAGCATATATAAGTACAGAGGAAATAATGTATTGAAAGTATTTGAGCGAGTGACAATCTTCAGAGTTAGAGAAGAATAGAAATTTAGATTGGCTTGCATATCACAGTTGGTCGTGCCTTCTATAATATTTGGTTAAAGCATTATAGGTCCAATATAATCCATCTGCCCTTCAGGTAAGAAGGTTTGAACTGGTTTTGAAATAATGAGAATGTATAGCTAATGAGAGATGCCATCTTGTAAATTCCTTCCAGTTCATCAGTGAAGGAAAATTTTCTTTCTTAAGTGGAATTGTTCTCATACCTTGGAATTGGAGAAGGAAGACTATGCTGCATATTGCCTTAAGTGATTTCTTCCTTGTTCGCTTCACAAAATTAGGATGCTATTCTGATTGTAGCATAGTTCAATTTCTAACTGGTTACATTTTACCTATTTGCAGATTTGTCGGGTTGAGGACCTTCTTGTTAATGGGATCATTAAGGGAAGTATTATTCACGTTCATAGGTCAAGGACAGTTACCATTGATGCTGATGGCCTGATAACTGCATCTGAATTAGGTAACAGAGAGTACAACGAGCGGTGCTGATATTTGATCCATTGTTGTGTATTGCATTCCCTGCCCCCCTCATATTTCCGTTTTTCTGCTCTAGAAGGGATTCTAAATAATATGTTAATTTCCATGCAGTAGGAATCGTGCTTTTATTAACACTTCTAATTTTGTGGAGACCATTTTTTAGGTTGCAGCAAAGGTATAGGTAAAGGAAACTATCTTAATGGAGCTGGTAGTGGTGCTGGGCATGGTGGACGAGGGGGTGCTGGATATTTCAAAGGAAGAGTTAGTAATGGTGGTTATCAATATGGTAATGCTGATCTTCCTTGTGAATTGGGGAGTGGAACAGAGGGTCCTCAGTCATTCAGACATGTAGTTGGAGGAGGAATGATTGGTGAGTTTTCAGTTCATGTATTGCCAAAAGATTCATCCGATTGCATTGTTATTTTAAGTATTTAACATGTGATGGGAGCTACTAATCTTCAAAAATTAGAGAGATAGCAAATATGTCCTGAATTTTCTGAGTGATTTCCCCATCTTTTATATTCTTTGACATTGTACTTTGATTGTTTTGATTGACTTATGGTTGCCTCTTCACTAGTAATCGGCTCAAACCAATGGCCTCTCCTAAGGCTTAGCATTTATGGATCCTTGAAGGCTGATGGTCAAAGCTTCAGTGATGCAACAATAAATGGTAATGGATCATTGGTCGGTGGACTTGGTGGAGGCTCTGGTGGGACAGTTCTTCTATTCCTTCAAGAGCTTATGCTTGCGGAAAATTCATCTTTATCAGCTGCTGGGGGAAATGGTGGTCCTCTTGGTGGTGGCGGTGGTGGTGGTGGAAGAGTGCATTTTCACTGGTCTAAGATAGGCATTGGGGATGAATATGTTCCGGTTGCTTCTATCAGTGGTTTCATCAATAATAGGTAGGACTCCTTCATGCAAAAAATGTCATAATTTTTCTATAATAATTAAGTGAATTGGCATGTAACTAAATAATTTGTTGATCACGTAACTCTTTTATGGACTTATTATGTCACAAACATTTTAAGGTACTCCTGATTTTGGCTGTTTGCGTTGCGCTATCCATTATTTAATAGTAGATTAATGAGTTAACCAGCTGCTAATATAGCAACTATTAGATGGAGTTCTTTTCTAGTTAGGCTATTTGTTCCTTGCTATTTGTTATTTACTATCAGCTTATTCGGAGTAAACTAACTGCTAATATGAAAAAAATTAAACGGAGTTCTTTTCCAGCAAGGCTTGGAAAGAATAATTACCTAATTTCTCCACTGATGCACAGACCGATAATCTGTAGTTTTATATTGTCTGTTCTCTTGAGAAACTATTACTATTTTGAAATAGAAGCTTTTCTGCACCAAAAAAAAAAGTTGAATGGCAGCTTACTACTTCAATCATGACATGTGACAGTGGGGGTGCTGGGAATGATGGTGGATTCTTTGGAGAGAAGGGCACAGTAACTGGGAAAAAATGTCCAAAAGGCCTCTATGGTACATTCTGCAGAGTAAGTTTCTCTTTTAAAATTGTTATAAATTGGTGGGTTAATGTTACAGGGATACTTACAGATGATTGTTGTAATTTTCACTTTTTGCCAAATCCCTCTAAAAGTTCATTGAAACCTTAGTGCTACCTGTGGCACCATCCAACCCAACTCAAAATTTCCTCTGAAAACATCTCATGATAGTGTTTGTTTGTACGTTGCTGTGGAAGGATATTAATACTGCTAAATGGTTTTTTGAGTTCTAATGCCATCATTTTATGAGGATAAACACCTAATCTGAGTTACTGGAGTTTGCTCCATGATTAAAAGTTACTTCCCATACTATAATCCGATTAATCTGATTCTACTCAGTCTATTTCTATATTATAATGAGAAATTATTCTCCATTAATCAATTAGGGACTTGATTTGCTTTTCTAATAGGCTATGCTTATGCATGTACAGATATCTTAATTTGTTCATTCACATTTTGTTAGGAACCATTCGACTCTTCTTAATTGTCAACTTTATGTCAACATAGATGCAAAACTATTGTCTTTCTCTTTCAGGTTAAAATTTGTTTATCAGTTATATACATGATCTTACCTATTGACAATAAACTTGTGAGATTTCAACTAATTTGCTTCTTTAAAATTATAATGGAATTCATTTCAGGAATGTCCCGTTGGCACTTATAAAGATATTGATGGCTCTAATGAAGACCTTTGCACTCCTTGCCCTCTGGAGCGTCTTCCAAATCGTGCAAATTTCATATATGTACGAGGTACTTATTAACAGTGTGATTTACATTTTATTCTTATGTTCTCTCTTATTCAGTCTCTTCCATGCCTCGTTTTTCCCTCGGCTCTTTCTCTTATATATGGTTTTCCATATACTTTCATTTCTTGCTTTGGGGTGTGTATTTTTTCCAGGAGGAGTTTGTCAGCCAGAGTGTCCCTATAAGTGCATATCTGACAAGTATAGAATGCCAAATTGCTATACCCCTCTTGAGGAGTTGATGTATACATTTGGAGGTCCCTGGCCTTTTGCGCTTCTTCTGTCTGGCATTTTGGTGCTTCTAGCTGTATTGTTAAGCACTTTAAGAATCAAATTGGTCGAATCAAGGTCATATGTTGCTAATATTGAACATCAAAGTAGTCATCATTTCCCATACCTTCTTTCACTATCAGAGGTATATTGTTGAAAGCCATATTTTATTTCTTGGTTTAAATGTGTGCAGCTATGACTGGTTCCTGTTTCGTATTTTATGACATTCGTTCCAGTTTAACATTTTATGACATTACTTTGTGGATTATATATTCTTTATAGGTACGAGGAACCAGAGCTGAAGAAACTCAGAGTCATGTTTACAGAATGTACTTCATGGGGCCCAATACTTTTAGAGAACCATGGCACCTTCCTTACTCTCCTCCCGATACAATTATTGAGATTGTGTAAGAAAATAATTTGAGTTGCAAAGTTTGTAGCGATGGCTTTTTTTCTGCTAATTTAGTACAATGATTCTCTAGGTAAATGCATGGAAGTAGGAAAATTCTTGGGTTGCAGCTGAACTCAAAATATTCAACACCCCCCCCCCCCAAAAAAAAAAAAAAAGAAAGAAAAGGAAAAGATCATTGCTATGCCCAAATGTTTGTTCCTAGCACGGTAAACCAACATCTTAATGTAACCTGCAGGCCACTTGAGTATAGTTTTCTGTTTTTTTTTTTTTTATTTACACTCAGGTACAGGTTAATTACCTGATGATAGAAGGAATTAACCTGATGAACATTGAAGGAGAATGCAAACCCACCTTTGCAAGAAAAATCCATGAGAATAGCAGTCATTTTGTTGGCATCGCCCAGTTTTACCGGCTGTGATGCAAGACACACTTAATATTGAAGTCTGCCTACTATAGAGATGCTCTCAGTATCTTGTACTATAGATTATTGTCTTTGCTTAGTAGAAATTATTTATTTAAGCCCCCTTTTTTGTATGTAGAGCCCAGCTTTTCCCTTTTGTTTTGTCCAAAATATTATTCATAATCAACAAATTCATTGATGTGTAGGTATGAAGATGCTTTTAACAGATTCATTGATGAGATCAACTCAGTTGCTGCATATGATTGGTGGGAAGGGTCAGTGCACAGTATACTGTCAGTGCTTGCATATCCTTGTGCCTGGTCCTGGAAACAGTGGCGGCGGAGGAAAAAAGTACATCGGCTTCAGGAATATGTCAAATCAGAATATGACCATTCATGTCTACGCTCTTGCAGATCACGTGCTCTATACAAGGGGATGAAGGTTATACTTCTCGTATTCCATTCTTTTGGAGCCATCTTATTCACTGAGTGCCAAGCTTTATCTGCTAAAAACCATTGATTTTATGTTAGCTTGAGATATATTTTTGAAACTATTCAGATGCCATGTTTAATTATGGTCTTGTTGGTATTTATGACTTTTAAGAAGATACTAGGTTCTATATTATCAGGATTTAACTATCATGAGATGTTTATCAGGGGACATTATCCTTTATGCAAGTTCAGCAAATGGAACTCAAACCTATCCGTACATTCCTTGGCTTAAACACATAGATACATAGAGATTTTTGTTAAGGTTTGTATACATTTTGTCTTCTTTTGTCATGTTCTAGATGGTTACCTAATTTCTGTAGGTAGGAGCAACACCTGATTTGATGGTTGCATACATTGATTTTTTCCTTGGCGGTGATGAGAAGCGTGTGGACATGGTATCAATCATACACAAGAGATTCCCCATGTGCATAATATTTGGTGGGGCTGGAACCTATATGTCACCGTACAATCTTCACAGTGATACATTGTTGACTAATCTTCTTGGCCAGGTGACTTGGCTCTTTTGTCAATTGTCTGTAGCTTTATCATGACTTTATTTAATATTCATCTGACTTAAAGAAGTATGCTATCCCCAGCACATACCGCCAACTGTTTGGAATCGTTTGGTGGCTGGTTTGAATGCTCAGTTGAGGACTGTGAGACATGGATCAATTCGTTCTGCATTGCTTCCTGTCATGGATTGGATAGCCAGTCATGGAAATCCTCAGCTTGAATTCCATGGGGTTAAAATTGAGCTGGGCTGGTTTCAAGCAACAGCTTCTGGTTACTATCAGCTGGGCATCTTGGTAGTGGTTGGTGATTATACTTCTCACAATTTGCACCAACCTGATTTGTTAGATAGAACGAATCATGGATACCCAAGGTAACCACAAGGAATTGTCTCTTAGATTGCTCTATCTTTCAAAATAAAATATAGGAATATGATCACTGATCTTTAACTGGATGGTGAAATGTAAATTATTTTTAGCTCATTTGCTGTTTGCGTATTGATAATAATGATTCAGGAAAGATGCTGCATCTGCGGGCAAAAACCTTAAACAGCTCCAGCAAAGTTGGCCAACCCCAACTCATGCATTATCTCGTAAAAAGATCACAGGGGGAATTAATGGAGGTCTTATAAATGATGCTACCTTGAGATCTTTAGAATTTAAAAGAGACTTTCTTTTCCCATTTTCTCTCTTATTGCACAATACTAGACCTGTTGGTCGTCAGGTGATTCAGAGATCTTCGTTTAACCTCACTCCTTATGCTGATATGTCAAATTACTCATCATCTAATGCGTCAATTTTGTGTTTCAGGACTCCCTTCAGCTCCTGATTACTACCTTGCTTTTGGCAGATCTCGCTGTTACCCTTCTTACTTTGCTTCAGTTCTATTGGATATCTATTGGGGCATTCCTTGCTGTCCTGCTTATTCTTCCTTTATCGCTGCTTTCTCCATTCCCAGCTGGATTGAATGCCTTGTTCAGTAAAGAGCCTCGTAGAGCTTCGCTTGCTCGTATATATTCCCTGTGGAATGCTACATCTCTGTCAAATATTGTAAGTAACTCCAAATTCGAGGTCCTTTTTGCAAAAGATAGCTATTCTGATCTTGATATTTCAGCTATAATGCATTTGGAGTTTCTGGTTTTTTTTTTTGGTGAAATATAGTTTAATGACGTAATAAACTAAAATGTAGCATTGTGCCAACCTAATCCTTCATGCTTATGGTGTAAGCATGTAAATTTTCAGAAAGATGATATGTTCTCTGTGATTTCAGATAAGGTAGATTTTTCTTGAAATGATTTGCATTAGCAAAACAGAAAAAGGGTGGAACTCTGCTATTTGTGGAATTCATAAAGCATTGAATCCAGCGTTACGTGTGAATAAGACTTCAATTGTTGATTTTGACCTATAAATATCTATCTCAGTGTCATGTGCCTTGTTATATTCTTGTAGGCTGTGGCTTTCGTTTGCGGCATTATTCATTATGGATTTTCCTCCTTCCTGCCACCTGACAAGGACAATGCTTGGAACACTAGAAGGTGAGAATTTTAAAGCCTTATTAGTCTGATGGAACTCTTGGAAGCTTATATAAATTTCAGGGTAATTAAAAAAGTGCAATTCTTTTCGTAGTTTGCATCAATGATGTTACAAGTTATACTTCTGTATCATGCATTGCTAATGGAACATCAGCGGTTAGGAAACTCTTTATCAGGTCCACCGGCAACAGGGCTGAAGTAGAAATTTTCATTTAATATTGAGGACTGTCATGTTCGTAGTATTCTTTGATAGAAAATATTCTTGCATAAAAATGGGAGAGGTAGTGGAGCCGTGGCATGAAGAAGTATTAGATGTTGGGTTGATAAACTCTATGATAATCATCATTCGTCAGCGTAAATTGGTCCATGTCTGAGAATTTCTCTTTTGCTATCTGTATCTGGTTCTCATTTCGAAAAGATTATATGTTTTCTACCCATATATGT
>JBBYHM010000026.1:12075213-12091378 GCA_038381775.1 Adansonia rubrostipa
GTTTTTGGAATTTGCATATGCGAACAGGGAAGACGGCAAATGGTGGCTTTTGCCAACGATCCTTCTGCTATTCAAATCGATACAAGCTCGTTTTGTTGATTGGCACATTGCAAATCTAGAAGTCCAAGATTTTTCCCTCTTCTGTCCAGATCCAGATGCTTTTTGGGCACATGAGCCTACTTCTTGAACATCACTGCTTCAGCCTGAGGCATTCATCAATCTTCTGCTATGGCTCTGGCAGCTGCTTTTTCCACTGTAAATTTTGTTCAAAGATGTACAAAGCATCGAGTATAGGCTCTTTTCTTTCTTTTTTTTTTTTTTGGCATTATTGAGTCTGCGTGGGTATAGTTTCAGAAAAATATTGAGAGTGATGTGAATTAGTAAATAGATATAATCCTATTTCTTTATTTCTTAGAAACAGCAGCAAATTTCAATTATTTTTTTCATATGTAATGCAAAAAGTTTTCAGTCCCTGCCCTCCTTCCACTTCGAGCAAAGATTTTGCTCATTTAAAATGTAATCGATAAAAGCAGAACGGTAAAGGATTTGGTCCAAAACTTGCAATCTAACATTTTAAAATATTACTATTTAGATTGAAGAACAACTTTGCAACTCCTACTGGTGCACAGCACAACCATGTATTAGCTACCTATTATAGAATATAGATTGAAGTTTTGCAAAAGTTTGATGGGTTAAAGTAAAATAGATTGTAATATAGAAGAAAATTGATGCAACCTCATTAATATGGTTATCTGTCCCTACCCCCAATACTTATAAATTAATTTTTCTGTCAATTATCAATTGGGAAAGGCATGTAAGGATTTAAAATATAGACATGTTGAATAATATTTAGTTTCAACGAAGTTTCAACCGATCAGAGTGGCGCAGCGGAAGCGTGGTGGGCCCATAACCCACAGGTCCCAGGATCGAAACCTGGCTCTGATAGTACAGTGAAGGCTTCCCAAATTTTTTTCCTGACATTTTTTTTAATTTTAAGAAGTGGGCCTAAGTTGGGCTCAGATGTAATTGGGCTTCGTAGAACAATGGGCCTCGGTTCGCTTTTGATATTTTATTTAATTCAGTTTCCTCAAATTTTATCAGATATTATTTATTTATTTATAACTGTACGTGATTCTACCAAGTATTAAAATTAGATATTAACGAGAATACTGTGATTATTAAAAAAATAAATAAAGTCTAATAAAAAGAGAGATTAATATTTTGTTGAATAATGCGCATAAAGATTAAAGATGTCGAAATCATTTGCACCCTTTTTTATTTTTTTGCTTTTATAAAAGTAAATGTACTCTAAACCTAATTTTTGTAATTTAAAAAGAGAGAGAAAAAAAAAAGAAGGAGTAATGTCCGTCAAATTGTTAAAAGAATAATACCACTGATACACGGTAATTGAAAAAAATGAAATATGTTATAAATGAACGCGGAAAAAGAACAGTAAAATAAGAAGGACAACAAAGAAGTGAGCACTGGTAAAAAACTACTAGATAAGAAAATCCAAACAACTTCGAAACCACCGGTGCCAAAAGAAAGCGAAAAAGAACTCTGACCATGTTCCGGCAAGCGTCACGCCTCTTGGCTCGAACGACCACCGCCACCGCATCGAAGAGGACACGAGCTTTCTCCACTGACGTGCCAGCAACAGCTGCTCAAGATTCCAACTTCATCGAAAAATGGAAGAAAGTGATACCCAACTTGGACCCTCCAAAGACTCCGTCTTCCTTCATGGCCCCTCGCCCCGCAATCCCTTCCTCTATCCCTTCTAAAATCAGCGTTAACTTTGTCCTTCCTTATGCATCTGAGCTCTCCGGAAAAGAGGTTTGTTTTTGTGTCTTTTTTTTTAATATAAAAAAAGATGGTTTTTTTCCCACTGATATTGGGGTTTGCTTGGATCTTTGTAGTGTGATTAATTGCTATGTATTTGGCGTCTGGGTTTTGGTTGTATTTAGATATTGTGGATTGGTTTGGTTGATATATGGTTTATTTTAATTTGATTGATCAATTTCTGGCTGACTATCTTGGTGTCTGAGTTAACGCTTTTATTATAATGGTTATCAACAAAATTTAAAATTGGATTATAGTATCTCCTTGGCTGTTTTAGCTTTCTTCTTTCTTTTGTAAATTGTTTTTCTTATTTAATTAATTTGGTGATCAATTTACGAATTTAAAAAAAAAAAAAATCTAAAAATGGTGACTTTATGCATTTTGTGAGAATTTGTAGCTTGTGGAATCTGGATTTTATTTTGCCTGTTTAATTTGAGATTTTTTATTTGATTGTACGAAGGGAAACGCTAAATCAATTATTTATCAAGCATTCTAGACATAATCTAACGGCTTTTCTCTGCTTAACTTCGTTGGGTGATATGTTTGCATAGTTATTTTGCTTGATGATTCATAGTTATTCTCTTTACTGAGACTTCGTCTGTTTGAAGTGACAGCACTTGGATTGTTAATGTCGATTGAATTGTGGTATGCCTTCAGCGTGTTGACTATAGCACTTTGTTTATGTGGGAAATTTGTCTAATAAAAATTGGAGTCTTTTGCGTGTTGGTCTGAATGATAATTCAGTTAATTTTTATCATAATGCAGTTAGAAAGGTGCATAGACTGTGGGTGAGGAATGTTTATATTTCAAAAGCATTTTGAAACCCTTTATGCATAGGGTTGGGTGCTATCATCAAAGAACCTTCTGAATCCTGAAACTATCATCCCTCTTTCTCTTCCCCGGTAAAAGATGCAAAAACAATCAATGAGGGTAAACCATATAAACCAACCAAGCCCAATGTAATCTACTAAACGGTTATGAACCAAAATTAAAATTCTGACATATATAGAAGTATTATTTTTATACATATTATTTCTTTCTATTATAAAGTGGAGTTCATCTCCCCCTTGGATGCCATGTTTGATAACTCCCATGTGTTTTTTTTTTCCCCTTTTAACAAAAGGATTGACATATGTGTTGATGGGTAGGGCTTGGTATCAAATTAACAGTTTTGATGGTTAACATGTCAATCTGTATGTATTTAACTGTTTGATGGAATTTTATACAAAGCAATGATCAGGGTAGAAGTGAATAATGGTCTTGATTGCTTCTCCTTATCATAGAAGTGATTCCAACATTAGCTGGGGATGTTGCATATAGAGGATCCTTATCATATAACCAAGTTTTTTGCTTCCTTGGACAAGGCAATGGCTTATGTTAGTTGATCCTAGTTTACTTGGGACTGTCCAACACATTTTCTTTGTTCTAGCATTTCTCAATTACCAATTTACGAGCTACTCTTGTGTGTGTATATATATGATATATTGGGATTTGGGACTGTTCGAATAAAAATTCTATTTTCGGAGACATTATATTCATAAGTTTCTGACTTAAAGTGCATCTAGTGTTTATCAGGTTGACATGGTAATAGTTCCAGCAACAACTGGACAGATGGGTGTTTTGCCTGGACATGTACCGACAATTGCTGAACTGAAACCCGGGATCTTGTCAGTGCATGAAGGAAATGATGTAACAAAATATTTCCTTAGCAGTGGCTTTGCTCTTATCCATGCCAACTCTGTTGCTGATATTATTGCTGTGGAAGCAGTGCCACTCGACCGCATTGACCCTGCCTTGGTCCAAAAGGGTCTGGCTGAGTTCACCCAAAAGCTTGGCTCGGCTACAACTGATTTGGAGAAAGCTGAAGCCCAAATAGGTGTTGATGTTCACAGTGCAATGAACTCAGCTCTTACAGGCTAACTGTCAACTCTGCTCAATCCTCAGGCTTTCTCATACTGCTTTCCCTTTTGCCCATGATCAACTTTTCAATATTTCTTCTTCCTAAAGATCAGAAAAGGACTGAGATCTGCCAAGATACTTACAATGTTGGCTCCCAGAATTTGGAATAAAATTCAGAAACAAGAACCTTGTAATTGCTCTTCGTTCCATATCGATGCTTTCATTCATTAGAGTTTGGTTTGGTATCAAATAAGCTCCCGTACAGTATGTCATTTGCATAATACCTGGAATCAGTTTGTGGTATTTGGTTTTAGATCTGAAAGATGTGTGAACTGAAGAAAATGATGCCTCGTACCGAGCATGTCAGTTGATCTCCATGTAATCCCATTGTTGCAGTCTTTGATGCTGATTTTGATTCTTGGACAATTAAATTGGCAAATATTCTGACTAAATTTGCAGCTCTAGCGTCCAGCAAATTTTGTCAAAGTTCTTTGATTTAAAAGTTTTGCAAGCAACTGATCATATTTTGATAGTTTGGTCCTAAAGCTTGCACAGCAAAATGCATCTAGGTGGCATTTGGATTTTGTTTACGAAGATTATCAATAATTACGTAATAGAATATGACACAATTGTTCCTTGCCATGGTACTAACGACATACGATATGATCGTTATCGAGCTTGACGAGCTGAACCAAATTTGTGATATTTAACTTGAGTTGATTACAAGTTTTTTTTTTTTATAAGTTTTCATTAGTATTAAAAAATTTTAATTCAAATTAAATACAAAAACTCAAGCTTGAAATCGTGCATGAAAATCAATTTTTTAAATAAATAAACATAATCAAATGAGCTCAAGCAAATAATTTTTATTTGAAATTAAGCTCAAATTCTAAAAGTAAAATTTGATTAAAATTAAACTAAGCTTCAGCTTCAAATTTCAAGTCAACTTTGAATCCCTGATCAGAATCTTCACATCTCATCCTTTGTATAAAATATAATATATATATATATATATATATATATAATATGTCCATCTTATTTACAAAAATCTTATACAAGTATAAAAGACTAAATGTTGTTACTTATACAGGAAAAAAAAATCTGAAGTTAAAAGGGAAAACAATAATAAATTAGAAGGAGCGCCTTACCTCAGAAATACAGGGTGCTGGAAAAAAAAAAAAAAAAAAAAAACCAGCAAAGGCTTATTTGTAAATGGCTAAACTCTCATTGCTGGTCCATGACAACTGACCTGATTTACATGTCTTGGATCCTCAATTGCTAAAGGCAGCAGCAGCTGATTATAAACATTGGAACCGTATGTATTTTCTGAGAGAAAGAGACAAGCCAAAACAATTGGGTCACCAGAGGCATGTTAGATTTGGCTTTTTTAGGGGCTTTTGTCATAATTTTGAGTGTTGTCTCAACGGGGATCCCCCATCAAATGCGTGCTCCAACACATCTTCCATTCGCTTTGCCAGCAGAATCTGACAAAATAACAAACATATATAATATATATGAGTGAAATGGGGAAAAACTGTGATCAAGTTCTACGTTTCATGCTTCATGCTGTAATATATTAAATCCAATTCGATTGTGACGAGTGAAATCATCAACTGCTTCAGCTGCCACATATATATATATATATATATATTTGTTTGCAAAATGGAAAATCTAATCAAATTCCACTTGAAACAGTTACAAAACTTATACTGAAGCAAGCACTTAAATTATCCCAAGGTGTTATCCAGATTCTAGTTCCGCAACAAAATGCCTCAGAAACCCACACTAATGGCAAAGCCTTGTGTGCCAACAGAACCGACTTTAAACACATGCTCACATGCTGATTAACAACGAGATCAAAGTATAGGATATTAAAGTCCAACATAGCTTAAAACAATTTACGATTTTTCAGTAACAGATGTCACGCCTCGAGTAATTTTTTTGCCTCAAATAAATGGAAAAGAATTACCTCTAGAGTGGAAAGCACGGATGCAGGTACTTCAGCTAAGTCCTTCAGATTTCTCTCTGGTAGGATAACTCTCTTGATACCATGACGGTGTGCTGCTAGTATCTGCAAATTTAAATATAAAGAAAAAAATATTTAAAATGATGAGAAACAAAAGCATTTCCAGTCAATCTGTTATTGACTATTCTCCTATGAGAGGCTGGGATTTAACAAGACTAGCTCAAGAAATATACCTTGTCCTTGACACCACCAACGGGTAATACAAGACCTCTCAACGTCATTTCTCCGGTCATCGCTGTATCTGCTCTTACACTTTTCTGACTAAACAAAGAAACCAACGATGTTACAAGTGTCACACCAGCTGAAGGCCCATCTTTGGGCACGGCTCCAGCTGGAAAATGTATATGAATATCTCGACCCTCCAGCAGATTGGTTTCAGCAACAGCTGCCAACTTAAGATCTGCCGCCCTGGCTCTTACCTGGAAAATAAGAAACTCTTTCAAATCAAACCCTCAAAAGAATAAACATTTTTCAATAATGATATATGGTTTCGACAATTTTAGCAAGCATGGTGTAATGACAATTAAAGCATAATTAATGGCTGAACTGACAAGAATAAGATCAATATGATGTCTCTTTACAGAATCAAAAGAAAGTAGAAAGGAGGTGCTCTATTGCAACTTTTAACTAATTGAACCGGCTAATTTGTAAAGTTTAAAGCTTTGGTCGCAATTTGCACAAACATGTCTGATCCAAGAGATTAATATCCATATCGCCAGCAGTTCGGGTAACAATTTTTAAATCACCAGCATTCATGTTGATGAATTTTACAAATCAGACGAAACGTAGAAAAATATGTGATCCAAGAAAGCATACCCATGTCAATGCTATTTGCGCTGATTCTTTAATAACATCACCAAGTTGCCCAGTAAGATGCAATTCACCATTTCCAACCATCGCTGTAGCCTCCACAAACTGAACCTCTCCTCCAAAAGTGGTCCAAACAAGCCCAACAGATACTCCGGGAGTGGCAACGCGATCTGCAGCTTCTTGTTCATCAAACCTAGGAGGCTGCATTGGAGAGTAAATAAGTATCATCAGGCTTGCTGAGAAAGCATAAAAACTCAGCCTACGTTCAGCATAAACCTACTCAAGTCTTTGGACCATATCATACATGAAGAGTTTATGCCTAAAGCAACAGGAAAGGAAAAACTCAAAACCCAAAAAAATTATTCAGCTCTCCTTTAGTTTTCAAAACCTTTCATAATATGACAAGCATGGCCCCTGCCAGAATTTAAGGATAAAAAAAGGAAGGCCAGTGGCCAACCACATTAAAATGTACAATAATGAGGAACAACAATTCTAAAGATTTCAAAAAGTGAATATCCTGATAAAAAGGTTAATTCGAGGAATTATTACCCCCAATATTTTTTCCAGCATAGCCTCATCGACAACCAGAAGTAAGGAAACTCTGAATGCATTTGATATCTCATGATTATTTACACCCATCGGAATGACTTCCATTTCCATCTCAGCTCCATCAGCAAGCCTGTTATCCAGCAGTGGAGAAGCTAGCTTATGAACATCTTTGCTAATTGAGACAGCCTGTTCTTGCTCAGCAACTCTTACAGCAGCAGCGCGAGCCAAGGCAGCCAAGTTCCTCTCCAGATTACGAACACCAGCTTCCCTGGTATACCTCTGAATGACAAGTTTAACCATCGCCTACCAAAGTACCAAAAAAAAAAAAAAAGCTTTAAGAGAAGATTACCCAATACAACAAAACCGAATGCTTATATTCTGATCAAATTTGCTTCTTTTATCTTGCATCTTACTATGACATCTCAATCTAAATTCTAAACAGAAGAGTTGAAGAAATAGATACACTGATGCAGTTAGAGATCTTCCTTGGAGATAATTAATAAATATTATACAATAACCTTAGCGTTTAAAACAAGATGGCAAAAACTTCAATACTTTTATATTAGTTCCTCTAATTGTTTATTCAACCATACGAGGTTATAGGGACGCAAAGACCAGTTGACAAAATTCTAAAAATATCTCCATGCTCAAGGGGAGCCATGACAGCAGTTGTTAATGAAATTATGAGAGACAAGACACACAATATTATCAAGTATGGAACCATAAGCGCCAAAAAGAAAATATAAAAGATGTGATAACTACCTCTGGAATTTGAAGGAACTCAGAACTCAATCCATGCTGATCCAAAACCCGTGGAATCAAATGTTGCATGGCTATTCTGAGCTTTTCTTCAGCTGTATATCCAGGCAGCTCAATGACTTCCATCCTGTCCAAGAGGGGAGGAGGAATAGGCTGCACCCTATTTGCAGTTGCCACAAAAATCACCTTTGAAAGGTCATATGGCACATTCAAATAGCTATTCAACGGTCAAAGAGCCACAAAGGATCCACTCACACCCATGAAATTGTTTTAGTGACGGAGGTAATAGATGCAAATAAACACGTAAAATCATTCAATATCATATACAGTTCAAAAAACGCTAAAAGAATAAATGTTAAATGAAAGCCATCCAGTAAAACAGACAGCTCAATTTTTTCAAGGGTTTACTAATAAATAACAGATCAATAAAGTTAATGCTGGTTTATCCAAGCCAAAGTTCACCATGATAATCCAGAAGAAAGTAGGATACTGATCATTGAAAGATTTATTCTGCTCAGGATCAAGAACCTCCAGTAGAGCTGAAGCTGGATCTCCACGCACATCAGAACCTGTCTTGTCAATTTCATCCAATAGCATGACTGGGTTGCAAACACCTACTCTCTAGAAGCCAAAAGTTAAAAGATCATTAGATTAAGACCAATAATCATTTACAGATAATGTAAATGCTCCAACGACGATGTTGACAATCTTAATTTATGGGGCATTAAGTTCGCCGAACTTCAGATGGCAGAACTGTGAATAATCAGTCACCCTATGATAAATTTGATACTGCAATCTACAAACTTAATCTCCATTTAGTTCTAAGCGGCTTTTTCAGGTTCTTGAACTAATTGATGAGGTAAAAGAACCATAATTTCATACATTAATGCAGATAAGCACTGGATCACAATACTAATAGTAAGGCATAAAAAGCTGCTGTCGAGCACACCCACACAATGAAATGGTAGAAGATAAAAGCTGAATACATCATGCTTGAGCATATTTAAGAGAGGAAATTGACAACACAGATTAAAATTAAAGCAGCTTATGAACTTGCGGAGTCGATGCAGACTCATAAATCATTTAATGAGAAAGTAGACCACAAGCCTTTCTCAAAGAAGAATAACAAGAAATATTTTGCTAAGTGATGTGCAGCAAAAACAATCTAGACCTCTAATGGATATTCTTTGCCAGCTGGGTTAAACAACATTAGAAAACGAGTACGCAAAAGAGCAGAACATAAAGTCTAGACTCACATTTTAATCCAAGAAACCCACTTTACCTTTAACCCATCAATAAGACGCCCTGGCATACTTCCAATGTATGTTCTCCTATGCCCTCGGATATCAGCCTCATCCTTGACACCACCCAAAGATATGCGCACAAATTTTCTTCCCAAAGCAGCAGCAATCGATGATGCTAATGATGTTTTCCCAACACCTGGTGGGCCAACAAAGCACAGAACTGGACCTCTTGCATCTGGCTTAAGCTGAGTGCAATAATTCAAACCAAATGAACATCAAAGTGAATATATGGAATTAAAAAGCCATCAAGGCAAGAAGAAATATATAATTGGTCAACCTTGCGAACAGCCAGATATTCGATAATCCGTTGCTTGACCTTGACTAAACCATAATGGTCACTGTCGAGACGGTCTTTTGCAGCCTTCAGGTCCAATTCCAGTTCTTCACTGGCCTTCTGCCAAGGCAGATCAGCAAGCAACTCCAAGTAAACACGTGAACTATTGTATCCAGGTTGCTGAGGTTGCATTTTCTTAAGCCTCCTGGAATGAAAATATTAGACAACCAACTTTGTTAAACATCACATTCGATTAAAATAAGATACAACAAGTTCGGATCACAACTTTTTCAAGAATGCAAGAGCAAAACTAGAAAGGCAAGTAAGCGATAGTCACCAACAAATTAAATAATGAAAGATGTCCCCAGGACAAAGAATGATATGAACAACTACTTTTTCATTTAAAAGACATTATAGGCACAGTTTAAGAATATTGCGCCATTTATACTGTTATCACAAATTATAATACCTCAACTCCCTCTGTGCATGCTTCCAGATATTTGAAGGCATCCCTGCACTCTGCATCTTTCTTTCCAAGGCAGCCAAATCATCCTCATCATCATCATTGTCTCCAAGCTCCTCTTTTATAGCCCTCATCTGGAATATATTTCGGTTTCCAAATGATGAATAATTAGACAAGTAAACTTGGAAAATAACATTATACATGTAACAATCAAGTACAGGTGGAAACCACAAAAAAATATCTTTACATGTGGACCGTATCCAGCCCCACAGGTGCTATATAAACAGCAGGAAAATAACAAACCACAAATTTTTAATTGGTTCATAGCTACAGAAGCCTGTAACACCCTCTACATTCCACTCCCTCAAATTCCTGTAGTTGAAGAAAGCTAACCTGCTGTCGCAATAGAAACTCCTTCTGGGATTTTGATAATTGCCCTTCAACCTTTTGTGTAATCTTCTCTGCTACACGTATTGACTGCAAAAGTAACACATTAAACTGGATAAAGTCCAGAAGAAGAATTAAATAGACTTGATGCTGACCTTAAGTAAATAACTGACCTGCAGATGCCTGTCAACTAACTCAGTAGCTTTTGAAAGCCTTACTTTAGGATCAACAGAATCCAACATAGATAGCTGCTCTTCAAGACTCATCTCAAAGCTAGCAACAAATATATCGGCTAATTTGTGAAGAGGAAGCGTCTCTAGAAGAACTTTTATCCTTCCACCCGTTTTTTGTTTCTACAGGCAGCACAAGAACATGAATTATCGCTAGAATGACAACAAAAAACAAAGCCAAGTTTTCACTCAACATGAGAACTAACAATCTTTATTAGCCTCACGGCATATGTCATAGTTACTGATAAATGAAAAGAACAGGTTAGATATTTTACCTGTTCAAGAACAGAAATAAGCTCCATTGCAGTTGCTTTGAACTGGCGAGACAATGTTACATAATCCGGATCTTGCTCCACTTGCTCCATCTCTAAATAAAATTAAACAGTAGAAGAAACTTAGTTTACAGAAGACAACATAATGTCTAAATTCAAATGTTCATGAAAAGAATGCTTGAAACTAATATATATATATATACATATATATATATATATATCGTCTCTGGATGCATCCAGAGTTAATTCTAGCCAAAAAACATAGGACATGATCTTTCTTCTAGTGCTAGAGATTAAAAGAGAGAAACTTTGATACCAACTTACTATATTTTTAACATCGTGCA
This sequence comes from Adansonia rubrostipa, assembly GCA_038381775.1. NCBI lineage: Eukaryota > Viridiplantae > Streptophyta > Magnoliopsida > Malvales > Malvaceae > Adansonia > Adansonia rubrostipa. The sequence goes on from JBBYHM010000026.1 coordinate 12,086,370, forward strand.
ACAAAAATAACACTAAGCTTACACTCATATTTTTGATGATTGTGCTTACAAAAGAAAGAATAAAATACCAACTTACCTGCCTTAGTCATCTCAAGTGGAGATATCTTTGCAGTGCAGTAAGGTCCTCGTGTGCTGAGTTCCTCTACATTGAATCTGCATAAACCTTCGAGGACCACAATGTAAGTGACCCTCCCACTCGGTTTCTCCACTCCTCTTGACAGATGCAAAGCACGTGCAGCCACACCTCTGAGATACCAAAATCAAACATAAGTACCATAAGTACAGACTTACCTCATGGAGCAAGATCTTGAATATTGACAATTAGCAAAATAGATACAGACTTGACGCAACAACATGTGAAGCAGAAAATAGTAGTAAATGATAGACTGAAAATACCTTTTATGCCAATGAATAACTTCCGGGTGGCTTTTCCCATCAACCTTGTGAGCATCTGATGTGCTAACCTGAACCTTTGAGCTTCGCTCTCCGGATTCACTTCCTACACCTGAAAAACCGATTAATAACTCTCACTTAGAAAATTATACACATTCTTCTTGATAGCAAAACAAGTCCGCGAACAACAACCATGAGATAACACAGAATCCATCGAAGTCATCTCAGCAGCATCTCGAACTGGAAGAATCCCAATTAATCCTTTCTCTTCTCGCTGCCATAACTCTTGCTCCACCAATTTCACACTGCAATGGTCAAACCACTTTATTCTTTAATATTCAAACTTTCGCGCAGAACAAATAACAAACCGATCCGTGATTTTACTAGCTCTATTTTTCCTATTCAGCTAAAATAAACAGAATATTACATAAAATCCAACGGTAACTTGAAAAAAGAATAACTCAATTAGAATTTAGGAAATAGCTTGAAAGTCCAAGAACCGAAATTGAACGGTTAATATCTGTTCCAATTAGAAAACTACAAAACTTTTAAAAGCGAGTATGTTTAGCAAGAAAAACCAAAGGAAAATAAAGCCCGATATTATACGCAATACGTCAGAAAAGAAGGCAATAAACACGCCAAAAAAAAAAAAAACAATTCGTTCTAGATTTGAAAAAGGAAAACCAGATAAACGATCCTAATTCCAAAATTTGAAGGCCTAAAAAAGTTTCCCGACTGTAATTTCTAGGGAACAAACAAGAGAGAGAAGATTCATCACTGGTTAATAAAGCTCAGTCAAATATCCAAAAAAATCGTAAAAAGGAGGGCGGGGGGGAGGACCTGCTATGCGAAGTGCAGCGAATTCGAATAAAGGCGCCAGGCAATAAAACTTTGTTTCTGAATGGAAGAATAGCTAAACGACCTGGCAACTCCACCGATTCCGCCATTTCTTAAACTTTCGCTTCTCAGACGAGGAATAGAAATGAAGAGAAACCAAGAGAAAGGAAGGAAGTGCTCATTCTTTTAATTGATATTTAAATAGGAGAAGAAAATTAAAAAATAGTAACGACGAGTGAAATAATTAAAGAGAGAGAGACGGAGAAGCATGTAGGTGGCTGGCGGGGGCCGTCTTACGTTCGTTTAAGATATTTTATATATATATATATATATATATATATATATATATGTATATGGACATAATTTTTTTAAATAATTATTTTATATTTTGATAGTAAAATATAAAAATTATATAAATGATGAGTGTGATAATACATGTTCATAAAATTATACTTATAAATAAATTATAATAACTTTTATAATATTAAATTAAATTGAATTTAATAAAATAAATCATATTAGCCTATAAAATAAAAACTTTTAGGCCTCGAATATATTAAAATTAAAACTTTGACTAATTTTATAGGCAAATATTTTTTGTTAACATTAATTTTTTTTAAAATTTAATATTTTTATTTAATTTTTTTAAAATATAAAATAAATTTTCAAATTTAAACTTGTAACCGATACATGAAAACCTCTCTGTCCCCTTTTGCTTTTCCTTATGAATTTTCTTGTTGAATTACTAGTATAATTTGTTTTACGGAGCTCTAAATTGAAACATTGAATTCCTTGGTTTCCTTACAAAATTTTATTTAATATTCCATTTGACAAAATCAATCAGAAACTGTCTTACTTTTTATTTTTCTTCGCACGATTATCTTGCACGTGGTGGCTATTTATCTCCACTTCTTCCTTGGTTATAAAAAATCTATGAAGAATATATATTGATGACGGAACCTAAAGATAAAAAATAGGAAGTGCGAATGAAACTTCTTTTTTTGGCCAGAATGAAATTGCCTAAAATATTCAAATCTTACTAATTTAGGAATCACTTTAAATTACATATGTGCCATGAAAAATGTTAATTAGTAACGATACGTTTACATAATATTTTAAAAATTATAATAATTTATAAAAAAATGAATTAATTCGTTTCTATATATACATTTTATTATTTCTTACAAATAAGTTATAAAAATTATACTTAAAATATAGTTTTCAAATTCAAAAGAGCAGTAATTAACTATAGCTGTGATGAATTTTATTGATTTGTGTTTTTAAATGGGAACTTTTTTCTTAGTAAATTAAATAACAACCTTAAACAAGTTTATAATTATTAAACTATGGAGTTTTCTTTTCATGATTGTGATATGAAAAACGTTTGTTTTAGAAAAAAAAAATAGATATTCAATTGCCCGACATCATTTATTTAAATAAAATATAAATTTTGTGTTAAATATCGATAAATTATGATTGCATAAGTTAAAAAAAATTATTACCAACTATATCCGGTTAAATTATTATTTTTAAGAAATAATTATTATATTAAATATAATATTAATTTGATTAATTATCTAAAAATAATAATTTTTATATTAACTATAGTTTTAATATATTAAAATATTATTTCATATAAACTTAAAAAGATATTTTTAAGATAATCGTTAATAACATCCAAATTATTAAAAAATTATTATAATTTGCATAATTGAAGGAAAATTAGACTGAAGTGAACAAATGAGTGAGAAAAATATTATACTTTCATATTTTAGTCAAACATTTTTTGTAAATAAATATGTAAGTTGTTTTGTTTGTACTCCGTAAGCAATGAAAAATATAAGGAAAAAATAAAATGCGAACGGGGGGACTCGGGAGTCGCGACCATACAAGTAATAAATAGGGAAATGTTTTACAGCCACAGTGGAGGAGACGTTGCTTTCTGGCTAGTTGTGAGCCGTTGGATGTTGGAATAAGGTGACGCGTTAGCATGGTGATGCGTCGGTGAGAGTTGGCTGGGCGACAGCATTTTTAGATACACGTGTCCAGTTGGGATGGGATTAGCAGGTCGTGTTTGGATTCTATTGGATATTTTTGATAATCATTGACGTCCCAGTGTTTTTCCACCTTCCCAGTTCCATTCTCGAGGATATGGCTACTTGCTTAATCCTCGGTTGGCAGTGGCCACGCATCCGAATTCAACATACTCTCTATTTATTTTTAATATTAGTGATTGCAGCTTTTCTTTCTCGGTAATTTATTGCAAATATAATTAAAAAAATATTTTATCTTTTATGTAAATATAAATATAAATATAATATTAATTAATAAATATTATCATAATAAATATAAATATAATATATTTACAAAATATATTATAGTATTATTAATTAAATATAACATATTATATTTTATTATGTTATTATAATATTATTATTAAATATAATATATTTATATTATATTTATATATTATAATAAAAATTAATAAATTTAATTATATTAGATATACTTATGAATGTATCAAATGAATGACTAGCGATATTAAAAAAAAAAAAAAGGACAGAGAGAGAGAATGAAAAGGATTGAATAATTTGAAGTTGACTAAATTGGGTTTAATTGTTTTTACTCAATCAATCATAATAATCTTAAAATCAACTGCAATTTAATTATTTAATGATTATATTTAATGGAGCAAACTTCAAGACGTACCAGACCAATGATTATAAACTTCAAGTTGCTACCTCATTGGTAACAGATAAAAGTACATTGTGGTTCATGCATGTCACAAACTTTATGAAAGCTAAGGGTTGACATTTGTATAAGCGCTGTAAATTAAACTCATATTATTTTTTGGGCTTAAAATACAGAAATGAAAATCATTTCTAAATGTCCGATAAAATAAAACCAATTCTTATTAGGACAAAACCATGGGCTCAGCCCATATTATAGTTAATAATTCCCCCAGTCCAATGTAGCCCATTATTCTCATCTTTTTCTTAAAACGAAGGCTGAAAGCCAACAAGAATGTGAGTTTAAAGAAAGCGCCCATATTATACTTTTTGGTAAATTGAAGAAAGACCAAAACTGAAGATCCATAAGAATATGCACGTAAAGCTTTTAATTCAGTTGCTCCAAGAATAAGGTTCAAATCTTGCATTCCTCATATTTATAATGGCTTGCATTTACATTGTTCTTTTATTGTTCTTCTCCGATGTTATTAGTCTCAATCATCTAGTAAAGATATTCAATGGGTTATATGTACAATGGGCTAGATTTATGAGAATTAAGCAGCAGCTGTGTTTGCGTCAAGTTCATATCCCAACCCAATCACTTATTTTACAGTCAAGTTTGTATTCGAAAGCCTTTTGTTGTAAGCTTTTGATTATGAGTGATAACACATTAGTTCCATTTAAAAAAAACATACAATTAATGTATGATATTTTATATTTGATTTTTTAATTTAAAATATATATATTTTTACTTTAAAAATTTCACTGATTTATAAATAAAAATTTTTATTTTATATTATAAAAATTAAAATTTTAATAAAAATTTGATTTAATTTGAATAATTTCACCATTTTTTATGAATTAAAAATCAAATCAATCTATATATATTTAACAAACTGTAACAAAGCAAACATTACGTTTGAAATCAATTTTCGATTTTTTTTTTTTCAATTTTTTTCGCCGGCCTACCTTTGATTAGGATGATAGTTAGTAGCTTAGCTTTTCTGGTTGAGAAGACCGTAAAACTGTACCAACTGGGCAGCCTAGAAC
>JBBYHM010000026.1:12091478-12154236 GCA_038381775.1 Adansonia rubrostipa
GATAGATGATTCTTTTTATTTGGGCAATGAATGTATATAAACATTAATTAAGAATTATTTTATTATTATTTAAAAAATTGCATTTAATATATTATTTTATTTAAATTTAATACATTATTGTAATCAATGTCACTGAATACTAATGAACGTTTCTTTTCTTTTTTTTTTTTTTTTACACAAAAATGCTGACAAAATTCTTCTAACTTTGCATAATAATGCCGTCCAGTTTAGATTACAATAAGTGGGAAAGTTTTCCTAGATTAGTCTTAATCACTACTGAGAATAAAACCGCCCCCACCCCACTAAATGGTTAGTAGTGAACTGATGGCTTTTATTATTATTATTTTTTGTGGTTATTTTTCTCTTTAAAATTTGACAAATTTCATGCCCCAATCCCCAATCCCATGCAAAAGCTTAATATTAGCTTAAATGAGACAAAACCAAAAGAAGGTTCAAAAAAAGCATGTTAGAAAAATAGCATAGTGTTTTTTTTTAAAGCCAGCTAACCGTGTTGATTAGCCTGCCTGTTTTTGTATTGACTCAAAACATTTTATCTTTGGTTTTATCAAAACAATATTCAATATTTACATTAATCTATATACCTTTCACTCTAATTTCAAACCTTAATTTATTAATATTCTACATTAGGAAAATTACTAGAAGATTTTTTTTAATTAATCAATTAATCATTGTTGTCAACACAACGATAACCTCAATTTGCCGTAATTATCGATGATTAAAATAATTTATCTGGATTTGTATGAAAATCTCTAGATCTTTACCCTGTAATAATCCAAGTTCTTCATTTGCTACCGAAAAAAACCCTTTTCATTATTAAATTTGAATTTCGACCTACTACAAAATAATAAAACTAGGTGGAAAGTCAACAGATTTTGGCCTGCTAATTGGGTAATTTGATTTTCGTGAAAACATTGGTTTTATAAAATTCTATTTAAAATCAAATTAGTCAATTTCAATTAAGTCTTCAATAATCTCGAAACACCCATTTCATCTAGATCCCTAATTTTCTCAACACATTAAGAAAAATAATTCAAAATCATAATATAGTATAATATTATGGGCATGATCTAGATATATGCTACATTAACTGGCATACCTAATTATATAAGAAAGAAAAAATCTTTGTTTCATGAACAAGCCAATTACAAAGTAAAAGAAAAAAAATAAAAGACAGGGTTGATAACCTTTTGCATTAATTTCAAAGTACTAATAAACAAACGGACTAAACAAAGGCAAAAGGGGAGAAAAGAGTGAAAGGGAAATGTTGCTGTCTTCGAGAAAGGGAGAAGAAAACAATGAGTAATGAGTTGGTTTGTGGGGGTGAATTACCGTGTATTTGTTGGAGGCATTATAAGTTGATAACCATTCGATTTTATTTTATTTTTAAGAAACACTATATTTAATAAATAATATTTTAATTTTTAAAAATTAAATTGAATAAAATTTATAATTAAATGGATCCACATTGAGTTTTATTGGTTTTGGATCAATTATGTTTATTGATTTTTAAATCAAATTTTTATAATATTTTAAAGTTTTTCGATTGATTTAGAAATAAAATATTTATTTTTATATTATAAAAAATAAAAAAACTAATTTAAATTATAATTCGGTTCTAATATTTTTAAATTTTTTAATTTATGAATAAAAATTAAATTAAATTTATTTATTTATTATTCAAATTAAAATCAAATTAAATTTTATAAAAATCACATTAAAACTATAATATAAATCCTTATATTTTTTCCCTATTTTTGTCGGCTAATCTTCTGTGCAGCTTAGTATTGTGAGAGAAAGAGTTTCGATTACCATGATGGTTTTAATGGCTAAGAATGGGAAGACCCTTCCTGTACGTTTGAACCCTTCAAAACCACATCACTGATAACATTCCAAATTTTTATTTTAAAAAAAAAAGTTTTTTTTTCCGAAATAGTATTATACGTACTACCATAAACGACATAAATAATAAAACTTATAAAAACAAAATGGGAATTTAAATATGAAAAAGAATATATATATATATGTGTGTGTGTGTGTGTGTGAGAACATAAATTAGGAAAAATCTGAAAGTGGAAATTTTCCATTATAAAAATAGGATATTAAAAAGAAAAGGAAAGCTGGCGAAAGATGCATGGGCCATGTACAAACAGAAGCAAATCCTAACGCGCGCCTCTCCATCACCTACTTTCAACTTACCAGCGATGCCTATTTATTTTTATTTTTATTTTTATTTTTCTTAAGTATGTATATTTTATTTATAGAATTAATTAAGTGTTTTAGTTAAGTAATTAAGTATGATTAATTAAGAATTAAGAAAAATTAAAATAAGGCAGTATTAAATGGAGTTATTGTGGGGCGGGGGGGGGGGTGTGAAGTTTGATAATAAACACGAGACTCGTCTCGTCCTGAAGAAAAGCCAAACCCACGCGACGACGAAGAAGAAGCACAGGCAACAAATACAAAAGAAATAAAGAAATATTCGATTCACTCCCTTCCCTGTTCTATCTATATATCAAACAAAGAAAAGCAAAGAAACAAAGAAAGAAAAAAGAAGCATATCAAAGAAGGCAAAGGCAAAAAGGAGGTGAAATATCGAAAGCAAAGGGTGAAAAAGAAGAGAGAAAATGAAAGGAAGGTTGATTTGGATTATGCGACACCAGGCACCAATCTCTTGTTGAGAGAGCTCGTCATTCATCGTTCTTGATTTGCTAATTGATTCATTGCTTATCTTCTCCAAAGTTTATTGCTTTTCCCTTCACATTATTGCTTTGCTTTAATGGCTGTTCAAGCTCAATACCCTTCGAATGTCCTCCTCTTAAACAGGTTCGTCTTTGCCTCTCCCTATCTCTCTTTCTTTCTCACCCTGTTTATCATTTTTCTTATCTTATTTGTTTTTTTTTCTTGCGTTTGGCTTTTTAGAAGTGGACAAGAGGGGCATGAATTTTCATTGCAGCAACAAGCAGGAGGAGTTTTTCTTGATCAATCCCATATGTTCTTCAACAGTGGAAATAACAATAATAATAATCCACGGAAAAGAGGAAGAGAAGTTGCAGGGGCAGCAATAACAACGCCAATAAATCCATTTTCTTTGCAAATGCAACCGACTCAGTTGATAGACCTTTCCCAACTACATCAACCAAATGTAGTCTCCACCGGCCTCGGCTTATCTTTTAGCGATCAACAGCAAAACTTACAGCAAAATCAGAATCAGAGTTATCAAAACCGACAACAAAATCCTTTTTCCAACTGCACTGTTCTTTTGTCTACAGTGTCCGATGATTTGGCTACTCATATCAAACGCCAGAGAGAAGAATTGGATCAATTTCTTCAAGCCCAGGTACCAGTTTTCTCTTTCTTCGATTAGGTTGCGGTTGATTTTTTTTTTTTTGTTTGGGAAAATGCAATTTTTTTTATTGGTTTAATTGGGTATTTTTATTATAGGGAAAGGAATTAAGGCATGCGTTAGCGGAGAAAAGGAATAGGCACTACCGAGCGCTACTGGCGGCAGCAGAGGAATCGTTGGCGAGGAGGTTAAGAGAGAAAGAAGCGGAAGTAGAGAAAGCAACGCGCCAGAACGCCGAGTTAGAGGCACGCGCCGCTCAACTAAGCGTGGAGGCCCAGGTTTGGCAGGCGAAAGCCCGGGCACAGGAGGCAACGGCGGCTTCATTACAAGCGCAGCTCCAACAAGCTATAATCAGCAGAGGGGTAGCAGTGACACAGGATAGCAGGAGAGGGGAGGAAGAAGGAGCGGAAGGGCAGGCGGAGGACGCCGAGTCGGCATACGTGGACCCGGAACGAATGGTTGCTTCGGGACCGGCTTGCAAGGCGTGTAGGACACGTGTGGCATCGGTGGTGCTGCTGCCGTGTAGGCATTTTTGCCTTTGTCCAGAGTGTGATCGAGTGGCGCAAGCCTGCCCGCTTTGCCTCACCGTCAGGAATTCTAGCGTCGAAGTTTTTCTTTCTTGAGAAAAAAAGGGTAAAAACAATAAAAATAAAAATAACCTTTTGAGTATAATAATAAAATTTACATTTTTCTCAACTTTTTTTTTTTCTAATTTCTTGTTGGGGTCTGATATTTTTGGTTGTTTACCAAAGACCCAGAAATTTATCTTTGCTTCTACTTAGCTCCCCGCTTCCCCTTTTGGGGGTAATGTACATGGAACATGGCCACTTGGGTAGTGGCATTGTCTTTTTTTTTTTTAATTTATTTTTGGAATTTTAAATCATATATATAAATTCTTTGATTAGATAAATATCATTTGGTCTTGATGTTTGAGAGTAAATATTATTAAATATGTTTATAATGTTGATTTACTTAATTGTTTTGCATTGTCCATGAGAGAATGCAATTATTCGAACTTGAATTTTAGTAACATTTACTTTTAAAAAATGATATTTAATGTGTCTGAATTTCAAATCTCACTCTCTTTAATCCTTTCCCTGTTCTTAAATTACCACAAGGCTTTTTCTCAATGTGGGACAAAATGCAAAATAAAATCCAATGTGGCATGTTTAAAGCATTGTCCTGCTGATCTCTAGTCCTTAGACATGTTAAACGTATAGCTTATCATGTTTAGGTTTTTAGTAGTTGTAATTCTTTTCACTGAAAAAAAAAAAAAAGACAATAATTTCATCTGCCTCAATTGTATTTTCTATAAATAGAGATTAAGTGATAATCTAACTTACCCACAATTGTTGCTAATGTTGTTGCAAACTCATGAATTTCATCATGTTTCCTAAGCTTGTTTTCATATGCAGTACTAAAGCCCCAATCGACAGTTAATTCCCAAGCATTACAAGACTCTGCTGAAATATTGAAAGTAATGCAGTTTCTTAAGACTCGAGAACTTGTTTTTTTGCTTAATGGTGCCAGAAAAATGAATTGACAAATTCCTTAAGAATACGAGATTAATCAAAAGATTAGCAACAGTCTCGGGTTGGGAACTCTAAACTTTCTGCTTATTTGGGCACTTTAGTTATTTGGTTGCATAGTTTTGATCTAACATTTTCATGAGTCAATTTTAGCAGTTCTTTTTTTTTTAATGAAACTTCCTATACTGCTTGATGCCAAAACAAGAAATAACACTGTCCAATAATAATCAAAAGGATTAATTAATCAGAACCCAAATGAGGGTAAATGGTTCAAATCTGAAGCACAATCATATGATCCAAGTTGTTAACAGTCAATGTGTGGCTGAGATGCACAATGTCACCATTATAGACATCAACCACCACTATAATGGGTTTTTAATTATTGCCTTTTTGGAGGCAAATCCCTTAAAAACATTCTATCAGTTTTCAAATGAGATCACATGAGAAGAAATTATTTGTCTGCAGTCAGCACTGTAGCTTTTCCAAGAGGGAGGATCTTCAGTTAACATTGATAAATTTACAATATATATATATATATATATATAAACACCCAATTTTTAAAATAGTGATTCAGACCGGCCTAAATAAAATAAATAATACCTAAACCCAGTTTACTTCAAGTCAGATACGCTGTTTGACCTTTGAACATCTCTAAAATGTACAACTCTAGTTTTGCAATCCAACTTTTACAAAATATACGAGCACCCAATTTTCTTGTTCATATGAAGGCGTTTTGAAACTTCAAGTTGAAGTCATTGCATTTGCACCGTTGTGTTTGGATTGGTCTCATGGCAACTACTACTGAAGATGCTGAAACGTTACCACTGGTCCCATAAGGGCAGTGATATATATATATATATATATGCACACACACACATATGGGCATTGGCCACTTTGATTACTAAAAAGTATAGTGTTTCCAAAACACAAAAGATATAGCCTGCAATAATTCAGCAAAAAAGCTGAATCCTTGCTTGATATATAGATGAAAGAATAATGTAATAGAGATTTGAGAAAATCACATGCAACGAATAAAAGAAAGATCTGGTAACTACTTAAAATGAATGGTAACAGCACATCATCAATATTTCCATTTCATTGGGACAGTTTTGGAGACAAAATCCCATGGCTTGTATACATGTCCCTTCTGCATGTTTCATAAAAACCTATTCTCAATTGGTATTTGGGGCTAACTTCACTAAGCAAAAACCTTTTGATGGTTTTTTACCTTTATCACGGATTGAACAGGGCAACGAAATTGGGAAATTTTGCCTCTTTTTCCGTATAACTCAATTATTCAAAAAATATATACATATATATAATGTATGTATATATACCCCGTTAAAGTCTATAGTCACATTGGTTGAGTTTCAAGGTCTACCTGTTTCTCTTTTGAAAAGAGGGTTGGAGGGAATCAGGATTGATTTGTTAGATAATTTTCTTTAATCCAATAATTAGGCGATATCTGGTCCTTTAAATCCGGGAATAGAATTCCAAGATCATGAATGGAGGAATTCTCTCTTTTGCCTTTGAAATTCTTGAAGCTGCTCTCCTTGTAATCTGCTAAACTTATAATGGAAGCAAACTTTCTGCCTTATTATGCCAACTGCTGCATTACAAATTTAACAATACAATTGAAAATCTTGGAATTCAGCTAAAAAGTTTCCTTGAGATCCAAGAGACTATGATAGAGAGGCATTAAAATTGGCATCAAAGAAACTGATCCTTTCAGTCCTTTAGCTTTTGTACTGAAAGCAAATTCTGATTAAAAAAAAAACTGGGAAATTTATTTAGGTAAATCCTTTTTTTATTCTTTTTCTTTCTTTAGTTAAGGCAAATCAGAGTGTGATAAAGCCATATCTTATTTGAATTTAGGTGTGAGTGTACGACATCGGTACGTGTTCGATAACGTTCAATTTTTTTCAAGATTTTTATATATTTGGAGAGTTAACAAAGAATCGTATTCTTATTTTTATGTCCAAATATATGTTGAATATAGATATGGGTAAGTAAGTATTAAAAAAAATATGAGTCGGAGCAACGTAAAGGAGGAAAGTTAATTTGATATCTAGAAAGTAAACCGAAGACTTTATTCTTTGAATATAATAAGCTGTCTGCAGTGGAGATTGGATCACAAGCACATATAGTTACTAGTAATACTATTATTGTGCAACTTTAACTGTGTCTCTAATTTGCAGATAAGCTGGAATCAAATTGAGATCACATGGCCATCACATTGTTTTAAGAACAATCTTGAATTGCTATGTTAGAATTAGACAAACACAAGATTCCTTGCAATCCAGTGAGGATAGAGATTTTCACTTTGTTTAAACAGCTTCTTCTTTACTTTTATTCTTCAAAACCAGACATGGGAAGCCATTTTCTTTCATTTTTTTTCTTGGAAAACTGCATAAGATTCTTTCTCTAAATTAGTCATGAATGGGAGTAGTTCATCCGTAAACTATTAGAAGAAAGAGAAAATAATAATAATGACAACTTTAGTTTGACCAACATATATAAATATATATGGCAACAAATTGAAAAAATACTCTGCCCTTTATTCTTAGCTCTCTCATAATATCAAATTCAAACTCAGAAGATTTCTTAAAGGGTTAAACGTAAGTTTCCAACTTCATATTATTGAAGGATGTCACATTAGACTTCATACTATTGAAGGATTTCTATGTTTTTAGTTGCCCAATAGCATGATTTCCTTTAAATCTCTGGGATATTAAGCTTCAAAATATCTAGAAAATATAAATTTGTCAGTGGTGTTTCAAAATCTAGACCATGCAATCAAAGGGACACTAATTATGATTTGTAAGTCAAAATGATTTTCACCGGTAATGAAATTAAACATACAACATACGAGTCAACTATGCTGTGCATGCTAGATAAATGCTTGAAAGTTATGAATTCGAAAGGGTTTGATAGAGATCGGGGAATGGGGCCACGAGGAGGACAACTAATATTCATAAGAGTAGTGCCCCCATGGAGATGAACCGACAGATGATCTTATAAATTTTTCATGGGACCCAAATAAAGAAAGATAGCGTGCGTGAGTGAGTCATGGAAAAATCACAGCGCTGCTAAATGATATAGACTTGATATAATACACTGTGCCCTTCATTGAGTTTCCCATGAGAGAGAGAGAGAGGGAGGGAGGAAAATGCAGTCCATGAGAGCAAATACATTGCACACTTGCTTTTTTACCCTTTTGTTTTCAATTCAAAATTTTTTGAAGTGGAAGACAGAAAATGTTGTCTCCATCTTCTCTGATTGTTATTATTTCCTCATGAAAAAATCTGTCACACCATTTGTCTGAAACTTCTTTGTCATAAAACTACACTCGTCTCTGATAAATACATACTTTTTTTTATTACTATCTTATTTTTCATTGTAAACTCGTAATAAAACACATAGAAGAATCTTAATTCAGAACAACAATAACATGTTAGGTTTGCTTCTGTTTAACACTCACGAGTTTAGCTATGAAATTGATCATAGCAACTAAAACCAGTACAAGTTGTCTTGCCAATTAAATCCAATGCCATAAGAAGCCCAGTAGCCCAGAGATAAATGCTGTAATAAAGCATCAATGCATGGAAAGAAAAGTGGGGGAGGGTGCCCCTGATATGAGGCGCGAAGATGGATGGCAGTTTGACAAAACAGTGACATGAAAGGTCGATCCTTTCTGATGCATATTTTTGGTACTCTGTATTGCTGACATGCATCCTTTTCAGTACAGATTTTTGGGCTTTTGTTCAATTTTGTTAGGTGTGAGAAACCACATTTCATTTTCCCCAGCTAACACAACTTGTCAACCAATAATAATAACGAAAATGTAGTGGTCATTGACAGTTTTTTTTTTTTTTTGCTGGGGGGGGGGAGGGGAATAAACATACCTATATCAAAATCACAAAGAACAACAATAACTCTATTGAAACTGCATTTGTAATTTTTTTCTTTGAATTCTGGTTTTGAAGACCTTTGAGATTTGAGTCTGACATCATCTGGCTCAGTAAGTTTATAAAAAAAAAAAAAAAATCAGTGAACTCATCAAAACGACAGAACGAGGGTTACAAGTCACTTGAGCAAGGATCAAAGAGTGTTAAGGCCCTGATATTAAGTCCCAAGTGACAATGATGGGGTCGGGGGATCTTTCATAAGTAGTCTCACGGTCACAGGTTCATAGGCATAGCTAGGCAAAATCTCGATTTGGAAACCTCCCCCACCCCCCCCCCCCCAAAAAAAAAAAATAGGAATATCGAGTTTTTCCAGGACTAAGATGCTTAAAAAGTAATGACATCATCTAACATGTTAAAGTGGCTGAAATGGGTGAACTAGGAATAGAATTCATGGTTTGAGTTCTAGTGCATGAACTTCCTTTGTATTCAAAAACTGAACTAAAAACAACCTATTAAATGATCAAATGTGTTATCCGTGTAGAAGCATAACCGTAGTCATGTCTAAACGTGAAAATAATAGCATTCTTGTGCAAGCAACTATGGAGTTTTGGAAGTAATAAAAAAAAGTTCACGAGCAAAATTTAATACATTGGGTAGTTTTGGGTACCCATCAATTGACTGTATATTATCAGATTATTCATTTCATTAAGTACATATCCAAACGTTTGGTTTCAGTGGGTCATGCGTGCTTTTTCCCTCAAATCTATCCTTTAGATGAATTGGAAGAATTTGAATTATTATGGTAATATCAAAAGTTGTTAACCAATGTAATGGCTGCCAGACTGCCAGTGTATGGCTGATTTCATGGTTACGTCTGTTGCCCATTCCTAGCTTTCCAGTAGGGTCTCCATGGACAATTGCTTCGTGCTGATCAAGAAGATAGGGTCATCAGGACAGCAAGGTTCAGGATCTTTTTTATTGCCGGTTCAAGGCTCCATGATCATACAATTTCCTTAAGTTACCTAAATTTGAACGTGAGCGTTGGTTACAATTATATTAAAGTTTTTCCGTACATTTGAGATATTTTTGGAGGATTATTTTCCATGTCAATATCTGGATTTGTGCCAAATAATGGATACTCCTAAAAATAAGAATGGGAGCAATGTAGGAATTCCCTACCTGCGGTACAAGATCAATGATTTTAGGCAATTGATTTTAAACCCAAACTTGAAACGGTAGCTTGGGTTCATGTTTAAGAAACAGTAGGTTCACCGATGGAAATTTTCATTTCCTTTTCTCTTTCACAGTTTTTCCCTGGATTCAAATTTTGTTCATGGTTTCATGGCTTGACCGATCCCTAATTGCAAAGTTTTCATTTAAACTGCAATTCCATCATTCAACAAATTAAAGCAAATTGTACCAGTTTGTTTCAGCAAAAGCAACCACGAAATCACAACCAAAATGAAGCTCATCGTATTTTTCAGAATTGAAATGGAATAAAATTGACAATTCTAGTTTTACCTTTGCAGTACTAAAACAACATTTCAACATCATTTTTTTTTTCTCTTTTGGGGTTTGTTTTTCCTTCGTGGTTCAACAGTAAAAGAAAGATAAATGCATAAATAAAGAAGGAAAAACAAAGTTAATTACTTGGTGAAGTTTCTGCTGTCCTATTCTTTTACCCACTTCAGCAGCAGACACCACCAAAAAAGCGCTAATGAAATTTGGAAAAAGAAGTCATTAAAGGGGAAGCATACCTTTGATTAGATAGGGCTTGAAATTTGTGAAGAAAAAGAAAAACAGTGAACAAAGGCAATTATTCAAATGTCTTTTTTCTAGATTTAGAGAACTTGTTCTTTAAGCTTTTTCTACCTTCAGTTTCCATTAATTTGCAAAGAAGTTTATGTAAATTATTCATTAAAGCTTTTGGTTATGCCAATTAAAACTTGTAAAAGTACTCCCTAACATAAATTCATTTGAAATTTAAGAAAAAGACTGATCAAAAAACTAATTCAGAATTTGAGTAAATTAGTAATTTTTCTTTTCTTCTCTCTTGTTTTGCTTTACTGTTGATTTTGTTAGGTATGAAGAAGCACTTATGTTTCATTGTTTTCCACCATTAAAGCTTACCAATTAAGTTTCAACAACCAACATCAATAACAAAAGTCTGGGCATCCCCCGTATTCTCAAATATCAACGCCCACGGAGGGCAATCACCTTATATCCCCCTATGGTCAAAAGTTGATGTACCCCTCAAAATAATTACCGTTTCTTTCAAACTTTTTTTTTTTATTTTTTCCTTTTTCCACTTTTCAGTTTTCACCGTTTCACCGATATTTTTTTTTTCACTTAGATTAGACTACAACAATGAACTTGATTTACTGTAATAGAAATTTTATTATAATTATATTTTAATATATTACAATAATATAATTATTTAATTTATGAAATATTATTTTGTGAAATAATTTATCACAATTTTATTTTATAAAATTATTAAATAGCTATTTCGTGTCTTCAATTAATTGGCTATTATGATCTGAGGCGGAATAAAAAATTGCTTTAAGGATTTGAATTTTACTAAAAACAAAATTCGAATCTCATAACTATTCGATTCTATTAAGCTAAACTATTGCATATAACTCTTTTATTCCATTTTTGCTCTATTTTTTTCTTGTAGAATAACTACTTCAATTACAGCTCTATTAGATTGTAAAGATTTAATCTAACTTGGATTAAACTATAAAGATTAAACTAAAGATTATGCATTTCTTTTTTTTTTCTGGTGAGGAATCAGTCTAGTTAGTAGGGTCCAGTAGCCAATGTTCGCTGTATCCAGATTTAAAGCCTTGGCGGAAGCCCAGAGTTTTGTTTGGGCTAAAAGACCAGACCATTAGACTTGATTGTCTTGCTCTAGCTGGGTTAAGAACAACTCACAGATATTGGGCTTACGATCGAAAGGTTAATGAAATGGGTTGAATCAAACCGGTTTTAAAACCACATATGATAGAGAAAAGGTTTTTAAAATCCTATTTTCATTTAACTTTGGATTCTACTTTAATGTTATAAAATGTATAAATATAAAATAAATATACGAGTTGTTATTTTCTCTTTGTGTTGATTATGATTTTGAAATTATATTTGACATCGCCGATACGCGTGGTGTCAACAATATTAACTTTTAATTGTCTAATCACATCTAGTAAATGATGTTAAAGTAAAAAGAATATATATAGACTAGATTTAGAATCTAAGATTATTAATCATTCATTCTTTTTGAAAAGCTCCCCCCTCAGATTCGGTAATTGAGAGTTTTACTAACCTTAGCCTAAGCAACGATTTCCTAGTGCTTTAACTTTCACTTTGCACCTTTCCTTTTTTTTTTTTTTTCCGGTGCATAGTACCGCCTACTAAAGTTTGCACCATGATTAAGGCAAAGTGTAAAAAAAAAGAAAAAAATTGAGATAAAAAATTAAAATATAAAATTTAAAGAATTAAAATAAAATTTTTATTATTTTTAACTTAAATAACATCTAAAAACAAAAACAAAAAAAATTGAGGATTTAAGGTGACTTTGCTTCCACTTATATTATATTTAGATTAATTCGATTTATACAATATATGATTCAATTCAATATTTTAAAAAATATATTATATATAAATCATAAATTTTTTTAAAATTTATCCAATTAATTATCATCCTAATAACAACAAAAATAAATTTAAAAAAATCTACTAAGAGTCGTTGAGTTATCTAGAGATTTTAATCAAACACATGCTTTACTCTCATCAGTCGATCGCTATTTTTTATGCCACTAACGATTAAGAATCTCTATTATTCACATATTCTACTAATTAAATAATGGTCCATCTACTAGAAATTTTTATTTGATTTCCATTTAAAAATAATCCCTCTTTTATTAATTCTCTATAATTCATTGCAACAAATTAAAATATCAGAAGAAAACAAAAGAAAAAAGGCAGCTTGGGATGCGATTTTAAAGAACTGCAAAAGCGTACAAAACAAGGGGAATAATTTTTGCAACATATTAAATTAAAAGGAAAACACCGTAAAAAAGTGGGAAATAAAAAAAGAAATAAACAATTACACAAAGAAGAGTGGCTTCCCGTTCCGTAACATGCCCGTGCCAACGAGACACACGTGGGGACCAATTTATTTTTCCACGTGGCTGAATCTGTATTGTTATTGGATGCCTTGTAGTTTGAGCTAGAATCAGGTAACTTACACTTTACTGTACGGTTCAGTGAATTTGATACTTTGATGTGATTAATTGAATGGTATTAATTTATTTAAAGTGAAATATAAAAATATTAATAAATTTTATATTAAATATTAATATAATAAAATTTTTATATTATATAATTTTTATAAATTAAAAAAATTACTCATCAATATCAAATTAGAAGAAATACTATTCATATTCAAAAAATATATATATATTCTCCAATATAATTGGTCTGCATAAATTTAATATTATTTATCTATCTTAAGAATCAATCAAAAAGTTTATTAATTTGATCGAAGGAAATTAATACATACTATTTCTTAGCTCAGCTAACATTTCGGAAGAATCTAGTCATCTAATCAGTTCATAAAAATCTCCGTAAAACAAGGGGCAAAGCTCCTACGACAGCTTCCCCCTCATGTAGTCATCGGCCTTCCCCTGCCCTCGCTTCGTCACTTCTTGCTAAGCATCTTTCGGCGGGGGAAAGGAGACGACTAGTCGCTTCTAGCGAAGCTGCAAGCCTACCTTCTCGAGCCTACTTAAATAGCTTATGCTTACCGAGTTTAATCTACCAAAATAGGGCTTCAGCAGGAAAGCTTTCGAGCTCTTTTTTATGTATGAAAAGAAAACTGATTATGTATTAAAAGGGAATTGGTTATATACTTAGAAGTTAGTACCTTTTTATTTTTAACATAAATTTTTTAAAATATCTTTTATATAAA
Source organism: Adansonia rubrostipa (assembly GCA_038381775.1). Classification (NCBI taxonomy): domain Eukaryota; kingdom Viridiplantae; phylum Streptophyta; class Magnoliopsida; order Malvales; family Malvaceae; genus Adansonia; species Adansonia rubrostipa. The sequence goes on from JBBYHM010000026.1 coordinate 12,105,249, forward strand.
TAAAGTGTACCGTCAAAAATGAATGCAATTAGACCATATAATATGCCAATGAATCGGTCTAATTAAATGTTGCAAAAAGTTATACCATGTCATTAAATTAAAGTTAAACAAGAAAAGAAACACTACACTTTAAAAAAAAAGTCTCGATTAAAATAGAGAGATTATCGAATCAAATAAAAAATTATTCGCTAAAATCAAATAGCATACTCAAACATGTAGCTTTGTACTTTAATACAATTATTTACAATTTTTCATTATGATAAGTTCAAAATGTGAATTATTTATCAATTTTATGTATTATTAATTAAGTTAATTTAAATTGAATTGTAGGAAAATTTTTTAAAAATAAATCTCAATTTATTTATTATTTTATTAATTAATTGTTTTTATTTATTTTAAAAATATATATTTATAAGTTGTCATATTATATATATTAAAATCTCAACAAACCTAATGGAATCGCTATTCGCTATACCTTTTCTAGCCAATATAAGCTGGTACCCAGATGCATGGCCTCTGCAGCTGCCGCATTATCATAAGTCAAGGATCTGGAAGCCTACCTCTGCCACTATCTTCTCCCTCTTCCCCTGCAAAAAATTGGCTCCATTATTTTTTCCCCAAGATTTAATGTCTCATTTCACATTAATTAATAAACTAACCTCGATTCTTTTTTAAGACCTAGTTAATGAATATCTATAAATATGCATTAAATTTTTTATTTTTTAATAAAATTTATATATATAATCAATAATTTTTATGAAATTAAAAATATACTTTAAATTTTCTGCACTTTAGCCAGTGCCATGCATTTGCCTTTTGTTAAAGTTTCGTTGACTTTTTTTTTGGGGTTTGAAATCATTTATTGTATTCATTAGAACACATAGTATGGTCCTAGAGACTAGACAGAAAATTATATTTTTGCTTTGTCAGTTTGAGACCAAAATTACATTAATTTTGTAAATTTCTTAACGTGCCTGAATAAATTATTAACCTATCCATCTATTAGTCACCTAGTTTTAGCGTTAGATATTCGTTTTTAATAGTAATACGTAAGAAAATATTAACAAATATTTAAAACATTTAAAATCGAAACCAGATACACACGATCATAAAAAAAGAAAAAGCATTTGTCTCTGATGCAATCTGAACCGTTATTCTTAGAATTCTCAAATGGCCAAACAGCAACTTGGCGTTGGGGATCGCTGCTTGGCACCCTCAAAATTCAATGTAGCTCTGGTTTGATGGAGTGAGTAACATAATCAACTTTTTTTTTTGTCGCGTTTTGAGGTGCCACGTGGAAGGAAATATGAGACATAGGTGCTGCGGTGGAGAGAATAACTAAGCCACACGTGTACATTTCAAAATCACGGGCAGGTGGTCAATGTCGGTCTGACCGGGAATTTCGGGCAGGAGCTGTGATTGGAGAAACAAAAACCTCGTTATAAGTACCGAGTTAAAGTAATGACCACGTCTTGCGTACAAGTTATTTCGTTAACGGATACGTTAAAATATTTTTAAATTTATTATATATAATAATATATTAGTCAAATATTTTGAAAATAATAAATAAAATTATTAAATATTACATTGAGTAAATATTGTTATAATAAATAATATATTAATTAATTTTAATATTTGTTATCAAAACCCTTACATTTTTTTACCGTTTAAACACTTTTTAATATTTTTATTAAAATTGTTATAAGGTTAAGTGTTAATTATTACATTTAATAAAAATATTAATATAAATAAAAAATAAATTTATTAACAAATCTATTAAGGACACCACAACATTATTATATATGTAATATAATCTTTACTTAATGCATATCAAATGAAAAATAAAATTATTAGAGATCATAATTACCAAGTCTAATCTATACAACAAAGAAACAAATAATTATTGAGTTATTTCACAATTAAGTAACCATTTATTGGAATAAAAAACTGGACTACGTCAACATCCCCAATATTTTGTTTTTGTTCACCTTCACATGCTCTCAACTGTCAAATTCTTTTCCTCTGGGGCTAAGGATGCTCATGACATTGAGATTCGGCTTCTTGGTCTGCATGTGTTCCCCCCCACTGCACCAATAAGAGAGATTGCTCCATATTTAATTATACAAAATAAGAATTTTTTTTTCCCCTTGAGCTTTGATTTTGTACAGAAAATTATGATGAGATGCTGACGTGGTTTAATCACAATCACAATGCTTAACTCACAATAAATAAAATTTTGAATTTTTATTAATTAAATAAATTTGTTTTCAATTATAAATTTATGATTATAAGTAAATCGCGTCAAAATTCTGCAGTAATTCTCACGAAAGTGGATTTTAAGACGTCGAAACTTTTTTAATTCAATTTTATTAAAATATTTATTTTATTGAAAAAATAAAAGTAAAATAGAAAAAAATAAATGCAAAATTATTTAAATAGTATTTTTAAAAACATCTTATTCTATTAATAAAATTTTTAAACTAGAAAATTTTTAATATAAACAAACTTTTAGTATTTATATATTTCTTCAATGTTCTTCGACAAATCTCTATTCAAGAAGGAAAAAAATATAAGAAATAAATGCAACTGCTAAACGGGGAAAAAATGGTAAAATCAACGGCTACCAACTTCCGTTAAAGTCTTATTGGTTGCTCAAGAGGAACCAAATATCTGTTTTACTAGTCTTTGGAGAGACCCACACCAACGTAGAGGAAAAGGGTAAAACCAAATCGTCGTTGGAGGCAGAAGATTATGGTTGGCCGGTGCCGTCGTTGAGTTAACGTACACTGCACGAGCGTAGGGCCTGCCTCGGATATTTAAGTTACAGCATGAGGTGTGGGGCTTCGTGTTTGAAGATCTAGTTACAAATACGAGACTACCCTATTTTCTTCTTCTTTTTTTTTTTTTTTCGCCCATTCATCTTTTCGAAACCACTAATTTGCCATTTCGCTTCATAATTCACCATTAATAATTATAGTTTTATATTTGTGATTATTAAAAATTAAAAATTGATTTTCTTGAAAGATCAAATGTCTGTTAATTTTAATTTAACTCACAATACTAAATTTTATAATTTATTTATTTATCTATGTATATTAGTATTAAATTCAACTCTTTTAACTGGTTTTCATTATTTTTTAAAAGAAATTAACCAAAATGTTTTGATTTTTTTAAAAATTAATTATTGGATTTTTTTTATTTTCATCTTGCTAAAAAAATAAGTTTAGAAAACAACAGCATTTTTTTATCAGTGAATTTTAAACGTTTTTCTCTTTAAATTTAAGCGAAAATCTAATTAATAAAATTAAAAATATAATACTTAATTGGCAACATTTCCATTTCTTTGGCCGTAAAAGAATTAACAATAATCAATTTTCATTTATTTTTAGCAAAATCAATGGCATTATGGTATTTTAAGTCTAAGTGAAGGGCGACAATATCAAAGCGCACGGAACAACCAGCCGGAAATAATTTCGCAGTCGGAGATTGCGGGTATTTTTGAACCAATGGATTCACATGCACGGGTTCCTGTAACCCGCCATTGTTTATAGTCTTTTTCTCAGCAGAGAACAAAGCTTTCCCTATAAAATTCTACCCATCAAAGTATCATTTCTTCACCCACTCATTCCTTTTTTTCTTTCTTTCTTCTCCTTCTTCTTCTTCTTCTTCCTCTTCACTTTACTCTTTACTCTTTACTCTCTTCCTTCAAATACCCCAAAAGACCAGATCTTTTTTTCTAAAAGAACCAAATGGACTCTCGTGCACCTTCAAGGTGGCCTTGTTATGTCGAAGAGGATGATCGATTGGCTTGTATTGCAGATACGAAAGTTGGATATTCAGGAACCCACTACCAGAGTCATAACCAAAATGGGTTTTTTTCAAGACTTCTTTGTTACTCAAGGAGGAGTAGTTTGAGCAATTTGACATCATCATCATCACCTTCTTCTTCTTCTTCAGTTTCTTCTCCAAGGTCTGCCAGATTTGATGATCATCACCCCCATTTCTTGGATGCTTGTTTTCTTTGCAAGAAGCCTCTTGGGGGTAACCGAGACATCTTCATGTACAGGTTAGTCCATATTTTATGAGCATATCTATAAGGTTTAATGTTCTTTTCCAATGAATTTGCTTAGATCAATTAGTTTCAGGCTAAAAAAAGACCAGAGGAAATGCATATTTGCTCATTGAATTTTCTCGTAAGATCCATCAAGCTGCCATTGGCCGATGTTAGATTCAAGAAAAAAGGATTTTACAATAACAAGTTAGTAAAATTTCAACTCTTAGACAACGTAGAAAGAAGATGGTTTCTTTTTTTTCTTTTTTCCTTGAAGTGCATGTCTTGGATAGTTTAATTTCTGAGAAACCAAGATTGGTGTTTGCGGCTTTAAATTTTATAGTAAATATAGATTTGGTTGCTGATTGGTATTTGGTTTTATTATGTTGAAATCTTGTAGAGGGGACACGCCTTTCTGCAGTGAAGAGTGCAGACAAGAACAAATAGAAATGGATGAAGCGAAAGAAAAGAACTGGAACCTTTCTTCCTCAATGAAAGCTTTGAGAAAGAAGGATCAAAGGAAATCTAAATCTCCAAACAAAGCTGAAGACTACCCTTTCCATACGGGCACCGTTGCTGCTGCGTAAAATCACCTCACGATGGATATAAAGAACATATATATATATATATATATGCCATACATAAATAGTTGCAGAAAAAAAGAAAGAGAATGGAGATCCATGAAGAACCTGTTTTGAGGGCTTTTTTTCCCGGGTTTTCTCCCTTTTTTCTTTGAAAAAGGAAATCGTATATACTAGGTTTAACTACGAATGTTATATAGCACTATATGAGAATGTGAGATAGCCTGTATCTACTCTTATGATATGGCTCTTTTTTTGTTAATTAGATTGATTTTTTTTTTTTTTTTTGTACAGATGCCAATGCATCAATGAAGAATGATAAGCGCTTTTTTGTTCTTCTTGGTCTATTTCTGTGCTAATTTCTTTTTATATTTTCAGTATAGCACTAATGTTAATTGTTAAATGAGTGACATAAATGGAACTTACTTAGATAGCCGTTTTCTTCTGTTGATTTTAATTTCATAATAATAAGGTTATTGGTATTGCACTTTCTTTTTCTTGGTTCTTACCTTAAGACTTCTTTATAAGTTAATGAGAATTCTTCTCTTTCTTCTCCTTTTGACGACCTTTGTGACTAAATTGCAGTGCATATTTAGCACATTTTCTACTCTTTTTCTTTGAATGTTCAAGAGGAGGAAAATTGTTTGGATGGTTCAGAGTTCTAAAAACATATAAAATACCAGCAAATATCTGCTTGGGAATTGATGGACTTCAAAATGTTAAGGGTAAAAAAAAGGCCAGAAATGTCGAGAAATATATTGGAAGAAACTTCAAAGTCAGCTAAAAGGATTAAGATTTGAACTAATTCCAGTTTAACGGTAAATGATTAGTATTATTGGGGCAAGATAACAATTCTACGTCGATTAGCTAAGAATATGGATTATGATTTATAAAGTAAGGGCCATCATTTTCTTATTGAGTCAAGGCAACAATCTTACATATATTAGTCAAGGATATGGGCTGTGACTTATAAAGTAAGCGTCACCCTTCTTTTATTAAGGCGTCTTTTTTCAAAGGACAAAACAAATCTTATAGTGAGTGCAATCCAACAATCTTTGCTATGCACTACTCTAAAGGGGACAACATCTTATAACGGGCGCAATCCAATAAAAACATTAACAATGGTGCTGTTTGTGAGAATCGACAAGCCATGGGCCTCGACTTACACCGTGGCAAAGTTGTCAACTCGATCTATAATTTACACAACGACAAACTTCCCAGTCGATCTACGACTTGCATAGTAGTAACTTGTCTGCTTGATCTACGACATAACTTGCCCACTCGACCTATACAGCCCACACCTTTACTTGAGAGTTAGTGTTGGGGCAAGACAATAATCTCATGTCAATTAGTTAAAGATATTGAAGCACTTTCTTTCAAATGATAAAACTGTGAGGATAGCCTGTGCACTGCTTTAAAACGGATAATACCTTATAACGGATACAGTCCGACAATTCTTGCAGCAACAAGTGTCACTATTTTTTATAAAGAACATAAGATTGATCATAATGCTTGTCTTTTTTCCCTCTTGAAATTCAACTCTCTAAAATCTGTTATTTGATGAAATTATTATACTGTTAACGACGAAAGATATTTCATATCAAAGACTTTAATGCTTGTTGAAGCATGTTCAAGCTGTAATAAATCGTTGTTTGGACCTCACAACTTAGGTCAGCCAACATACTGTAGGAACCAGAGATGGGGGGAATAAATGAATTTGAAGTCCAAATTCTATATTTGGATTGAATGATAAGTTTCTAACCACATGGACTTGAATTTGGACCAAATGTAATGGATTTCAAATAAAAACAAGATGCAGCGGTCCAACCAAGATTTCTTTTATTTAAGCTCGAACTATCATTTTATTAATAAAAAATATTTTTATTTAAATTTAATTATAAAAATATAAATATTATTATAATTTTTTTAAATATAAATTTATTATTTATTAAATAGTAAAATTAATTTACAAATTAATTTAAACGTGACCTAAATCAGATTTAAAAAATTAAAAAAAATTTGCGTGTCATGAACATTTTTTATAGAACCTTAGAATTTAGAAATCCATGAGACCAACCCAAACTCATTTTGCTAGTTCTTGGGCCTGGCCTGTTGGACAAATTATGGTTTTACTTTACATGACCATTACTTACTGCCACGTGTCGCTTTGCAGTTCAAGACAAAACTCGTGGTTTCAGGAAAAATCAAAATATATCCGTCACAAAACGTAACGGCAAACGTCAAGCAAGCTTACGTGTCACAACGGGTGGCAGCCACCGCCTTTCTCTCAATGGCACGATAGTAAATCTAAGTAGAATTTGTACCCTCAATTGCAATCAGCTGAGTTGTAAATACCGTAATTTTCGCATCGGGACTTTAACGATCCAATAATCACTTGCCACCTAAACCTGAAAGTCAAAGTCACGCCATTCCTGTTACTTGTAAAAATAACCAACCTATAAATTCACATCAAGATCTGCACAAATCCCAAATTAACGTAGGCCTAACCGTAGACTGTAACTACTCTTCAGCAGTCCAGTCGGTACCTTATAATCAAAAGGCGCTGGCTTGTTCTTGGAGAAAAAGCTTCCCCCTCTTTTTTTGTTTGGTTGTAAAACAGCATTTCTTTTTTGTTCCAGAAAATAGTAAATTATTTCTTCTTTCTTTTCTCAAATTTTACAGTGTTTTACATCTTAGATTCTTGTTCTGATCAGTGTCTTTGTATAAGTCAGATTCAAGAATCCAACAAGTAAGAAGAAAAGAACATCAAAGATGTTGGAGGATCAAGTGGCTTACCTCTTGCAGAGGTATTTGGGTAACTACGTCAGAGGTCTCAATAAAGAGGCTCTTAAGATTAGTGTTTGGCGAGGTATGTGTCATTTTCTTCGCTCTTTTTTTATCTTTTGGGTTATAGACTTGAAATGTCTGCTGTCGATGAAGTTCATTGGCGTTTTTCATGTTTATGCGCTTCGTCTATTGTTTTTACGTATTAATTTGAATTAATTTTGTGATATGCTTTATTTGGCTACTTTGGTAGTTTGGGCTTCTGACTAGGACTGAGGTATGTTTGTGCAGCGTGAATTTAAATAGTAGAGAAAGTGAACATGAGTGAGTGTTTGGAAGCTGGTTTGCGCTGAATTAAATATTATTTGTTGATTTATCTACTTTCTTTCTTGCTTAATCTTTTAACGTGGATTGAAATGTTGATAGAATTCTGACCATTTAGTCTTGGTTCTAAGTGATAAACATGCAGGGCTATCTTAGACTGTTAATCCCATTTTGTTGAATTCATAGGCATGGGGTTATGAGGATGTTTGCCACCATGATTTGATGTCTTCTGCTTTGATGCTTATTATCTACTAATGCGAGTTCCATTATGGGAGTTCCATTTGATTAAAAATCTTTTCTACCCAAATGTTTATAAGGGGGAAAATCCTGAAAAGACTAGAGGACATTGTGGGAAATCTAAGAAAGAAAGAACTTAGAATGCTCAGTAAAAAACATCGGACTGAGGAATTCAGAGCTTCGAGGTTGCTTAAAATAGGATTTGGAGATGCAAAAAGGTTTTAAAATTGATTGGTGAAGGTGGTATGGACCATAATGTTCAAGACTTATCTTTTGAGGATTATGCAATTTATTTATTTGATTAGCGGTTTATGGCAATAAGTCAAGTGTAAGATTTGTTTGTGGCAGTTAGGAGTTGTTAAAGGAATGGGAATAGGCACGGTTTTGCGTCAATTAATCACTATGTATTAATAGGCTAGTTCCCTTGGATTCTGTTGTTTTCTTGGTGTCTTCACCCTTTTTTCCTAATTGTAAAGCAGGTGATGTTGAGCTAACAAACATGCAACTGAAACCCGAGGCGCTTAATGCATTGAAGTTACCAGTGAAGGTCAAGGCAGGTTTTCTTGGATCAGTTAAACTCAAGGTTTGTGGTGTAAACTATTTTTGTCACAAAATTTTGTTGACTTATGGGGCCATGTTCTATGTTCTGAATTTTTGGATTTGCTTGTGGCCGTTCGATAAATTTTAAAATATAGGGGGACAAATTTTACTCCGAATTTCATGAGTGTGAAATTTATGAGGTTCAGCAACTAATAGAGTTATGAAATTATTGTTAAAGTAAAGATGGTTGAGAGGAAGTTGGTGATATGGTGACCGTGTGGCAGTGGTGGCTGGCTGGTGATATACTATGCCTTACATGTGCATGATGGAGTTGAAGTGTAATATAAGAAAACTGTCGTGTTGCATGCTATTGTTGAAGTAAAGATGGTTGAGAGGAAGTTGGTGATATGGTGACCGTGTGGCAGTGGTGGCTGGTTGGTGATATACTATGCCTTACATGTGCATGATGGAGTTGAAGTGTAATATAAGAAAACTGTCGTGTTGCATGCCACTTTTATTTTTAGTAAACATGATGTCTGAGTGGGGAGATGAGATTTGAACCTTGGAATTTACCCTCCTCGAAAGGGCAACAAATTTCAGGCCTAGCTTGAGCTGTTGATGCCACATTTGACTAACATGTATATTTTAGTTCTTATAAAGTTTGTTGCATTCTTATAAAGAACCTATGTTTCCATGCCAACTTCAGGTTCCATGGAGTAGGCTTGGTCAGGATCCAGTTTTGGTATACTTGGATCGAATTTTTCTATTAGCTGAACCTGCAACCTTAGTTGAAGGTTGTAGTGAGGATGCTATCCAAGAAGCTAAGAAAAGACGCGTACGGGTAAGACCGGGTGAGCAGTGTGTCTGCTAATGTTGTTAACCATATAAAATGTGGTTGAATATTGAATTTATATTTTAATCAGTCTACTCTCTGTTGCTGATGATAGGAAATGGAAATGAAATTGTTGGAGAGGATGCATCATTTGAAGTCTGAAATGGTATTTTAATGAGATTGTCTTTTGAAATATTGATTGACATCATCTAGTCATGGTTCTTCACATTGTTATGTGCTTGAACAGTTAGGTTTTTTACCTTTTTAGATTTTCATTTACCATAAATTAGCTTTTCTTCTCATGATCCTTGATCTTTGTCGCTTTATGGGTTGTCATTCCCCTTTATGATACTTGAACTTCTATGGTCTTAAGACGTTTCGGTGTCTACAAATATTTTCAATCATTAGAACCTACTGGTTCTATGAGTTAGGGTAGACCAAAAGGAATGTTTTATCTTCTGTATTGAGAGCACTATATTTCACTCCCTTTTTCTTAATTCTGCATTTAGCTTCTGAAATTTGCCAATATTTATTGTGGATAAGTCAAAAAGTGTTGTTGCTTTTGGTAGTTCCTTTCGTGGACTTCATATTTGGTTGCTGATTATCATATAAATGTACCTTTTTGTTTGAAGAATAAATCATGGCTGGGATCCCTTATCAGCACAATAATTGGAAACTTGAAGCTCTCAATTTCAAATATTCACATCAGATATGAGGATCTTGAGAGGTAAAGTAAGCCCTAATGGTTGATGTCGTATGTTTTTAAGCAAGCCACGTGGAAAGTACTAAGGTGATTTTTTGCTCCTTTCCTTTTTAGCAATCCTGGCCACCCTTTTGCAGCTGGCCTTACATTGGAGAAACTCTCAGCTGTAACAGTTGATGACAGTGGGAAGGAGACTTTTGTTACTGGTGGTGCACTGGATCGTATACAGAAGGTTCCTCTTTTTAGCAAAATATCAAACTTGACTTTTCATTGTTTCAATCACTTTTGATGCAGAGAAGCTTACTGAAACATTGATCATCATAAAAAGACATTGTGTCAGATTGTTTCATCATGAATATATTCTCCATACTTGTGGGAAAGAAATTTGTTTGTTGTTTGATTGCTTGTTGATGCTTCACATTTTTAGCAAATCAGATTTAAAATTCTTTCGTGAGCACAGAACTATAAGCTAGTAGACTTTGTATTTATAAAGTTTGTTTACCATTTAATATGTCATTTACCATTTAAATTGGCTATTGGTCGGGTCCCCTATGGAACCATTTGATGCTGTTGTCCTAATTTTCATGGCTGTTAACCACTTCTGGCAAAGGCATTATCAGTCGTTACAATTAGATCATCACACCACTATAACCTCTGGAGCTGTTTTATGCACGCTACTGCTTTTCAGAGACTCTCTCATGCTTTTGATTCCCTGCTTCATATTCCTTTCCTTCCCACCCATTATTTTACTTATTATCTATGATGACCCTTTTATGTTTTTATTGCTGCTGTTTATAGTCCGTTGAACTGGATCGAATTGCTTTGTATTTGGATTCTGATATATTACCATGGCATATCAATAAGCTGTGGGAGGATTTGCTTCCTTCTGAGTGGATTCAGGTATTCCCCTTGAACTTCTTGAATTTAATATGTATATCCATATCTGATCATTAGCACTTTCCTCAGTTCTCAACCAAGATTATCCTTGTTTCTGTTGAACTACAGGTTTTCAGATTTGGTACAAAAGATGGCAGACCGGCTGATCATCCTATAGAAGAGCACACCTATATACTGCAACCAGTGACTGGGAATGCAAAGTACTTGAAGCTTCGACAAAATGAATCTTCTGACATCGCCGAGCCTCTCCAGAAAGGAGCAGTGAGCTTGGATGATGTGACTCTTTGTTTGTCAAAGGTTATTTCTAGAGTTTCTACCTTAGAAGTGCTTTGATTCTTGATTGTAGGTTTTAATAGTTTTACTGTCTTTGTAAATGCAGGATGCATACAGGGATATTTTAAGATTGGCTGACAACTTCACTGCCTTCAATCAGAGGTTAAAATATGCCCATTACCGTCCAACTGTCCCTTTGAAGTCAGATCCAAGGTCTTGGTGGAAGTATGCTTACAAAGTTGTTTCTGATCAGATGAAGAAGGCTAGGTACCTAAATAAGTTATTTCTGTTTCTTGCATACCTGTAATCTCTATCATCTGGGAAACTTTCTTCAAACTCAGTCTTGATTTTTGGCTTTTGTCTGAACATAATTCAGTTTGATAGTTTTTTGTTTCTGGTTTTGCATTGTCTAAGAACGTAGTTGTTGTGGCAGTGGGAAATTGTCTTGGGAGCAGGTTTTGAGATATACAAGGTTGCGGAAGAAATATTTATCCCTATATGTATCCTTGCTTAAATCTGATGTGAATCGGCCAGTAGTTGATGACAATAAAGAAATTGAAGAGCTTGATCGTGGACTTGATATCGAACTTATACTGCAATGGAGGTATTGTGTTTTGTTTAACTATGTCATACAATTAGCTATCAGTATGACTTTTGGTTTTGGCGTTGGTCTTATATCTTGTTATAATCTCTGACAATTAATAGAGCTATTTAACTATGTACAATATTTGGTTCATTCCTCCTCTCCTTTGGCTAGTTGCTCTTTTCACAAATGTACTTTTTATTCCCTTGGACTTGTTTGCTCCTGGATTTAACTACTACCTCCTAAGTAGGTTTCCCCCATCACATTGAATAATATCATTTGCATTCTGATTGCATGGTTGGCTTAATCCTAAACTTGCTCCATTATTTTGTTTCCCAAAAATTTTTAGGAATCTAACTTCAGTCTGCATAATGATTATAATTTCTTGAAACTTTAGCGGTTTCAATCGAGTGGCATTTCTGTGTTGATAACTTCTATTTTATTCTGTTATTGTGCAGAATGTTGGCGCACAAGTTTGTTGAACAGTCAATGGAATCAGAAAACTACTTGAAGCAGCAGAAAGCTAAACAATCATGGTGGTCGTTTGGATGGTAAGTGCGTATGTGGAGAAATCTTCGTTTTTTTTAACAAATAACCTCTCATGATGCTGTAGAATTTACAGTTTCACTGAATCATTTATAATTTCAGGGCCAGTCAATCTCTTAAAGACGACAGTGAATCATTCAATTTCAGTGAAGAGGACTGGGAGCAGTTAAACAAAATCATAGGGTATAAGGAAGAAGATGATGGGCAGTCACTTATGATTAATGAAAAACCTGATATTCTTCAGACTTCTTTGGAAATTCATATGAAACGTAATGCTTCAAAGCTTCTGGATGGGGCCCATGCATGTCTTGCTGAGTTATCATGTGAAGGCCTTGATTGCTCCATTAAGCTTTATCCGGAGACGAAAGTCTTTGATGTTAAACTGGGGTCATATCAATTATCATCTCCTAACGGTCTTCTTGCTGAGGTTTATTTCCTTTTGCATTCTTCAAAATTGCTTCTTTGATTGGTTAAATTGGTCTTGTTGCTGAGGTCTCATTTACTCATATTTTAAAATTGGTTTTTTGATTGTTTACATTTTTTGCCCAATGGTGGTGGACCTTAATTCTACCATTCTTCATGCAGAGTGCGAGTACATCCGACTCTTTAGTTGCTGTCTTCTGCTATAAGCCGTTTGATGTCAAAGTAGACTGGAGCATGATTGCTAAAGCTTCTCCATGTTATGTGACTGTATGCAGTTATTCCCATCTCTTGACTTGTAATTCCTATGCACAATATGCTGATTTGTTGATTTGTTATTCAATGTCTTTGGACAGTATCTGAAGGATTCCCTCAACGAAGTTATCAAATTTTTTGAAAGCAATGTAGCTATCAGTCAGACAATTGCAGTGGAAACTGCTACTGCAGTACAGGTTTTGTGATGTTTATGCTATCTTTTTAATTCTATTGAAGAGTATTTTTGGTAGCTCAAGTCACTGGTAAAAAGGTTTCTGAATGTTGAATCCTTTAGTGTATCAATTTGCCTACAGCTTATAGTATGGGAAGCTACATAATAATGTGCATTTTTTTCATATGAAATTAATAAAAGCAACTAGAGTTGTGAGGCACATTCTCTAAATAACTTTGCTGAACAAATTGGGTTAAAAATGAATTTGTTAACATAAATCTCTCATGTACCACCAGTAAGAATAAAGTTTATCTTGGTTTTATATGCTCTCTTCTTTCAGAAGTTACTACTACTAACATATTGCTAGTGATGATTGTTTTGCTAATGCTGTATTAATTGATCTTTAGATGACAATTGATGGAGTCAAACGGTCTGCTCAGCAACAAGTGCACAGGGCTTTGAAGGACCATGCCAGGTTTGTTACCTTCTTTAGATTGAAAGTTGCACCAGTGACATATTTTTGGTGGTCAGGAAAGATTCTTTATCTTGGAACAATTGCTGGGATATTGTGTCCGCTTTGTTCTTCTCGACTTAGTGTTTTGACATTTATCTCTGCAGCTGCTTAGCATCTGCAGTGGTTGTTCTCATATCATAGCTACTTAAATTATGTTTGTCGATGCCAGCCAGAACCATAATTCCTTCATGAGCCTTTGACGAGAGGTTAAGAGTACATATAAAACAAACTTGCTGTTAATTTGGATCTGGTTCCACTTTGCTTTACTTGGTATAGTAATAATGGATTCACCTAACCGGTATTGATTGCTCATCTTTCATTTTCATTGTCATATTTCATTTGAATACACTTTTCTAGGTATGTAAGCTGCAGTCTTCAGATGTGGCTTTTTGAGTGATATAGCTTTGACCTTGTTTGGCTCTTAGATATCATGTTCTTAGAACTGATTTGGTTTATTTGATCAAATATTCATCACAATAACTTAACAAGAAAATTATTTGAATAAGTTAATATTCTGAAACACCTATCTTTTAACCGTCCGTAGGTTTCTGCTGGACTTGGATATTGCGGCTCCTAAGATTACAATTCCAACTGAATTTCGACCCGACAACAAGCATTCAACAAAACTTCTTCTCGATTTGGGAAATTTGGTCATTCGTACACAGGTTAGCTGATGAAGACAGGTCCCATCTTAATTACTTAATCTGAAATGCATCATATATATGGAATTTGCTGAATATCTGCAGGATGACTATGCACGCGCATCTTCTGAGGAGCTGGATTTGTATTTGCAGTTTGATTTGGTTTTAAGTGATGTATCTGCTCTTTTGGTTGATGGTGATTACCACTGGAGCCAGGCATCTCTAAAGAAGTCTGCAGTTTCTACCAACATTGATGGTGTTACTTTCTTGCCTGTTATTGACAAATGTGGGGTAATCTTAAAGCTTCAGCAGGTAAAGTTGTAGACAATTTCCCTTAAAAGTTGTTGTAGTTTGTTGTGTGTTTTAAGGTCAATTGTTTTGTCACGCGCAGATTCGCTTCGAGAACCCATCATACCCATCAACAAGACTTGCTATGCAGTTACCGTCATTAGGTTTTCACTTTTCTCCTGCTCGGTACCATAGATTGATGCGGGTAATTAAAACCCTTCAAGAGGATGACAATGATAGTTCAGATATCTTTCGCCCTTGGAATCAAGCTGACTTTGAGGGTTGGTTGTCTGTTCTTAGTAGGAAGGTCTCTCTCCCATCTCTCTCTCATTTATATAGATATACACATACATGTTGTCAGTTTCTGTTCTTCCCCCCCCCCCTCATCCCCAAGTTTTATGTTATAGGGTGTGGGAAACAGGGAAGCTGTGTGGCAGCGGAGATACTTGTGCTTAGTAGGGCCTTTTCTGTATGTACTTGAAAGTCCTGGTTCTAAGTCATACAAACAGTATATCAGGTTTGGTCACCAACTTCTCCAAATTGATTTTCCAATGGGATGATCATCTTATATTGCATGAATGTGTATCTTCGAGATTTAGGAGATATGAAAAAGTTAAAAGGATGATCATCTAAGATAACTTGATATATGTTATTAGGCTTTAGAAGGTATGAATGAAGATTACATCTAAGCTGAGATGCTTGGCCATCACTTTAAATTTTTGAAATTTATAAGAATTTTATTTCTTTAGTTGAAAGCTTGAAGTTTAGTCAAATTTATTCATTTAACTTTCAAACACCCTTTTTTTTTTTTACTTGTAGCTTCTTTAAAACGGCTTCTTCACTAATGATTATTACATACACGGTAAAATCTCTTTTTAGTCGATTATATTAGATACCTATTGTGAGAATTGTGGAGTGTGGACAAAACTCCATCTCGTGTAATCCATGTTGGGCTGATATGCAGTTGATGAGGATGGATATATTCAAATGAGGCTGGATATGCCTACAAACGTTGCATTTTTATGATGGCTAAGATCCTGGAGGACTTCTTGCTTGTTCAAGAGTCACCCCGGCTACTTTACTTTATGATATAGTATTCCTGATTCATGCAGTCTTCTAATATCTACTTGAAGTTTCTAAGTTTATGTCCTGATTTCTTGCTCTGTAGCTTGAGAGGAAAACAAGCGTATCCGGTTCCAGCAGAGTTGGTTGGTGATGTGGACTTTATATTGGCTATTTGTGATGCTGCACGGTCAAGTAGCAAGACTGTAAGAGCATTTCAGTTTTTAAAATACTAAGGAATTTAGTGAGACTGTATCTTGAATCTGTTTCTTGTTCAAATGTGATTTCCGCCCAACTATTGCTTTATTTGTGTTATTTTTCTTACTAGGTGGTGGAAGATGTGAATGCACTAATATTACAGTGTGATAATGATGATTCAAGGAAAGCATGGCAAAGCCGCCTTCAGGGAGCTATATATCATGCTTCGGTAGGTCCTTGGTCACAAATTCTCAAAGAGTTCTTGGTAGAATCTTTAATTGATATTAAATAGGCAAACTAATTAGTTCGACTGGGATCCTAAAACCGTTAAAACTAGGAGAAACCCAATTCCTGCTAAATAAATCTACTGAAATAGCACTAGGGCACTGGAATTGTGAAAATTATTGTTCTGCCTTTGCACATAAAAATAGCCTGGACTGTGTAGGATGAAGTCCTAAATTGCTAGTAATGAAATTAGAAATATGGAAGTGATAAGGTTTCTTCTAGCACGCTTATCGCATTCTTTTGGTACAATGCTAAGCCACTGTAGTGGGCTTTATTAAATCAGGGGCATCAAGAAGGCGAGAACATTTTAGTTGTTAAAAAGGAAGGATTTTATGTGGTTCATAGAATTTTCTGATGTAAAGGAAGAAAACTATTCTAAATAATAATCTCTCTGCAGGCTTCTGCACCTATTACTAGTCTATCTGAAACTTCATCGGACTCGGAAACAGAACCTAATGACAAGCGTGATACAACTGATTTAGCAAAGATAGAGAGTGTTTTTATAACTGGTGTTCTTGATGAGCTAAAGATCAGTTTTAGCTATAATCATCAGGTAAGCCTGGACTGTTTTGTCATGAAATGCAACTAAAGTTGAACTGCTTAGGAATTTGACTTATTTGCCTGTCTTTTCTAGCATGAGCGGAGTTTCATTAAGGTGCTTCTTGCCGAAGAGTATCCGCTATTTGAATTCCGAGCAATAGGTGGTCAGGTAAGGTTAACATTATTATGTTTATGTCATTCTATTTGTTTGGATCTAATAAGTTTTTATCTTTTTCAAAACAGGTTGAGCTTTCAATAAAGGGGAATGATATGTTCATTGGCACCGTGCTGAAA
Organism: Adansonia rubrostipa; assembly: GCA_038381775.1. NCBI lineage: Eukaryota > Viridiplantae > Streptophyta > Magnoliopsida > Malvales > Malvaceae > Adansonia > Adansonia rubrostipa. The sequence continues at coordinate 12,122,269 of JBBYHM010000026.1, forward strand.
TCTTTGGAAATTGAAGATCTGATTAGCTGCAATATTTTGTCTCAACCTTGCTACTTGGCTAGATCTTTTATACGAAGTACAGATGCAAATTCATTATTGGATGATTCTGGGAATGATTTGTCCCCAAGCGAAGGAGATGATAAATTTTATGAAGCCTCTGAAAATTTGGCTGATTCTGTCGAGTGCACAACACCCACACCTCGAAAAGCATCTGAATTAGTTAGTTTGCAAAAATTTCTCTCATCGGAAAAAACCTCATACAGGACTCAGAGTTTTAGTCGCATCAGTGGTTTACTACCTGATGACAAACTTCTTGTGAGAAGGGAGGATATTGAACTGAGTGACACATTAGATAGTTTTGTAAAAGCACAAATAGTTATTTATGACCGGAACTCGCCTCTATACAACAATATTGACATGACGGTGGGTTCCAGTCAGGGTTTGAAGTAGACTTCAGTCATCCTCTTCCTTATTATCATCTTTTATATTCCATTGAAGTAATAATATGTTGTTTTCAGGTTGCCGTGACTCTGGCTACATTGTCATTTTTCTGTCGTAGACCAACAATCCTTGCCATTATGGAATTTGCTAATGCTGTTACTATTGAGGATGAAAGCTGTGAGTCTTTTAGTGATAATTCATCTGCAGTTGGTGTGAAAAATGATATTTTCAGTGAAGATCCTGCTGACCATCTAAAGTCAACCAGCATTGAGGAGCCTGTGGTCAAAGGTCTGCTAGGAAAAGGGAAATCAAGAACGATTTTCAATTTAACATTACATATGGCTCATGCTCAGATTCTGCTGATGAATGAAAATGAAACTAAGCTCGCCACTTTGTCTCAAGAAAATCTGCTTACAGATATAAAGGTCTGCTTTAGCTGTTTCACACCTTGCCCTTTCTCTCAGTCTTTATTTTTAATTCCTTCTCTTTTCTCATCTCAATCTCTGCATTTTCTTTTCGAAACTCAATTACCTTTTCTTGAATTTTTGAGGTTCACGATTTTAAAGTTTAAAGGTCTTCTTTTGTTTGAAGGTGTTCCCATCCTCTTTCAGTATAAATGCAGCATTGGGAAATCTGAGAATAAGTGATGACAGCCTCCCTAGCAACCATATGTATTTCTGGATCTGTGATATGAGAGATCCTGGAGGCACTTCATTTGTTGAGGTATTTAATTTTGCTATAACGTGCAAAGAAAATTCTTCATTTGTTAGATTTGTGGATGTGTTGCTCAAGTTTACTACTAGATGGTTTGTCTTTTCAAGTGTATCTAGTTTTGTTTGGAGTTTCCTTAAACAATGGAAACACCAACATGTGTACTTTTAACATCTTACTCATTGGTGTATTTCTCTGAGTTTATTTTATAGTATTACAAAATTTAATCATTTTATTTTGGCTGGTGTGCAGCTCGTTTTTACTTCATTCAGCATTGACGATGAAGATTATGAAGGTTATGAATATAGCCTGTTTGGCCAACTTTCTGAAGTACGCGTTGTTTACTTGAATCGCTTTGTGCAGGAGGTAACATAACTTTTAATTATTTGTAATTACCTACTGGAGTTTTTGTTTATTCTCATGTATTTCAAATTTGATAATGTAGGTTATTAGTTATTTTATGGGTCTTGTCCCCAAGGATTCAAAAGGAGTTGTCAAATTGAAAGATCAAGTTACAAACTCAGAGAAGTGGTTCACGACTAGTGAAATTGAAGGATCACCTGCCTTAAAGTTGGATCTTTCACTTCGGAAACCTATAATTCTGATGCCTCGCAGAACAGACAGCCTTGAGTGCGTTAATACTGGAATATAGCTTTAATGCATTTTAATTTCCATAATTGGTTTTCTGCCTATTTTCTGCCTATGTGAGCTATCTTTATGTTTGTTAGTAATCATGACGTGTTAATATTAACTGCTTTAATTTTCTTTGACAGTTATTTGAAGCTTGATGTTGTTCATATTACGGTGCAGAATACCTTCCAATGGTTCTCTGGCAGTAAAAGTGACTTGAATGCTGTCCATTTTGAAATAATGACAATTCTGGTGAGGATTATAACTAGATTGTCAATTAATAATTAGGCCAGCTTGGTAGATCTAAGAAATTAGAATAAGAGTGGCATAAATGAATTTATGGTTTCTCCCTTCTATAACTTATATATTTTGAACTCTCCTTTAAGCTATCATCTGTTTGAGGCTTTTGTTTCAACATTTTCTTTAGAAGTAGTGTAGTTTTTGCCACATATTATTATATAAAAAGGGATAATCAAATATATTTGACTCTATATTGTTAATTTTGATGAGTAATGATACACATCCCACCATTTTTTGTCTTAGTACTCCCTTCTTGGCATTAATTTATTGAATAAATTCAAGGTCGGTTACGAATTTCATAAATAAGATATTTCTATTTGGATCAATAAATTATTACTACATCAGATGGGACAAATCTTTTGTGATGAATAACATAATTGAACTCTGAATCTGGTTAACTTCATCATTCACCTGCTTTTTCCTCCCTCCTTTTCTTTAATGGGATGCAGGTTGAGGACATCAATTTAAATGTTGGTACTGAATCAGATTTAAGTGAAAGTATTGTTAAGGATGTCAAAGGGGTTTCTATTGTCATCCGGAGGTCCCTTCGAGACTTGATGCATCAAGCACCGAGTATTGAAGCTGCCATCAAGGTAATGGACTGTTTGTTTATTGGGACTGGTACATCAAGCAAAACCCTCTAAGGTCTTATTGCCACTTTATGAAGTGAAATGTTGAGGTATAGTTTATTTGACATGTTTTTTCAGATAGAGGAATTGAAAGCAGAGTTGTCAAACAGGGAGTACATGATTGTTACGGAATGCGCCCAGTCTAATATATCTGAGACCCCACATACAGTGCCACCATTAAGCAGCGATTTTCTGACATCATCAATAGATGTTGTAGAAGATGTTATTCCTCAGAATATGGTTGGTGTTGAGCTTACAACTCCAAATGGTGAAACTTGGACCGTCATGAAAGTTTCAGTTGTCATCAATCTTGTTGAATTGGGCTTATATATTGGGGAGGAATGGCGTTCACCTCTGGCCAATGTGCAGGTAAATTTCTTTTCTGTACATTTGTTTGTTACAGACTGTGTAGCTATTATTTCATTTATTCTGACGAATGGTTTGAGGTAGCATATCAAGTCTTCCAAAGTGAATCCAGACTGCCTGCTTTTTAAGTTAATTGTTCCTGGCATAGTAAATTTCATGCGCGTCCAAGCCCTTAATTATTTTTTGCTCTTTGTTATGCAGGCAAGTGGTGCCTGGCTTCTGTACACGTCTGATACATTAGGTGAAGGTTTTCTCTCAGCAAGTCTTAAGGGTTTCACTGTGATAGATAATCGTGTGGGAACTGAAGAAGAGTTTAAGTTGGCAATAGGGATGCCTAAGAACCCTTTAGGTTCTGTTGCTGATAGCAACGACCAGCTCATATCTAATGCAGATGTTACAAAAGAGGATAATATCAAACCATTTCCTACGATGCTTCTTCTTGATGCAAAACTTGGTCAATTCTCAACATCTCTTTCAGTTTGTGTCCAGAGGCCACAACTGCTTGTAGCACTTGATTTTCTGCTGGCGCTTGTTGAGTTTTTTATTCCAACAGTGGGCAGTATGCTGACAAATGAAGAAGATAAGAAGTCCTTACATATGGTAGATGCAATTATTCTGGATAAGTCAACATACACACAACCATCTGCTGAGTTCTCACTTTCTCCTGTGAAACCTTTAATTGCTGATGATGAAAAGTTCGATCATTTTATTTATGATGGTAATGGTGGAATATTGCATTTAAAAGATAGGGAAGGAGTTGATCTTTCTGCACCTAGTAATGAAGCTATTATATATGTGGGGACTGGGAAGAAGTTGCAATTCAAGAATGTTCTTATCAAGGTATAAGTTTTAAACACATCTTATTTTGCTGACCTAATGAATCAACATGTTTTGTGAGTATGGGCTTTGTTCATAGCTGCTGTTTATCTTGGTGCAGAATGGGCATTATTTAGATTCATGCGTTTCACTGGGAACCAACAGTAGCTACTCGGCTTCGAAGGATGATCTGGTCTACTTAGAGGGAGGAGATGAAGGTTCGCAAGGGGATACTTCTAGGGAAAATGCTAATCATATGGCACCTCAAAGTGCTGTGGTTGACAGATCTACAGAGTTTATCATCGAGTTTCAGGTTGCTTGTTTGTTTTCTTTTCTTTTTTTGTTTTCTTTTGTTATTTACATTTTGGATTTTCTTTTGGGTTTATTATTGTTTGTTCCTAAATTTGGCTAGTTATTTGAGGTGTGTTTTAGTCAATGATCTGCTGGGAAACTGTAAGGATATGTATATATGCAAGGATTGTAAAAAGTAGGACAGCAATTTGGATGTCATATATTTGGAAGTTGGGTGGTAGAAGAGCTACTTGTGTCCGCTTTAGTGGTGAGGATGAAGTTGGGTTTGGATGGAGAGATCCTAGGTTTTGAGCCATAACGCTTTCTCTTTTCACCCAAAAAAAGGGTGTGGTAGAAATCATATGAGATATAACTGGTCTTGATGTATTTCCAGATGCTTGTCTGCTAAAGTTTCAAAAATTGCCAAAACATCTAACAATGTTTGAGCCCCTAGGGCTTTAAGTGTGTATAGATTAGTAACTTATTGGTTTCAATTTGATTAATTTGAGTACTAATTTTTAATTTCTTTTTTAAAAGTATTGGTAATATATTTGTATTTTTTACAACAGATTTTGTATTACAATTCATATACTTAACCAGTTTTTATTTTTTCCTTTTAAGAAATAAGAAATTGTTGGCATCAACAAACGTACTATTTTTATTCTTCTTTCAAAAAAAAATTCTCATAAACTCGTTGAAAAAAGGAAGTGGTGAAAATAAGCATATGTCTTTATATTTATTGTTTGATAATGTTTTTTCTTCATTTTATTTCATTCAGACTTAAATATGTTATTAGGTATGAATCTTTGTAGTTCTATAAATGCTGTCTTGATGTTTGTATACTCTATGCAAATGATGTCAAGACTTCCAGTGGAGTAATAATATGTTATTGTGCCTCATGCTTATATATGCTAACATATTTTATTCTAAATGTGACATAATTACTATCTGCTATGGTTGATGTAAAAAATGCCCTGCAACCATTACTTTTGACATTCAGTCTAAGTGTGGTGTTTACAATTTCTTATATCCCCCATTAACAATTTGTCCTTTTGCAGGCAGTTGGTCCAGAACTGACCTTTTATAATGCATCAAAAGATGTGGGGGAATCTTCAATCTTGTCTAACAAACTTCTGCATGCTCAGTTGGATGCTTTTGGAAGGTGCTTATTTTTTGACTTTTGTCATCATCGATTACAATTCTTGATATGAATCTGGAAAATATTTTTATGCTCATGTTTCTTGCTTTTCAATAGGGACTGCTTTTTCATACTCTTCGTAGATTTTGTTTATATTCAGAACTATAGTGCATATCTACTGTTTCTTATTTGATACCATTTTTTTACGAAAATTATGTTAAATCCCTTGATTCTCAGAAGATAATGCAAACTAATAGCATCATTGTAGTATGATTTGTTTGTAAATTTTGCAGCCGGATAATTCATGAGCAAAACCATTGTTTTATGGTTGTAAGCACTTCTTAAATTGGTCAGATGTCAAAATAGAATTTGTTGTTTCCTTTAAAATTAAAATGTAAAGTGGTCAGATGTTAGATTTTTATCTCGGTTGTGTATCTTGCTTCTCAAGAGGGACCCCTTTTTCATATTCTTCATAGATTTGTTTATATTTTGAAATTCAGTATATATCCATTGTTCTTCTTTGTTGCCATTTTTATGCCCATGTTTCTTGCTTTTTAATAGGGACTGCTTTTTCATGCTCTTCGTATTCTTAACTGTAGTGCATATCTAATGTTCCTATTTGATACCATTTTTTCACGTAAATTGTGTTAAATTCCTTGATTCTTAGAAGAAATGCAAACTACTAACATCATTGTTGTATGATTTGTGTATAAATTTTGCAGCAGGATAATTCATGGGCAAAACCATTGTATGGTTGTAAGCACTTCTTAAAGTGGTCAGATGTCAAAATAGAATTAGTTGTTTCCTTTAACATCAGAATCTAAAGTGGTCAGATGTTAAATTTTAAATCTCGGTCGTGTATCTTGCTTCTCAAGAGGGACCACTTTTTCATATTCTTCATAGATTTGTTTATATTTGGAAATTCAATATTTATCCTTTGTTCTTATTTGTTGCCATTTTTCAAATAAGTTATGTTAGATCCTTAATTCTCATAAGATTTGTGAACTAATAGCATCATTGTTGTATGACTTGTGTTATACAAAATTTGCAGCTGGATAATTTCATGATCAAAATCGTTTTTTTGCCTGTAAGCACTTTTAAAGCGGTCAGATGCCAAATAGAATTTGTTGTTTCCTTCAACATCAGAAAGTAGACCTGTAGCCATAAATACCCCTGCAACCTTTGTATATATAATGCTGCCTGGTATAGAAATGAGGCTTTAACTTGTGATGACCTCTTGACAATACGAGTAATACAGTTGATGTTCTGATAGCGGCATGTTTCTTCAGGCTTGTTATGAAAGGTGATACTGTTGAGATGACTGCAAATGCCCTTGGCTTGACGATGGAGAGTAATGGAATCAGAATTTTGGAGCCTTTTGACACCTCCATTAAGTATTCAAAGGCTTCTGGAAAGACGAATATACATTTATCTGTGTCGGACATATTCATGAATTTTTCATTCAGCATCCTGAGACTGTTTTTAGCCGTTGAAGAAGATATTTTGGCCTTTCTGAGGAGAACATCAAAGGAATTGACTGTTGATTGTTCTCAGTTTGATAGAGTCGGAACAATTAGAAGTATGCCTAACTTTTTCTTTTTTTTTTCCCAAAAAAATCCAATGTTGGAGGAAATGAATTTGTTTGAAGTTTCACATGGTTGACTTACACCAATAGCGTGCTTTACAGATCCCAACAGTGACCTGATATATGCCTTTTGGAGAGCTCATGCGCCAGTGGGTTTTGCAGTTCTTGGTGACTATTTGACACCATTGTCGGTGGACTCTTGACTATGCCTTTGTTTGAAAGTTGTTCTACTTATTCCTGTACTTGATACTGGTCTTCACTTGACAGGGACAAACCACCTACAAAAGGGGTTCTTGCTGTAAACACCAACTATGTGCGGGTCAAGAGACCCATATCTTTTACACGAATTTGGCCACCTTTAGATTCTGGAGGCATCTCTGATGAAATTAAAGTTATTTCCAAAGCATTGTCAAATGGTGTGCTCGGTGAGGGAGAAAGCAGATGTTCTGTTTGGTTCCCTGAAGCTCCTGAAGGTTACGTTGCATTAGGTTGTGTGGTTTCCCCTGGGAAGTTGCAACCATCTCTCTCATCTACTTTCTGCATCTTGGCTTCTTGTGTTTCTCCTTGTTCACTTCGGGACTGCATTACCATTAGTGATACCGATAAGTATGTATAATTATAAAGCTCCATCTCCCTATTATGAATTTAGTTATCTGTATACGCCTGTGGGCACATGATTTTTATTCTGCATTGGTTGTTAGTACTGTCATGTTTACAAAGTTTTATAATGACATTATTTGCTTTCTAAATTCTCCTTGTGAGTTGCAGATATCCATCCAGTATGGCATTTTGGCGAGTGGATAATTCTCTCGGGACCTTCCTGCCAGCAGAACCCACAACTTTGAGGTTGTTAGGTAGAGCATATGAATTACGTCATGTAATTATTAGGTCTCCTGATGTCTATCCAAAAGCATCTAGAAGGTCAGACATCCAAGCTTCTGCATCTGGTGGAGTCATCAATCAACAATCAGAAAGTTCTACTGCTGTTAGTTCTGGTCGGCGTTTTGAAGCTGTTGCTAGTTTTAGGTTGGTGTGGTGGAATAGAGGTTCAAACTCAAGGAAGCAACTATCAATATGGCGTCCAGTGGTCCCCCAAGGAATGGTGTATTTTGGTGATATTGCTGTTCAAGGGTACGTGTACTTAAGATGCTTGTTTAATTCATTAAACTTTGATGATTGTTAATTTTCTGATGGTCAGGTACGAGCCTCCAAATACATGCATTGTTCTTCATGATGCTGGAGATGAAGAACTTTTCAAAGCTCCTTTAGGCTTCCAGCTAGTTGGACAGATAAAGAAACAGAGAGGAATGGAGAATATTTCTTTTTGGTTGCCTCAAGCTCCTCCAGGTTATGTTTCTTTAGGTTGTATAGCATGTAAGGGCCCACCAAAGGAACAAGATTTTTGCATGTTAAGATGCATGCGGAGTGATATGGTAACTGGAGATCAATTTTTGGAAGAAAGTGTTTGGGACACATCGGATTCCAAGCTTGGTACAGAACCATTTAGCATCTGGGTTGTTGCTAATGAGTTGGGGACTTTTGTTGTCCGTAGTGGGTCCAGAAAACCTCCAAGAAGGTTTGCTTTAAAGTTGGCTGATCCATATTTACGCAGTGGTTCTGATGATACTGTCATTGATGCGGAAATAAGGACCTTCTCTGCAGCCCTTTTTGATGACTATGGTGGCCTGGTATGCATTTTATTTTGAGGTTCCTCTATGGTTTTTGTGCATATCATGGTTGTATCTTGTTTTTGACAGTTCATGAAGGGCTATAAAGTGTTTTAATTATGGATGACTAGGAATATGTCTAGTTTAAAGACTGGTGATTATTAATTATAGTGCATTGATTATTGAATGTTATAACTGCATGCTTTTCTTATCATTGTTTGCTGTGGTCTATGGTTCTTCTATTTATCTTTAGTTCTGAAATACTCTAGCTTAAACTTCCAGTTCTCATTTGAAAAGAAGTTCTCAAGTTGTAATTGGACTTACCTTTTACAACCAAGAACCACAATAACACCGTGGTTAATTTACGTTTGGTTAATTCAAAAAGTTTTATGCTTGGCATGTTGCAGATGGTTCCTTTGTTTAATATATCTTTGAGTGGAATAGCATTCAGTTTACATGGAAGACTTGACTATTCAAATTCTACTGTTAGCTTCTCTTTGGCTGCTAGATCATATAATGATAAATATGACTCATGGGAGCCTATTGTTGAGCCAATGGACGGGTTTTTAAGGTAATTATCCTATGATGCATCTAATTAAATGTAATACTTTAGTTGGCACCCTTCTGTTATGTTTGGTGTATATTTCGGACTGTGTTTTGCCTATTCTCTAGTTGTGAATAGGATATGACTGACAGCTATTGTAGAATTAAGAAGAACTGATGCTTAAATAATTTCCTTCGATTAACTTTTGAGTTTTCTATTTTGGAATGTTGGTTTCTGAACTGATTACCCCTATGGTATTTTTAACTTTATAGAATGGTGTTGTAGTTGGAAAGGACCTTTTGCTTGGCAATTAATATCTTATCTTGGAGTAAACTCAAGTTTTGAAGGCTGAAAGCTTGATATTTAAGTACTTGTATTTTGCTAAAGTTTTTTCTTGGGAATAGAAATTCTGAAATTTCACATTTCTTGGATGACTTGTACTGTCTTGCCCTTCCTCTTCACCAAAGATAGATGGTCCTTTATCCTGCCATGTAGTTATGAAATAAATGATCCTTAGCTTCTTTTAACTTTTTCCTACCTTTAATCTGCTTTCCTACTTTTCTCACCTTTTTTTGGTGTTTGCATCAACTTTTCTGGCCCAATTTATGGTAACTTTCAGGTATCAGTATGATCCCATTGCCCCTGGTGCAGCTTCTCAGTTACGTTTCACCTCCACAAGGGATCTCAACTTGAATATCTCGGTGTCTAATGCTAATATGATTATTCAAGCTTATGCAAGCTGGAATAATCTTAGTGCTATTCATCAATATTATAAAAGACCGGTAATTTTTTGGATTGCTTGATATGTCATGGTAGTACAGTATTTGTCAGTGCTTGATGTCTATATGGTGTTCAAGTAATGCCTTTTCCCCCCCTTATCTTTTATCTTTTTTCACTTTTGTAATTTTCCTTTTTATATTGATATTTGGTGTTGAAAACTTACTTCTCCTTTACATTACTTTAAATAGGAAGCATTTTTTCCGACCTCCGCTACAAGATCTATTGTTGATGTCCACCACAAGAGAAGTTATTACATCATACCACAAAATAAACTTGGTCAGGATATTTTTGTTCGAGCCACCGAGACGAGAGGGTTTGCAGATATTATTAGAATGCCATCTGGGGATACGAAGCCTATAAAAGTACCTGTTTCAAAAAATATGTTGGACTCTCACTTGAAAGGAAAGCTGTGCAGGAAAATTAGAACAATGGTGACAATCATTATAGCAGATGCAATGGTATAGTTTTATAATCTTTTTCACTGATGGAGGATATGTCTTTGTTTGTCCTTTTTTATGAGCTTTGCAGTTGATTTATGACGAAAATGTTCAGAAATAGATAAATCCACGTTGAAAGTGAAATTTCAAAATCTTATTGTTTTGGTTAACCTTTTTGAGTAAGTTATTGGCTTGCTTTTGCAATTTCACAACTTCTTTTGGCATAGACTACGATGTCAAAATAATAAAGATTGAACCTAAAGAAAATAGAGACATGCTTAGTTGTTTTGAACTGATTTTAAAAGCTACATAGGATAAAAATGATGATTTGTTTTTTTTTGTTTTAATTTGTTTTAGGTTCTAGATTTTGGGATGTTGTGGCAATTTATATATTTGGTGAGAATTGTAATGTTTCTTTGGTAATCACTCTTATTTTCGGTATTTGATTATAACTATCAAAATTTTTTTTGAGGTCCAATATCCTTTGGTACCTTTTTAGGGCCTTGTCTGACTTAGATATACTGGAAACACACAAACACACACACACATGCATCTGCGTGTGTGTCCTTGTATGTAAAATCTATTCCAAATCAGTGATTAAACTTGGTGAACCTTTTTTTTTTCCCGGTAGGAAGCAAATGGAGCTACTGTGTGAGACAATTTCACTCAGTTATCTTCTGTTTCACTTTCTTTCAGCCTTAATGAAATACTTTGATCATTTTATGGTCTGTTGGCATTCTTTTGTGATGCAGTTACCCAGAGTTGAAGGGTTGACTTCTCATCAGTATACTGTGGCTGTTCGCCTGTCTCCTGAGCATAGCCTTCCAAGTGAATCACTGCGTCATCAACAAAGTGCACGCACATGCGGACGTATCTCAAATAACTTGTCTTCTGATACTGAATTGGTTGACTGGAGCGAAATGTTTTTCTTTAAAGTTGACTCCCCAGTACGTAAGAATAATATTTGTATTTCTTTAATGAACCCTTTGCATTTCTCTGTCCACCTTTCCTCTCTCCTTTTCCTCTTTGCATATTCCTTAATAATTATGATGTTCAATTTGCACAGGACTCCTATACGGTGGAGCTAATTGTTTCTGATGTTGGAAAAGGTACTAGATATACATGCCAATGTAGTCATTCCGCTAGCAACAACTTACCTTCTACATGTTCATTTAATATTCCAAGGTGTTAAGCTGTTAAACGTAACTCTTAAATAATTTTAATGTTGTTGCATTGCATTGTATAATTGAGAAAACAATCAGGGATTTGGTATGTTGACCGAAGATTTCAGAATACAGGTACACTTAATATGTATACCACTTGCATCGGACCTCTTTTGGCTTACTATCTCAGGCTTCGAATTGCGCTCTATATTGGTAATCTTGGTTTGCAGGTATTTGTTGTATGGAGGACAATAATATTTTGGATGATACAATAAAATCAGAGAGACCTTATATTCTAATAATGCTGATGCATAATAATTTCGGATAAAATATTTGTTTTCTTGACCCTGGAAGTTAATTGTTTTTGGATCAATGCCAGATGCTAGCATCACAATTAAGAAAGTGAAAAATATCAGAGACTTGGGCTTTAGATGGAGGTCACAGTTAGCAAATTCTTATCTATTTGGAGACTGATTAACACCTCATTGTAAAAACAAATCTAATTAATTTAACCTATTTCCTAAGCAACTCGTGTCATAGCTCTTTGTAATAATCTAGTCTAAAATAATAGAGTAAGTGGAAAAGAAAAACCTCGACATTACAATTAAGATTTCTGTGAATAGTACCTAATTCCCAGTTTGTCACATCAATTCAGGAGGATGTATCTCTAGGAAGAATAAAATCTCCTAATTTATGCCTTTATTACTGAATCCACAATATCTTTTACAGGGGATGCTATCGGATTTTTTTCAGCTCCTTTGAATCAGATAGCCATGTACATCCCAGATGATTACCATCATTGCACCAATAGCTTAAAGTGGATGGACTTACCCTTGGCAGCATCTACGGTAAATGTAATCTTTTTTTTTTCTTTTTTAATTTTAGAATTTGTTGAGATATTCTTTTTTTGAAGATGGGACTCGAAATCACTAATTCAAGGTTTTAAGAGGAAATATTTTAAGACATTTTTAACAGCGGTAATATTTAAATGGATTATTTCTTGCAGAATGCCACTCAAGCAGATGAGAGTGGGAAGAAGTCAAGTGGGAAATTAAGGTGTGCTGTAATTTTGTCACCAAAATCTAATGTTGATAAGACAAATGAACTCTTTATTGGTGGCCGAAAATCTGGATTCATTCAGATAAGTCCAAGCATGGAGGGACCTTGGACTAACGTGCGGCTCAACTATGCAGCACCAGCTGCTTGTTGGCGATTAGGCGATGCTGTTGTGGCTAGTGAGGTTCATGTAAAGGATGGCAACAGATATGTAAATATTAGGTCACTGGTTTCTGTACATAATAGCACAGATTTTTTACTTGATTTATGTCTTGTATCCAAGCCTTCCTGTGAGATGGAGCGACCTACTGATGTTAGCGTGCCTGAAGGTGTTCAACTTGATGGCAACAACATTCAGACAGATGAGTTCTTTGAAACTGAAACCTATGATCCAAATATTGGGTGGGTTGGCTGCCATGTTCAACTGAATCAAGATCAACACTATGGTGGAGGCTCCCAGCAGGTAAGCATTAACATAAGTCATTTCTTAGCGGTAAGTAGCAGTAACTCTTTTTGCAGCATAACTGGTTTCTGCCTTCTCTAGCTCACATACTAGAGTGCTTTTTGTTTTAACATGAAGTTTTTGTTTAATAAACTTCTTGCTATGGTAGTATTTAGAATTATGGGCATCATGCCTTCTTCATCTATTTCCTTAACCTCTTCTGCACTGCTATTACCTTGGAACACTGTGTCAGTTGCATTACTCCTGGAATTGATCTTCCGGAAAATGATCACTCGATTTTTGTTTAACCAATTTTAGTTGTATTTTTTGTCTCTAATTCGATGAATATGCAAAATGTTTTCCTTTCTGAACCCTTCCCACTTATGTAGATTTTGCATTCATCTTGGATAATATGGTTACAAATTGCCCATGGGTAAACTTTGTATACTTCATGCCTGATCGTACATAAATGATATCTCTGCGGTAGGCTTTATATTGTAGCACTTCTTTCATATTTACATTATTTTAAGCCTGGTTTTTCCTATAGGACCTTGAAGATGTATTTTGGAATTTCAAGAACTAGTTCAAATCCTTAAGATGAGGTCTAATTCGGTTTTTAATTCCTCCTCAACCATGCAGGCAGGTTTTGGAGTTGAGTTACCATCAGGTTGGGATTGGATAGATGATTGGCATTTGGATACACCATCTACTAGTACTGCTGGTGGATGGGTTTATGCTCCAGATGTAGAAAGCCTAAAATGGCCTGAGTCCGATGACTCCCCAATATCTTTGAATTCTGTGAGGAAGAGGAAATGGATCAGGAATAGGAAACAAATATCACTTGACACAAAGAAGGAGATATTTGTGGGCCAATTGAAACCTGGTGATACAGTGCCTCTTCCCTTATCAGCCCTGACTCAGTCTAGACCATTTGTGTTTCAGTTGCGGCCTTCAAATTTTGACGGTTCTGATAAGTATGCTTGGAGTTCTGTAGTTGGAAAGCCTGATCAACTGGATGTTTCTGACAAGCCTAAGGGCACTTCTGGGATATATGTATCAGCTCTCACTGAGTCTGAGGAATTGTTGTGTTGCACCCAGCTACTTGAGTCCTCTTCAAATGCTTCTTCACATAAACTGTGGTTTTGTTTAGGCATACAAGCAACAGAAATTTCAAAAGACATCCGATCTGATCCTATCCTGGACTGGACTCTTGTGGTCAAATCCCCATTATCTATCACCAACTACCTTCCTCTTACAGCTGAATATTCTATCCTTGAGATGCGAGCAAGTGGTCATTTCATTGCTTGTTCCAGAGGAATATTTGGGCCTGGAAGAACTGTAAATATTTACAATGCTGATATCTGTAACCCTTTATTCTTCTCACTACTTCCACAGAGAGGATGGCTGCCAGTACATGTGAGATTGAAGGCCAATCCAATAGTTTTTGTTTTACTGTTATTGTGCAAATCAAATCTGTCTTTTCTGTCACATTCAATTTTTTTTCTTTTGGCGTTTTAACTTTTTATTGATTTACAGGAAGCTGTTCTGATATCTCATCCTCAAGAAATTCCGTCCAAAACAATAGGCTTAAGAAGTTCAATTTCTGGAAGGTTTATTATATGTCGCATTACCTTAAAAAAGTCAAGTCACTTGAATATGGTAAAGCAAAGTCTTCTCTGTTCTCATACCTTTTTTTTTTAATGGAATATGCAGGATTGTTCAACTCATTATTGAACAGAATTATGACAAAGAACGAACAAGGATGTCAAAAACAATCAGAGTCTACGCTCCTTACTGGTTTTCAGTTTCCAAATGCCCACCACTTATATTCAGGCTTGTTGATATAGGAGGGAAGAAACGCACAGGGAAGATTAGATTTCCACTTCATGCTAAAATGGAAAATGAAAAAATCATCGAGGAAATAACTGATGAGGAAATGTACAGTGGTCATACAATTGCTTCATCTTTGAACTTTAATTTGTTTGGCCTGTCTGTAGCAATTACTGAGTCTAGCAATGAGCACTTTGGACCTGTTAAAGATCTTTCTCCCCTTGGTGACATGGTAGATCGAATACTAATTGTAATTGGAAACCATCTCTTCTTAAAAGAATATTTTTGTTAAGCATTTTCCTTTCCTCTGGCCAACAGGACGGATCTGTGGATCTCTATGCCTATAATGCTGATGGCAAATGTATGCATCTTTTTGTTTCTGCGAAGCCCTGCCCCTATCAATCTGTCCCTACGAAGGTAGCGATATTAATCAGTGCTCTACGAACAGATATGTTATCAGCAATGAAAACACTTGATTCTTTGAAATCTTTATAGGTGATTACCGTTCGACCATACATGACCTTTACAAACAGACTTGGGCGGGACATATACATTAAGTTAAGCAGTGAAGATGAGCCTAATGTTCTATGCATATCTGATTCAAGAATCTCCTTTGTACATCGTGAGAGCGACGGAACGGATAAACTTCAGGTCAGTGAATTATGTAAAACCTTTTATCCATGCTTTTGAACAATCAATAAATCTTGTTTGTGTGCCTTGAGATTATGGGTAATACTTATGCCCATCTCATTTCATGTTTGCCTGCGATTGATTTCTAGATATGAATTGCACATTTATTTTGCCTTCTTCTGATTTTCAAAAAGGTCTACAATTTTGCCAACTTAGTTTTTGAAACTATTTATTATTATGGTTTGGGATTGTTGTTGTTTGTCTGCAAACTATATATGCTAAATACAAAAAACCTCTATGAAACATCAAATTTATCTTATCTTTCTTATTAAGTTGATTTATTTGAAATTTCTAGGTACGACTGGAAGATACAGAATGGTCATTTCCTGTTCAAATAGTGAAAGAGGATACTATCTCATTGGTTTTGAGGCGGCATGATGCTACAAGGACTTTTTTGAATGTAGAAATACGTGGATACGAAGAAGGATCGCGTTTTATAGTAGTATTTCGCCTTGGATCAACCAAAGGTCCTATCAGGTAAGTATACATTGTTTCCTAGATATTAAATATTGATAGTGTGTGATGCAGTGCATGTTTATGTTGGTGTTGATTGACTTGTCGAAGCTTGAATAAACAGGATTGAGAACAGAACCATTGACAAAACAATATGCATTCGCCAATCTGGAGATGAGTATGCGTGGATAAGCTTAGGTGCTCTTTCAACAACAAATTTTGCCTGGGAAGATCCTTATGGACAAAAATTCATTGATGCTAAAATCAATGGGGATTCCAATAATCGAGTCTGGAAATTCGATTTGGAAAGGGCAGGGCTATTTTCTGCAGGTGAAGGAGAACTTGGAATGCAGTTGCATATTTCTGTTTCCGAAATAGGTAATACCAAAGTTGTTAGATTCATGGATGATTGGACGTGGAAGTCAAGTTCACATGGAGATACGAGGTCTCTGACAGCTGCTGGAAAGCCACAGATTGACATCACACCTGTAGAAATCATCATTGAGTTGGGAGTTGTTGGGGTATCTGTCGTGGACCACATGCCAAGAGAGCTCCTTTACTTGTATCTGGACAGAGTCTTTATGTCATATTCTACAGGCTATGATGGTGGAACCACCAGCAGGTAAGAGCTTCTATTTCACAGATTTTTTTTTCCTAAGAATTGGCATGATGTTATTACGTTCAGCTGTGTAGCGGTTGTTATTCTTGGCCATTGTGTAATACTTCTGATGATACACAGCATTTAGAATATGTCCTGTTACCTATGGAAAGTTAAAAATTTAAACACATTATTGTTCTTTTATGCACTATTTCCATGCTTTGATTTTTATATCTGATATTTTAAACTTGATTAATTTTAGACTCCCTTGTTTTTCTTGCTTCGGATGCCTATCTGTGTGCCTTTTGTTTTATGAATAGCAATGGTCTGTTACATAATATGACATGACTTAAATTAACTCCCCTTCCCCTATAGTCTTTGCCTTTTTCATATCCAACTTCTTAGAAAATGATAATTTTGCAAATATCTGCAAGGTCTTGGATTTAAACATCCATCTTCTATCAGTTATCTTCCATGGTGCTTCGGATAAATAAGCTAAGAAATTCTATCCCCATCTGGCAGGTTCAAGCTCATACTGGGGCATTTGCAGGTTGATAATCAGCTTCCTCTAACATTAATGCCAGTCCTATTGGCACCTGAACAGATGAGTGATATTCATCATCCTGTATTTAAGATGACTATTACTATGCGAAATGTAAACACTGATGGGATCCAGGTGTATCCATATGTATATGTACGGGTAATGCTCTATCTGCGTGATGCTTAGCATTTGGCTAACGTTGTTGTTTTAGATAATGGCATAATTAATCGTATGAATTCTTTTGATAGGTGACCGACAAGGGTTGGAGGCTCAATGTTCATGAACCCATCATCTGGGCGTTAGTTGATTTCTATAACAACCTTCAGCTGGATCACATTCCCCAAAGTTCCAGCGTCACTCAAGTTGACCCAGAGATACGTGTTGAGTAAGACTAGCATTTTACCTCTTTACAGCTAGAAACATTTAATATTTTAATCGATTCTGCAGGAGGATTTCAGTAGCTTGCAGGGAAGTAAAAAAATGTTGGCTAGGTTGATGCCATACTAAAATTTACCTGTATAGCTATTCCTTATTCCTTATATTTGGGGAGGTTTATAGCATAAAGTTATTGATTGTTTTTTGTGATATTTTCATGATTAAGTTTTGACAACACTTTTGCTCCTCTCCACCTTTCTCTGTCTGTTTGGTTATGTGCTGCTGGATTATGCATGCAAGTACATGTACATTACGCGTGTCATTTGCTACATGTCTACCCGCTATAAGGCATACAAGTAGTTTTCTATATCCAAGTTGACTTGAGATTGTTTACTATTTAAGTTATTTCTTGATTTCTGTTTCGTCCATGCATTATTTTGGAAGCGAATACTATGAAATTTTATTTTATTCTTTCGAAAGCTCTATTCTCATTTGCATCAAAGAAAACTATTGTGCGGCAGTATATTGCTTTGGTTATGATATGTGAATTTTTGTTCTTTCTTTACCATTTCATTGACCACATGAATTTTGATAAGATTCTCTTGAAATCTTTATTAACAAAATAGCTGGAGATATATTGATAGTGCACTCTGCACTAGCCTCTAAACCAAATGCACTTTATTTTAATTTGACTAATGAGACATCCCAAGCACGGTAGGAGTTTGTTTTAGCATGCCATTATGCTCAACTTGATCCACTTGAACTCCATGCACAAATATCGTCGTACTAGAAGGATTAATGTTTTATTCAATGCTAGTTCTAGTATTACTAGATTGTGTCCTTTGATGCAAAGCGTTGAGAGGGAAAAGATTTCTACCCTTTTGTGAGTCGATGATTCATCTTCATTAACAAATATTGAACTTATTAGAAGAAATATCATTTGGGGGTTTGAAGCTGAGCTGTAATAATTGTTATTCCCTCTTCTGATCTTTTCAGCCTAATAGATGTTTCGGAAGTAAGGTTGAAAGTATCTTTGGAGACATCACCAGCTCAGAGACCTCATGGGGTTCTGGGTGTGTGGAGTCCTATACTTTCTGCTATTGGAAATGCATTTAAAGTTCAGGTCAGGGATCATTACATTACTTAATAGTGTAATGCTTCTGCCTACTAAAATAGCATTTAGGATATTGAGTTTCATAGACAGTCTGCAGGCATTATAAATATCAGTCTACTGACTGTTAAGCCTTTTATTATAGGTGCATCTAAGGAGGGTGATACGGAAAGACAGATTCATGCGGAGAAGTTCCATACTTCCTGCAATTGGAAACCGTATTTGGAGAGATTTGATTCATAACCCTCTTCATTTATTATTTTCAGTAGACGTACTTGGTATGACTAGTTCAACATTGGCTTCTCTGAGCAAAGGCTTTGCAGAGCTTTCAACTGATGGACAGTTTCTGCAATTGCGCTCAAAGCAGGTAAGTCTGTCTTCACTTTGTTAATAACTTCAGTTATTTAAAAAAATTGAGAACCACATTCTAACTCAAAGATTAGGTATCATCAAGGAGAATCACTGGCGTAGGTGATGGAATTATTCAAGGAACAGAAGCTCTTGCCCAGGGTGTTGCTTTTGGGGTGTCTGGAATTGTGAGAAAACCAGTGGAAAGCACCAGACAGAATGGTTTCTTGGGACTTGCTCATGGAATTGGGCAGGCTTTCCTAGGATTTATTGTTCAACCAGTCAGTGGAGCACTAGATTTTTTCTCATTGACTGTTGATGGAATTGGCGCTAGTTGTTCCAAATGTTTGGAGGTTTTGAGTAACAAAAGCACCTTCCAGAGAATTAGAAATCCCAGAGCTATTCATGCTGATGGTATACTTAGAGAGTACTCTGAGAAAGAAGCTACTGGTCAGGTACCTTAATAACCTTTTTGAGATGGAAAGTGTCTATTCCTGAGATATTTCTGCTTAGAGCAAGCTATGATTTTACCCATCTTTTTTGGGCATTTATAGGTATGAATGAAATATTTGAGCATCGACCACCCAAACCAAAGGTCATAGAAACTAATAAGCATCCAACCTAAAATCAATTGGAAAGGCCCTACTGAGTCACTATAAACTGTAATTTAAACATAAACGGTGTAGGGTAACAATATTTTAACAGAAATACTAGACTGATTTCTTATGCTTACTCAAATGAAAATTTCATGGTTTCGAAAAGGTTAAAGAAACTAAACTTTAATTAGCATCTTTTACCTTTCTCTATGCAAAAGAATGTAAATGCTATTGATAATTATAATTGTTCTCTGTCTGGTTGCTCTTTGTATGGTTGTTTTTTGTGTAGGTATCTATATCAAATATGGCAAAAATGACATTTTATTTCACAGTATAGGATAAATTTTCTAGTATAGTTTCTTATTTGTCCTAATTTAATCTCATAGAATGTTGGCGAGTATTTGTAGTAGTTTGAGTGACTGTTTAGGAGGCATTGTTACTTTTGATAATTTCAGAAGACTTATGGGGTCTTTATGTGCTGCCTCGGTTAGTCTATCAAGTGCCAAGAATTAGCATAACTGGGTCGCCAATAATAGGATTGGCACATGAGCGCACGCCTCAGACATGAGGCACTCACAAAGATTGTCATAGAATAGCTTGACAAACATTCTAGGATATGCGAGATAGAGGATAGAAGAGTGCTTGTTGAGCTCGATCTGTCTGTTTCATACTGATAATTTTCAGAGCTTAAAATGTAAAAACCGGAAATATCTACTGCTTCATTTATCTGCTTGGAAAATTTGTGAATTTGACTGTTTTCATGTTTTGTTTGCAGATGGTTCTCTATCAGGCTGAAGCAAGTCGGCATTTTGGCTGTACTGAAATATTTAAAGAGCCTTCAAAATTTGCTTGGTCTGATTATTATGAAGAGCATTTTATTGTACCAAACCAAAGAATAGTTTTAGTGACCAATAAGCGAGTTATGCTATTGCAGGTGAGTGAATGAGACTTGAGCTATTACATTACCTGCATAAATAAATTTTCAGCTGATTTTTCTTATGCCGTCTTTTCTCGTTGTCTGCAGTGTTCATCTCTCGACAAGATGGACAAAAAACCTTGCAAGATTATGTGGAATGTGCCTTGGGAAGAGCTCATGGCACTGGAGTTGGCAAAAGCGGGCAGTCAGCTGCCTTCTTTTTTGCTCTTGCATCTTAAGAATTTTAGGAGATCAGAACCTTTTGTTCGAGTTATTAAATGCAGTGTTGAAGAAGTTGAGGGAACAGAACCGCAAGCTGTTAAGATATGTTCAGTAGTGCGCAAGATGTGGAGAGCGCATCAATCCGACATGAAATGCGTTGAGCTAAAGGTTGGTAGTTTTTGTAAATCTTTATCCTTTCAAGATGGCATGTAAACAATACTGACAAGATTCTCCCATGTGCAGGTTCCTTCAAGCCAGAGACATGTACATTTCTCTGGGAGTGAGACTGATAGGAAAGCACCTCATGCCCTGAAGAAATCCATCATCAAGTCACAAGAGCTCTCTTCATCAAGTTCTGCATCTGATGGAACAAAATTCGTTAAACACAGTATAAACTTTGAGAAGATTTGGAGCAGCGAGAGGGAATTGAAAGGTCGATGTGCATTATGTAGAAAACAGGTGCTTTATTCTTTGTCATGCATTGCTTGTTGCACTGTAGATTACTTCATAGCACAATCTTAGCATAAACACTTTATTTTGTCTATTAGGTAGCAGATGATGGTGGAGTATGTAGCATTTGGAGGCCCCTTTGTCCGGACGGGTAATTACAAAGTTCTTTCTAGCTCTTTTTTGACCTTAAATATTGATGAGAGTTTGTGTTGTACTTTTTACTTCATCTTATCTCTGAATCTGATTGATATGGCTTCCTATGCGTTATCATGGAAATGTGTAGTCTTTACCATTGAGAACGTTCTTTTACGAATAACAAGCCTCACTTTTCATTCACTTGTGGTGGGAATTTTCATAAATGTTGTAAACCTTGAAAAATACCAATTTTTACACATTAGTCATTTCTTGAAAATTTACATGCATTGCTAGTGAACCCTAGTGGTTGTTGCTTTCTTCTTCTTTTTTTAATTCAATTTTCAAGAAACATATTATCTTTTCTTACTTGAAAATAGTTAAGATCAGAAATTATATATGAAACTTTAGTCTGAAACTTATGCGCTATGCCATGAAACAAAAATTGGAAATTGATATATAGTAATGAAAGGGCGTAAACTTATCTTTAGATTGCAGCCACATGAAAGTTTTAAATGTTAAAGCTGATTGTTGAAATTATAAAAATCCAGCAATCAGAAATTTAGTTGTAATAAGTGATAGGACTAATATACATCACTCAGTAACAGTACACATTAATATTTGTTTTAAGAAATGTGGATTATGACCGGACCTTGGATCCCAATTCATCCTAATTACCTTAAGCCAAACGCTTTTTTGTTTTTTTCCCTTCTGCATTAATTTTGGACTTGGATCATGTTTTGTTTCCCTGCTTCAGGTATGTCTCCATCGGTGACATAGCTCGTGTCGGGAGCCATCCTCCTAATGTTGCTGCTGTTTACCGAAACATTGACAATCTATTTGCACTTCCTGTAGGTTTTGACCTGGTAAGAAAGAGTAAAGGCATGATGAAATTTATTCTTTATATTAGCTTTGTCTTTTAGGACTTGTAGGAGTTAATGAACATCCTGGTCTTTTGTCTGAAAGATTTTAATTTGACATTAGATTGTTACGCCAGTGTGGACAAATTATTTTAGTCTCGTGAGTTCATATTTGAGAGTCTCTGCAGGTATGGAGGAATTGTCTAGACGACTACACGAGTCCGGTCTCAATTTGGTATCCGCGAGCCCCCGAGGGATACATCTCTCTCGGATGTGTTGCTGTGCCAGGTTTCGAGGAGCCCGAAGGTGATTTCGTACATTGTGTGGCGGAAACACTTGCGGAAGAAACAACATTCGAGGAGCAGAAGGTTTGGTCTGCTCCAGAATCGTATCCATGGGGTTGTCATGTGTACCAGGTCCAAAGTGACGCTCTTCATTTTGTTGCTCTAAGAGAAACTAAAGAAAAATCCGACTGGAAGCCGGCTAGGGTTCGTGATGATCTCCCGCCTCTGCCATCATCATCAGAAGTTAAGTGAATTTTGGTGGTGTTATACAACACAAGGTAATGAGGTTCTGGGAAATGAAAAGGAAAAACCATGCGGAAAAGAAATTTGTTTGATGTGTCATGATTTTTTTTTTTAATAATTTATGGAGAATGTATTTATAAAATTGTTTTCCAGGTTAGGACTGGAAAAAAAAAAATTGAGAAAACCGAACACTAAATCCCAGTTTACGGTTCATTTTGGTTGATCATAATTAAATATATTTGATTTGGTTTGGTTTTTGATTCGATAAAAAAATGTAATTATTTGAATGGAAACAAAATTTTAATTCATAAATATTTTAAATTTTTATGATAATAAAAATAAAAATTTTATTTTTATATTAAAGAAAAAAATTAAAAATACTGTTAGAAAGATATTATTAACTTAAAAAAAAGAAGAAACCAATAAACTTAATTGATTTTAATGGATGAAATTTGATATTCGTTTTGATTTTGCTTTTAAAAAATCAAAATATTACATGATACTACGTGCGTACGTCCACGCTGACCGCAGGTTTTTTTCTGAATAACTTAAAACCAATCTCAGGCTTCTGCAAAGAATAAAGATCGCTTATGGTAGAATCAAATATTTTGGAAAACAGCCGTAACATGTAAAGCTAAATCACTAATCTTTCATTAGAAGCTCCGCTATTTTAAGTCTCCTGCTTATAAATGGATGAGGTGGGTAAAGTGATGAAAGTAAATAAATTATTTCACAGTACATTTTCTATTGATGGACAGAAGAATCATTTAATTTCCAATACTTGGGAAGAAAAGTCGTTAACAGTCGCAGCTCCTTAATGATTCCATGCTTGAATTTGCCACAATCTAGATGAAAAATTTTATAATTTGGACATTCATCAAGATATTCAGTTTAAATCCATGCATCAACTCTTGGAATTCAACTTTAAGAACAAAGGCATTCAGCAATTCCCAGATAATAAGATGCAATGCAAGCTGGAGAAATTTTCAACTCGGAAAAAACAGGGTAACACAATTTCAAAGTTAAATAAGCCAAAATCAAACCACCTCATGCAGGTGGTGTTGCACAAAGCAAATGAAAACCAGAAGATCTTAATTAGCAGTTAATAGCTTAAAACAAAATATCAAAGTACTAATATAAACTACTATGCCACTAGCGTATAAAAACCCAAATATATCCACTGGGATCGACGTAGTATCATCCTCACATAAATTTCTTTTGAAAGGATCTGGGATTGAAAAGAGGTAATTGGTTTTTGCAGTATTATACTTCCTTTTTCCTTGCTAAGAGAAAGACCTATGAAGCAAGATAAATAGAAAGAGATATGCTCAATATTACTTGATTTTGAAGAAGAAATGGCATACTCCGGCCATAAGGTAATGCAACGGTTCAAGCGGGCTTGTCAGGCTAAATTCTGTTAAAATATTTTTAAAATAAATGAATAGTTATGCCTTCAATAATTTTAAAATTATATCTTTTAATATTTTATATAATGTCTTTTGATTTTTTATTAAGTATTATAATTATTTAAAAAGACATCAATTATGTCTACATAGAGAGACATATCTTTGTCTATAAATAGAACTCTTTTTATTTAGAAGACATAGATAAAAAACTATATAAAAAATTTAAAAAATAAAATTTTGATAGTTTTGCTACTTCTTAGTATACAGTGGATTGATGTTATCAATGTAGAACGCTATCAATCATAAGATTTTATTATATTCTTGAAGTTTATACGTCGATAATTCTTTTATATGTCATATTAATAGTGAGAGCGAATAAAATTTTAAAAAAATTGGCATTACTTCACACTTCAGAACCTTTATTATTTTCTCGTGTTTTCGGTTCCTTTGGGCTAACAAATTCCCTGGAGCAAAGAAGGAGAATGTGGGGCGGCTAGGATTTCGATTTTTGGGAGGAAGAATAAGTGGAGCAAAAGAGATTCAGTAACTGAACTACAAGAAGAATGCCCTAATGGCGATTTTAACCTAGAAAAAATTCCGTTAACTTTCCTGGAAATGTGGCAATGGCATACCAAACGTGGGAATCTCTTTCCAACTGATTAAATTCCCAGGTAAGTTTCCAACTTGGCTCTAATCCAGCCACCGTTACAAATAAGAAATAGAAGAAGCTGTGCGTGTATCTTTTTTAATTTTTTTTATGCTGTCAATCAATTTTGTCACATTGTGAACGAAAATTCTAGTGTCAGAGAACTGGAAAGTACCGACCAAGAATTCGAGGGATGTGAGGAAGAAGATGAATCAGAATTATGGCTGCGAATAATTTCGATTAAGTTACCCATTTCTCAACGAGCCAATTCTCTGCCAAACACGAATCCAGACCTGAATCAAAGAAACGGAGGAGAAGACAGCGGCAGTGGCTACCGTTTGAATGTGGGTGAACGTTTTCACCATTTTTTTTCTTTTAACCGAAACGGAGTGGATTAAACGACCGGGGTTTTTATCGAAATAAAAATAATTGAAATCTATTGAGGACAGGTGAATCCCTTTCCTTCCATTTGTTGCAGGGTTCGTGCAATTTTTCATGGAAGTCATTCAAATCACCTTGTTTTTCAACATGTTGACTTTCGATTAAACCATAGAACTTGCATGAAAATGGGCTGAAAGCTTAGAACCAGAAAGGCCTTTCTCAGTGACGGATCAATACAGCAAACAAGTACCCCGTAATTCTTCTTTCAGTAGATGGAAAACAAATCATTGATCTCTTTCATTCACAATGTACAAAGCATTCTTGATTCTAAAACTCTCGCCAATTTTAGGTACTGCCTCTTCCATCCATGAATTGTATAATAAGTAGTACAAAAAATGTATGCTAAGACGACCAAAATCTTCAGAGCATCCACTATGATCGAACTCACCTTTGGCTAAAAAAACTTAAAACTGGAGATCTCAAGGGAAATATGGGGTATCCATCAATTCATAGTTCAAACCTGTCAAAAAGAAAATCGAAAGACAAGCTTAGTCACCAATAAAAGGATTTCATATTTGGCTCTGCTAAAGATCTGAAAAAATTCTATGCTAACCTTATTGGATCTTCGCCCAGTTTTTCTAGATGAAGATGTAACAGCAGACGTGTTGCCGGAAGAGCTTCCCTCCTCGGATTCTCGTATTGCTTGCTTCAGGACCTCTGCAACTTGATTCATTGTTGGTCTTTCTTTGGCATTTTTGTTTAGGCAGCTATTAGCCAACTTACCAACTTTCTGAGCTGCACTGAGAGAATAATTGTTTCGAAGGCGAGGGTCTATTATCATGCTGAACCGTTTACTATCGGGAGAGAACTGTTTCACCCAGTCTAGAAGCTTCTGTTCCGATGTTGGGCGGTTTCTTTCGACCGTTCGCCTCCCTGTGAGGATCTCGTAAAGTACCACTCCGAAAGTCCATATATCACTTTGGATTGTGAGATGGCCTGTTTCGACATATTCTGGTGCAGCATAGCCGTAAGTTCCAACCACCTATTAACCAAATGAAAAGAAGAAGCAACACACTGTCAATCGCCTTAATTTAACAAAGTGCATGTTCTGAAACGCATCATGCCTCTCAAAAATATTAGAAATTCAACCGTGACATGCGAATAAGAGAGCGGACATACGCAACCGGAATAAGTAGATATATTTGCAACACTTAAGATGCTGAAGATGCAGTGCAGATGCTTGGCAATTGCAAACATATCAAATTAGGTCAGAAGTCATGAAATATTGTACTTAAATAGCTGATACCTACTCACCGTGGTGGATACATGAGTATGATCGCCTGTGGGCCCTTCCCTTGCAAGACCAAAGTCCGAGAGCTTCGGCTTGAAATTTTCATCCAAGAGCACATTCGAGGATTTGAAATCTCGATATATCACCTAATCAAATAACACAAGGCAGATAAGAGCAATTCCAATCCATTATAAGAGCAAGTCTTAATGTGATAATTTTACGGCAGTTTTGCTGAAGTCATCTGAGTAAAAGAAGATTGTACCTTGACTTCTAATCCCTCATGTAGATAAGCTAGTCCTTCTGCTGCACCAAGCATAATCTCTAATCTTGTTTTCCAAGGCAAAGTCGATGTGCTGTTAAAAAGATGATCCTCTAAGCTCCGGTTAGGCATGAATTCGTACACCAGCAGTCTTTGAATCCCTCTTTCGCCATCTAAAGAGCAATATCCTAAAAGTTTTACCAGGTTTGGATGACTAACGACTCCAAGAAATTGAATCTCCGCAAGCCATTCCTTATGACCCTAAGATTAGCAAAAAGAAGAAACAATAATTAAAATTAGTGGCAACAATAATATGGGAGTTGGAAGTATAATCAGCCAACATTAAACTTCAGACATGCACCAAACTTAAAGGCAAAAATCAATATCAAGCTACTTCGAAACAGCTAAATTAAGAACATTAATATGGATGATTGCATACTAAATTCCTCCTTTCAGCAGAAATAATTTTATACAGTGCATGAAACTTAAGGAAAATGTAGCTGCTTTGCAGATGAATCAGTTATACATGGTGGAGATATAAACTAGATATACTTTAAAGAAACGAAAAAGGAAAAAAAGGTGTCTATGCCTCGATTTTGGACACGGTTCATCCGAACAATGAGAAAATTTTAGAAGGATCAGTTCCTCGGACTGTCACTAAAAACAAAGTTTTAACTTTCGTTTTGGGTTTTGTTTCTTATCCAAGTACTCGTTAGCTTTCTACATGCAACAAAAAACATGCAACTTATAGCAACCTTAAACAACCCTTTCGATGTTTTAGCCGACAAGCTATTCAACAATAATTGGGGCCAGTTCTTCAGTCATCCAGGAAAGAATCTATCATACTTATTAGAAATGTAAGTGATATCAGGTGCTACTAAAACACAGACAGACACCTCATCGTCCGAAGCAAGAATGGCAGACTGTATCGATCGAAATCTTTTGCATCCTTGCAAGGTTTTTTAAATTTATAGTTTAGGCTTGTAAGTTCTAAGCTACTTCATTTATTAAAAGGTAAAAAAACACTGAATCTGGTTTAACTACAACATTGAATCCTCAAATAATCAACACCATATCCACCGTATCTATTCCTAAATTTTCTAAAGCTACTGAGAAAATTAATCCCAACAAAAATACCACTAACCGATCATTATATGAATCATCCTAAAGCACTTCATCAGTATTTACTAAATCTATGGGCATCCCTATGAAATTTTTTCAGTTGTAATGCATTGAAAGACCAGAAAAAGTGCTGGATGTTGTCATAGAAGACAGACTTCAGAAAACTACTGGATTATATTGTAAAAAGGCAAAGCAAAAGAAAGAAAGAAAAAAGTTTGCGGTTAAGTACCTGTAAACCCAGCGTGTTGAGCTTCTTAATGGCAACAACAATGGGATCACCTCGACCATTGAGAGGCCTAATTGTTCCCTTATAAACACTCCCAAAACCACCCTCTCCGATCTTTAGCATCCTATTGAAACCATTTGTTGCATCCCTCAACTCCTGTAAAGTGAAGACTCTCAAATTATGTTCTTTTTCTTTATACAACTCTGGTATGCTCCTTGGAGATGGCAAAGATCTTGTTGTCCGACTCAGGGCTGAGTTATCCGATTTACTTTGGTTCCTCAACTCAGGAGCAGATCTTGATTCCCTTTTCTTGCCCTTTGATTTATCCTTGGTGAAGATAGAAAAACACTTCATTTTTAAGAACCAGAAAACAAAACTCCACAAGTTATCCTCAAAATTGTTGCATCAAACTGCAAGCTTTTCCTCACATTTAACCTATCCTCAAAGAGAGAAAAAGAAGCCAAGAAGAAAAACCGAAGTTTGAACAAGAACAAGGAAAATTAAACCACGATAAGAAACAAGGGAAAGAAAATGGACCCAAAAAAAGTCTAGGTACAAAGCAGTGAAAAAATGAAGAAGAAAAAAACAGAATATATAATGAACGAAGCAAACAAGAGGACAATTATACAAATAGTATGAAAAAATAGAACTCAGCCAAGAAAATAAGAGAGAAAAAAAAATAGAATAGCCGTGAAGATGAAGAGATTGAATTTTATCAAAGCTGCGAACAATTAAAAATGATAAACCCTAGACAAGAAACAGTAAAAGAAACAGAGATTAACGTTTGAAAAATACTATTGTACCACCTGACAGCTACCTGGCATTAAGGATGAGAAGAAAGAAAAAAATTGCGTGTAGAAACCGATGAAATCAAGGCAATGAAGAGACTGAATTTGACTGAAAAAGAACAGGAAATTTAGACCAATAGCTAAACAAACAGAAGTTCTAAGAAAGCTTCTAAATTTCTAAAGTATGGATATTTTTCTTCATCGTCCATTCACATTGACATTTCTGCAAATGAATAATATTAAAATACTACAGCAGTAGCAATCAAAGATCTTATGTTAAACCGCGTTTTCGTTGATTTTATTCTAAATTTCTATGGACTCTCATTCGTCAGCATTAAGCAATGACTTTTGACCTTTGATTACGTTTTTTTTTTTTTTTTTGGTTTTTGTGTTAAAAAGAGTGGACGGTCAAGCTTAAACCTTTCAACGTTGCCAAAAATCCAACGCGAAAGGGTAGATTGTGGCATGATCAAGCACAAAAAAACAAATGGTTTACGTTGTTGGTCGTTTGAATACAACTGGAAAATGCAAAAGAACAGAAGTTTCGTTGTAAGTTCCCATTGCACTGTCACTTACCACGGAGACTATGACAGAAGTACCGTGGGATTAATATTATGCAATCTTGTCAATATCATGACGTCATCTTCCCCATCATGGCTGACGCAACCATGTCAAGGATGAAGAAGAAGATCATTCACAACCTCCCTTCTTTATTAATAAATAATTTACTACTTACAAAATCAAAATTAAATTAACCCCCCCTTTTTTTTTTCCAAGTGAAAGGAAGATTAATTAATTTTATATTATAGAAGAACACAAGAGAATCTCTCCATTTTGAACTCCTAAAAATTAGAGACAGCAACGTTTTCTGAATCCTATACACGATAGCTAAAATCTTACCCTTATTACCAAAAAAAAAAAATCCAATACTCTTAGAGAAAGAGCTTTTGGCTGGTTTATGAGTTTACATTATACGGCCACTTTATTCATTTAGTCCACATGCGTCACAATTTCCAGCAAACAAACCCTTTTTTTAATATATCGTGTTTGAATATAATTACCACCTTTTCAAGTTATCCTTTGTTTTATTATTTAAATAAAACAATGTGTATGAATGTTATATTTTAATTTTTTTAATATTTTAAATATAAAAATATTATAAATTATTAAATTTATCAAAATCTTAAATATAAATTTAAAAACATATATTGAATATCTTATTAATTATTTTTAAATGTATCACACCGTATTATATTTTTTTTAAGTAAATTGATCATTTTAATCAAATATGATTTATCTTTTACCATTTGTTTTTGAATCTTTACATTAGATGTCTAATATTGACACTCCTCCCCCTCCCCCCACCCCCCAATAGTCCACATAGTGTTGGTGTTGTACAAAAAAATTCGAATTCTTTTTTCTTTTCTTTTTAATAGTTGAGAGATTAAAATTCAAAGTCACATGGTGTTGTTAGGAGAAGGCGACCTAACCCTTTCCAGTCTTTCTTCAATCCGGAATTTAATTTTAAGTTAATTGAGAAATTTCCATCAAATGAAAAATGTTGTCACTTTCATCCAAAAAGAAAAATGGTCACAAATTTAAACACATAATTCTTGTCTACCATGCTATTGCACGTACGACTGAGATTTCCTTATTTGTGTGAAAAATGCAAAAGAAAAATTATATTATTCAAAATTAAATTTTACTCAGTAAAATTAAAATTTTAATATTTTATCAACCGACGAGACAATAAAGTAAAAAATATATATATCAGTGTGTATATTGTACTGGATGAGAAGGTAACAATATATATTATACAATAATATCCAAAGCTTATTAATTATATATATTTAATTAATATATATAATTATATCAATATTAGCGTGATATATTATATATATTTCGTTATTATACTATATTTATCATTATATATCACTGCTAGGAATCATGATTGCATTAACGTGTAACATTATTATAATATACAGAATATGAGTGAATTCACGTGTAAAATTAATTAGCGTTAACCCAATGACCGGATAACATCCCCTCTTTCACTCTCACGTATTGCATTTTCATTAATTAATTATTACTTTGAACTTACTTATTTCTCCTGGAATTTCACCTTCCCATTTTGCTCAATTTGTAATTTTTCACATGGCCTAAACAAATTCAGTCAAACAGCTATAACAATCCATCTGCCCACCTTTTGAATTCTTTAATTATTTAAACTTTTTTTTTCTCCACCTTTGCTGGAAAAAACCAAATCAATGTGAACCAACTAAAATCAAAAGTCAACCAAATAATATGAAATAAATTGCTATTATACTTCTTTTAAATATGTTCATGGATCAAATTGATGATGGGATCAATCTAATTTGAATGAAAATTTTGAAATTAAAATCTTATTTAGCTCGGGAACATTATTTAATAAATAAATTTGAAATACATTTATCATTATAATAATAATTTTTTATTTTTTTAATTATTTTAATATGTTTTTTAGAAAATTGGATCCAACAAATGAACAAAATCTTAAATCAAAATTCTTAAAAATTAATCGAATTTAATCTAACCCAATCTCTAATGTTGTTGGTCCTTCATGAAATTTTTACGATTCTTATTCCACTTAAATCAAATGTTCACATCACTCATGTTTGCTGTGTGAGAACATCAAATCGAGTTAGAGTAATGACGGTAGATTAAGTTAAACTGGAATTTCTTTGCTCGAATTTGGTATTTGTACGACTTTATATTTTTTTTACTCTATTTATATATATAGTGTTATTAATTTGTTAGAATTTTTATTATTGATTTGACACATTCCTAACAAGATGAATTGTATTCTATGTGAATGAACCAGTCAAAACTACGATTTATGGATGAAACATTTATGATCTATACACTGCATATTCAGGCGGCAATAATATTACAGTTCTGGGAAAAAAAAAATCAACTTTAAAGATCATATTTGCAATTTTTCAATTCAGTGAATCATCTATTTTAGACTCTTACCCTATTCATGATTCATTAAAATAAAATAATTATTTTATAAAAATAAAATAAAATAATTATATGTAGTAGTTTAGTTTAGTAAAATATAATAGAATAGTATAAAATTTGAATCCCTACACCTATAATCGAAATAGCCATTTAGTGGGAAATTGCACGAAATAGTTATTTAGTGATTTCACGAAATAAAGTCAA
>JBBYHM010000026.1:12156554-12210858 GCA_038381775.1 Adansonia rubrostipa
ATTTTCTTAAACATATTTATATATATTTTAATTCTTTACATATATTTTTAAAATAATTCCAAATAATTAATTATTCCGAACAACATTTAATCACCCTATTTATATTTAGGCCAGACTTTTTTTTTTCAAATCTAAAGTCTAAACTTTAAAATAGCAAATGGAAGACAAATTTGATAAGATTAGGTGACCCACTCTCCTTGGGAGGCCCCCAATCAACTCAACTAAAACTGTGGGTCAATCCAACGGCACCCACAGAGTCAAGGAATCAAAAAATGACATGATTCGTTGAGGTCCCTCTTCATCGAAGGGTCAAAAGGTCTACGCCATGATACCATCCTCCCCCGCTACCCCCCCAAGAAAAATGTTTTGTTGCAAATAAAATGTGAAGTCCTTTGACGTTTTGGATTAGCAAAAAAAAAACCGGGAATCTAATGTTATCAGAATCATACTCTAATTTAGTATCAGTGATTATTGATTTTATTTTAATTTTAGTTTTAGTTTACATTGATTGTATTGATAAATATTGATTTATTTTAGTTACATTGATCAAAAATAATTATATCGATTTGTATATAATATAAATTTATAAAAAAAATTAAATTGATATTGATATTAAATTCGATAAATATTATATATAATTATTCATAAATTTGATGAATATTTGACATGATGATTCATAAAGTTAATGATCATTAAAAATTTTTAATCTTACTACTTGACTGATACTAATTTTTTTATATTTGATAAAAATTTTTAAAATATTATATATAACTGATGAATATTTAATATATATATAATTTATTTAATTTATTTTATTTTATATTTAAAAATATCTTTTTATATATATAAATTAAAAATATTTAAATTTTGATAAATTTAAAATAATATAACGAAATGCATCGATAGCGATGTACATTAGTGTCAAAATAAAAATGATACTATTTTGCTCCAACACCAAAAGCTTGATAAAGGGGTTTTTTCCGTCATTTTTTGACCCCAAAGCAATGGCTTATTTGATTTCTTTCTCTATTTATACCTTTCAGAGGCCAATTGAGATTCCAACACACACACACACACACGTATGTATATATATATATATATATCAAAATGGAAAAGCAAGCCAAAAGAATAAATAGATGAAAGAATCAAGAAGTGTTTTTATGTTGAAGTTATTTAACAATGTACTTATTTATTTGTTTGCTTTATAATCAATTAATTTATTGTACATAGTGTAATATTTTGATAATTGCAATTATAATTATTATTTGTATTTGTAAGTTGCTTAAAAAATTTTGCTACCTTAATCTTAAAATTTTCTATTGATTTCTACGTATTATTATATTCTTATTTTTTAAAAAAAAATTGACACACTCACTAACTTTCATTTATTTTCTTTCAAACATTGGAATTTTATTAAAATAATAATTTTTATTTAAACTAAATATTGATAAATATTTATATTTTCAATAAAAAAATCATGAGAACAAAACTTTCAAATATATTATTAAAAAACGATAATAATAAGGTTTTGAAAGAATATTGAAAGAAAATATTTATCATTTATGAAATATCTTAAACTTAAGTGCAAGAAAACAACAAGCTGCAAATCAATATTTTATTAGATCACGAAAAATTTTTACACATTATTTACTTGATAATAATGCGGAACCCGTAATTATAACTAAAGGTAATAATTAAGATTAAATTAATAATATGTTAAAGGCACTTGAATCATAAAGTTATTATTAAATTACTGCTGTGAGTGGTGCAAGTTTCACATATATTGCTTTGACAATGACAATATTGTTTCAAATATAACATAAATTAGTTTCTTAAAAATGAATTAGATACTTAATTTTTTGCTAGCACTTTCCAATTTTAACAGCCATTTTTATTAAAAAAAATTAACTATTTCCTCTTTGCATTGGTTAAAAATCTAAAAATGAAAAAAATTATAATTATTGTAGTGTTATTATAATATATTTTTCAAATTCGTAAAAATAATTAATCAAATGTAAATTTTTTTCTTAAAAAGTTTTAATGCATACTTATAAATGCTTCTTTAAAATCTTTCCCAAAGTGAATGCAATTAGACGATTTAATATGCAAAAAGTTCTAGCATGTCGTTGATTTTTTTTTTGGATAAAAAACATTTTATTAATATTGATTAATAGTATTCAATTGAAGTAATGACTGTAAAAAGTCTGGACAATCCTCCGGCAACACTATCCCATCTACAATTGATAAAGTATGTTTAGCCAAATAGTGACCAACAATCGATAATGCTAGATGCTAGCATGTAATTAAAGTTAAATAAGAAAAATTAGTCCACTTTTATAAATAAAAAAAAAAAGTCTTGATTTAAAATATGGAGATTGTCAGTTCAAATCAAAATCATGTCATTAGAATCAAATGGCACTTTAATTATTTAACCTTTTTTCTTTGTACACTTAAAATAATCTCTTAATTAATAATTTTTGCACTATTATGGTTCATCCCATGTGAGGTTTTGCCCATCATCAAATCTTATATTTAGGTCGGAAGCAACTAGAGAGTGATAAGCTCAATTATATTAGTAAATTTTGTTCTAATAATTGAGATAAGTATAATTAATTTTTTTTACAAAAAAAAATTATAATTTAAGAGTGAAAAAAAAATTACAAATATTAAAATTTAAATAATAAATTTTATTAAATATGAATTAACTATATAAAATAATTAAATTATATTATATATTTAATATATTTAATTGGATAATACATTATATTTAAAGGATTTTACAAAAAGTTCATTCGAAAGCACTCGAAAGCACGATGAAAATCTCTAGAATCCTTTTTCATCATTTAAAGTACTAAATGATAATTATTTAGAGAAATATCAATCAATAATATTATATTGGCTTCTTTTTAAGTCAGTAATGAAATGACATAAATAATATAATAAGCAATTTTCATCAATTATTTAAATTTATTAGTATAAAATACTTAATTGAATTAATAAATTTACCAAAAGTATTAAAAATAAATAAAATAAAATGTCCTTTAATAAATTTATAAAAGATAGCTCAAAAATATCTTAAAACTTTAAAAATAAATCGCATTTTAAAAACTAACCTACTTATCACAACGCCACTCTCACCAACTGTAATGGCTTTTTACACTCACTTAAAAGAAATTAACTTTTACCAATAATCATGTTTTTTTTTCTTATCTAAAAAATTACTCATTAATTATAATTTTTAAAATATAAATATTTTTACTTATATTTTCTTATTAACCACGTAAGGGGTGTATCGTGATATTGTAAATACTTAGTCGTTTAGTATCAAATGAAACTTCTGAAAACTCATTATAATAATTAAAATAATATTGTTTCATGTAAATCAATTCGCACAAAATTTACTCCACTCATATCACACGAATGAATGTGCAAAAGTATGCTTGGTATAACATATATAATCATTAATAAACACACACACATGTAGAAGGGAAATGAACATGAAACGATCAAATTGTGTT
Source organism: Adansonia rubrostipa (assembly GCA_038381775.1). Taxonomy (NCBI): domain Eukaryota; kingdom Viridiplantae; phylum Streptophyta; class Magnoliopsida; order Malvales; family Malvaceae; genus Adansonia; species Adansonia rubrostipa. The sequence continues at coordinate 12,160,073 of JBBYHM010000026.1, forward strand.
ATATTATGAATATATTATATATAAATTAAAATTAAATATGATTATAATTTAAAAGATATAAAACATAAATTTCAAATTCATAAATGTATATCGATATTTGAAATTCACAATTAAACATAAATTTAATAAATTTATAGATTTAAAAATAATTATAAATACCCAATTTATACGTATTTAATTGTATAATTTATATTATTTTAAAATTTAAATCCATAAACATAAAATTTCAGAAAAACATTTGTCTGAGTGTGAACTACTGTAAGGAAACTTGAAATAATGGGATGACTATTTCTTGCTCATATCAGTTGGTCCATAGCTGGCCGGGCCTGTTACTGCCATTTTTATCAGTAGTCATCTATTTTTGTTTTTCAATAATTCATGGTTTAATTCACATTAAATACAGAATCTCTATTTTGGCTTTTATATTTTAATTGAGATGAATAATTATAATAAATAAAAAAACCCAATAAAAAAAAAAAGAAGGAACAAAAATAGCATGAAAACGTATGATTACCGGACCTTAAATTCTGTGTCGTGTTACTTGACCTTAGATTTGTCAATCATGTGATTTTACACACACAGAAAGAAAAAAAAAATCACATTATTATTAACAATTAAATTGAAACCCACACCCACAATAAAATACGGGATCAAATTCAATGAAATTATTATATGATTTTTGACTAAATCAATTAGATAAGACGATATGGAAATCAAACATGAACTTTGACCAAAAACGAAAATTACATCATTTATTAAGAGGGAAAAAAAAGGTTAGTGAAGTTGTTAATATCCCTAAATCTATTAATCTATTAGACTTAAATTTAGGCTATCATATTCATTCTTTAATAGGAAAGGAAAAAATCCATTATTTTCAAACAGTATTAGACATATATCATACTCACATCATAAATAAAAATTTTATGTTTTAAAAAATTATTATATATATTTAAAAATAAGTGAGAGATTTTGACAACGTAGTTATTTTTTTTAAATTAAAAATATTAAAAAAATGATTAATTTACAATGACTAGTTTATTTTTTAAAATGGAAGGAATTAAATATTTTTAATTTTATTTTATTTTTATAACATTATTTTGATTTTTATAAAATTTTATTAATAAATTTATGTCGTTGACCCGGGTCCAATTAATAGTTAGTATAAATGGTCCCTTGTTCCCGGTTCAATTTATAGTTAGTCCAGATGGTCCCTAAAATTCCATAATTCCACTTGATTGGACAAAAATAACCAGATTTTTCATTGCACAATAGAGTTTAGAAAAGGGCAAAAAAAAAAAAAAAAGGAGAAGAGTTTCGGGTCAGCCCATTGAAAACCAAACCCGATCATTCTGGGAAAGTAATAGGCCGGTAGAAGATCAGCAAAGGCATTAGTCCTTTGATGCAATCTCAACCGTCAATGAGTATTGAATTAGCAAAGAACAGAACAGCATCGTGGCATACGGGATCCCTGCTCTTTGGCACGGTCAAAATTGAGTAGTGGATACTCCTCTTCGCTCTGATTAAGAAATAAGAAAAGTATTTTGTCTGTGTTTTTGGGGTGCCACGTGGAAGGACAGAGGAGATCTAGGTGCTTCGGTGGTGACGAGCACTAAGTCACACTTGTACAGTGCAAAATGGCGGGCAGGTGGCCAGTGGCGGGCTGACCAGGATATTCGGGCATGAGCTGTGGTTGGAGAAACAAAAACCTTGGAACAAGTGCCGAGGTTAAAGACAAAAGTAATGGCCGCATCATTCGTTCATGCTGTTTAGCTTTAATATATATATTTTATATGTATATATCTAAGTGTTTGATTTTGTCAAATGTATAGAATAAAATAATGTTTTAGCAGGAAATAATTAAAATTTAGGCATCTATTTATTGATAACGAGATTTTAAGTATCAGAATGAAGTTCAAAATTAAAAATATTAATGGGCTATTCTTAATTACTAGAAAAAATTATCTTTAAATATATAATTTTTTAAAAATATTTTATTATAATATTAAATAATATTTTTTACGAATATAATAAAAAATGGATTTGAATGACTTTGTCTAGAGGCCACTGTGATTTTGCTCCTTATTTTTATGAAATGGGTTAAATCTTCTCTAAGATTTAGCCATGAGACGTAAGAAAAATACTCATTTCAAAATTTGATTGCTATTTTGTTTAGTATTAAATAAAGACAACCTTTTTTTCCCCTAAAAAAATCCAACAATAATTGAGTCCAAATGAATACGTAAATGGACAACAACTGGCAAAAAAAGGATTTTTTAATTATTTTTTAAAGGAAAAGCACCTATCACAATCTAACATCAATCGCCAAACCACGGCACCATCATCATCATCAATGATAAAAATAGAAGGGAAGAGTGTGGGCATTGAGTGGTCCCTACTTTCGATGGTTTTGGGAGGTGGGCCCCGGTGAAGTTGGAGTCTTGGGCAGAGAAAGCGATGAAAACGACAAAAAATAATTGAGAGGAAAAAGTGAAGGCCAAACAATGATGACGTTACAAGAGCGGTGAGCAGAAATCAAAACCGAGGATTTTCCGTATTTACACGAAAAAATAAAATAAATATTAAAATTTATATCATATCAATAACAAAAATTTATATAAATATATAATATTTTTATATTATAATAATTTAAAAAAATCAAAATATAATATTAATACATGTATTATTAAATTTATTTAAAAAATATTCAGAAAAAAATGTCTTTAGAAATATTTTATTTTAGAAATACTAGTATTTTTGAATTGTTTTAAGAAATTAAAAAAAAGAGTTTAGTGTGTAGTACAATTAACAATGGGAAGAGCATTTGGTACTTACATACAAGTCATAGTCTTGTTCATGGCGCGTGGGTGTACTCCATTATAGTGATTTTAATTGCTACTGCTTACTATGTTTTCTCCTTATTTTCTTTTTCCCTTTAATTATTTGAGTGTTACATTTGTACGCTTTAAGCATTGACTTTTTCAACTGTGTAAAAAAAAAAAAGAGGGAAAATCTTCAGATTTTTCCACACTTTGTTGAAGGTGGGGCATTTAATTTTTTTAGGTTCTAAAATTATTGTAAGACTAATTTGGTCACTTATGTGATTTTGTTACATACCAAAACAAATTCTAAGTATCTTTAAAAAGAAAATTTGGTTTTGCAATTAATTTACACAAATAAATATTTTTCTTTTAACCAAAAAAAATAGTACTATTATTTATTTAACAAATCAATTTACACAACATTTTCTCACTTCATTTCTCTATGATAGTCCAAAAAAAAATTTTGGATACGAATTATCATTCTACTTTCAATATAAATACCAATTAAATACAATACAAGATTTACATTTTATGAAACAAACTCAAATTGAATTTATTTAAGATAATAAATTTAGTATATGATTATAATATAAGATATGATCGTGACTTAAAAATAACCAATTAGATAATACCCAATTAAGTAACCCTTGCTTGGAATCTAAAAATTTGGCCTATATCCCCCAAGATTAATATATTTTGTTTCTTCACCTTTGATCATATGCTTTCAAGGCATTTTCTGTGTGGCCAAGTTTGCTCAACAACTTGAGGATTGGTTTCTTGGCATGCATGTCATGTCTCCCTCAAGAAAACCCTCCACCAAAAAAGGAGTTGAGGAGAGATTGATCAATAATTAATTTTCACAAAATTGGAATTTTTTTCTAGCTCAATTTTGAGAGTTTTTAACTACTTACCCAAGAAAAAATAAAAGGGAAAATTGAATTTGAATACCACATTTTTGAATGAAAATTATCTCCTCCAAATTCCAAATTAATTAGAAGTTCAAAAATTCGACTAACTAAATTAAATAATTATTACATATCTCATTATTACATATTTAAATAAATTAATAAATTTATTTAATGAATAAGACACGTGTATATTTTTCAAAACACTATTTATATAATTAAAAAAATGAGATTTTGCCAAGGTTTGCTTAAAAATATTTTGTTAAAATTGTTGTATTAAGTCAATATTTTCAATACATTGAAATTTATCAAATTAACTATTAATTATTTATTTAATATAATGCATTATTAAAATAATAATTTAATTATCTTGATAAATATATTAAAACACATGTACAAAATTAATATATATATTTTTAAATTATTGCTTCCCCATATATCTTTATTCAAGAGGGAGGGAAAAATAGAAAGAATAAATGCACCTTTCAAAACAAAAAAAAGATAATAGTTGAATTTCAAGATTTACATATAATAATTTATATATGATAATTTATCTATTTATACTATTTATATTTTATATATAAATAGTATAAATATATAAACGTTGACAAAAGGGAAAACAAACCGTCCTCGGGCCAAGATTATGGCGGTGTGGTCGTTACGTTAACGCGCACTGCACGAGCGTGGTGCCTGCCTCAGAGACTGGAGTAACGTTAGAATATGGATGGGGCTTTGTCTTCGAAGATTAAGACGCAAAAACGAGGCTACAAAATTCTCTTCTTCTCGCCCTCTCATGTTTCCCAAATCACGAAATTGCCATTCAATTTCATATTTCATTACAAATTTACTTTTAATTTGTGTTTGGTGTATTATTTTTATATAATTTTATATATTATCAGTATATTTTATTATAAATTTATTTTTTATTGGTGGAATTTTAATTTTATACAAAGTTAAAAAAATGGTAGAGTTTTTATTATACTATTTATTGTATATAATCAAATATAAACTTTTATATTTTATCATAAACGTAATACACCTCTCCACCTATTAAAATTATATAATTTTTTGCTCAACTACGACAAGTCTAAGGGATGTGAAATTATATAATTAATTATGTAATAGATTTTATCTTCCGGTCCAAAAGAGGACTTATTTATTTATGTATTATTATTAAGTCGAACTCTTTTAAATGATTTTCATCAGAAAATTTTAAAATTATTTAAAAAATATTTTCATAAATTTTATACTTAATTTAGGTTTTTTTTTTCTCTTTTTCTTTTCTTTTGACATTATAAAAAGTAAGCAGAAAACTTGTAAAGTTATTTTTCTTTTCCCTTCATTTTCTAAATCGAATGGCATCATGGTATTTTTGTGCCAAAACGAATGGCATTGACTGGGAAAATAAAATTTCCAACTTGGAGATGCAGGTATTATGGGCCAATGCATTCGCTTGCACGGATTCCCGAAACCTGCCGTTGTTTATAGTCCTTTTTTAGTGTTTTCCTCGACAAAGAACAAAGCTTTCCCTTATAAAAATCTACCCATAATTTCTACCCCCACTCACCTTCCCTTTTCTTCACTTTCTCTTTCTCTATTTCTCTCTCACTCATTTCTTCAAAGACGCCAAAGGATTGAACCTTTTTTTTTCCCTGTAAAGGAGATCAATGGACTCTTCTGGATCCTCAAGGAGGCCTTGTTTTATTGAAGAAGATGATGGGTTGGCTTCTCTTGCTGATATGGAAGCCGGATATTCAGGAAACCATCACCAAAGGTTGAACCAAAATGGGTTTTTTCCGAGACCTCTTTGTTACTCAAGGAGGAGTAGTTTGAGGAACCTATCTTTGTCGTCGTCTTCATCTTCTTCAGTTTCTTCCCCGAGGTCTGCTAGGTTTTATGATGCCAGATTTGAAGACATTCATCAACCCCATTTCTTGGATGCTTGTTTTCTTTGCAAGAAGCCTCTTGGGGGTAACCGAGACATCTTCATGTACAGGTTCGTCCATGTTTTATGAGCATATTAATAAGGTCTAATCATTTTTAGATAGAAATATCAGAATTTTAGAAGGATCCGATGAATCTATTAGCTTTAGCTAAAAAAAAAAACAAACGAGAAAATGCATATTTGCTAAATGAATTATGCCCTAAGATCCATGGAGCTACCATTGGTTGATGCTGGATGCAAGATCAAGATTTGACTGGAAGAAGTTAATGAGCTTTTATTCCAATTTCAACCGAAGGACCAGGATTAATATTTTCATAAGTATTACCGGGCAACAAGCACTTGGGACAATCAAGTGTATTGCAACCAACTTAGTTATTCTCAAATATCGTTTCTTTTTTTTTTTAGTTTTTAACATGGAAGTGTCTTAAGTCTAGAAATTTCGTTAGAATCCAGGTTTTTGTTTTTTTCTTTGGCATTAAAATTTGTAGTTAATACGGATTTGGTAGCTGATTGGTGTTTGGGTTTTTCTTATGTTGAAATGTTGCAGAGGGGACACGCCTTTCTGTAGTGAAGAGTGCAGACAAGAACAAATTGAGATAGATGAAGCTAAGGAGAAGAACTGGAACCTTTCTTCCTCCATGAAAGCTATGAGGAAGAAGGATCAAAAGAAATCTACTTCTCCAAACAAAGCTCAAGATTACCCTTTCCGAACAAGCACAGTTGCAGCTGCCTAAACCACCTCACAAAGGAAATAAACAACATATAAATAGTTGAAAGGAAAAAAAAAGAAGGAGAAGGTGAAGGACATGGAGATCAATGAAGAAAAGGGCCAAGGAGAGAGAGGAAGAAGAAGAAGAAGAAGAAGAAGCCTATTTTGAGTGGTTTTATCTTTTTAATCCCTTTAAAAAACATATATACTGGTGTTGATTGTGAAGGTGAATGTTACATATTTGAGGATGTGAAAATAGCCTTGATCTACTCTATGATATGGCTCTTTTTTTGGGTTTAGTTAGATTTGATTTTTTTTTTCTTTTCTTTTTCTTAAGAAATGCTAGTGCATCATGAAGAATGATGAGAAGGGAAACTCTTGTTTTGGATCTTTTTGGTCTATTTCTGTACTAATTTCGTTTCCGTTTCCAGTGTCACTGATGTTTAATGAGAATGACGTGAATGGAACTTACCTTAAAAGCTGTTTTCTTCTTCGGTTGATTTTAATTTCAATTTCAATTTAAAGATTATTGTTATTGCACTTTCTATTCTTTTATACATTTCGGCTTTCTTTGGTAAGTTCATAAGAGAGTGAGAATAAAAACTGTTTTTTTTCTTTTTCTGGTAAAAGCATTTGCTTCCCAGTTCAGTAAATTTGTGGCATTTGCAGTTAAAGTTAATCTTTCACTGCCACATCCACAGCTGCACAGCTTCCACCAGGGAAGCAATTGCTAGGCTTCATCATCAATCCTCCTCCCAGAATTAGTGGGAATACTCCTTTCTTTTTTGCTTTTGGGAACCTTTTTGACTTAATTGCTATAGATCACATATTTTTTTTACTCTTTCTTGGAACGTTCAAGAAGAGGAATTTGGTTGGATGGTTCAGAATTTTTCTAGGAACATTAGAATATACCAGCAAAAATCTGTGTTGGAATTGGTTGACATCAATGTTAAGAACGAAAGGCCAAAACTCCAGAAGATTGTATAGAACAAACTTCAAAGTGAGCTAAAGGATAATGATTTGAACTAATTCCAGTTTAACCAAAAGTGATTGTTCCCATTGTTTTGAACGAAGAAATGTAAGATTAATCGTTTAATCATCATCATCAGAGTAAATCGGAAGTGAACTGTAGCCAAAAGAGCAGAAAAAAGGAGGTGAAATTACCGAAAGCCTGGTCATTAAACATACCTAACCACTATATTTTTGACGCTTGCCTAAGCACAAGTTCAAATTATAAGTCATATAGCCTGTTAAACCATTAGGTTTGGACTTCCATTTACTTAGGTTTCTGAACTCTTAGAACTCTAAAACACTATAGGAGCCAGGGAGAGCGCAATAATTGAATTTGGACTTCACAAAATTCGGTGTCTGTATTGAATTCTAACCACTTAGAAGACTTTGAAGATCGGTTTGATTGGGAACTAATCAAGTCATGCACGATTTAGAAGTCCATGATGTGGTAACTATTTGCTAGTTCTGGGCCCGGCAACATGCCTTCATTTTCATTGAATATAATATAAATTGCAGCAATTGGATCGAATAATAAGTGTGTTAATGCAATATTTTTTTAAAATATTATATTAATTATATATTTATATTGTATTAATATTATTTTTTATTTTATTTTTTATATTAACGTTCACGAAGTGAAATAAAATTATTAAAATATTATTTAAAAATATTATATTAATTTTTTATATTATATTTTAATTATTTTTTGTATAAATATAAACAATCACGTAATATTGATGAAAAAATAATTTAAAAAATTATATATAATATATTTTTTAAATGAGTAATTTTTAAGAATAAATTAAAATTTTAATAAAATGTGAATAAATTTTAAGAATAAATGAAAAAAATATTTTAAATAAATAGATAGTTTTATAAAAAATATATTTTTAAAATAAAAAATTAAAAAACTGATTATATTTATTTTTAATTATTTAATTGATGCGATTTGAACAGTGATATTGACCTTGTTTTTACAAACGGAATTGATTGATAGAATGTCTTAAAACTGCCAGGTCGAGAGGGCCCACAAATAACAGTGAAGCAGTTAAGACTATCCACTTGGCATGAGATGTATGGCGGAAGTTCGTCGGCAAACTTAAAGTTTCCATCATCTGCGTCCAAAACCCAACTTAAAAAAGGTCTTCTGCTTTCCGAATTAGATCACATCGGATCGGATCAGATCACATCACATCATAGTTCTTATTCACTTACGGTTTTGTTGAGATATGGAAGGACTAATCAAGGGTTTGGTCGACGTTGCAATAGGCGGCGGTGGCGACGGAGAAAATGAGGCTCGAGATGAACGCTCCAGATCCAGTTGGGCCCAGGTCGTGTCAGGGGAGCAGGATAACGATGATCGTCCTCATGACCACAATCCTCCGACTCGGTGGAGAAAACAGGTTTTCCTGTTTTTATCTAATGAAGTTTTAGTGTTTTGGATCTGAAGTTTGAGTACATTGCAGTGGCTGGTTATTGTTTTATTGTTAAGGTTGGGGATTTTATTGATTGTGTAGGAGGAGAGTCGACAGGATCAGGAGGGCTGGGAGGTTTCGGGTTCAAGACCTTCCAGGAGACCCCACAAGGTAAATTTCGATTTTTTCAGGGGTACAATTCGAATTGTATAAATTCATTTACTATTTGTTTTTGGCGTTGGATATTTGAAATTTTGATCGTTATCTTAAAGTTGGCCTTCTTATCAAATATCAATACCTCTAATGCAGGCTGAGTATGGGGGATTTGAAAATGATGAAGGTGGCGAGCAACATGGTTATAACCAAAACAAGTGGAACAGAAAGGTTGCCTCATGGTTTTAATTCACTGTTGTATCTAATTTTTTGTTTCAGTAAAATCTATGCATGAGTTCTCTGATCTATGCATGAGTTCTCTGATGGACCCCGAATTAATTTTGCATACAGGAGCAAGAAGAGGAGAATAATGATGGCTGGGAAACTGTTGGCAGAAAGCCTCGAAGACGACCACACAAGGTCTATTCTTACTTCTTTCTCTATTTTTCTTTTTTTTTTTTTGGATATATGAAGGTTTAAACTGACTAATTACTAATTTAATACACATCTTGTTCACTGTGAGCCTTTTGTTTCTCCTCTTTCAATTTATAATATGGTTTTATATCTACATTTCTTTTAAGTTGCATATTAGGTTCTTGATCACTGTGAATATTTTTGTTAGAAACGTGTAGATTCGTGATATGTAGCACTGACATTAGATTTTTTTCACATTAGGTAGGTAAGTATTTACTTTATTCCCTGCTAGTTTTTGGCGACAATATCATCAACTATATCAATTATGCAAGCCTTGGTAGCAGTGTGAACTTTCTCGCTTGTAACCGGAAGTCATGGGTTCGTGTAGTGGAAAAAGCAGGAGAAGGCTGCGTAAGATAAATGAAGTCCCCCAGCTCGCAAAAGGGGGATGCTTGTACGCCGGGGAACACTGTTTTTATCAACTATGACATTCATAGATGACTCCTATTTGTTTTATCTGGGGTTCTGTTATCATTGGCCGTTTTATTCTTTTTGAATCACTATGTCTAATGCCTTATGAATGAAACATTTACAGGTTCAGATGGATCACTGGCAAGGATATAAACGATCTCCTAGTGAGCAAGAATACTCTGATGAGGTTGGAAATGATACTGGCATTGAACCTTCAGAAGAGGAACTTGCTCACTTGTCACAAGCTTGCAATAGGCTGTGGCAACTTGATTTAAACCGTTTGGAGCCTGGAAAGGATTATCAGATTGACTGTGGTGAAGCGAAGAAGGTTTACCAGAAGGAAGATATGGCAGAAGGAACCCTATTTTATTTTCTGAATGAAGACATATTTAGAAAACCAACTTTCTCTCGTTTCTGTTCTCTCTTAGATAATTACAACCCAAATGCTGGGTGCAAAGAAGTTGTTACATCTGAGGAGAAATATGAGCAGTCAGCGTTCATAGAAGAAATCAGTAGAACAGCACCAATTAAATATCTTCATAAGTACCTCTCTATGAAGGGAATTGTATCTGCAAACTATCAAGATTTCAAAAGAATGATGACGAAGCTATGGTTTGATCTTTATGGTCGATGTGGTACATCTGGTTCCTCTTCTGCTTTCGAACATGTTTTTGTTGGAGAAATCAAGCAACGTGGTGAGCAAGAAGTTAGTGGCTTCCACAATTGGCTTCAGGTGTGTTTGTTAGTGTATCTTTTCGTTGTTTATCAAGTCAATATTCCCATGATGAAACTGGGATCTGTCAAGGATTTAGGTTATTGCAAATTGCAATCATTGGTACGTGGCTTGGCTTGTTTAAAGTCATTTGAATTGTCTGGAAGCAATACTGAGATATAATAATTATTTTAGAAAAGCATTTCATTTAAATAAGATGGAGAGAAAAGATAAGGATTCACTAAACTTTTGAAGTTGTTGGTTGCAATGCATTGCTGAGAATATATCCACTTTATATCTGGATGTGTTTAATATCCATTACTAGTACTTTAATTCATTGTCAACCCTTCTCTCAAGCATACTTTGATGTGCTTTTTGTTTCAGAAGCTGATCATTAGGTGCCATGTCGATAGGTTTGCTTTCCTTATTAAAAAAAATACACTTCTTTTCTCTATAGGTGTTTATTGCTAATAAAAGATTTCATTTTCCAGTTTTACCTAGAAGAAGCGAAAGGAAGAGTTGATTATCAAGGTTATATATTACCCCGAAGACGTAGGGAAACTGTAAGTCTCTTTCAATTTCAATCTTTGTTCCATTGGGATGCTCAGATTACAGAGAATTTTGAAACGAAGATTCAATTCGACCTTTTCCTGTTCCTCTCTGCATCTGCTGCATTTTATGCTCTCCTTAAGTTTTGGATATACATGTAAGAAAAATAATTTTTTTTTTTTAAATATCAAATTTAGTAAAGAAATTGAAGTTTTACATCATTGTAGATAATATAATATTAGGTCGGGCTTGAAGGAAATTGATCCGTCTTCTTTGGTGCATGTTATTATAACCCTAAAGAGGAACCCTTTTGCTCGATTGCCTGCATTGATAACCGTTTTCAATATTTAATCTCTTCTACCTGTATCCTTTTGCAGCCAGACTCTGAAACACAATTGCTTACCATTCAGTTTGAATGGAATGGGATTCTCAAATCTGTGTCCAGTACTTTGGTTGGGGTAAGCCCAGAGTTTGAAATTGCTCTCTATACTCTGTGTTTCTTTGTGGGTGGAGAGGATAACTACGTACAGCTGGGTCCATACTCTGTTAACATTAAATGCTACAGATTCGGAGATAAAATCAGTTCAATATTTCCAATAGCAGAATGTTAGATTTTCAGCTCTGTGTATTATTATTGCCCAGAAGCCATAGGAAGACTAAGACATTGGTTCATGTTCCAGTTTAACGTAAGTTTATGATATCATAACAGACGATGCTTTTTGGATCATTTACCTAATAATTTGGTTAGATATTCATTCCTCTTCTTGATTAATCTTCTGAGGAATCAAACTCTACATATAGTTTCCGAACCTGTGAGCTTCCATGTGTTGAGCTATTGCTATTATAATAAAGAATAAATATTGGGACAGATTGTAAAATTGTTTAGTTTTACTCTAAAATGGTTTAAACTTACCTGTTTCTTCTTTATTGCTGTTTTCTTTTTTCATTCAAAAGAAAATTTCAATTTTGAGAAGCTTCAGGGTTACATAAAACCTCAAGTTTTTTTTTTTGTTAAAAGTGTGGGAAATTGGGTTGTCAAAATGATAGGTACTGAAAACTTTGAACATGGATTCTGTATCATTTAAAAAGAATCACAATAATCAGGGCCCTCTATATATTATATGCAGAGGGATATGTGTCCTAAGGAGCTATTATCAATGTCGGTCAAGAATATCGTTTGACGGTTCATCAGATATCTGTAGTGGAAGAGATCAAAATTTGCAATTATTTTGAGAACCCAAAACTTTCAGTGGAAATGTATCTATTATGACAGCAGCTCTGATCTTATCAATAATATGTTTGAAGGTGACTTGTCTGCTTATAATATAATTCCAGAAAACCTATCCACCATTTTCCATTGATATCTTGATAGTGTGTAGTAGCCACAACAGGGTTCATGGTTCAAACATGCTTGGATTGGATGAACATCTGCTGGGTGATGTAGTTACCAGAACCTATCTGATTTGGATTGTACATAGATAAACACACACAACTGCAACAATGAACACACAAGTAATCAGAAAACTTGAGAGAGGAACATCGGTGTGGCAATTTTAAACGTGTTTATTTAATTAAATCGTCATTTTTTTCTTCAATTTATTTTTTGAGATAGTTGACTACTGAGAAATTTTAAGATAGTTTGTTCATTGACCTAAATCTGCACTTAACCAAACTGTCCTCTACAGGGAGGGGGGGGGAGGGTAACCAAGTTCTGTTGCTTAATTACCCATATCTGATCACATTAGTATCTTATAAAATTGGACACAAATGAAGGAATCACACACCGTGAAAAAGAAAATTTCCTTTCACATTCACAAAAACACACTAAAACTGTACTTTTTTAGCACACGCTCAAGGTAAATCTTTCATATTTTAGGCTCGTTAATATTAAACATGATGTCTTTAGTCAAAAAAAAAGAAAAAAAGAAAAAAAATTAAAATATAACATGAAACATGATACATATAGGCGATTTTCGTAATGCAAATTATATATATATATATATATATATATATACAAACACTTTATATCTATTGCCGTTGAAAAAAAAGGGAAATGACGATTTTTGTTTTGTAGGGATTGAAATGGGAACGTTTCAGACTTTCAGCAATGAAGAACCACACGCAAATGTTAAAGCAGATGAAACAAAAACTGGGAAATTTGTGGGGGGACCTAGTTTGCATTGATCGTGACAGAACAGGGCAATTGGCTACTTGAAATTTTGAGCGTGAAAACAGTAGGCAAAGGGGTCGTTTTTCTTTTCTGGTTTGTCCTAAAACACAATGTTCTCCTTGGGAGAGCGAAAGCGAGTAATATCTACCAACGATAACTGATCCTTTGAATTGAAAAATGTGTGTGTTTGATGGAGACGAACACCCACCAATAGAAATTCATCATTCTTCTCTCAAATTCTGCATTCAATTTGCCTGAGATGTTGGAAAGAGAGATTTTTTGCTTGTACGTTCAATTTCAAGAAAAAAAAAATGAAGTCCATTGAAGGCATGGATGGAGAGTTTAAACTAGAAGAAAGCAGCTAACCCAATTTTATAGCTCAATCAGCGGGATCAAAATGAAAAAAAATAAGAAAATAAAAGAAAGAAAAAGGAGCTTTATTTGCTTTCTTTTGTATAAATCCAAACGCAAATTTGTCCAATGATAAACAAGCCCCACCACGTCCATTTAGCTAACCTATCGGCTTCAAAGGCTGCTCTTTACCCAAGCAAGCAGTGTAAGTTTCAAAGACTATGATCTTATTCTAACGTTGTTATACGACTCGTTACCCATAATTTTAGGATGTAATTTTGAGATCAAATTCCTATGCCCTGAAACAGAAAATAATTACATTTCTTTTTGAGGTTGTAGCTTGAGAAAGGGTAAAGGGATATAATTAATGGATTGAGACTCTAGATTTATTAAATGTCACACCTCCTACGAATGAACCGGATTAAATTTCAAGTTTAGAAAATAATTAATTATTCAAAACTACAGTTTGAAAGTGCTACACTAATTAACCATTCAAAACTATATGCATAGGTTAATTAATGTTTATTTGATGTCTTCTAGGCATACAGGTTCGATCCTCTTTGTTTTCTTGGTTGTAGACAAGGAAAAATATGGCCCATATATTATGCTTCATAATTCCTTTCCATTTTTAATGTCCAAAAGGTTGGTGTTCAATTCCCGTCCCCACTTGATTATTATTCCCTGCTGAGAGAGAAACTTCGAGGAGATAAGATCTAATTTGCTCCACAAAAACTTGTAAATGTAAGAGCATGAGAATTGAGAAGTTATTGGCTTAGACAGCAGCTAAGTTCAATAGTCATCACCGTGAATCAATGGCTAAATCAAACTATTGATGTATGCTATTCTTTCTCTATCAATTTGAATATCTCCTCTTTGGAACCGACAAATCTGACAACTCATTGCTTGCATTTATTTGCCCTTCAAAGGCATCTTTTGTATGTTTTTCAATGTTCAATTTGACGATGGGAAATATAGGAAAAGTAACAGATAGCTAGCTAGCCAACGCATGAATGATATGGACGAATTTCGATCCTATCTGCAAAGATGTACGCGGTATTGGTGAGGTTAACAATTCCGATTGGAACTGTTTGATTAAGTGTTGTTAGCATAATCAAATATAGTAAATCAGTGGAAACAGTTCCAACTTTGGATAAGATCAATGCAAACAGAAAGAAAAATCCAACCAAAAATGAAGCACAGACTTAATTATAGCCACATGCTTTCCCCAATTGAACAGACTCTCCCATTTTCTTATTCTAAACCAACCACAGCCAAGAAAATTTGAAACCCTAATAACTTGTCAGCCACAGAAATTTGAATATGCAGTACTTACTCGGATTTTGCAGTTTGCTAGACCATGGCAAAGTAGCACACACCGCCGATTGGTTACCAACCAAGCTAATAACTTGATTGTAGGTTTGTAAGTTGTAACCAAGTTAGCAAAATTTACAGTTAATTTCACCCGCAGCAGCTACCATGGTTCCACCAGGCTGGTCATCAGCGACTTCATTCCTATAGTGAGTATGATTTTGTTGAAGAACTGAAGAAAATATATAGAAATTGATTAAAACCTTCTTTTAAAATTATGATTTACTGTAATTAATTAACTCGTCCGTTAGTTCAAAATATATCTTCTGGAGGATATTTCAATCCGTACTTGAGTGTATACGAAGCGACTTGGGGCTGGGGGCTTTACCATTTCAGTTGTGATCATTATATAACTTGATTACCCAAAATAATCGACAAAACAACACTCAAAGGAAAATTCTGTTAAAATTGGGATATTGGTGACCTTTAAAAACTGAAACATGTAGGATTTTTCAGTTTGTTAAGAATGGACAAGGAATAACCGCGTTGTAGGTAACCTTGAAAAATTGAGCTGATTAGTTTCGATCTTTTTGCACTTTTTCCCCTTATAAAAGGCTGAGCCCACCAACATTGTCTCTATTCAAAAGCTTTAACCCAAAGTTTCATTTTATAAATGAATGTAAACCATCTTCATTCATTCGGACATCTCTTTAATTTCCCTCTTTTCGTTTCCCAAAAACATGGCCTTAACATTACGTTCGTCTACTTCTTTCATTAAACTGAAAGAAACCAAAAGCTTCAAAACTCCTGATGATCACTTCTTAGGTACCAATACCATTTCCTTTGCCCAAATGAGGCCGTCATGCTGTCTCCGAGCAAGGAATTCGATGTCGATGACGATGCAGGAAGCACAACTCTCGCATTGGAAAATCTCGATCACGAAAGGGAGGAACAGTGAAGAAAGGGAGAAGGTACATTGTCTAACAATTTCCCATACTGAAAATAACTCTAAGGTGCCCGTCTTCGTGATGTTGCCACTTGACACAATAACTCTAGGAGGTAACTTGAATAAGCCACGGGCAATGAATGCCAGTTTGATGGCCTTAAAGAGCGCCGGCGTGGAGGGAGTTATGGTGGATGCATGGTGGGGTTTGGTTGAGAAAGATGGACCTTTAAACTACAACTGGGAAGGGTATGCTGAGCTTGTCGAAATGGTCGAAAAACATGGGCTAAAGCTCCAAGTTGTCATGTCTTTTCATCAGTGCGGAGGCAATGTTGGAGACTCTTGCAGGTAAAATTTCTTCTACTGACCAAAACTAAGTATTATATCATGGTTTTAGAACCAAAACCCTAATTTTTTCTGCCTGAATGTTTAGTATTCCGCTACCTCCATGGGTGCTAGAAGAAATCCTAAAAAACCCAGATCTTGTTTACACTGATAGATCAGGGCGAAGGAATCCTGAGTACATTTCCTTAGGTTGTGACTCAGTTCCTGTTCTCAGAGGACGAACACCAATTCAGGCTTACACAGACTACATGAGGAGCTTCCGTGAGAGGTTCAGAGATTACTTGGGACGAGTTATTGTGGTAAAGCATTTATAAAACTCAAAACTACTGCTTCTAGTTTAGAGCAGAAGATAATTTCAATTTGGCTCCAAATTGTTTGATTCACCCACACGTGATTTATCAAATATTAAGGCAAACTTTCAGTATTCATTTTGGCAATGATTAGTACCTTATTCCTCCTAATTGATTCCAATGGTACTGTAAAGAGCTTGCATTCATTGAACAGCAAACTCTTACGAAATTCTAGGAATTAAATTTAACCAGATCATATGCAAAGGCAATTATTATAAAACTGCTTGTGTACATATCTTGGAAGGAAAAAAAAAAAGTGAAGTTTAATATCACAAGCAACGAGATAACATTTTTCTCGATGTGAATAGGTGTAGGAAGATAGATTAAAAATAAATAAATACTAAAAGGGTAAGAGAAAAAGAAAAGGGAATTTCATCACAAAAGGAAATAAACAAAAGTATAGCATCGTATCACCATCTGCTATGATTATTAGAGTTTAGAAGTAAACATGCTTGTAGTATTATAATTGTATTTAAGATGTTTTAATACGTTAATACTTCATATGATATATACAATGATCGTATTATTTTTTATATTATATCATATTTTATGTCAAATTTAATTATTTTTCTTGCAATACTGCATACAAAATTATCAAATTTATCTAAAATCCATCCAAATGGACCACAGGCGCCAACCAACATGTTTAAATGTCAAAACATCAATATCAAGTGTTTTGCACTTTTATTTTTTCACTCAAGTGGTATATGTTTTTTTTTTCTTTTTTGGGAAACTCTAGATATCTAAATGTAAGTTTTATTTCAGGAAATTCAAGTGGGGATGGGACCTTGCGGGGAACTGAGATACCCATCTTACCCAGAAAGTAATGGAACATGGAAATTTCCTGGAATTGGAGAGTTTCAGTGCTATGACAAGGTATATTTGATGAACTAATGAATAATTTATCTTTTGGAAATGAAACGAAACAATGTTGAATGATATATTATGGGTCTTGATTCTTAAACAAGTAGAATATATAGTACATGACTTTGATCAAAACTTAGATATGGTTGATTTGTTTCCTATTAAAATGTTGAAATTTACAGTATATGAGAGCTTCCCTTGAAGCAGCAGCAGAAGCCGTTGGGAAGAAAGAATGGGGAAAAGGTGGTCCACATGATTCTGGCCATTACAAGCAAGTTCCCGAAGAAACTGGGTTTTTCCAAAGGGATGGAACATGGAACTCCGACTATGGACGGTTCTTCCTAGAATGGTACTCCGGGAAGCTACTCGAGCATGGAGACCGAATACTTGGAGCAGCAAAAGGAATATTCCATGGAACGGGAGCTAAACTGTCTGCAAAGGTTGCTGGAATTCATTGGCATTACAAAACAAGGTCCCATGCTGCTGAACTAACAGCTGGGTACTATAATACCCGATATCATGATGGGTACCTACCAATAGCACAAATGTTCAGTAAATATGAAGTTGTGTTCAATTTCACTTGCATGGAAATGAGAGACAGGGAACAACCTGAGTATGCAAATTGTTCACCTGAGGGATTAGTCCAGCAAGTAAAGATGGCGACCAAGACAGCTGGAGTCGAACTTGCTGGAGAAAATGCACTGGAGAGGTATGATGCTGGTGCATATGCACAAGTTATGGCAACAAGTAGATCAGATTCAGGCAACGGATTGAGTGCTTTTACATATTTAAGGATGAGCAAAAGGTTGTTTGAAGGGGACAACTGGAGGCATTTGGTGGAATTTGTGAAAAACATGTCAGAAGGAGGTCGGAAGATTTCAGAATGTGACACCTGGGGAACAAACCTTTACATTGGGTTTATCAGAGACAAGAATGCTGAGAAAACGACGGCTGCTCTTGTATAGAAACTACGTACAGAGTCCAAGCACAACAGTATAGTGTATAATATGTAAACAGAGCAATGACTATAATCCATATACAGCATAATTTTTGGCATCACATGCCAAAACTAGCGGATGGGTATAAACAAAATACAAAGATAGCATCTTCATAAAATATATGGCGATTGGAGATTTCATTCAAAGTGGGGCAGCATCCTTTTTTTACTTTTTCTTCCACATGTTTTGGTCTCCTATGAAGATTGAATCAGCCGATTTCGTTTTACATAGAGCTCTAAAGTTCTTAAAAATGTTTTTTTCATATATATATATATATATATGTAATGCTCTTATTTCTACTTATATATATATATATAATGCTCTTATTTCTACTTTATGATTTGCATTTCCAATATATTTCAACACCAATATGGTGCATTGTATAATAAAAAATTGTTTAAATTCTACGTTATGAGGAACATGAAGAACATAGACACAATGAACCATGACTTTTTCTTCTTTTATCTCCTTTCTTTTTTGGAAAGACAATTGATCTTTACAAATTGATGAAACCATATCACTCGGAGAATATGAACCAAAACATTTGCATTTTACATTTCCCATAGCATGATAAGAGAAAATTTACATCATGATGCCCTAACAAGCAATTCAGAATAATTTATTTCATAGAAGAGAAAGTTATAGAAACTGCTCTTCTTTGAATAAAATATGCAGTAATTAACAATGTCCAAAAGGCCCCAAGTATCAAAGCAGACACATAGATGCTTCATAACGTAATTCTTTTGAAATTATACACCTAATTAGTTTGTTTCAAACAATTCTTTCACTTAGGAAAGAACCCAGTACGTCAGATCTCAACGAAAATTGTCTATAGACTATAGAGAAACTAAAAGACATGAAATACACAGCTAGAGAAGTCCAGGGAGCACTCCTAACCAAGTTCCTTGTATCAATAGGACCCCCCCTTGAGTTTTGGCAACTTCCAAGCTTCGAAAAGGAAAGTTGTTCAGTCACAGCTCCTTGATGCTTCCATGTAGCCGAATTTGGCACAATCCAGATGAAAAGTTTATAATTTGGACATTCATCAAGATATTCGGTTTAAATCTGTGCATCCAAAATCAGTAAATAATGCCATTATCAACTCTTGATATTCAACTTTAATAGGAAAGACATTCAGCAATAGCCAGTTTAAAGATGCAGTAAGTTGGAGAAATTTTCAACTCGGACACGGCAGAAAAACAGGATGACAAAGTCAAAGTTAAATAAGCAAATCAAAACACCTCATTCAGGCGGTTGCACAAAGGAAATGACACCAGAAGTTCGTCATTACCAGTTAATAGCCAACACAAAATACAAGGAAATAAAGTACGATTATTTAGCAGCTAATACCTAATATAAAATTACTAATACATGCCTCCAATGTCTAAAACTGAAACATATCTACTGCCACTGGGATCCACCTAGTAGCATCCTCACATAAAGTGTATTTGGAATGATCAGGATCTGAAAAGAGGAAGTTGGATTTAGCAGTATCAGGAGGTTATAATAGCTCCAACCTTTATGAACTCTTCCCCTGCAGAATCCTTTAATCTTAGATATGACACCATATATATTTTAGTAATTTTTACCAAGACCAACACTTAGACCCTGACATCTCTCACCAAGTTTCACTATTGTGCTAAAGAATAGGCCATCCTTGACTTTTTCTAGTCCTCAACCTCGTTTGAGAGAATGGCAGGAATCTCCTTGCCACTAATTAAATTCCCAGGAAATACCGGTCAAGAACTCGAGGGATGTGAGGAGGAAGATGAGTTGGAATTATCGCGTCGAAGACTTTCGATCAAGTCCCCGAGTTCTTTACGAGCCGATTCTCTGCCAAACATGAATCCATACCTGAATAAAAAAGATTTTTCAAAAACAAAAATCAAACATTGAAAGATGAAGATTCTCAACCAAGTTAATTAAAAAAAATGGTGAAGCAATTGCTACCAGTAAGAAACGGCTGAGAAGACAGTGGCGGCGGCAACGGTTTGAATGAGAGTAAACGTTTTCTCCATTTTTCCTTCTTCTTCCCCGAAACGGAGAATCCCGACGGGTGTTTTTTTTTTTTTTTTTTTTTGTAATCTATAAATATGGGCCATAACTGGGCTGACGACGGTTATTGCAATTTCATTGTCGGTCCAAATCATAAAGGCCTTAGCCCAAATAAGTTTGATCTGCATTAAGTATTTATTAACAGCCACTGATATACATATTTCCTTAACTTCACACACGTACTTGGAGTTAGTTCGTTTTCTAATACATTGATGATATAATTTTTAAACTTTAAACTTCACGATAACGAAAATAGTAATAGACAAAAGCCTTTTATTATGGATGGATATACCACCCAACAAATAAGATATTAGCAAAGAATTCCCATTTCATTTATTTCTTTCAAAAAAGCAAAGGAATTCTTCGTATTTTTTTTATTAACAATGAAATTTATTTAAATATCAATTAATGCAGGACAACTTACAATCGCTACTCTAATTTACAAGAATTCCTTTTGCTAAATACCTCGCCGTTTTGGTCACTGCCTCTTCCACTAGCTAAGATCAAAGTCTTGCAAATTTGAGTTGAAAGGAACATAGTATATGACAAGTTCTAAGGGGATCCAACATCCTGCACACCTCATTGAGAAAGGGTATCTCATTCACATTTAATATCCATGAATTTATAGCTCAAACCTGTCAAAGAAAAAGCAGAAGATAGCTTAGTCACATTTAATATCCATGATAAGTTGTCCTGGTTGGTTCTGCTAAAGATCAGATCAGAAATATCCGATACCGAACCTTGTTTGATCTTCGGCTGCCGATTCTAGATGAGGATGTAATAGGAAACTTGTTGGCGGCCGACGAGCTTCCTTCTTCTGATTCTTGTATTGCTTGCTTCAAGCCCTCTACCACCTCTCTCATTGTTGGTCTTCCCTTGGCATTTTTGTTTAGGCAGCTATTAGCCAACTTTCCGACCTTCTGAGCTGCACTGAAAGAATAACTGTTTCGAAGTCGAGGGTCTATTACCATGCTGAATTTTTTACTATCCGGAGGGAACTGTTTCACCCAATCTAAAAGCTTTTGTTCCGAGGGTCGCCGGTTTCTTTCCACTGTTCTCCTCCCTGTGAGGATCTCATAAAGTACCACCCCAAAAGTCCATATATCACTTTGGATTGTGAGATGTCCTGTTTCAACGTACTCCGGGGCTGCATATCCATAGGTTCCAACCACCTTTAACAAAAGAAATGAAATGATATTGTCAACCACCTTAATTTAACAAATTGCATATTCTGAAATGCATCATGCTTTTCATAAATTTTTTAAATGCGACTATCAGTTGTGAAGAAGAGAGTCAACATACACAGCCATGCGAATCTTTTTTCTAACATAAAGAAGCCAGCATGTAAATCTAGAAAATGCTGCCTTGTTTGTCGGAAAGGAATATTTTGTGAAAGTAGATGTATTTGGTCTCCTAAAATGTTGAGCGCCTAATGTGCAAAACAGCTAAAAGAGCTAAACTAGTGGCTTCTGCCGCAACGCTTAAAATGTTTACAGTCCAGCAAATAGTCAAGGGTAGAGCCAATCAACAAGGATGCAGTGGAGATGCTTACATCAAATTAAGTCAGAATTCATTAAGTACAGTACTTAAACAGTTGATATCTACTTACTGCAGTGGATACATGGGTACGATCACCTGTTGGCCCTTCCCTTGCAAGCCCAAAGTCCGAGAGCTTTGGCTTAAAACTTTCATCCAATAGCACATTTGAGGATTTGAAATCTCGATATATCACCTTTGAGAATAACACAAGGCAGAAAATAGCATGTCTTCAAATAATTAAGAAATAACCAACGGTACTTTCGGTGAAGGCATCAAAATAAAAAGAAGATTGTACCTTGACTTCCAATCCCTCATGTAGATAAGCCAAACCTTCTGCTGCACCAAGCATAATCTCTAACCTTGTATTCCAAGGCAAAGTGGATGCCCTCTTAAAAAGATGATCTTCTAAGCTCCGGTTAGGCATGTATTCATACACCAAGGCATGTATTCATACACCAGCAATCTATGGATCCCTCTTTCGCCATCTACAGAACAATATCCTAAAAGTTTTACGAGGTTTGGATGATTAACAACTCCGAGGAATTGAACCTCCGCAAGCCATTCCTTATGACCCTAGATGAGGTTAGCAAAAATATCATTAAAAACAGAAATTAATTCTTAAAATAAAGTGAAGGAAATGGCAGTTTGATCTTAGTGACAACCATCATATGAGAGTTGAGGATAATAAGCCAACTTTAAACTTCAAAGACATGCAGTTTTGACGGAAACACATATCAAGCTACTCTAGAAACACCATGAAAATATCCAGCCAAATCAAGGAAATTAATGTAGATGAGAACATATTAAGTTCCTCCTTTCAGAAGAAATAATCTTATTTATTTATATGAATTTTGAGGAAAATCCAACTTCTTTGCGGATGAATTATTTACATGGCGGAGATATAAACTAGATAGTTTAGAGGGGGGAAAAACAGAGGTGTCACCGGCTCTCTGCCTTCATTTCTGAGACTGCTTTATTAATGGACAAAAATTTGAGAAGGATCAATTAATCCAATTGTTACCAACAACAAATTTTTGGTTTTCATTTTCATAAGTAATACTATGCTTCTTATCTGTAATTACTCGTTAACTTTCTAGTAAAGGGGGCTGGAAATTTCTATAACACTATGCATCAGAAAAACATGCAGCTTATAGTAACCTTAAACAACCCTTGCTATGTTTTAGCAGACAAACACGTCATTGTCGAAAGCCAGGAAGGCAGGCTGTATCTTTGTCTTAGATCAAAATATTTCGGATCCTTACAAGATTCTCAAATTTATAATTTCAACTTCGTTAGTTTTTAGTAGCTTCCTTTATTTTAAGGTAAAAAAACTGTATCTGATTTGATTCCATCATTGAATTCCAATTTATTAACCATATCCATATTATCCATTCCTGAATTTTGTAAGCTAAGGAAAAATTAATCCCAATTTCCCATTTTCGACACCATCTAGAGGTGTAGGGTGGCATTTCACTGCTGAATTTTAAGACTAACCATGACATTAGTTGCAAATTCATATGAAATCTTGTTCAGCTACTATGAACAGAACTAGATTATCTGTAAAAGGTAAATTTTAAAGAAAGAAAAAAAAATGCAGCAAGTACCTGTAAACCCTGCGTGTTGAGCTTCTTGATAGCAACAACAATGGGATCACCTTGCCCAGTTAGAGGCCTAATTGTTCCCTTATAAACACTCCCAAAACCACCCTCACCGATCTTCAGCAACCTATTGAAACCATTTGTTGCATCCCTCAACTCTTGCAAAGAGAAAACTCTCAAATTATGCTCTTTTTCTTTGTACAACTCTGGTATGGTCCTTGGAGATGGCAAAGATCTTGATGTCCCAGTTCGAGTCAGAGGTGAATTATCCGATTTACTTCGATTCCTCAATTCAGGAGCAGATCTTGATTCTCGTTTCTTGCTCTTTGATTTGTCGTTGGTGAAGAAAGAAAAACACTTCATTTCTAAGTTTTACCTTACCAAAACAAAACTCTTCCAGTTATCCTCAAATTTGTTTGATCAAACTGCAATCTTTCCTTACATTTAACTTATCTTCAAAGAAAGATGAAGAACCCAAGAAGAAAAACTGAATTCTGAACAAGTAAACCAGAGAAAGAAAATGGACCCAGAGAAGTCTAGGTTGCCAAGAAGTGGGAAATCAAGAAGACAAAGCAGAACATAACAAACGAAGCAAACACGACAATTCTACACACGTGAGAACAAAAAGAGGAAAAAAATGAAAAAAATAGAATAAGCCAAGAAGCTAAAGAGATTGAATTTTTAACAAAACAAAGAGTACAAACAAGCATGAAAAGTGAAAAACCCAGATAAGAAAAGGTCAAATAAACCCGGACTAACTTTTGGAAAATAGTGTTACTACAACGATGAGTTGGGCAAATATACACATGAATCTCCCTTGACAGTAAGGAAAGAGGGAGGAAAAAGAAACAGAAAAAAGATGAAATAAGTGGCGTGCATAAAACGGTGAAATCAAGGCAAATGAAAACGACAGGACATGATAGAAGACCATGGATTTGACCGTGGGAAAATGAAAGATGGTAAGACCAAGCAACAAAGAGGCAAAACCTTCTAAAGCATTGCTATTTTGACATTTTCTATTTGACGCGTTTAACTCGGTTTCTTTCTAACTTTCTATGGACTCTTGTTAGTTAAAGCATTTAGAAATGAGTCGACCTTTTTTTAACGTTTTGGGTTTTTGTGTAAGAAGAATAGGGTCGTCAAGGTGAAGCCTTTAACCCTGCAAAAAAGGGTGGACTGTGGAGGGAATAGGATCCGTACATCCGTAAATGGTTTACATCGTTGTTTGAATGAAACCGTGACTGAAAAAACAAAGAAAAGAGCGGAACTTTCAGTGAAGTTCCCATTTCGTTTCAATTCTGCATAGGGAAAAGCTAGTAGGATAAGATCCTAATGCACTCTTTTCAACAACATGGCGTCAACCTTTTTCATTCATCCAAACACGGCTGACGCAACCATGTCAATATGAAGAGTTAGAATCTTCTTTCTTTATTAATTTCCTCGACATTTCAAGACCACTTTATCATTTAGAATATGAAAAAACAAAACCTTTTATTTTCTATGAGACTGTGAATTAATTTCTTCAACCCATTCACCATATTTCCTTTTGTTCTTTTTCTTTTTCATGTTTAATGAACTGTTAAACGTCTGGTAATGGTTGATTGTGTCGGAATATTTTTATGGTTTGGTGTGAAAAATATGAAAAATTTTGGCGAAACAACAGCTTGCAGCGTTCTTTTTTTATTTGTTTATTTATTTAGGGATGCTGTTGTGAATTGAAATCGGCAAATGATTTTATGGATGCTGGTAATCATGATCGTAGATTTGACTATGGGTTCTGGTACTTTCATTAGTGCTTTTAGAATCTCTGATGTGGTCTCATTTTCCGATAGGAATTCATATTTGAATAAAATCCACTATCATATTCTTAGTATCATCTTCAATTTCACATTATTATTATGGTCGTCATCATCATCATGTTATGACGGTACAAAAAATATAGATATTTTTTAAACATTGAAAGCTATTTTCATTTTGATTTTTACTTGAAAATAAATTTATTTTTCAAGGGATTTGAATTTGTTATCAAATTTTCAATCCATATAATTTTACTATTATGCTTCTAATTTTGAAATAAATTGATAAAATAGTTAAAGAATATTCAATAAAAAACATAGTAAAAATGATACATTAGGGGAAAAAAAAACCATAAAGCCATAATTTGAGTTTCTCTTTTTTGTTTTACTTATTTTATTTTTTAAGATGATCTTTATATTATTTTTTCTTATTTCACATTTTTACCGCATATAATACTATATTGTACTTTTTTTTCTAGCAATTTTTACTTAATATTCTTTAATTACTCCAAAATTTGAAGCATGATGGTAAATTTACTCTGCAATGAATAAAAAAATAATACTAAAATTACAATAATTACAAATTAGTTATAAATTTAAACACTCGCATAAAGTAAGATTTTGTTTCTTAACCCATTTTTGAATAAATATTGAGGTCTTTCCATTAAGACGATGAATGAAAAATGCAGAAGCCTCATTCAACTATGACATAATAATTGATATTCCTAAGCTAATATTTATAATCAAAATAGCTTTTTCAAGATGTTTGGCCAATTGAAGGCAATAGTAGATATAGAAACTGTGTTAAGGAGGAAAAAAAAAAAAGAATCATGCAAGTGTAGTATTATACAAGTTATGATACGAACCCAATATGGTACACCGTCAAACATATAAACCTTACCTCTCATCTATGGCTGTAATTTCTTCAGTCCAGGAAAAAAATGATTTGAGTCGTAAAAATCTTCAATGAATCATAACGACAGTGGGGGTGTAGCACATGGGAAGGTCTGCCAAACTCTTCATTGGATTCACCAAAACCAATTGTAAAATAAAATCGTCAAAACAGCCATATCACTTCTCCAACAATGGCGGTCACGGGGAATGTAGGTTGTGATGCTTCAATTCATGGTGGCTGCCTGTAAACCTAACACATTCATCAAGTGGTTCATTTCTAACTCTTCAATTAGGATTCCAAAGTAGCCGTCGGTTCATTGCAGGTGGCGCTAATCCTGGAAAATCCCAGATGTCCTTGTTCTTTGGATTCACAAGCTGAAACAAAAAAAAAATAAATAAATAAATAATGGAAATCTAATAAATTGAGTAGATGTATACTATGTTACTCATTTTCGAATGTGTTGGATAGTTAAGTTTTATCCTCTATTTGGCAGGTCATATCTTCATACTCATGAGTGTTGGATATGAATATTTTAAGAGAAATTAAGAGTCGGAACAACATAAGATGTATATACACCATGTAAATAGAAAAATTAACAATGGCAGATTCCCACATGGCATTGCTGCACTCCAGAGTCTTCAGAAAACTACTTGCAATAGTCAGGCAGTTCAGTGGTTGATAGAGGAGTGAGGTTGAGAAATGTAGTACCTTGACGATTATTATGGCTATGATGCCAGCAACAATAAGAAACAACAATGTCATAATGCACTATCAGTAGCAACCTATGCAGAAAAAGGAAATACAATTTGTAAATACAATTGAATGAAATACAAGACAGTATTTGATTGAAAAGGAAGCTATTTTTCAGAGATTGACCTGCCTACCAAGTTCTTTGACCAATTTAGATGCTTTCTTGATTGAGAAATGGATAGAATCCAGCTCATTAACTATCCTGCTCATTTGTTCAGTCTAAACATGACAGAAATAACATATCTTAGTTTGAATACCATTTTAGGACTTCGAAGGGTTAAATACAACCCAAGAGTAAAACAGTTAACTTAGCCTGAAATATATCAAAATGCCATGATGTTGATAATTCTTAATGCTTTCAAGTTATGTACCTGAGCCTTGAGAGCTGCAGCAGTCTCTGTTCCAACATCAATGGTGTTTTGAACAACCTATTATAAACAAGGGACAGGGGAAGATTAGTCTTCCATTTAGGACAGCCCTAGAAATCAGGTAAAGTTAATGACATGGGGGGAATTAAGTTAAGAGGCAGTACATCCCAAGACTTTTTGCCTCTTTTTAGTCTTAAATTTAACATAAAATGAAATTTTAAAGGACCAAAGCTCTAACTACAATTATTTCTCAGTTGAGGAAGATGCAGAACATGTTACAAAATCTAATGCGGTAAAAGTTTGGACACCAACCTTCTTGGCCCTGTCAATGGCTTGATCAGTCTCATCCATCACCTGGTTTGCTTTATCCATTAGCTGTTGATTTGTCATAGCTACAGAACATACCGGCTCTGTCTCAGAAACAGTTTAAAATTGAAGCAAAATATGACACCAACACATTATTTTCAGTCAACATTCCAACATCATGCCAACAATCAATGTAAAAGAGTCAGGTACAACCTATGTTAACCAAACTCGGGAGTGTTAGATATGGGTATGTCTCTAACATAGGTATGCTTAATTTTTTTTCTAAGTTTTTCCATATGTTTAGAAGATCATACCCACATATGACATCTCTAAATTCATGCTGCAGTAAAATCAGACTATAAAATATGTTTTAGCCATTAAATAAGCTCTGATCAACACTGAAGTACTTATTTATAAGCAAAGTTCACACTATTCGTTCCTAGTTTGACAAAACATAGAATTACAAAAATGTTGACTTTTTTTATGAGGAGCGAGATAATGGTGGATCAACTGATCACAGGTTTCTTTGTCAAGCTTCTTAGCCCCTGTCAGATTGAGCGTGTTTGATAACATATATTCTGGCAATAGCACAAAATTGCTTGCGCATCTTTCAATCCCTACGATTAGATAATCACTCTAAACTAAACGAGAAATTGACAATCGTTATGGCCACACTTAGCAAAAAGAAAAATAAAAGAGACAATCTTTGGTGTAAGTTTGTGCATCCATATATAGTCAATGCCACAAGAGAACATTGATCAAGGAAGACCAAATTCTACCGACTATTTGCACACAATTTCAACTTGAACTTCCGCATAATTAAATCAGCTAAAATCAGATAAGCTGATATACTTACATGAAGCTAGCAAGACATTTTCTTCCCCAAAGCCTTCATTTGGCCCATCAAAGAAATCAACTCGTTTGTTGTTCTCAAGATTGCTTTGATGTCTGTAACATAAGAACAACAATTTCAAACCCAGCCAGATCAGACATGAATAAATTGAAACAGAACATTTAACAAATAATTAGTGCTTATTGATACCAACGACATTATAATTGCATGATATTTATGATAATCTCCTTAACAAATTATCATATTTCAATCAATAACAACTTTAGTTTACTGGCATAATATCTCAGGGATGATCAAAAGAAAAGAAAAAAGAAGAGAGAATTTGGAAGGGGGATGCATAAATTTGTATGTAATTCGGAAAAATGGATATACACTGTCCATAAGCATTACTAATTATCTATAACTAGTAAGAGCATGAACATGCATGAAAGCATCTCTTCATGCCTCAAGAAACAAAATGGGTAACTTCTAATGATGCTATAGACTTACTGCTTCTTAAGGGCAACATATGAATTCAACTCCTTGATCTGCCCGGATAATCCCATAAGATTGAGAAAACTTCCAAAACAGGATACTCAAACTACAAGTTAGAGGAGCTAACTAAAAATACCACAAAAATAAATAAAACTTAAAAAGTTATAAAGTACCATTGACTGCTTCTTTTCGTTCAGCATTCTGTGAGTGTTTGCATCAGTTCTTCTCTCCATTTCCTTCACTTCTCTATCAAACTCCTTGATGAACCTGAAAAGGATAAGTAGAAACTATTTAATTCACATTGATGGAAAAATAGTTTTAAAGAACCACACAACAGAAACAGTAAAGAAGACCATAGAAACTTATTTCTTAGTGCAGAGATCAAGGAAAGAACAATTGGGTGCTCTAGTTTAGATTTTTTTTTTTTTTTATAAAGTAAATAGCTAAAGCATTATCATTTAGATTTATTCAAACTAAAGTAGATAACCTTTAAAAATCATACTGTAAGAGTCATCATCGTTTTACTTCCTCACCTTGCAATCAATCAGGAAACCTAAAATGATAACTTTCAAGGAAGGATGAATTCCAAAATACCTCTTACACTCTCGCATCTTGTCGGTAAGCTGTTCCAATTGCCTACTCTGCCTATTAACATCCTTAATCTTTTCCAGTTTCTGGAATCCATTTCTGCAATGAAAACACAAAAATATTTAAACAATGTAGAAAAAAAAAAAAATCTACAAATCCATATGAAATCTTAATGCCTGAGCTCAGGTCACTTCCAATGGAGTCATAAAGTGATGATAAGATCACATTTTTGATAAAAAAAAATCGGTTTTCCTAAGGCAATGAAATAGCAAAAAGCACTGTTTATACCAGAACAATCTGATTGAAGTCTACACTGTCATTGCATAAACAACTAAAAAAAAAATCAGAAATTAAATTCTTACGATAAAGCTCAAAAAATGTCAGCGATTTGCCCGTCGATCTCCACTAGCTCTTCGCTGACCGCAGCTAAAGGATCCATCTTTCAACCCTAAGACGTAACCGGCTATTGTCTCTCTCAATTTTAATTCAGTCTTCACGCATTAAATGAATTCTCATAGAATACATAAATCACAAATTTGGTTCTTTTAGCAACTCACTGACAGAAATGACGATTCAACAAAATATCAAAACAGCAGATTCAAAATCCGGATCAGATCAGATCCGTAAAATGCCAAGCCAATGAATCGTAAATTCTTGCAAAAACTAAATTAGAACAGAAAAATTTAGGAGAATCTTTAATTTCCGATCGAAAAGCAAACAACATCAATCTTTCCAAGAAAAAAGCGTAAGATCTCAAATGCGGACCAAATCGAAATGCAAAAAAAAAAATAAAAATTTACGACATCCAAAATCCAATTAGCAATGTGAAGGCTTCCTTTTTTTTTTTTTTTTCTTGGAATGAATCGTGGAAGACAAAAAAAGGTAAATGTTCTACAGAATTTCAACACGATTGCCTCCGTTCCGATCTAAATAAGCT
The DNA here is from genome assembly GCA_038381775.1 of Adansonia rubrostipa. Classification (NCBI taxonomy): domain Eukaryota; kingdom Viridiplantae; phylum Streptophyta; class Magnoliopsida; order Malvales; family Malvaceae; genus Adansonia; species Adansonia rubrostipa. Next base: position 12,190,664 of record JBBYHM010000026.1, read on the forward strand.
TAAACAAAGTTTTGGATTCTTATATATATATATAAAGGCTTTTTAGAATTCTTTTTTATTTTCCTGTTTCTGGCTTCGTTGGTCGTTTTGGGAGGGGTTTTGGCTCCGACGGTTGAAGGCTTAAAAAAATCTCCGAGTACTTATGCCGCTTCAACGGGAAATTACGAACTCGGGGCCCACCATACATGCTTTTTCTTCCTATGTATTTTAGAATAACGGTTGTAGGCCATGATCATATAATCTTGTCCTTTGGATCGAGATTTCAATTCGTGATTTAATTGTTAGGGTAAAATATCAGGGTTTAGTCACCTAACTTTAGGTGATTTTCATTTTTAATCATTCGACTTGCGTCACAATTTCCTTATTAGCATCTATGAAATTATTATTTTCAGTCATTTAATTGTCTGAGACTGAAAGGTATGTTTACGTCGTTAATTTATTAAATATGATATTTTATATTATTATATCATATGATATTATTAATGTAATATTATTAAATTTTAAAAAAATTTAAATTATAAAATTAAACTTTTAATCTCTATTATATTTTGTTTTGATCATTCAATTTTAAAATTTTTATAATTTATTTATGAAACTTATTAATGCTTATCAAGAAAAGTTGAATTCAAAACAAGACTAAAACTTTTTTAATGTCCATTTTTTTTATTTACAATATCAAAATTGAAACCTTACTTAAAAAGTAATTGGTCCAACATATTTTAGTTACTCAAACAAGAATTTGAACTTAATAAAAAAAATAAAGTAAGCATTTAATATTTCTATTGCAAGAAATTAAGAATACAAAGTTTAACATTACTGCAAGCCTTTGTCGTCTATCTTATCCCAACAAATTCAACCGAGTTTTTTCTATGAATTATATTAGCTCACCACCAATCTCTACTAATATAACTAAGTTTTATACCTGAATCGAATGTTACTAATTCGATTAAAAATATTATAAAAATTTTAAATAAAATATTAAAATAAATATAAAATTAAGTAATTTTTTTTCCCTTTCATTTAAAATAATATTTAAATAGCCATTTTTTACTTAAAAAAATTAGTTTTACTGGAAAACACAATTTTTATAAAAAAAATTATCACTTTCAAAACAATCAATTTTTATTAATTATTTATCTCAAAAATCAAATTAAAAGTAATTTTGTGGATGTGTCAAAATTTTAGTTTAAATAAGATATGAAATATTTCACAATACTGTGATTTTAATTATAATAAAATTTTAAACGAAATATAGATAACAAAAATCATTGGTGATTGAATGGTTACAAAGCTATTTCGATCCTTGTTTATGACTTATAATGTCCACAATCATGGGTCATATCGCATGATATTAACAGTGGGAAAGGAAGGGGCAACCACTTTTGGGCCTTGCACTTCATATTGGAATTACAAATGGGCCTAAACGTCAAATTCTTGTCTATTTTCAAGTTTCTATAAAAGCCCAGCAGGAAAAACCCTAAATACGTCTTTGATTTTTGTTGCCTTCTCTCAACGAGCCTGCCGCTCCTCACTTCCAGAAACCGGACAAGTCAGAGATCCTCCCAATCAAAGAACAATGGTATTGTCTTCTTTCTATGTTGGTAAAGTTGTGTATATTTGTAGATGTGTTTGTTTCCTGAGAAACTGCATTCTATAATGGTTGTCTCCTAGTAGTTGTTCAGCTAAATAAGAAGTTGAAGATGATGTATAACTTCTTTTATAGCTAAATAGAATTTGTCTTCTAGTTATGTTGTTGGTGGTTGAAGGGATCAGATACGTCGTCAATCGTCATGTTTTCTCTTCAAATTTTCATTTCTTATTCCAACGAAGAAGCAAAAGGAAATCACATAGAAAGTTAAGACAATCATATAACAAAATTTGGGTTAATAAAGTTAGTTGATTATACGTAAGTGGTCTTTATTTATGTATTTTTGATTCCTTATCGAAAGGCTAATATGGTAGGAAAGGAATTAAATTGATATCTTTTAGGATTGCTTTAGTTTATAGCCTCTTATTGTGGTTTTGTGGAGAATAGAGATAGAAAAAGCAATGTAGGGGTGATTTTGTGTTAACTTTTTTATGTTGTTTCTGGTTGTAATTAGTTAACGCCGTTCTTTCTCTGATGACGCAGACAAAGAGAACGAAGAAGGCCGGAATTGTCGGAAAATATGGTAGGGAAATTTTATGAATTCTTACATATGTTCTAAGTAGAAAGTATTCATCGTATTGGAAAGATCAGTAATGTTCAGGAGCCATATGGTTTGATCGAGCTGGAAGTTATTGCCATTCCAAGTTTTATCCAAATTGATTTCTTGTTTTTTTTATTAATTGTAATAGATATAGACTCCTGAGTTAATTCAAATTATAATGGGATTTTGTCTCTTTAAAATGTCCAAAGTTTCTGATTAATTGTTTCTCTTCTTAATAAAGGTACCCGTTATGGTGCCAGTTTGAGGAAGCAAATTAAGAAGATGGAGGTTAGCCAACACAGCAAGTACTTCTGCGAGTTCTGTGGAAAGGTTGGGATTATCCGTTTGATCCTATACTTAATAAGGCTTTTTTGTTTTGCTGTTCTTTCGATGCATTTCTTTATTTAGCTTAAAGAAAAATTTTTGTTCATCAATTGCACTTCTTTGTTTGGGTAGCATTTATGTGTTCTAATAAACTCTGTTCCCACAGTATGCGGTGAAGAGAAAAGCTGTTGGAATCTGGGGGTGCAAGGATTGCGGCAAAGTTAAAGCAGGCGGTGCTTATACGCTGAAGTAAGGACCCACGTTACTGTAGTACTCCGACTCTTTATTTTTCTTGAAGTGTTAGTATCTGGATGGGTCATCTTTGAAATATATGAAAATCTTGAAAATAATTAATTATATTTATATCGGGTGCATATGCATGTCTAACACTTATACCCGACCTAAGTTTGAGTAACATAGCCATATTGTGCCCCACCACACTTCAATTTATTTTCTTTGGATGTCCAAGTAACTAACTAGTCGCTGCATTTGTTAATTTAACAGCACTGCTAGCGCTGTGACAGTGAGGAGTACTATTAGGAGGCTGAGGGAGCAAACTGAGAGCTGAGCCACCATTGGTGTATTCTACTTCCATAGATTGATGTTTTGCATGTTTTAGCTACAAGAGACTTATTGAGATCTTTTTTTTGACAATGATGCACTATGTGCTTAGTTCTCATTTTTTATATCTGAGTTCTGGTGTTGGAACTTTGTTTAAATGCAACTATTTGCTTCTAAATTGACTTGTTAATTTGCATCAAATTAAGTAGCGGTCATATGATTGGTGACTTAATTGTTTTGTGCTGGTGCAATGGTGGATGTTCAATCCGAAAAATCTTAATAGAATTACAGAAGTGGCCGTGGCATGAACTGAGTGATGAACATGAACGTATCTCCAAGTCTCCAGTCAACCCCAAATAAATAAGCTGGCCCCTGTGCATGAACAACATCATTCTGTTTTTCTCACTTTCTGTTGCTTCATGCATGCTACTTTATCAATGCTGCCCTGTTTTCTCAAAAGATCAGCTTGTTTGTCGTTTTGCGTCGGCGGAATAGTGGCTAGTTTATTATTGATGCGAGCTGTAAAGAAAAATGATAAAAAAATAATTTAGAAACTTAGGTGTTAAGTATGGTTGTAAAAATAATTTTTGTGAAAAATAAATATATTTAAATTAATAAAAATATAAAAAATATGGGAATATTAAATTTTTTTATTTAAAAGCTAATTTTTAAATTTAAAATTTTTGTTTTTGTTTTTGGATTTTATTTCATTTTTTTGCTTTGGTTGTCGTTTTTAAAGTAATTTTTTTTGTACTCATTTAATATTTTATTTGCGGGGGACGGTGCTTTGGCTCTCAAAAGTTCTGATAAAAGCAAAGCAGTACTAAACGGGGTCATGGTAATAGTATTTTTCGTTGCGTGATGTATCCGTCAAACTATCTATAAGAATGAGCTTTGCCGAAAAGGAATGCAGGAAAAAAAATTTTTTCATGGCTTTCTAAACTCACCTTTGTTTTAGCAGAAGTATAGTAGGCAAGTTCATTACAGGCAGGCGTCGACTGTCGATCACCATGCCAGGAGAGCTCTAAAGGATGTAAGTCTGCTTTGATTAAGCTAATTGAGAAAATATTAAAACTACAATTATGGCACTGCAAAACTCAGAAAATTCTTCTTCATCAGACTCTACTTTAAAAACTTTCTTCTCCATAGCTCCTCCTACTCTGAAAAAATCTACAGGCCTCAGGTTGCCATATCAATATGAGTTTGCTTACATACCTGAAAATGAGAAAATCCAGGATGTTCAACTTCCTGACATAAATCTTTACAAGGCTCTTACTAAACCTTCTACTTCCTTCTTCAAATCTGTAAAAACCTTTTTTAAACATACTGAAAAACCCAAGGAATCTGTCGTAGTCACAAGGTTTCAGGAACATCCAATACCTTCTGGGAATCAAGTGCGGTTCATCACTCTCAAAATCCCGACCAACTCTCTGACAAACTACACTTATATTCATGTTGGAGCGATTCGATTGGCTTTAACTTTTCATAACAAAAAAGGGCTCCCAGTAGCCTCCAGAATCGCCTTGCTTGATTCTAGATTAAAAAATTACCAGCATGCTTGTTTGGGGATTGTCGAGACAACACTCAACGCCGGGACAGTGGTTGTGACTCTGTATCCCAATTTTACCATCTCCTCGGAAGATAAAACCAGTTCCACTGCCTTTCTGGTTCAAATCCAGGTTGTTGGAGCCCCGATGGATCCTGGCCTTATTCAAGCCACTCTTCATTCTCAGATGGCTTACAGAGTCCAGGATCATGTTTTTGGCTTGGGACTAGCCTCTTATGGAGACATTCCGCTCATTCAAATCGACTCCCAAAATGCACCCAGTACCATCCGCATCCCAACAACTATCTCCAGGGAAGAATTTGTTTCCATACTTCCTGAAGTTTGGGTTTTAAATTTCGAGAGCCGTCGTAGGGAAGAGCAAACGCGCCAAAGTCCATTAATCCGAAATGCTGATGGAACTGTTACCATCAGATTTAACCGCTAAAAGTGACAGCCAAGCTTAATATCTTTTCCCACTCAATGCATGCATCCACGTTTTCTATTTGCAGACTAATTCGTGACTAAGCAGATAAGTTAATGTCGGGTCAGTGCGAAAGTGCTCCTAGCTTCTTCTGGAGGGCTGTGTGGGGAAAATTTTGTACAAAATGCATATTTGGGTTCCTGGAGTCTTGCATGTATTTAGCTTGTTATGGATCTGGTTGCACGTGTCGAGTAAGTTGTTTTGTTTTTAATAAGGATTCCATGGGATTTAGCCTGTAAAAAGTGCAGATTAAAACATATAAATCAGGATGAGTGGGTTAATTTAATATCTTTGATGCTCTGAGAATCTCTTTTCAATTATGGTTGACTGGCATATTTTAGGAGGCTAACCTTCCCAAGGTTGTTTTTCATGGAATGGAGGCCGAAAGCCAGACAATTGGAGCGAAAGATTAATTCTGTTTAGTTCCAAGATCTTTCTTTGAAATGCAGGATATTTCTCTTAATGGTCAGAAACTCTGACATAATGCAATAGGGATTGGTTCCATAAATGAATCGCAGCATAAGGAAATATTCAATGGTCCCTTTAAACATGATATAGTTGCTTTCTGTGAAAGATGATTATGATATGAGTTTGCCAGTGGCCTTCTCCAAGCGACCTTCTTTTTTTTTTTTTTTTTTTTTTTTTTTTTTTTTTTCACCTTTCCCGGTTCCACCCATGATCCCAACATGAAAGGGGATGGAACCATTCAAGTAAGTTTTGAAAATTTCATAGGGTTCTGAGATTGTCAAAGACTCTTCTCCATGGCAAGGTAATGGAGGTGACAAAGGTACTAAAGGAAACGAAGAAGTTCTTTATGGGGGAGATATATGCCATGCTGTTAGCAAGAACCCAAACTTTCTTTTTCAGAATCAGTAACTCCATAAATGATAAAACCCATGAATATGATTATTGATCATCATTCCAAAAATGTGGACTATCTTCATTTTACATTATTATCCATGGAAAAGTTCTTCAGATTTTGCGGGGTTTCCAGTTTCACATAGTTAAGTATTATGTTGAATCAGCGATTAGAAATATGTTAAAAATTCTCAGCAAAATCCATATTATCTTCCTAAGATTTTCTGCTATTTTTCAACAAGAACTTATGAATGGGTTTTGATCACTGGATAAATTCTGTTCACCACGAAAATCCTTGGAACCATCAGTGACCCCAACACGAACCTACGAGTACGTCGATGTTTATAAATTGTTGTCTTTTCATTGCTCCTTTATCACAGTGTTCTCTTGCTTTCAGTTAGCTTTATGTCAACTTTTCGTCAAAGCTATCTCTTCAAAAGAATAGCTTCTCTGGCGTTTTGCGTCAGTGGACTTGTCCTATTAATACTTTTCCCTTGCTTGCATCCGAAGAGAGCTTCCTACGAAGAAACAAAAAAAAAAAAAAAAAAAGAAACAAGAACCGAAGAGGAACGTAAGAAGATAAGCAGACGTTGGATTAAGCCATTTGAATAGAGATTATCTTACATTTACTTTTACACATTGTATTATTTTTTTATATTATATTTTAATTATTTTTTACAATATTCATGCTATGTAATTATATTCTGTTTAAAGTTATTAAATCTACCCATTGTACTTCAAAACACAGAAAACTCCTTCCTCTGCTTCTACTGCTCTTTTCTTGTTCTCCTTAACATCTAATCTGGAAAAAAAAAAAAAAAACAGCCTTCAAGTTGCCAACTCTGCATGAGATTAATCACATATTTTAGTCTTAATTGTAATTACGTATACAAGTTAATCTAATTCCTAAGATAGTTTCCTTCTACTGTCAATCAAAGATTGTAGAAGTAATTTTGAGAGTAAAATTATCAGAAAGTACCTATGAAGATTGTTACAAAAATGAATCAAGTTCAAACAAAATACAAAAGCATATTTGATTGTATTATGAAAAAAGCTTAGTTATTTTTTCTATATCTAAGAAAAAAGATACGAGAGATGAAATGAAAAAAAAAAAAGAAAAAAAGAAAAAAAAGGGAAGGTATGAAAAGCCAATACCTTTTAGGCAAGCAATTCAGTTGGTTGCATGCATCATGGTTAACTTATGATACACTGAGAGTAAAAGGCAGTACAAAGAGCAAACACTGATAAAAGAACAAAGTTTAGCAGCTATATTGCAATTTAAATGTTGCTCTACCGAGAAAAATTCGGATGAAGAAACCCACAGGAAAGGCTGCTAAATTGAAAGTTAATATTTACTGCTTGCTTATATGCTTTTATGTTAGTAGTAATTCTTTTAGAACATATAAAAAAAGACCTAAAAACATGATTACTCAGAAAGACTACTGAACTATACCTGAGCTCTCAAAAGCTCTACTTCCAAATCGAAGATGATACAAACTCATAAGAGTTATTACCCTAAAGAAAGCTTCAATTTTGCTATTATGGCATGTGTATCATGCACCCAAATACTCTTGGAACATAGCTTTGAGATGCCTTTGGTGGCTTCAGATGCCCGTATGTCACAAGGAACAGGTTTGGAAATGTGGCCCCAAAATAGGCTCCGTCAATGTCTAGATAGAATAAAGGTAAACTGATTACATACTTAAAGCAGAACATTACAAGGCATAAACATTGGAAATATAAACATTGATCATATGACAATAATATATCAGGACCTTCATGTGACCTAAATTTTGATGTATCAGCTGATATTCACCTCATATATCAAAGACTGAATTTGTGCCGATAGATTCTCTATCCTTATGAAGTTGTGATCATCATATTGGGTCCTTTGAATAATAATAAAAAAATTGTTCTCCAACACCAAGGGAATTTGGAGAAAATAACCTAAACACTGAGAATGGAACCCCACCAACACACACTCTGTCTTATGGGTACTTTGACATGAAACATATCCTTCAGCTTTACGACCATACCTCAGACAGCATTTTTGATATCCAATTTTCCTTTTTCTTTTAGTAAATTATTAAGTTCTATTTAGTTATCATTTTTCTTTTAGTGAAAAAAATGAAACCTTAAGTAGTCCTCCTGAATAGCTGGTCAAAGTTTTGAGTTCTACGGCCAAAAAAACAAGTTGTTCCACACAAGTTTGCAAGATGCTGAGTGAAGAAACTTAAGATCCCAATGCAGGAACAGTAAGGAATATGTCCAAAATGATAGACGGATGTCATAAATGCATAAAAGTGGCAAGGAAAGCCTATTCATGAGATGCATGTTATCTCCCCAAACAAAGCATGCAACATGTAGCAAACAAGTTCAATGGCCAGAAGGATACTGCCTTGATACTTGGACCTGGGGTAGTAAATATCCTGACATCTAGGGCATATATTTTTACGGTGCTTGAACGAGGGATATCTGATTGACCAACTGGAAGATAAGGTTGTCCACAGCAATAAAGTCTAGGGCATCTTCCGAAATCGTAGTTCTTGTACTTGTCTAGCCGTAAAAGTTCAGAAAATAGTGTTGTAACCAGTTTCCCAATATGCATGTCTATGAAACATGAAACTATCACATTGGTGTTCAAATAACTCACTAGTTGCTGCACTTGTTAATTTAACAGCACTGCTAGCGCCGCGGCGGTGAGGAGTACTATCGGGGGGCTGAGGGAGCAAACTGAGAGCTGAGCTACTGTTGGTGTGTTCGGATTTCATAGAATGTTTTGCATGTTTTAGCTACGGAATTATGTTATCTTTTTCGACAGTGATACAATATGTGCTTAATTCTCAATTTTTTTTTTAATCCGAGTCTGGTGTTGGAACTCTATTTAAGTTCAACTATTCGCTTCTAAATTGTCGTAGTTAATTTGCATCAAAATTTAGTTGTGGTCATATGATTGGCGACCTCATTGTTTTGTGATGCTGCAATGGTGGATGTTCAATCCGAAAATCTTTTTACCTAGCATGAACTGCGAGTCTTAAACATGAACCTATCTCCAAGTCTGGAGTCAAGCCTCCAAATAAGTAAAGCTGGACCGTATATGCATGAACGACATCATTGTGTTTTTCTTACTTCTTGTTGCTCTATGTCAACTTTTTTGTTATCAATGCTGTCTTGTATTCTTAGAAGATTAGGTTCATTGTCGCTTTGCAACGGCGGAAGTCATTACCGTAATAGTTTTCTTTTCTTTATGTGTTTTTTGTTGCAAGTTTTAGGATTGTGTTGGAGGTGAAATATGTTCTTATAATTTTATAACTATATATTTTTGTTAACCTTTCTTAATTTTTACAAAATTTTCATCACACGAACTTGATTTTATCTTATAAAAATTAATATAACACAAAGCAGTCAATTTCGAGGGCGGGTCAGGTTGGAGCGTATTTTCCTTTTGGAATCAGAATCAACTAACGAAAGGGTCAGAAGTCTTTTTGAGTAAAATTGAATTTAGAGCGTTTTTCAGATATGTTCATGGAAATTGGGTCGGGCAAGAAAAAAACTCGACCATCCTGTTTATCCGTCACTCAAAATATATAAGGAGGAGCCTTCTCCCCATAAAGAACTGACGAACAGCGTAGGCTTTTCTTTTCTTTTCTTTTTTCATGGCATTCTAAACTCACCTTCATTGTACCAAAGGTCATTACAGGCAGGTGTTGACTGTTGATCACCATGCCAGGAAGGGTCTAAACGATGTAACTCTTTTTAAGTCTTCTGGCATTCCTCTTTGGATTAATCTATTTTAGAAGATATTAAACTGCACTTATGGCAGTGCAAAACACAGAAACCTCTGGTTCTACTTCAGAAAATTTCTTCTCCATAGCTCCTCCTACTCTGAAAATATCTAGAAGTTCTAGGTTGCAATATCAGTATGTGTTAGTTCACATACCAGAAATCGGAAAATCCAGGATATTCAACTTCCTGATATAAATATTTACAAGGCTCTTACTAAACGTTCCGCTTCCTTCTTCAAATCTTTAAGGACTCTTCTTAATCCATCTAAAAAACCCAAGGAATCTGTCGTAGTCACTGGGTTTCAAGAACATCCAATACCCTCTAGAGAACAAGAGCAGTTTATCACTCTCGAAACCCCGTCTCAGTTTCCACCAAACTACACTCATCTTCATCTTGGAGCCATTCGATTGGCTTTAACTTTCCACAACAGAAGAGGGTTCCCATTAGCCACCAGATTCGCCTTGCTTGATTCTAGATTCAAAAATTACCAGCATGCTTTTTTGGGGATAGTCGAGACTACACTCACCTCTGGCACAGTGGTTACCAGTCTGCATCCCAAATTCACCATGTCCTTGAAAGACAAAACTTTGCCCACTGCCTTTCTCGTTGAAATCCAGATCTTTGGAGCCCCGATGGATCCAGGCCTTATTCAAGCCACTCTTCATTATCAGATGGATTACAGAGTCCAGAATCATGTTTTCGGCTTGGGATCAGCCTCCTACGGAGACATTCCGCTTATTCAAATCGGTTCTCGAAATGAACGCACCACCATCCACATCCCAACAACTATCTCCAGGGAAGAGCTTGTTAACATACTTCCCGAAGTTTGGTTTCAGAATATGAGAATCGTCATAGGGAACAGCGAACGAGCCATAATCCATTCAACCAAAATGCTATTGGAACTTTTTCTATTCTTTGTGAATAAGTTACTGTTTGGGTCAGTGTGGAAGTGCTTCTAGCTTCTTGCAGAGGTGCTGTCTGGGGAAAATTTTGTATCAAAAGCATAATAATTTGGTCTCTTAAGAGTCTTTGTATATATTTAGCTTGCTATGGGTCAGGTTGGATCTGGTCACTAAGTTTCTTTATAAGCATTTCATGGGAATAAGACCGTAAAAACTGCAGATTAAAATCTATACATCAGGATGAGTGGGCTAATTTAATATCTTGGATGTCCTGAGAAATCTGTTTTAATTATGTAGACCCGTCGGTCTGTGGAGGATAACCTTCCAAAGTCGTTCTCAATGGAATAGAAGAGTAATTTTGTTTAGTTCGGAGACCTGTATCTGAAATTCAGGATATTCCTCTTGATGGTGTCGGAATATATGAAATGAATGGCATTAGGAATGGTTCCATAAATAAATCGCAGCACAAGGAGAATATTCAATGGTTCCTCTTTTACCTAAATACATACTTGCATGGTCTGTCGAAGATGACTATGATATGAGCATCCCAGTAGCCATTTCCAAGCATTTTTTTTTCCAGTGTAACCTATGATCCCAATGTGAAATTGGATGGGAGATATATGCCACGCTGTTAACTGCGAAAGGGCAATCAGTAACCCCATAAATAATAAAATCTATGAATATGATTATCGACCTAGAATCTAGAAAAAGTGGTATATCTTCATTTTACATTATGATCCATGAAAAAGTTTTTCAGATTTTGGGTGCCGGGGGGTGGGGGGGGGGTTCCAACTGCACAGTTTAGTATGTTGAATCAGTAATTACAAAAATGTGAAATTCTCAGCAAAATCTATATATCTCCCTAAGATATTTCAATGCTGGTAACACTGTTAGCAACTTATGATTGGGGTTGTCATCACCGGATAAATTCTGTTCACTAGGAAAATCCTTGGAACCAGCAGTGACCCCACACATGAACCTACGAATATCTCGATATTTTTAAATTGTTGTCTGTGTTTTCTTGCTTTCAGTTTTGCTTTATGTCACTTCTTTCTCAAAGCTATATTTAAAAGAATTGCTTATTTCACGTCTTGCGTCAGTGGACATGTCCTATTAGTAGTCTTCGCCTTTGTTTGCATCCGTCGAGAGCTTCCTCCCAAGGAAAAAAAAAAAATGAAAAAAAAAAGAAAGGATGAATATAAGATACCTCTGGGAAGTATAGCGTACCTTGGATCAAGCAATTTGATTAGAGATTAACTTACATCACCTTTGGTGTTAGTATATTTGAAGTACTACATATTTTATATAAATTTTAATATTTTAATAATTTACATTATATAATTTTAATATATTTGTAAATTTTTATTATGTATTATTATATGTTATTTAATATTATCAAATCTACTTACGACGCTTCAATGCAAAAAAACCTCTTCTTCCTCTGCTTCTACTGCTCCTTTCTTTGTCTCATCACCTTCTAATCTAAAAAAAAAAAAAAAAAACTATAGCCTTCAAGTTGCCAAATCTGCATAGTTTAATCACATATTTTAGAGTTAATTATAATTACCTATGCAAGTTAATCTAATTCCTAAGAAGAGACTTTCCTTTTATTGGCAATCAAAGATTTTGAGAGTAAAATTATGAATGCACCAAGATCTATATTAGAAAGTACCTCACAAGACTGTTTCAAAAACGAATAAAATTCAGGCAAAAATCTGAACAACACATTTGATCATATTATTAAAAAAAATCTTAATTATTTTTTGTTTACCTAAAAAAAATAAGAGAGATGAAATGAAAAAAGATTTAGACAAGCAATTCATTTGCTTATCATTGGTTGCATGCAAGATGGAGCAGTTGCAAATAAGAACAAAGCTAAGTTCATTACAAGACATTGATTTGGGTAGTAGAACCAAGACATTTGGGCTTAGCTTTGATCGTTTCTTTAGGACAGGACGGCAAATAAATTTCCACATACACAAACAACAACTGCTTTAATCCTGCGGCAGCTGAGTTAATAATGCCAAGTCAAAAGAAGGCCCTTGCTCAAACATTGCGTAACAGCGGCCCTCTTTGTTGGTTCGTTAAAAGAACCTATATTTACATTTCGGCTTAATTGGATCTTTTTTAAGAAGGGAAGGGAATTACACTTTCCATTTTCAAGGCACTTGCTTAGCCTTTCCACTGTTATATATAAAATGAAAAGCTCAACTGAATATGAAATGGACTAATTGGATTGTGTTGGTACAAGAGCTCAATACTTCACTCTTAACTTAAATTTCCCATTCAGAGCAAATCACCATCCTCAAGGCCTAGTTTAAGCTTAAGCTCGAGTTTTCCCAGTTTATGTTGCTTTCTCACAGAAACAGTTACCCTTCCTCTTCTTCTTCTTCTTTTTTTTTTTTCATAATAAACCAAAATATGCTTCGGAAGTAAAATCACATGTTTTAAGTTGCTGCTGTTAGACCTTAGAGCCCATGGGCTGCATGGATCCGTTCCTGTATTCCATGCCCGTAATGTCTCTTTCTCTCGCTGGTATTGAATGTGCAACATATGTAAGTACTAGAATACACAGGCGGGCAAATTGTTACAAAAAGAAACTTTCTGTGAGAATTTATATAAGTAAATTGATCCACTAACTGAATGGCTGAATGCTGATTAAAAACATATAATACACTAACACTGATAAAATAATCAAATATAGCAGCTATATGGCCATTTAATAGTCGCTATACCAAGATAGGATTCGGATGAAAAAACCCACAGGAAACGCTGCTAAATTGAAAATTAATACTTGCTGATTGCTAATATGCTTTTATGTTACGGTTATTCTTATAGAACATATGAAAAAAAAAAAAAAAAAGGACCTAAAAATTTGATCTACTCGGACTATCGAACTACACCTGACGTTTCAAAAGCATTACTTCCAAACTGAAGGCAATACAAACTCATAAGAAGAACCTATTGCCCTAAAGAAAGCTTTAATTCCGCTATCATGGCTTGTGGATTTTGTACCCAAATACTCTTGGAACATAGCTTTGAGATGCCTTTTGTGGCTTCAGGTGCCCGTATGTCATCAGGAACAGGTTTGGAAATGTGGTCCCAAAATACGCTCCATCAATGTCTAGATAGAATAAAGGTAAACTCATTACATACCCAAAGCAGAACATTCTAAGGCATAAGTGCTGGAAATGTAATCATTGATTATATGAAAATAATATATCAGGACCTTCATGTGACCTATACTATGATGAATCAGCTGATATCCACCTCATTTATTAAAGACTGAATTTGTTCCAATATCCTTATGAAGTTATGATCATCATGCCACGTTTGGAGAAAATAACCTACGAACTAAGAATCAAGCCCCACCTCCTCCCAACAAACACTCTCTTATAGATACTGTGAAATGAAACATATCCTTGAGCTTTACTACAATATCTCAGACAAATTTTGATATCCGAACTTTCTTCTTTTAATAAATTTTTATTTAGTCATTAATTTTCCTTTAAAAAAAAAAATGAAACCTTAAGTTATCCTTACAAATAGTTGGTCAAAGCTTTTTGTGTTCTCTGGCCAAAAAATAAGCTATTCCATGGAAGTTTGCAAGATGCCGAGTGAAGAAACTTAAGACCCCAATGCAGGAACAATACGGAAATGTCCAAAATGATATATGGATATCACAAATGCATAGAAATCGCAGAGAGGACAGACTATTCATGACATGCATGTTAGTTCCCCATATAATGCATGAAAAAAATAGCAAACAAGAGCAACGGCCTAAAGGATACTGCCTTGATACTTGGACCGAGGGTAGTAGATATCTTCACATCTAGGGCAGTATATTTTTACGTTGCTTGAACGAGGGATATCTGATTGACCGACTGGAAGACAAGGTTGTCCACAGCAGTAAACTCTAGGGCATCTTCCGAAATTGTAGTTCTTGAACTTGTCTAGCTGTAAAAGTTTAAAAATATTGGTGTAATCAGTTTCCCAATATACATATATAAAAACATGAAACAATCACATTGACAATCACAGTGTACATCTCACCATAGCAGCCATTCCTTTGCTTGTCAATATGTATCGGGCATGAATCAGACCATAAAGCATCTCTGCCGCAGATTCAACTAATTCATTTTGCTCCTCTGTAAACATATCTCCTATCAATTTCAGCCCAACACAAATTACTCATTGCATGAAAAAAAAAAATAGACACTTGCCATGTTGCTAGATGACAAAAATAATATGTTCCACTTAACTTGAAGTGCTAGAATTTTTTTCTTTTAAAAAAGAATCTGTATTTGATTTAATGCAGTTAAAATAAAACTTTATCATGAAACTAGCTGCTTCAAAGAACATAAATGAGACTAATGTTAACACTCTCAACTCCTAAAAACTAATAACAAGAATGGCACAGAAAGGCTTCAACAAGAACAAGAAGGAACAATTTGACATGAGAAGAAACAAAATGTAAGCTTACCGTGGGAAGATTCAACATCCAAAATCAAATCAAGTGCATAATCATAATAAGGAACTTGGCTGCTAAGCCCACAAAGGTTAAAGTCATCCTGTATGTAGTCATCATCAACTTCACAAAAGAATTCATTTCCACGTAGGTTGCAAAACCATGAAATCCAAGATGTGTCATCCCCATCAGAACCACTAACATCTGACTCTTCACTGTCCGTTTCAGATTCATCTGCAGCACATGTCCATAACCAGTGAAAGAGGATACCAATGTTACCAAACACCAAAAGGTAACAACCCTCAGTTTGAAAACATGGTTCACAACATGGAACTAGATAGTGCAGTTAAAAGTGTAAAGGAAATGGCAAAAGAAAAAAAAAAGCATTTCTTTAACCAAAACAATTTTTGCAATACCTTTTCAATCAAAAGAAATCCACTGGATGCATAATCATGAATAAATAAAAGTGAGACCTTATAAAATAGAATATGTGGAGGTTTATAAAACAAATTATTTGCTTTGGGAAATTGAACAAAGCTTAAACCAACTTAATTTCAATGCCAACACTTCGGTTGAGGTAAAAACACAAATAATGAGCAAAACATATTCATACAAATACAGGGTTTAGCCAATATATATAATCTCATCACACAAAACACCATGAGAATCTAATCTAAGAATGTTGGCGCAACAAAGTATGTCTCTTTTCTCACTTTAGAGAAAAAGAATGACATCTTGTTGAAAGTAAAGTGCCATTATTGGCAATGTCAACTGAAATCTTTGGGCTTTCTTACCTTCTATTACTCTCTTTCAAATTAAGGCATCAAAATATTTTTCTTCCTAATTTGTTTTTAACGACATTAATATTAGTAACAATAAGAACTCTCAATTTCATTTTTGTCCAGCTTCAATTACATAAATTTCAAAACCTTTGACCACACTTAATTTCATTAGAAATCAAACATATTGAAATAAAAAAAAATAACTCAATTTCTCATATTTTCCCGTATGAAACAAGAAAAATCCATTTTTTACAAATAACATCAAATTTAATTAATGGAAAAGGGAGATGTGGTTATGTATATACCTTCGGAGGCCTTCGCTTTGGGTAGAGAAACGGAGCGAGAGTCGCGATGATGATCAAGTGGATGCTTCCCCATATGGAGGGAGTTCGCGGACTTATCCTTGCCGTTGATCGCCCTCATACTGGACGGCGACGATCGGTCCAGTTGCTTATCAAGCGTCTCGTTGATCCGCTTCCGATCCACCGACCCCACCTCTCCCTTGGAGCCACCACCTCTGTACATCTCTTTACCTCTCCTCCCCGTCCTCCTCCTCCTCCTCCTCCTTATTTGTCTATGATATTAATCGCTTCCGTTTTCGTGAAGTGACGCAAATGACCCTTAAGTCCCCCAAAATCTAGGGTTCTCTCTTGTTCTTTTTTCGGTCTCAATTTTTTTTTTCTTTTTATCTAATTTCAGAGAGATGAAGCTAAGCGCTTAAGCTAACCCATTTTTATTTTTTATTGGGTTTTTACTCATTTTGCTAAATGGGGAAAGAAGCTGAGTTGGAAAAGAGAGAGAATGGTGGAGGGGAAGTTTTAGAGAGAGAAAAGGTTAAACTCGGGAGACAATTTTGGGCTCCGGTGAGATGGCCGATAAATCGGCGGGTCAGCTTTGCTTCGGCTTTTAAAGGGTGGGGAGCATGGATTCGGTGTGATTGCGTCTATTATATTCTGTCAAGTTTCTGATCTACACGTGGCAGGTGATCAACTTGTTCCATGTTAAAGATATTTTCTGTTATAATTATTTTCTTTTCTTTCCCTATTTTTGTTTAATGTAATCTTTAGTTGAGAAAAATACCCAATGTAAAACAATCCAACAATAGGAATTTACTATGAGTACTATAAATAATTAATGGATAAATTCAAGTCTATGTATTTTATTTTAATTTTTTATTGAGAAAAATACATTCAAAATAAAATAAAATTTATATGTTTAATCATCACTCAAATTTGCAAAACTAATAATATTTAGATTAAATTTTAAAAAATAACTCTTATTTAAACTTATTTAAAAGTGAAATTATTTGTTCGATCTTACAAATTTAATTTATTTTAATTACTATTAAATAATAAAAATAATATTTTATATTTAAATTTAATTTTAAAAATAATATTTTAATAATATAATAAATAATAAAATAAACTTTTAGACTAGTTTAATCCAAGCATAAGCAAAAAAATTAAAATTTTTGAATAAAAACTCAATCCATGAATAAATCTACTCTTATGATATTATCTTATAAAAAAATCAATTTTGTGAATGAATAATAATAAATCAAATAAGTTAATTATAGAAAGATTGTTAGATTATTTTTTTATCAAAAATCGTCGCACCGCTCTCACAATTTTATTCTTTAAAATAAAATGGAAATTACTTATAAAATCACCATTTATTAATTGTATACAAGTTATTAATTTTGGAACATTAATATGGGTATAAAAACAGTGCAGTTTGTTAATTTTGGATCATTAATTATATGCATGAGATGAAAATCTAAAACTGAGGGTATAGGTGAACTGTGAATATTGGGGACCAGCTAGTTGAGCAAGTAGATAAGCCAACTAGAGACCGTATTTTGATATTATTCATTCTCCACCTTAATTTAGATTCCGTAAAATCAAATATGATTAATCGAATATGATAAAAAAATAAAATATAATATAATATAAATATTTTAAAATATAAATTATTAACACAATAAAATTTATATAATTATAATATATTGTAAATATAATTATAATATTATAAAATATACAAATATAATATCTGGGTTGATATATGGGACACCAACTGAAAATGCAAGTAACATAGTGAAGAGTAGGACAGTTGGTCAATTGGCAGTTGGTTTTGTTTAAGTTGTTTCAGTTTTCATCTGATCTATGTTTCCAAACAATGATTCATAAATACTGGTCCTACAAGACAAAAAAGGAAAAAATGAATGGTTGATGTTTGTAGCATTGCATGCAGCTGAGTCAGAGGCAAGGCTTGTCTTTGGGGGGCTTTATCTTGTTTTCTTTTTGAAAACTAAGGGGCGTGGCGTTGGGCATTATTAGTCAAATTGTTTTTCATTAAGCAAACAATTAATATCCATTCTATTTTCGAACAGTCAAATCCAAAGATCGTTTGTTCCTAGATTGGAAAGAATCTTACAATAACATAAAAATCACTCAAAAAGATGACCTCGTATGATCTGCAATGGATTCAGGCCAAACCCATTAAAGTATTGGCACATATTAATTAGCATGTTGCATCAATTGTATGCAACCTGTCCTGGGTTCTGATTCGTTTAGAATGCCAACTTGTTGTTACGTATCAAGTGCAGCATCAAGATCAGCAATATTGGAGCTCTTTTTCTAGATTCCAGATGACTAATTGCGACACTTTGAGGATTAATTTGTCAAGCCACAAGAACAAGCCGCTCACCACATTATTTACTCAAAAAAGGAATGTTAGGGGGCATCGGTCGTCATGAAAGTTTGATTTCAATTGTTTACGACAAGCAACCTAGTAGAACAACAAACAGAATTGGGGATTGCTTAGTTTCATATTCATTTGGCTAAACCCTTGCCTCAGCTTTAAAACAGATTGCAATTCGAGATTACTAAAATACTGCTATAACTGAAGAATGGCTACTAACTTGAATATGTAATTCCATGTATAGCATTTAATCGAAACTCTTATAACAAAGAGATATCTGCAGACGTTGGGCAATGAGAGAATGCAACTTTCCATTTTTTAGTCTTCCGCAAATGATTAACTTCCCTAAGCCAGTGATCGTCCAGGGTCTCATCATCGTAGATGCAGCTTGCCTTCAGGCCATTTTCCGTCCGGTTGTAGGCCAATCTGACCCATCGGCACCGGGCCTGGCGGATGTATAACTACAAGCCCAACTTACACGTTGCAATCATATTGAGCCCAGAAATTCAATCATAAAGCATTAAGCAATTAAGTCTGCGAATATTGTTACGTCAGAAAAAAGTTAGGAAACAAATTAAGAAATTTTTATGTTTGTAAGAAGGTGAAGCCTCAGTTGTAATAGCTTAGCCCAACCTTTAATGTATGAAATACTTTGAAATGGTCCCTAGAGATGCTAATTAAATTCTGTAGCATTGAGATATATTTATGACATGTTAGCACTTGGCATGGCAGCCTGTAAGAATTACTAACATCCATGAGTCAAGTTCATCGCTGCTCTAAGCCTAAAGAGGGGGCTGGGACCAGTAGCTAGTACTGCGGCACCGTTGCATGGTAATAACAAATAATCAGATTCCAAAGAACTAATTTATCTTGGTTAATTATTATGTTATCCGTGTAACGAAGTTAATTTTACATAAAAAAATTTAAAGATTTATTATAATATATATATACACATATATAGATTTAAATTCATATTTGTAAGCATTTTCTGTGAATAAAAAAATAAAATTCAATAAATCAAAATAAATAATATTTTTTAAATTTAATATAATTTTTTATAATTTAAATTAAAAATATTAAATATAAGTTTTTGCTTATTACAAATGTATTTAATTTTTTAAAAATTATTTTTTTATTAATAGAGTGAAAGCCAATACTTTCGTTAGTCAAACCGATCGATCCACAGATATTTGCAGTTTCTTATGTCTTAGTCAGATTTTCTCAGAGATACTTACAGTTCCTTCAAAGAAACGACTGTAATTTGTAAAGGGCAAAGCCACCCAAGTCCACCCACATCCAACATACGGGATATATAAAATTTTGACTTAATGTATTCGTACCTATATACCTTTCAGTTACATTCAGTCTCAGTTCTGCCCCCCACTACCGATGTGATCGAAGGCTTGGACGTACAACAAAGATTGAATAAGAGGTAGGGCATGCGAGAGGAAAATTCTAGAACGAGGTTTTTATATTTAGGTTTTCATTAGCTTCGATTAAAATAAGTTTTTAGATAAAAATTTTTAATTTTAACTGTTGTTATAAAAAAAATATATACTCATAAGTTTAAAGAGAATTTTATAAAAGTGATATAAAGT
>JBBYHM010000026.1:12210958-12226065 GCA_038381775.1 Adansonia rubrostipa
ACCAATTTAGATGCTTTCTTGATTGAGAAATGGATAGAATCCAGCTCATTAACTATCCTGCTCATTTGTTCAGTCTAGACATGACAGAAATAACATATATCTTAGTTTGAATATCAGTGTAGAATCTCAAAAGGTTATACAACCAAAGAGTTAAACAGTAAATTGCCATGATGTTGACTTAATGCTTTTAAGTTATGTACCTGAGCCTTGAGAGCTGCAGCAGTTTCTGTTCCAACATCAACGGTATCTTGAACAACCTGTAATAAAACAAGGGACAGGTAAAAATTAGTCTTCATTTTTCAACAGCCCTAGAAATAGAGTTAATGACATGGGAGGAATTGATCTAAGACATAGTACATCCGAAGCTTTTTGGTTTTAAGTGTATCATAAAAAGAGATTTTCAAGATCCAAAGCTCCAAATATGACCAATTATATTTCTCAGTAGAGGACGATGCAGCGAAAGTGTGCACACCAACCTTCTTAGCCCTGTCAATGGCTTGATCAGTCTCATCCATCATCTGGTTTCCTCTATCCATTAGCTGTTGATTAGTCATAGCTGCAGAACATACAGGCTGTCTCAGAAGCAGTTTAAAATTGAAGCAAAATATGACACCTACAAATTATTTCCAGTCCATTCCAACACCATGGTAAGAATCAATATAAAGAGTGCATTGGCCAACTCAGGCACAACGGTAGAAGAAGACCGCTTCATAGTTAGATTACATCTAGAAATTCATGCTGCCATAACATCAGATTATTTTAGCCATTAGATAAGCTCTGATCAACAGTCGAATAGTTGTTTATATAGCAAAGTTTAAACTATTCCTTCCGAGTTTGATAGAAAACAAAAATTACGATAACAAACAGGTTGACTTTGTTTACAAGGATCAAGATAATGTTGAATCAAGTGATCAAAGGTTTCTTTGTCAAACTTCTCATCACTTGTCAGATTGAGAATGTTTGACAACATATATTCTAGCAATAGCACAAAATTACCGGCACATCTTACATTCACTACCATTAGATAATCACTCTTAACTAAATGAGAAATTGAGAATGGTTATGAGGCATGCTTAAAAGTAAAACGAAAAATAAAAGAGAAACAATATCTGGTGCCAGTGAGTTAATGCATCTGTGTATATTGTCAATGCCAGAAAAGAAAGCTGATTAGCGAAGAGCAATGTCTACCTACCTAACTATTTATACACAAATTTTAAACTTGCACTTCCATATAAACTAAAATCAGAGAAGCCGATATACTTACATGAAGCTAGTAAGACATTTTCTTCCCCAAAGCCTTCATTAGGGCCATCAAAGAGATCAACTCGTTTGTTGTTCTCAAGATTGCCTTGATGTCTGTAACACAAGAACAACAATGTCAAACTAAGCCAAATTACAAATAAATATAATGAAACAGAACATTTAACAAAAAATTAGCATGCATTGATAACAACAAAGTTATTACTGCATGATATCTACAGTGATCTCCTTAACAAATCATCAATTTTCAAACAATAACAGCTTTTACTTGCCTGGCATATCACAAGGATGAGCAAAACAGAAGCTTAAAAAGCAACAAAGAAAGAACTTGTAAATGGGGGAAGGGCATGAACATGCATGAAGTTATCTCTCCACTCAGGAGAAACAAAATGGATAACTTCTAATAGTGATATAAACTTACTGCTTCTTAAGGGCAATGTTTACATTATAAATGATTTACAACCGGTAAGAGCATGAACGTGCATGAAGTTATCTCTTCATTCCAGAAAAAACAAAACGGATAACTGCTAATAGTGATATAAACTTACTGCTTCTTAAGGGCAACGTATGAATTCAACTCCTTGATCTGCATGAGAATCCCAGAAGATTGAGAAAATTTTGAACACAAATTAGAATATCTAACTAAAACAAAAAAAAAAAAAAAAAGGAGGTTATACAGCACCATTGACTGCTTCTTTTCATTCAGCATTCTGTGGGTGTTTGCATCAGTTCTACGCTCCATTTCCTTCACTTCTCTATCAAACTCTTTGATTAGCCTGGAAAGGATAAGTAGAAACTATTTTGATTCAAACTGATGGAAACACAGTTTTAAATAATCACGCAACATCAACAGTATAGCAGACCAGTTTCTTAAGACCTCAAATCCTTAGTGAAGAAATCAACACAAGAACAGATGGGTGCTCTACTTCAGATTTTTTTTTTCTTTATAAAGTGAATAACCAAAGCTTTATTATTAAGATTTATTCAAAATGAAGTAAGATGGCCTTTCATAGACATCGTTTTATTTCTTCACCTTGCAATCGGTCAGGGAAACTACAAGGATAACTTTCAAGGATGAATCTGACATACCTCTTACACTCTCGCATCTTGTCGGTAAGCTCGTCCAATTGCCTACTCTGCCTATTAACATCCTTAATCTTCTCCAGTTTCTGGAATCCATTTCTGCAATTACAACACAACAGCAATTCAAACAATGAAGCAGCAGAATCGGAATCACAATAAAATCATTAATGCTAAGCTCAAGTTACTTCCAATAGAGCCGTTAATGATGATAGAAACCAAGTCTTTGAGAAAACATTTCAGTTTTTTGAACGCAATGAAACAAAAGAAAGCAATATTTATATCAGAACAACCTGATTGCAAACTATATTGCAGAAACAACGAAAGAAAAATAAGAATTTAAATCCATACGATAAAGCTCGAAAAATGTCGGCGATTTGTCCATCGATCTCCGCTAGCTCTTCGCTGACCGCAGCTAAAGGATCCATCTTTTCAACCTTAGAGATAACTGGCTATCTTCTCTCTCAATGTTAATTCAATCTTCACGCATTAAGTGAATTCTCAGAAAAAAATGAAGGAAAATTTTAAATTTTTAAAGCTGTTTTGACAGGAAATGACGATTCAAAGATACGATCGCCAAAACAGCAGATTCAAAATTCCAGATCAGATCAGATCCGCACAATTTACAATAACTAAAACAGGAAATGCGTAAAATGCCAAGCCAAGGAAAGAGAAAAAAGTCGAAGCGAATCTTCAATTCCAAATCAAAGAGCCAAACAACCTCGATTTTTCAAAAAGGAACTAGTAAAATCGGATTTCAAATGAGGACCACATCACAAGAAAGAATTACAAAACTACCACATTTGAAATCCCGATTTGGTGCGATATGGAGGCTTCTTCTTAAAGGGGAAGGGTTGTTTAAACGTTTGACGCCATTGCCTCCCGTCCCGACCTAAAAGCAACTTACAATACAAGGTCTCCTCGTGATTTGCATTACAGACAATTTTTTAATTTTTAAGGTTTTTTTCTTTTCTTTTTTTTTTAATTAATTTTTGTTTACTGTTTTTGGCTTCTTGGGTCGTTTTGGGTTGGGAAAGGGTAGGTGTTTTTTGGCTGGCTCGGAGGGAGAGTGAAGAAGGTTTAAAAATCTTAGCCATAATTTAGGCCGTTAAAAGCGGAAATTAGGGACTCATAAAGTGGGGGCCCACCATCCATGGGGTTTTCTTCCTGCTATATAATACAACAGTTAATAGCACATGATCAGATAATCCTGTCCGTTCGATAAGATTTAATTCATGATTTAATTGTTGCTATTTTAAAAGGCTCCCACATAAGCTAAATAAATTCAGGTGGTGCATAGGCTTGAACAGATTTAAAAAATAATAATAATAACGAATTTATGTAATATATTTTTGATTGAATTAAATAAATAAAGATAAAAAGTTAAAGTTAGATTAAGGATTAAAAGATTATTATTTGAAATATAATATGTAAAATATAAAAAATTTTGTTAATAAATATTTTAAGGCAGTTAAAATTATTTAAATTATTATATTTTATTTTTATGTTAAATAGTATAGTAAATAATTATTTTAAAGAATTTTAATGTACTTTTAACGATAGTACTAGATACTCGTTGCCAAAACCATACTTATACGTAATTCTACTATTCTACGAGGGGCTAATAGAAGAGAAGTTGTTTGACCATGTAAATTTCAGATTACGTGCATTTATTTACTTTTCTGCACAAATATGTTACGAAAAAGACTACGCATCATTATTGTTACTGACATTGTTGATCCATTTAATCAATTTTTAAGCAAACGAGAGAAAATCCCATTCATTATACAATAGTGTGAAAATAATTACAGCCTAAACTGGATTTAATCTAAAATCACTTATCATTACATGTAGGCTAAACTAATATAAAAAAAAACTAGTGGATTTGATATCTTCCTTAGTTACGCAAAAAATTTTAACTTTAAATTTATATTTAAATATTAATTTTTAATAAATAATTTTTATATAAAATAAAATTTTATTTAAATACAAACTGAAAATTAAAAATTGTTTAAATAGAATAAAAATATAAAAAATATTTTAAAAAATAAAAAGGTTAAAACCAAAATTTCCTATTAGGTAGGAGAGAAACTAGTAGACTAATATTAATGGATTGTGACCAAAATTTCCAATTTTTGTTTGATTTATATGAATTATGATTGTAACAGTGGAAAAGTTCAAACCATTGGGGCCTTGATGTACCAAAAACCATTTGGGCCTTGAATTGAAGCCCAAATTTTGTCATAACTCATAATAATGAGAGATGGGCCTAAACATCAAATTACCCAACATTCAAAAGCAAATCCCAATAAAAATAACAAGAAACTAAGATGATTTTTGTCGGACTCCTAGGTTGGGTTCAGGACCCGAATGTCTTGACCCAGTTATTTCGAGTTTCTATAAAAACCCGGACATGAAAACCCTAAGTCTTCTTTGTTGCTTTTCTCCAACAGCCGCTCGGCTCCCGGGACCAGATAGGCAGAGATCCTCGCAACCTAACCACAATGGTATTCTCTTCTTTCTTTCTATGAATTTTACACGTTTATGTTTATAGATGTGTTTGTTTCCTGAGAAAAAAATGGGTTCTACAAAAGTTTATGTTGTTGGTGGTTGAAGGGTTCAGCTCTGTTGTTATGTTTTCACTTCAAAATTTTCATTTTGGGAAATAAAGTTAGTGGAATATTCATAAGTTTACCTTAGTGCAATCTCGATCTCTTATTCTGATCTTTGTTTATTTATTTTGATTCACTGCCAAAAGGCTAGCATAGTTGGAGAGAAATTAAACAGATATCATTTAGGATTGGTTTAATTTTAGCCTCTTAATCTGGTTTTATGGAGAATTGAACATGAAAAAAGCAGTACAGGGTGATTATGCGTTAATTGTAATTGTTTCTTGGTGTAATTTTGTTATTTCATTCTTTTGTTGATGGTGCAGACGAAGAGAACGAAGAAGGCCGGAATTGTTGGAAAATACGGTAGGTGCCATTGAATTTTATGAGGTCTTATTTTGTTGTATTTTCTTAGAGAAAGTTTCTAAGTAGAAAGGATCCATAGTGTACGTAAGATCAGCAGCCATGTGTGCGTGCCGGAGGAAATTATTCGCCTTCCTAATTTTATCTAAATAGTTCCAAAGTTTTTTAATGATTTTAGCTTTACTCTTGAAGTAATTCTAAACTAGGATGGAGCTTTTTCCTTTTAAAATCTGAAGTTTCTGATCCCTTTATTTGCCTCTTAATGAAGGTACCCGTTATGGTGCCAGTTTGAGGAAGCAAATTAAGAAAATGGAGGTCAGTCAACATAGCAAGTATTTCTGCGAGTTCTGTGGGAAGGTTAGATACCGCTGATTATCAGTTTCATCCTTTACCTTCCGAAGCTTATTTATTGTTTCCACCTGTGTTTTGGTGCATTTCTTTATTTGAGTTGCATGTATTTGTTCCAATAAAACTCTGCCTCTACAGTATGCAGTGAAGAGAAAGGCCGTGGGAATCTGGGGCTGCAAGGATTGTGGGAAAGTCAAAGCAGGCGGTGCTTATACCTTGAAGTAAAGATCCATATTTTCCGTATTCAACAATTTAATTTCCTTTCTTTTTTGGGGGGATATCCTAGTAACTAACTAGTTGCTGCATTTCATAATTTACCAGCACTGCAAGCGCCGTGACAGTGAGGAGTACCATTAGGAGGCTGAGGGAGCAAACTGAGAGCTGAGCCAACATTGGTATATTCTACTTTCATAGGATGTTCTGCACGTTTTAGCTACTAAGACTCTATTGAGAATTTTTTTTTTTCTTGACAATGATGTTCTATGTGCTTAACTCTCGACTTTATATCTGAGCCTCTGGTGTTGATACTTTAAGATGTTTTGAGTTGTTGGTTTCGTCATGATGACGTTAATTTGCGGCCATTTTCTTGCCCATTCTTGATGATGTATTAGCTGCAATGGTAAATGTTCTAACTTCGGAATGATTGTGAACTTTTGTGATTTGCTGGGTAAATTCTGTTCCCTGCGAAAATCCTTCGAGCCAGCAGTGACCCCCCATCATAACCTATCTCCAGGTCACCAGTATAGATATTGAGAAATATTGTCTGTGTGCTTTTATCAACTAAGAGAAAACGCGTTTTCTTATATTCCGTTTAACACTGTTGTCGTTGCGACTCTTGAAATCAAAAGCAGCCCGATAGAAAATTGATTTTTATGGTTAAATTTGACAATCTAAATAAGAAAAAAAAAACAAGAACATATAACTTTGATGATTTAAAAGCTTGCTTTTGAAAAAATAATTTCATTATCTTTAAATTTTTAATTTTTTATTATTTTAAATATATATTTTTTATATTTAAATTGTTCGTGGTAATGTTAGACGCTAAAAAAGTATCACTGTTTAAACGCTTCTTTTTTTGGTTAGAATCATTTGTGCTTTTATCTCATAGTTTTGTCAAATCACCTTTAAAATTTTTGGGATAAGATCAAAGAAAAATCGGTAAGTGACGACTCATCGAGAAAGTGTCATAAAAGAATTCCAGGAAATTACAAAAAAGGGAAAGGTGGAACAATAATGTAAGAACTTGTAGACAAAGTAGGACAATGAAGGACCCATCTTAAAAGTTGGCTTCTCAGCTATCTTGGCGTTTTGCGTCGGCGGAATGGTCCTTGTCAATAGTTATCCTTTTGTTTGCATCCATCAAACTCATCCTATAAGAAGGTCTGAAATTAGTGGCATGAGCCATTACAGGCAGGTTTCGATTGTTGACCACGATCCCAGTAGGGTTCTTAGGGTATGAAAATTGGCTAAATTAGGCCATCTGAGGACATCACCAATGGGATTTCAAAACGCAGAAACCTCTTCTTCTTCTGCTTCAACAGCTTCCTTCTTCTCCTTACCACCTCGTAACCTGAAAAAAACCACAGCCTCCAACGTGGAATATCTGTACGAGATCAATCACATATCATCAGAACTGAATATCCAAGATGCAATAGCAAGAGGAAGACTTCCCTCCTTGAATCCTTACAAGGCTTTTACTAATACTTTCACTTCATTCTTCAAATCTTTCAAAACTTTTTTCAGTTCTTCACGTCGGAGTTCTGAAGATTATATCGAAGTCACAAGGTTTGACGAGCATCCAATACCATCAGGAGAACAAGAGCGTTTTATAACTCTCCAAATCCCCCCGAATGTATCCGACAGTGGGTTGCTCAAGGATGCAAGTATATTCATTTTGGAGCTATTCGTTTGGGCTTAACCTTCCATGGGAGAGAAAGATTTCCAGGAGCCGCTAGAATCGCCTTGCTTGATTCTAGACTGTTGAAATACCAGCAAGCATGTTTAGCGATTGTCGAGACGACACTCAATGGAGGAACTATTTTTTGTGACTGTTTTCCCCTATTATCAAATGTCCCTACAAGATGGGAATTTGTCCACTGCCTTTCAGGTTCACTTGCAAATTGTTGGAGCCCCGATGGAGGCAGGTCTAATTCAAGCTACTCTTCATTCTCAGATGGTTTACAGAGTCCAACATCGTTGGATTGACTTGTCGAAGTACCAATGTCGTTGTATTGACCATCACGGCAGAATCCCGCTCATTCAAGTTGACTCCCAAAATAAAACCATCGCCATCCAACTCCCAGCAAACTTCTCCAGGGAAGAATTTGTTTCTATACTCCCTGAAACTTGGGTTACAAATTTTGAGAATCGTCAAAAGGATAGAGCAGCCGATCCACGCTTCTGATCCGAAAGACACCCAAAATAGTGATGGAACTGTTACCATCAGATTTAACTGTAAAAGAAAATGACAATCAACCCCAATCACTTCGGTTCTTACTTCTTAGAGTCTCGGAAGGTATTATTTAGCTTGTTTTGGATCTGGCAGGACCTGTTGTGGAATCTTCAGATGAGGATTCCATGGGATTAGGTCTTGTCGACTGCAGATTAAAGTGAATATGAAGATATGTAATGGGTTAAGGCCTATATGATCTTCCTGTAACCCATGTTTTATGTTGAATCTGTAATATTAGAAAATGTGAGACAAAAATAAAAAAAAAAAAAGGGAAAAAAGAGGTGGTGTGGCGTGCAATGGAGTCCTAGAGATAGTTTTAACATCTTTAGGTTATTCACATTAACCACAGTACATAAGAAGCTGGCGCTTAGTACCACACTTCAAGGATATATAGAAATACAACTAATTAGTTGCATCTCTTTTAGAAACTTTAGTACCATTCTTCACTCATAAACTCAACGTATATATCATACATCACTGAAGCCACTGGAAAAAGGGAAAAAGGAGGCCCATTTCTTGCTCCATGATCAGCCATATTCGTGAATGACTGAACGTGGTTCCAAGCAGGTAGTTTACTGTTATCATTCGTTATATAACGTATGGAATAATGACCAATATCAAAAATTGAAGAGAACGTATAAGGACGATGCCTTATGGTAAATTTATAACCCAAAGCATCCTTTGGGGTCCTAATATTAGACAATTGCAGTTGGAGGATCATCACTGTTGTGATGATCCATTTGCTTCTGGACGGCTTTCACAGCCACTACTCTGGCAGCATTGGCTGATTTGTTTGCAGCTGAGACGGCTTTATTCGCTGTCTCATCAATCTTTGCAATGTCATAAGCTTTCTCAGCAGCTCGCTGCGCTTCCTGCATGCAAGGCAGCAAAGTATAAGAGAACTTCAAGAAGTTATCTTTGGCACTGTAGGTTATTTGTGGCATTCGAGCAAATTTTCATTCAATATGAACAAAGGCACCCGAAATTCTCAGGAATTACTTGCAGAAATTTTTATGCAAAAAGCAAAGGGATAATATATATCAACTGTCAGTGAAGCCAGATAAATGCCAGACAATGATATGAAAAATACCAGGACAGCATTAAGGGCTCCAGATTGAGTGACAGCATCGGGGGATCCAAGACGAGTATTTTGTGCACTAAGAACATCAAGAACCCCATTTTGCCAGTGACCAGATTGTGTCTCGCCATTTCTGAAAGTGTATGTGCCAAATCCCTGCCTTCTTCCTTCATGCCAGGCTCCTTCATACCGCTGTCCATTTCCAAATTGATAAACACCAAAGCCATGCATCTTGTCGGCAAAATATTCCCCTAAATATATGTCCCCATTTCTGCATTTCAAATCACAAAGTTGACCGGTTAGTAAACTGAAATTACGCATACGGTTGTATCTCCCGATTGCTCAATGAATGACTCCTCAAAGTTCCAGAGTAATTTTCATCCAGTTTGAAAAGTCCAAACAATTAAAGAATAATCTGCATGCCTGAGCAGTCGGCTCAATGATAAGTACATGAATTCCCTTGCTCAAAGAGCAGGGTTCAAACCCCCTTCCTCCAAATTTTTAAAAATTCTGATATTAAAGTACTTCCCACCAAGGAAGCAATTAGTTGAAATCTTGAATGGATGACTTATTATCAGCATTCAAGGCTAGGAAAATTGCAAGTACACGGACAAGCAACAGCATGGAATATGAAACACAATGAAGAAACAACTAGAAATCAAGGAGATAGCTATAAAATCAACAGCTCAAATTCAATCTTGATAAACTTTAAACAGCAACAAACAAATTGCCTAGGATGTTAGTAATAAATACCAACAAATAACTAGAATATGACTAACCCTAAATCACTTTTGCACTAACCAAGTTCAAACCAATGAAGATTACTTCCCATATGAGTATATGACATGATTAAATAGGAAGAAAAGGGAAAGGCGCAAAGCTAACAGCGAACAATCCTTTGAACTCTATGGCTACGCTGCAACTTCACTAGGTCAGAACTAGTTCAATAATCGAAAAAAATAAGTTATTCTATAACTACAGCCTGAAAGTCTGACACTAAAAGACTAAAATAAGTGAGATTCAACCATGGAAACACACAAATAACCCCAGCTTTAACTACCACTTTCAAAATCTGTAATTGAAGCGAACAGCATAATACCCAAAGACCCCAAAATTGTACAAGTGAAGAGTAAATGATTCAAGATAGTGAAATAGAAACACAGCAATCAGAGTCCCAAAGTTCCAGTGCTTTAATAGTATTTGTGTACTTTTATCTATCCAAAGAAGAGAATTCACCTGAAATGGTAATGGCCAAGCCCGTGCTTTAAACCCCACTTGAACTCCCCAACATATTTGCTGCCATCTTCACGAGTATGTACTCCACATCCATGGCAATGCCCATTAGACCACTCCCCAGCATAAACATCACCAGTATAAAATCTGTACACCCCAATTCCATGCCTCAAACCCTGCCTGTATTGACCGCGATATCGGCTACCTTTTGCCCAAGTTTCCACGCCGTAACCATCATATTTCCCATCAATCCAATCCCCCTCATACCTCCCTTTCATGTAGTAATAATAAACCCCACTCCCTGAACATTTCCCTTTATGAAATTCACCCTCATATACATCCCCATTACTGTAAACCTGCACCCAAGTCCCCGAATTCGCCTTCTTCTCCGATTTTGGCTTTGACCCAATTGACCAAACAACAGTTTTTGAAGATTTAGAAGATGAACCTAGTTCACTAAACTTAGCAGGTATTGAACGAGCAAGAAGTAATCGAATCGAAGGCAAGCGAGGGAGTGCGAGATTAAGAGAAACCAAAAGGGTAAGCGAGAAAGCAAGCAAAGCAAAGAAATTCAACACAAAAAACCGCCCAGGATTGGAAACCAAGAAGTAAAGTGAAGGAAGAGAAAGCAAAACAAGGAAACGCAAATGGAAACAAAGCAAGCGGCCACGGTTCAAATGATGAACAAGTTTCCTACCAAGTTGTTGAGTATCAAAAGGAATAGCAAAACAAGTAGAACAATAAAAAGGTTGCGAAAGAGCTAATCTTTCAACCCTTTTGCAGTTGTTATGGTGGTTCTTGAAAGAAGAAAGCGTAGGGGAATGAGAAAGAGAATTGTGGGTCATTATAGGCCGCTTATGGGGAGTTGAAAGAAGGGCATGAGTTGGAGAAGGGTTATTGGAGAAGGAGGGTTTATGATGGTCAAAGTCAAGTACCTTATGATGATGGGTGGTTGTTTTTGTTGCTGCTGCTGCTGGTGGGTTTGGTGATGTGGGTGGAAATGGGACTTGGATGGTGAGGTGAGGCTTGTTTGGAAGGGAAAAATCAGGACTTTTTTGTGGGGTTGATTCAAGGTAGTTTCGATGATTGAATTGAGGGTAAAACAGATGCCGTGGAGAATTCGTTTTGTTGAAAGCGGAAGAGATGCAGTTGTTGCTTACTTTTGCGATCTCTTGCTGTTTTCCAGATTCCTTCTGATGCATTTACATAAACAAACTCTCTCTTATGTTTCAGTCTGAAATCTATAACTGTAAGTCAAACACACAGTGCTGTTTGAAGGCAATTTCAGCTATATTTCTATCAATGTGTATGTATGTTTTTTTGTGCTCCAATTCTGGGTTTTGGTTTCGGCTTTTGATCTCTGGGATTTTATTCAAGCAACATATATTTGTGGGTTGAAAAGTCCACATGGTTTTCTTTTTACAAAACACCTTGGTTTTGCTTACATTTTCCGAAATGCCACTGCCTCATTTCCACCCTTTTCCTTGCTTTTTCCTTTTTTTTTTTTCCCAAAAAAATAATTTTAAAGCCTTTTTCTGCATAACAACTTAAAATTTTATATGTATCAATTGTAATTGTATGATAGTTTTTCTCAAATAGAAAATATTTAAGTAACGGAAACAAATATTAAAAAAAAAGATGGATTTAGTTACCAATAGAGAGAAATATATTTTATAATTACTTTAATTAAGAATATGTTCTAAAAAGATAACATGATTTGTTCATAATCATAATAAACAAAAAAAAATACCATTAAATAAAAAATATAGCTAGCAAATGTCTTTAAACATTATTTAATATTAATTATATGCTATTTATAGTAATAATTTTATATTAAATATAATATTTTGACAATTTTGTTCACAATTTTCAATACTATTATATATGATAGATTTAAAATCCATCTAAAGTTACTCAACAAAATCTAGTAAATAGTTGTAGAACTTTCAGAAAAAAGCAAATGAAATCAGGTTTATACCATCTTCCACTTACTAAAAAAATAATTATTAAGATGATTAAAAAAAAGGTTACTAAGCTAGACTATAATATTAATTACTAATTAACAATTAACAATAATGAAGAAATGCCAACCAAAAGATGGGACATCAAATGTCAACAAATTTACCATTACTCAATTAAAATGTTATTAAATAAAAAATAATTTCTGAGGAAAACAGAAAAAAATAAAGATATAAGGCTCTTTTTTATATCTTATTCGAAGTTTTATCAAAAACTTTAGGAGCTTATTATTGATGTTTCAATGTATATTGTTTAGGAGCTTACTGTTGATATTTATTTATCAATGATTAATCACAATAAGTATATTATTCTATTTTTGAAGGGAAAAAAAGTGAGAAATCCAAAAAGGAGAATTTTGTAAACACAGGCACAATACGGGGGTAATTACTTAAATGGAGAATTGCGCTTAGCCACATCTCCGAACTTGGCTTCAAATGCTCCAGTTTGCGGTCAACCAACCTATATGCCGACGTGGGCTCTTACTTTATTCCACGTGGCAGATGTCTGTTTCCCACTTATTCTTTAGAGCCCCCCTGTGGCAATTTACTGTATTGGACACTATTTTATTTTAATTTTCCTCAATATCTGTCCTTTGGTCCATTGCCTCAAACCTCAGTTATAATTGGATAAGTTGCTAAATCAGAAAGATATATATAATATATAATTTATAATATTTTATATTAACATACATATTTATATACTTGACAATGTCACTAAAATTAAATTTATTTATAAATCAAATTCAATTGAATCATATTTAAATCATAAATAATAATAGTTAGATTTCAAATAAACTAAAGTTCCTCTACCAAAGCAGCCCATTAATCTTTCTTACATTAATTTTTATTGAAATTTTCAGAAATTAAAAAATAATAACAAAAATTAAACATTAAACACTTTAATAATTATATCAAATATTTGTTAGCTTTGTTTTGCATTATTATCTGCATACGTAAAGAGAAAATCTTCTCCCTCCGATTCTTTGATCTTAAAAATATTTAATTTAAAAAAAATGAGTGATTGTTTTTTTGCGGTCCTCATTGTTCGAACCGTAAAAAGTGGACGGCTAATGCATTTTAATAATTGTGTTTATCTTAATGTTCCTTTGCCAGGTTACAAACATGTGATAATCTCTTATTTATTTCATTGAATAATTATCCAAACTCCAAGGATTCTCGTGTATATATATATATATATATATTATTGGAAATAATTAATTAATTAATTAATATCTAAATCCAGAGAGTAAGATTATCTGAGAAGTGTTGTGAGGTGGTTTGTAACTCTCGGAACTGTAGACAAGGAGCATGCATTTGCATACCTATTATTATTATTATTATTGGTCAAAAAGAAATGGAGGTAAAGCCTCCAAATCCAATGACAAATCAACTGCCTGCCCCTTGTTTTGTACTTATCCAAGACACGACCCCGTTCACCTTTGCTTTTGGCCTTTCATTTTCGTACACATCTCATCTCTCTATCATTCTAAGATAAAATCCATATCCTCTGTCAGATTGGGCATCTCACTATTTTCTTTATCCATACTGCTATTTTATAATTAAGTTTTTTTATTTTTACAGGATATTTTGGTCGTTTTAATGTGAAATTTTCATATTCGATTTCTAATATCCAATGATATAATTTATAAAATAGGAAAAAAATTATCTTTGTTAAATAACTTAAAAATATATGTTCTAATTCAAATGAAAAAAATGATATTTCTTAAGTTTTAATCTCAAAATATAAAAAAGAAAGACTATTTTCATTAAAAGAGTTTTTATTGATTCCTACTTTGCAATGGGAATAAGATAAGAAACTACAAAACTACAAAACTACGAAGGGCTTCGTATTGTATTTCATTTTCAAAAGGATAGAAGGGATAAAACCCATTTTCAAATTGATAGTGAAAGTTTGGAAGATCAAGACAACTAGTATTATATCATGATGTGAAATTTTGCCACATAGGATCATCATATCAAATTTTGGTGCAATAAAACGATGTCGTGGCACTCTGTTTTTATCAATTATGCCATGTCCACATCTAAGAATGGGATAATTGATCATGATTCATGTATGTTGATAGGTTTTGCTTTTATTTCTTTTTTTTTTTTTCTAGTTCTTTAATAACTAGCTTAGAATCTAAGATTAATTTATAGTAATCAATTAGCATAACTTGTCAAATTTTGGTTGCTTAATCATTATTTAGACAAAAGGGCTAAAAGTTGACGAGAGCCTTGAGTATAAAGCAAAGTCAGCCGAAAAGTTTAGGTCAATAAGAAAATGATTCACTCATAGGAAGATATAAGCCTTGCTTATTGGAGTCAAATCCTTTACACAAGTTTTAAATTCTCAAAGAAGATGCAAAGATCGAGTCGGAATTTATGCATTCATTAAAAACAAAAAATTCAGCATGTAGGATAACTTTGGTTTTAATACTTTCATAGTCACTAAATCTTACTTGTAATTAAAAATTTTAATGACCCAAATGAATTAATTCAATAGTCGTAGATGAGGCTCTTGTTTAATTAAGATTCATTCAATCTTTTGTTCAGCATTCCAAAAGTAAAATCTTGAAGCATCATATTTACGAGAAAGAATGTAACTTTAAATTCGTTAGAAAAAGATGTAGACCAATTCTGTACTAAAAATTCCTGATTAAAATTTG
>JBBYHM010000026.1:12231463-12253249 GCA_038381775.1 Adansonia rubrostipa
TTTTTAAATCCGAATTAAACCGATCTAAATTCCTAATTAATGAATAAAAATTTATAACTTAAATTTAATATTAAAAATTTAATATTAACATAATATTATTTTTTAAATATTTTAATATTTTTAACAATAATTAATATTTTTCAAAAGAATCAGGCGAAATCGAACCTTGAACAAACAAAATTTTTTACTGACGACACCTAACTTGATCTGATTAATATACACCTCTAGTCAAAGCAAGTAATTAATAATCTAACATTGCAGCTTAATTTTTGAAACTTGGAATAATAACAGTGCTAAGCTATCGATTAACAACACTTGCCTCTCATGAGTTTCTACAGTACATGAAATCAAGAGCTTTTAAAAGATCGAAAGACACAGAAAACTAATTACCAAGTACTTTTTTCTACCTTTTGAATCTACCAAAGTCAAGTTGGGGGTTTGCCTTTACAATGCTACAAATACTTCTCAAATAGGATGATCCAAGAAGCTGTATCGGGAAACTTTATCACAAATGTTGATAATGCGAAATGCGAGTTGATATAAATAAACCATCCACTTTAATCCTGTATTTGAACTATCTGAATAACAAATCACAAGAAGTCTCGATGGCTACAATTGTTCAACGTGGTTAGTAATCGCATCAGGGCAAGATTGCGCTTGTAAAAGCTCTAAACGGTTGAATGGTGGTGCAAATTGCAGTATGTAGTCTTCATCTGAAGGCAACAAAAGAAATCAGAATAACCACACAGTCATTATCTAAAATATTCGCCCCATTTGATTACTGAGATAAGGATGGCGTAGACAAAGAGACAATTGCTGTAACTATATATAATGAACTACAAAACTTCGACGATGATTGATTTTACTCGTATCATATAAATAACTACATTTCAATCAAAAACAATCAATGGGGCTCAAGCATATGTGGAAGGGGAAATGAAAGTTAGAATCTTACTCTCTTTGACTGTTCCATAAAGCCAGCATAATACCTCATCAGCAAATGCCAGGCAAACTCCTCCCTAAGGATGAGTTTCAAACAGGGAAAGAAGGTTAGTAACGACACAATGAGTTGATGACACCCAACAGAAGGCAGCCATAAAAATGCTATTTTTAAGTAAAAGGATGCACAATAAAAGAGTTACACCAATAGGTGAGTAATTAACAGAAAAAATGGGGAAAACCAGTTCGGGGTTCTTCATTGTCACCGTGTTATATCTTTGGTTTATTCCAATGGACATACAATTTTTTAAAAATAATCATCTCGGTAGATGCATTTGCTGTTATATATAATACCTGCCAGTAGTTCTTCATTTTCACTCGATGGGTAATGTCTTTGGTTCTTAGTCTCTCAGTGCGTACAAGTCGGCCTGCATCATCCCTACACCAAACATGTGAATGGGAAAGTTAATAATTAATTGAAAAGAGAAAAACCTAATACCAAAGGCATGACAGAACTGAATACCGCTCTTCATTTTTTATTGATAAATATGGCTCAGCAATTTTACAGAAGAAAGTGTGCACGCACTCTAATTAATCATTAAGAACAATTAATTTTTGTTTCTCTACAATATGCCTGAGCTAAACTCGTTTTGGAAAAAAAGTGATTTTCGAGTAACAACAGTAAAGAGAGAGTAACTTCTCAAGGGAATTGTAAGTTAGTATGATATGTCATATAAATTACCTAAATCCGATAACAATATATGGAACGCCTGCCAGGAATGATTGAATCTGTGATGATAAAATAGCCAAGTTATTCTCTCCGCAAATAAAGGAAAATTTTGAAAAAGAAGAATGCCGTTTCTCAATAAACCTTCCAAAAGTGCCATTTCCCAAGAATTTCTGATAATATGAACCAATGAAATAACAATATCTGAAAATAAGGCAAATATTTTGCATGCCAAGCTTCAAAGTAAGAAAAACTCAGGTACAATCAATAGCCCATTGGATAAAAAACATACCCAAAACTTCAGCAGTTTCTCTCTTTCATATCTTTCCTCCGTGTGATAATCCAACTGAACAGGCAGGGAAATATTCACAGGTTACTCAAGTTAAGTGACAGTCACAATCAATAAGAAGGCAGCGAGTTAAACACTGAGCATAACACACCATTAAGCCAGTTGCATCTTTACCTCACGACTTGTCTTCAACTCCACATAAAATCTTCTTCCCTCATCTGTTGAATCACAGCAATCCATTTCGGCACCCATCAGAATACGATGAGCCCCTAATTTGGTTTTAATTACCGCACAGTATTCAACATTAGCATCAACGTGATGTATCTCTTCACCATCAGCTCTTCTTGGATCTTCAGTGGCAAGGCTCTCAAAACAATACCCCCAATAGCATCTAAATTAAAAATAATTAAAAAATAAAGCTCTGAAAACTTGAAGTCAATGAGACAAACATAAAACAAATGAAGAGTTGACAAACATAGTTAACATCTCTTAAGTGCCAAGACATTTTAATCAGGAAAGCGCAGAGCATTGCAGTGGATTAACAGAGCTCAAGATCATCAATTAGTGTCTTCGATTTGCCTCCCTAACTACATGAGTCAGATCATATATCCACAACCCTTTCCCTCATCTTTAGCCCAAAAATAATGGCTTTCACAGCACTAAAGAAAAAGTCATAAGCTAGGCTTTGTACCACCTCAAAGCCTTTGATTTCTTCAAAGGCTAAGAATTTAAGCAATAAAATGTCGCCCACACATAGCACTAATGGAAAAAAGATTAAAAGGGTGGGAGGGGAGATGTTGTAAAAGTTTGGTACCTTCGATGATCCAACTCACTTCGTGGCCTCTCGGGCAGTTTATGCACATCAAGATAGACAACACCATTCCGCTTGTGCACTCCCATTTCCCAAGGCTCATTTCTAATATAAGCAGTAGCTAATATCTGCATGAAAACAAGAGAACATCCAATGAAATGCATAAAAAGTGGTTTGTCATAAATTTAAAACTCAGATAAATGCGGTCGTTAGGTGAAAAAGATTAGTGGCGTTGAGGGTGCTCATATCAGAGTAAAAAGACTGATAAACATAAATTCTCTACGCTCTTATGATTCCAAGTCATGCAATAACAAATGAGTGGACGTTCGTAAGAGTAGCAATTACCTTATTAAGATTATTGCGAAAAGTCTGCAAAAGAGTAAGGAATATGGTTAGATGATGTCCTTAGTAAAAGCATTAAAGGACAAAGTCGAAGGTAAATGAAAAAAATTTTCCGTACCACAAAATGAATGTTTTGAAGAGGGATATTTTTGTCTCTTATGCAAGCAAGAAGGTCACCAAAACCCTCAGAGCCTAGGTCTGGTCCAAGAAAAATCACAGATTTGGCTGCATTGATTAGACCTCATATACAACCCCAAACATATGCATAAATAAATGTAACCACTGGTTTTATAATGTCTATCACAACAATACAATCTCAAAATGATCCAAATTTTCATAAACAAAACATACGTTTCTTCTCAATGAAAGTATCGAAACCTTGATTGAGATCAGCTCCAATATCTTCGGTGATAAGACGCTTAAACAGCCTCTGATTTGTGAATAAAAGAAGTATAAAAAATGAGCTGCTGATGAGGAGGACAAACATAATCATATATAAGACCTACAGAAAAAATACTATACCAAACTCCAAGAAGCTTACCAAGCTACGATCATCAAAGTAGACCTCTCCACCTTCTACACGGCTATAGCTAGCAAGTTCACACGGCTGTCAAATTTAGTTAGCAGATTTAGCAAAAAAATAAACCATAAAATGTGTTTGTGAATGTATGTTTGAGTAAATAATTTACATACTTTAAGGGTGCCCAAAGGCATAAAAAGAATGGGCCAAACAGAAACTATTGATCACATAGACAAGATCATAAAAATGTAAATAAACCAAAACATACAAAATGTTCCGACAACCATTTTCACTATATTTGGTATTACAAATTAGCATGACTTTGGCATATCAACCCGTAATTATTTGATGAATCAAAAAGGAAAAAATAATTTACTCACTTCCTGAAAAGCAATGCATTTTCTGGATAATGTCTCTTCACTCTTTGAAAACTTAAGGTCAGAAACAAAACGCTCATCGCGATGTCCATTAGCAAATTTGGAGCCATACCCATATCCTTGCCTTGGAGGATAACCAGGACGGCCAAGGATACCTGCTCCTCTATCATTCTGCCAGCGACCACGTCCAAAGCCGCCTCTACCTGGGTTATTACTAATACGAATAACAGGCAATACTGCAAAAGAATAGCGAGAAAGAAGATTAGTTACCATTTAAACAGGAGAAAAAAAAATTCAAGCAAAGATCAATTCAATTATTTCGTGCATATTCCAAGAACTGCAGGCGCAGCTACTCATATAGATATTCCAGAAAATTATTGTCAGAAATTTTCTCAAACTTTCTCAAATTTCCTCAAATAAAACAATCAAATAGCTTATACTTCATTCCTGTGATGTAGTAATTTTTAAAACTTTTCAGCAACAGATGATAAAGCGTTCATTATGCATCGCCTCTTACTTCTATATGAAATTTCCCTGTTAATCACCAGCTGCCCATATACTTATACATTGAGATTACTCCCTAAAACCTAAATCCCAGATTCCAAACCAAAAGGTTTCTATTTTTCATATATAATAGAAAAGTTCTCCTAAATAAGGAATTGGGTACACTTCAAAATCCAGAATAATGAGCAAAAATGAATAAATAACTACCAGGAATAGGGAAAGGGCTAGTTGCAGGGGTTTTGCAGTAATCTTCATTATCAGAACCAAAAAGATCTCTTTCTTCTTCTTCTTCTTCATAGCCAAAAATACCCCTTTCAATATTATCATTATAATCATAATTATTGGTATTAACATTGCCTACTTCTTCCTCTCCATTTTCTTCTTCTCCTCCGCTGCTTGAGCTTCCACTGGCACTGCTGGTGTCTCCGCCATCGCTTGCGTTGGATGAAGAAGAAGCCGACGAGGACGATGAAGAGGAGGACGATGATGAAGATGAAGAAGAGGATTCACGGGAATCATCATGCTTGTGGTTGTTATGGTCTTCTCCAAAGACATCGACATCGTGTTTCGAGAAATTCATGTCGGAGATTATGTTTTTAGGTTTTAGTTTTCTTGCTCTCTTTTCTCCCGAAAACAAAAGGATCAAAGCGAATTTCTGCGCTTTGAGGTTTTGGTTCTTTGATTTTAAAAGCTCCCTTAGCTGTCGACTGGGTAAAAATCAAGCGAGTTGACTCAGTTCATTAATAATTACAGCGTTGCATCTTTATTGGGCCTTCAGTAGCATATTTGGTCAAGATTGGGCCACAACGAGAATTTGGAGCTCTTGCAACCTATAAATGGTGTAATTTGTGCTTACCTATACATTTGACCAATTGTTGGGTTCCTTAACCGATTTTGATAGGTTCGACTTACTTGAATCATATCGAATTTAAAATAAAATTTTACTTACTTGAATTGATGGTAATAAAATATATTTTATTAAAATTAATTATAAACCATAAAAATATTAATATAATTTTAAAAATAATTAATATTTTAAATTAAAGAAAAACTTTCATCCAGTTAAAATTCCATAGCCTACACTTTTCTTGTACCGTTTAACTTAAACAACACGGTCTGAAAATTCTGACTTTTTCTTAACCTCCCCATTTAACCAAACTTTTTCTTTTTCTTTTTTTTTTTTTTTTCCCTTTCATAGGTTATGCTCTTATACTTCTTATCTCATAGCATAGAATTAGCATTAACAATTAATATATGTATAAAGACCAATTATATCCACCAACAAAATGGAAAACTTCCACATAATTTTTGCAGAAAGTTTGCGAACACAGGTACTCAAAACAAAACTAGAAAAGATCATATCCAACAACAATTATATTATCACAAAAGGAAGGAACAAAGAATCAAATGAGAACGAGATCCTAGTCCCCATCACGTCGCAACTTAAGCTACATGTATACAGATAATAAGAACTTCCTTTAAATATAAAAAGCTACAATTTCATTTTATTTATGAATAGTAGAAATTAACAAGCTTAAAGCTGATGTGGACGGCCCTGTCCTTGGTTTTGGCGAAACTTTACTGCATGAAGTTTCATTGAATTACAATATTTGTGAGTTCAACTTGAGGAAAAACTTGATTTTGGTTTTCTTGATCGTTAAAGGGAATGGATTGCACAGTGCATGAGAACCAGCTTAAACAGCGTGCAAACAGTTCGAAGAGTTTGTGGTGGCAAGGACTTGTAACAACGATGCACAAAAAGAAGAACCAGAAGAGGGATGGTGGTAAGAGTATGGAAGCAGCAAGAGATAGAAGCAAGGCAATCGAGAAACCTTGATGAGTGCGCAATATCGGTAATGAACTGATTGCAATGGGGAGTTCAAAGGACACATGGAGGAAGAAGAGCAGTAAAAACGGGGCCAAAATGGAGAGTGCCAACTTTAAAAATAAAGAAGATAAAGAAGAAGATTGGGCCAGCAACTGCAACGGGATCCCTAGGCTTGTCCTGATTGGGCAGGAGAATAAAGAAGAAGATATTCATAATAGGAGGAAGGACATACCTTAAATCCACAAGGAACATTATTCTTGATCGCTAGCTTCTCAAGCTTACCAAGAGACTGTTTTTATAGTGCCAGATGCAGGAACAATCCTTCGTGTTGTCGCTTTTCGCCATGTCATTTATGAGCTTTACGAATTAAGTCCCTAAAACTTTCTGAAAAGAGACGTAAAATTACAGTGGGGAACTCATGTCCCACGAACTTGAAGGTAAGCTGGCTGGCAAGTTTAGCACAGGGGCCATATTACAACGATCACTGGAATTTTGGGGACTTCTCCCACTCGCATTGTCCGTTTGTGAACAATGAGAGTTTAAGACTGCAGCTGCATTTGGAATCTTGGATTGACAATTTTCTTAGCCCACTCTCTACTTCCAGTTACCACCTTTTTTTTTTTTTTCAATTATTCGTATAGTCTTCGAATTTTATTGTCTGCTTTAAATTGGCTTTAAACTTTACAACATATTAATCATATTTTTAATTACAAAATTTCATACCAATCAAAATTTTCTGTTAGTGAAAAAACGTTAAATTAAACGTTGAGTTCTTTAATCTCTCCCACTTCTCGCTTCTCAAGCGAGGGTAAAGCCCAAATTTACAGTGGATGACTGGATTTACTTTCTTAAACTTTTTTTCTTTTTCCTTCTTTAATCTTAAACTATTATGCGGGTAGACGGGGCAGTCAGGTTAAAATCACGTGCCATGGATTGTCCCCAAAGGTTTCTTCACGGGCCATGGACTCGGGGAATTCCCACCCACCCCGTCCTACAACTGTCACTGTCGACGTCGACGTAAGATTTAGGCCAGGGGATGGCGCCTTTTAACTCAAGGGGATAATTCAAAAGTTTGTTGACCACTTTCTGCCCCGATCGAGCCCTGCAGAGTTTTGGCTGTCTTATTGGAGGGAAAATTCCTCTTTTACCCTATTTAATTTTTTAATTATTATTTAATATACAAAATATTTTATTAATTTTTAATTATTATTAAATATAAATATAAATTTTATTTTTATTTTTTATTATTTAATATGTATAAATTATTAATATAAATATAAACATTTTTATTATATATTTTATTAGTTAATATAAATATAATTTTAATCAATTTTAATTATTATTTCTGCCCCAACGGAGATTAGCCCCACTGGGATGTGCAAAAAAAGGCACAACCCCAGTGGGCCAATCTCAACCTGAAGGGATGGCGACAAGAAGAAAAATGTAAAGGCTCCGCGGTGCGGTCATTGCTGTCGGCCCCCGAACCTTTTGTCGGGGACTTGGCAATCTGAAGGCTGAAGGCACAATTAAAGTTAAACTGAAGGCTAAAGGCACAATTAAAGTTAAAAGGGGAGAAACCCCTTTTTAATTATATATTAATATAGTGATATATATCATATAAAAGGATAAATATATTTAATAGTGTAGTATAAATGCCAATAATATTTCAGTTATTCATGTTTTAAAAATTGATAAAAAAAGTTAAATTAAATATTATATTTTTATTTTCTTTTTAATTTGATTGAATTTTGATAATTTATTTATAAATATGAACGACTTTCGAGACTCTAAATAATTAGATAGATTAAACTTGAGAAAGCTTATATCATTTTTAAATCGAATAAAACTCATATATAAATTCAATAATTTGTATATTTATATTATATTTATATTTTTATTATGTTATAATTTTATTTAATATATTATTTATTTAAATTATGATATATTAATAATTTATATTACATAAATCTTAAAAATAAATTTATGATTAATTGTTTATTATGTATTAAATATTATATTTATTATTTACGTATAATTATTTTTAAAATCGATGGGTGTACTCAGGTATACCATACATGTCCTAGTGCGTTGAGGCAGAACATTCAAAACAGAGGACAAAATAGTTTTCACGTTTGTTGGTGTGGTATTGTGTTTGTCGGCGGACTGTTGATAACGTTGTAGTGCCAACGTCGTTCGTGCAAATAAAGAAAAGAAACCTGACGTTCGAATCCCACATTATCTATTTCTGCAGAACATCAGAACCGTCCGTCTTCAATAACCACGGCCATCTTGAGGCATGCTTTATAGATCTATGGGTATGAGTCTTTTGTTGACTTCTGATTTTTTTTTGATAAATGGTGACCCTTGATCTGGATCATGATGCGAATCGGCGATGATATGGAATTATGGATATCAGAACAGGCTGCCAAG
This sequence comes from Adansonia rubrostipa, assembly GCA_038381775.1. Classification (NCBI taxonomy): domain Eukaryota; kingdom Viridiplantae; phylum Streptophyta; class Magnoliopsida; order Malvales; family Malvaceae; genus Adansonia; species Adansonia rubrostipa. The sequence goes on from JBBYHM010000026.1 coordinate 12,240,231, forward strand.
AAGTTTCTGACCCTTTTGTTGATTGAAAACTTGTCAAACGGTATATTTGATAAAACTTCGTTAAAAATCTCTGCATTAAAGTAAAAGAATGTTTTAATTTTTATATATTAAATTTAATATCTTAATTGTTATATTTTTAAAATTATAATAAATAAGAGAAAATAATTAATGGTATTAAAAAATTATTTTAATATTAATAAAATATTGATATATATATATAATGTAAAATTTTAAATTTTATACATAAAAATAATTCAAATTTGATCTTAAATCCAAATTTATTTTTATATAAAATTTAAAATTTTATATCATATGATATGCTAATATTTTATCAACATTTAAATAATTTTTTTAACACCGTTAACTATTTTTACTTATTTGTTATAATTTTAAAAGCACGTAGATTAAAATACTAAATTGAATAATATAAAAACTAAAATACTTTATTCACTTTAATATAGGGATTTTTGGTAAATTTTTACTGATATATTTAAGTCTAGAATGTAGTTGGTTTAGTACATACACTAATAAGGTAAACAATGACCAAGTGTTAAATTTGATTAAAAATAAAATGTATGTATTATATAATTAAAAATTAATATTCATATTAAATATAAAAATATAAATAAAATTATATCATTGAACAGTAATTAAATTTTATATTTATATTAAAAATAAATTATTAAAATTATATTTATATTATATAATAAAACATATATTACAAGTAAAAAATTATATCTATATTAAAAGTAATTAAAAATTACATATTATTTTTATTAAAAATTTCTACTAATCTAAAAAGAGTGATTGAATCGGTATCATGAATTAACCAGATATGAACTAAATAATGAAAATTAATTAAAAAAATTTTTAAAAAATTATTAATAATAATATAAACTTAAAGATAAATATATCTTTTACTTATTTGAAAAATTACACACTAAGCATATTTTTTTTCTTAGCCACTCATATAGTGGGTATGTCATGACCTTGTAAATTAAAATTAAAATATTTTTTTAATAGATTTTTCACTTATTTGATCTATTTTAGTTCAAAGAATGAATTTTTATATTATTAGAAAAAAAAAAAAGAACTGCTTAAATCTTTTATTTATTGTTTGTTGTGTTAATTTACCAGTATTTGACGGCAACAAAAAATAAAATAATGGTACAAAAACTCAAATCCCCCGCTAGATAACTCCTGCAGAAACGCGTTGATAATTTGCGTGGGACAGAAATACGGGCAGAATTTAATTGGAAAAAGAAAAGGGGGGCAGAATCTGGCGCAACCGCAAGTCGCCTCTTTATTTACTGGTACATTCTCGTAAATAACTAATAACCCAACGGGAAAATATTAATATATCTAGCTAGAGGAAGGGAGCACCAATGCAGATCGTTATTGATTTGAGGTATATCGGTCCTTATTGTTAAACTTATACGTATTTCTGTTTCCAACATCCCAAGACAAGCCTTTCTTGCTTTCTTCACACATCAATCGCTTTCCATTTTGACTTTTGCATTCTTGCTGGTTTGGTGTTTTCTTGATGCTACTCTTCCCCTTCTTCGGTGTTGAGCTTCCTATCACACCTCCTCCCATCAGGTTGCGAGTTCGAGGTTTCTGCCTTTACTTGTTCATGTCTCTTGTAGCCGTAATCTTTGTCCAGTTCCTTCACTCTTCTGCGTTGCCTTTTTGTTCATCATCATCACAGCTCCTTGGCACACCAAATTGTTTGATCTGTTTACATGCTTTTTCGCTACTTTCCTTGGCTTTTTCTGTTTAATCGAACACTTTCATTTCTAATATATATATTATGTTTAATTAGTATTTAAAAAATTCAATTTAAACTCGAATTCAAATAATCAAATTTGTAATCAAACATAAAAGTTGAACTCATTTTAAACTTTTAGAATAAAATTCTTTCATGAAACTCAAATCAAGTTTTTGATTACAAATTTCAAATTGAACTCAAGCTGCTTACTGTTTGAACTTAGCCTGGTGCACTAATAACCCAGATCCAACCGCCCACTGACCTGTAGATGGAACTAGTTGTACCTCCAAACTCCTATTTCTGAATCTCTCCCTCCCCCTTTACCCCCACACTACTATATGCAATTTTTTTTTTTAATTTCTTTTCATCCTTATTTCTTAGAGACATGTAATTACTGATGTATTCAAATCAGTACTCGAGCAGTCCATCGAAATTAACACAAATTTAACTCTGAAACTGACATTGCCTCACTACAAAAATCAATGATTATAAGTGGAAAAGAACCTGAAAAGGTCAATTAGAATGCCTAAACAATAAACTATCAATCCTAGTCATATTTAGCTGCTACCCTTTTTGCAAGCTTTGATATCTTTAACCTTGCAACAAAATCTAGCCATACGCTTTCTTCACATAGTGACGTTCAATGTCAACAAATCATGCAAACTATGTTTTTTTTTTTTTTTACTCGATGTACGAACATTCGAAACCAAGTACAGACTCCCTAATCACGTAGCAACCTCACCTACTTTGAAAAACAAAGCTTGGAAATGCCGTTATGTCCCTGCATGATTCATATTACAGAATGGATGAGCTTCCGGACGAGCAAGGTTTTTAAGTAAGCTGAGTACAACATAGGTAAAACGCCCCTTCAACAATGATGGATCATGTGCGAAGAAGTTTTGCCATTCAGATTTATCTATCTTTCCATCCTGATTAATGTCAGCATCCAAGAATGACTGTTCACAAAATCACCATGGCTCAGTAAAAAGTTGCAAATGAAGTAAAATCCCACCAAATTATTCGTATTACCTAAGAATACAAAAATATACAGGCTCACCCTGATGATTATGTTACATGTACGGAGAGATACCACTTAAACAGAATGCCAGCATAGACAGCAATACTAAATTGAAGTGTAGGAGGAACCTTCCTCTATTTCCACTCTAAATCTGATTCCTCAAATGGATGACCACATAAAATCCTCTAACATGAGGTATTCATATCAAGATATTATCTACAGTACAATAGTTCCAAGTAATTAGGAAATTAGGCAACTATAGATTCAAAAGATTGACAAATAAGAGCAAAAGGACTGATTAACATAAATTCACTATGCTCTTTTGATTCAAGTCATGCAATAACAGGAGAAAAGTAGAAATTCTTTCTAGAGTAGCAATTACCTTATTAACATCGTTGCGAAAAGTCTGGAAAAGATTTGGGAAATATGGTTATATGATGACGTTTATAGAAGCATTAAAGGCCAAAGTCGAGGGTAGATTAAAAACATTTTCCGTACCACAAATATGAATGTTCTAAAGAGGGATATTTTTGTCTCTTAATGCAAGCAAGAAGGTCACCAAACTCTCAGAGCCTAATTCTGGTCCAAGAAAAATCACAGGGTTGGCTGCATTGATTAGACCTCACATACAACCCCAAACATATGCATAAGTACATGTAAGCAGTGCTTTTATAATGTATATCACCACAATACAATACACACTCAACATGATTAATTTCCGACTTTTCATAAATAAAACATACATTTCTTCTCAATTAAAGTATCAAAACCTTTTTTCAGATCAGCTCCAATGTCCTCAGGAACAAGACGTTTAAAAAGCCTCTGATAATGTGGATAAAAGAAGTATTTACAAAAATGAGCTACTAAAGAGGAGGACAAACACAATGATGTATAAGACCTACTGAAAAAATACTATATCAAACTCCACAAAGCTTACCAAGCTGTGGCCATCAAAGTAGATCCCTCCACCTTCTACACAGCTATAGCAAGCAAGTTCACATGGCTGCCAAATCTAATTAGCACATTTAGCAGAAACAGATCACCAAAGAAACATAGCCAAGAACATGTGTTTGTGCAAGTCTGTGGAAGTAAATAATTTACATACTTAAACGGTACCTAAAGGCATAAAAAGAATGGGCCAAACAGAAAGCATTGATCACGTTGACAAGAAGATCATAAAAATGTAAACAAACCAAAACATATAAAATGTTCTGAACAACCATTTTCACTATATCTAAAATGGAATAATAATTTGGTATGATAAATTTGCATTACTTTGGTATATTAACCTGTAATTATTAGATGAATCAAAAAGGAAAAATAATTTACTCACTTCCTGAAAAGCAATGCATTTTCTAGATAATGTCTCTTCACTCTTTGAAAACTTAAGGTCAGAAACAAAACGCTCATCACTATGTCCATTAGCTAATTTGGAGCCATACCCATAACCTTGCCTTGAAAGATAGCCAGGATGGCCAAGGATACCTCTTCCTCCATCATTCTGCCAGCGACCAAGTCCAAAACCCCCTCTACCTGGGTTATCAGTATTACGAATAACAGGCAATACTGCAAAAGAATAGTGAAAAAGAAGATTAGTTACCATTTAAACAGGAGAAAAAAATTCAACCAAAGATCAATTCAATTATTTCGTGCATATTCCGGGAATTGCAGGAGCAGCTAGTCAGATAGATATCCAAGAAATTTATTGTCAGAATTTTTCTCAAATTTCCTCAATAAAAAAATCCACTAGCTCGTATTTCATTCTTCTGATCTTATAATTTTAAAAATTTCAGTAAAGAGACGATAGAGAGTTCATAACATCTCTTACTTATATGTTAAATTTCGCTATTATTAGCAAGCTGCCCATGTACTTATACATTGAGATTACTCCCTAAAACTTAAATCCCAGAATCCAAAACAAGAGGCTTCTTTTTTCATATATCATAGAAAAATTCTCCCAAACAAGGAACGGGTACACGTCAAAATCCCCAACTATGGGCAAAAATGACTGAATATAATAGAGAAGAAAAATAATGAATTAAAGAATTACCAAAGAAAGGGCTAGTGGAAAGGTTTTACAGCAATCTTCATTATCAGACCCAAAAAGATCTCTTTCTTCTTCTTCATAGCCACAAATGCCTCCTTCAATATGATCATTATAATCATAATTATTTGTAACACTGTCAACTTCTTCTCCATTTTCTTCTTCTCCTCCCCTGCTTGCGCTTCCACTGGCACTGCTGGTGTCGCCACCATCGCTGCCGTTGGATGAAGAAGAAGTCGAAGATGATGATGATGATGAAGAAGAGGATTCACGGGAAATCGTGATTGTTGTTGTTATAGTCTTCTCCAAAAACATCGACATCTTGTTCCAAGAAATCCATGTCGGAGATTATGTTTTTCGGTTTATCTTTTTTTTTTTTTATTTTGCTCTCTTTTCTCTCTAAAAAGAATTGGAGCAAAGCGAGTTTCTGCGTTTGCGGTTTTGGTTCTTTGATTTTACTTTTTTAGCAGTTCATTTTGGTGTCGACTCGGTGAAAATCAAGCCAGTCGCCTTGGTTCATCAATCATATTTTTGTTGAGCTTTTACTATAGTAGTTGGACATAATTGGGCCCAATGGAGAATTTCGAGCTCTTGCAGCCCATTTTACAACGGTTTAATTTTAATGGATTTTTTTTTTAGCCTGCTATTGCCTGGTGCCTGTTATGTTGTTCAAAATGGTCCAGATAATTGGCCTTTTTCTCAGCCCCATTCAAAGTAACATTAACACAATTATTTCAAAAAAAAAAAAACACCAAAACTAGAAAAGATTGTTCCAATAATTATAGTATTACAAAAAGAAAGAATAGGCTTTAATTGAGATTCGAGATCAGAGGCCGAGTCCCGACCAAATCTCAGCTTAATCTACATGCATGCAAATAACAAGTAAAAGGGGGTACCAAAAACAGTAGATATTGCTAAGCTTAAAACTGCTGTGGACGCCTGCTATTAGTTTTGGCGAAATTGTATGGAGTTTCGTTGACTTGCAATATTTGGGTGTCCAACTTGAGGAAGTACTTGATTTGGGTTTTCTTGACTGCGGGTGATGGTGATGAAACACGTGGGCATGGACTGAAAAGTGCGTGCAAACCAGCACGAAATGTTTACAAATAGATAGAAGATATTGGCGTGCCAAGGATATGTGACAATAACGCACAGAAAGAAGAAGCAGAAGCGGGATGGAGGCAAGAGTAAGGAAGCAAGAAGGGATAGAAGCAAGGAAATCGAGAAACGTTGACGAGTGCGCAAGACTAATGGACCAATTGTAATGTGGAGTAGGAAGGAGACATGGAGGAAGAAAAGCAGTAAAAATAGGGCCAAAATGGAGAGTGCCAACTTCAAACCCAGATATGGTGAATCAAGAATTCGGGCAGAAACTGCAACAGGATTCAAAGGCTCGTCCTGATTGGTTAGGAGAACGAAGAAGAAGATATTTATCAAAGGAGGAAGGACGTATCTCAAATCCACGAGGACCATCATCCTTGGCTCCGTTCGAATCCCCCGTATCTCTGCTCGCAAGTTTCCCCCAAACCCAAATTTATAATGGATGCCACGTGGACATACATTTCCAAACCTCAACGCGGTGATTACAAGACGGTTGACAAATACCTCACCGAAAAAAAAAAGTCTTCCTCTTCCATAAAAAACAAAGTGAGGGGTGCTGAAATTAATTTTTAGTGACATATACAATTAATTTTTTATTTATTATATAATCTTTTCGTAAAATAATTCATTAATTGATAATAATTTAAAGAATAACTTAATTTTAAAAATTTTATGTGATGAATTTTATTTTTTTTAAATCTATTGAATTTAAAATATGTAAAAAATTTGCTCACACCAAAACAAATTTAATAAAAGTAAGAAATAAGAAACTATATTAAACACCCACTAAAAAGCAATGTTTTAGAGCTATTAAGTTTGTAATATCTTAAAATTTATCCAAAAATAAAATAAAAAATATAATGATAAAAAAATCAAAATCATTTTAATAAAAAATAAAAAACAAGACACTTTATTAAAAAAGCAATAATTGTTAAAATATTACTTAATATTTTATATTTTATGAAAATAATAATTAAAGTATTTTTTTTTATAATGAAATATCTTAGTATTAATATTTAAAAAGCAAAAGAAGACAGTTGATGAAGTAACTACATCGACAAAGTTACAAAGGCCTTACTGCTCATTATTATATATTTCCTTTGATATGATAAAGTTAAAAAGATCTTCTGCCCATTGTTATATTTATTTTTTATTTGATAAAGTTAAAAAGCCCTCACTGCCCATTATTATATATATTTTCTTTTTTGATTTGATAAAGTTAAAAAGACCTTACTGCCCATTATTATATTTATGTTTTGATTTGATAAAGTTAAAAAGCCCTCGCTGCCCATTATTTTATATATATATATTTTCTGGTTTGATAAAGTTAAAAAGCCGTTACTCACCATTATTATATATATGTTTTTTGGTTTTATAGAGTTAAAAGGCCCTTACTGCTCCATTATTATGTATATTTCTTGGGTCTAGGCAACTTGGAAGTTGAATGTTCTCCAAGTCATAATAAATGCTGTGTAAATTTGGAAAAAAAAAATTAAAGCATTTATTTTATAATGAAAAAGATAATTACTTTAAGATTTTAAGTATTAACTTAATATATATAACTTAATTAATGATTAAATTTAAGTAAATAAATTATTATTATCTTATTTTGATTAAATATTTAAGAAAAAGGTTTTTAAAATATAATCTTATTCTTATAATATATAATATAATAATATAATAAATTATATTAGACAGTATTATTTAGTAAAAGTATTTTAATCAAATTAAATTTATTACTTATAAATTAAATAAATATTATTAATAACAAAATTATTTATAATAACAATTGGGAAATAAAGTAAATAATAATAATAATTATTTTTGTTAATTTAAAATATTTTTTACAATTATATTTATATATATTATAAATATATGCTAGATGGACAATGACAAATGACAATGTCAATCTCCCGTAAATATGTTTATAGTTTAAAAGGTAGCATTCAGTAAAAGTCATTAATGAAAGACTCCCTCCACTGGGAGATCGGCTAAATATTCTCTAATTAACTAGTTTATTTATTCCATAGAAATTAGTTTTCATAAAATAATTTTCAAAAATATGAAAATTTTCTTAAAAATATAATTTTTAAATTTTTGGATGACATAACAAAAATATTTTTTGTTTGATTATTTTTTTGAAAAAGTCATTTTTTTCAAATAATAATATTGAAATAAATATTAAAATATTAATTATTAAGATATTAAAAATTATTTATTTTTAAGATATCAATATTTCAAATAGTAATGGTTTAATAATAATATTTAATGCTAAAATATTATGTTAATATTAATTTTAAAATAATATAATTTATTATTAAAACGTTTATATCTAAATATTTTAAAATATTCTTTAAGAATTATTTTAAGATAAATTTATATATTTATTATTGGAATAGTGATATAAAAATACTGAAAATACTATTTAAAATTTATCATAGTCATTCAATTAAAAAAAGTGTGTGTTTGTACTTACGCTATTTTTTTGTGTGTTCAAAATGCTATAAAATTATATAAAATTTTACACGTTAATGATTAGTTTTATCTATTTAGATGTATTCGTGTATTTGTATCATATCTATGTTATTTTCATATCATATGTTAATTATTTTTTATATATTGTATTCGTGTTTTACGTTAATTCATCTCATATTTTATAATACTTGTCATTGTAATTCAATTTTGAGAAAAATTTGTGTATTCATGTCAAGTCCATACCATGTCTCAGTTCACGTCATTTTTTATATAATTTATCATAATAATTCAATTTAAAAAATAATATGAGTGTTTTCACTTGTTTGTGTTATATTTTGTGTTTAAAGTTTTGCATATTAATAATTAATTTTATATAAATTTTAACATATTTATATATTAATATCATATTAATATTATTTTTATATCATTTTATATTTTAATTATTTTTTATATTTTTATTTATGTCGTATCTTAATTTATATTTTTTATAATTTATTATAATATTTAGATTTTAATTCTAAACTCATTTGTTTAGTATAAAAAGTACAAAAATTATTTAAATAATAAAAAAAAACAAAAACAAAAACCTTGAATGATTGGAAAGTTCTATGTTACACTTAACCGAATAAGACAAGTTTTCAAAGGCCGGGATGTTAAAGAAAGCAAAAACAGTGGAAGTGTCTGTCTCATCAATCATTTTCACGCGCCCATAGTACGAGTAAATTAAACGAACCACTCAGCGGCAATGGGATTATCATTAGTAATTGAAAATATAATCAGAGCAGTCTGTTCGTCCTAACAAAATCCCACCCACTCGAGTCTCGAGTCTTTGATGCCTGCAGTCTCTTCCATGCCAAATCATTACCCCTGCGATCATTTGAAAGTCATTCCGTGTCTACGTCATCAAATTCGTAAAGTTGTACAGTGATTCGGTTTATAATATAGGCCTCAAGAGGGTAGAAGTTGTACACCAATTCGTAACCCTAGTGATTTTTTTATGAATTTATGAATTATTTATTGTTATTATTAAAATATTAAAATTATTTTAATGACATTATTAGAGTTTTTATTATATTAGTATTTTTTTAATAACATTATTCTGTTGATATTTTTTAAAATTAATAAAAGATAATATTATTATAAATATGATAATAATTTTTATTATTAAAAATTATTTTATTTATAATTAATGATAATAAATTTATTTATTCACACTATAATCATATAATTAATTTAAAATATTTAATTTGTTTAATTTAAGTTATAACCATTTAGTTATTTTTAAATTTAAATTAAAAGTTATAATCATCTAATTATTTTAAAATTTAAATTATAATGGTCTAATTATTAAGAATTGTAATCATATAATTATTTTAAAATTATCTTCAATTTTAATTTAAGTTTTAGTCTAATTATTTTTAAAATTAATGGTAATTATTTTGTTAAATTGCTAGACGGGTACAAATCCTATGTTAGACAATTATAATGGTTAATAATTAGATGATTACAATCTAAATTTTAAAATAATTAGGCTATTATAAGGTTTATAATTATCTAATTATTTTAAATTGAGGATTGTAATCATCTAATTATTTTTAAAATTAATTATAATTATTTTAAAAGTATAATTATTATAAATTGCTAAATAGGTATGAATCCTATGTTTGATGATTATAACCATTAATAATTAATCGATTACAATCTAAATTTAAAAATAATTAGGCTATTATAAACCTTGATTTAAATTTAAAATATAATTACACGATTATAATTTAAATTAAATATTTTAAAATAATTACACGATTATAATCTAAACAAATAAATTTATTGTCATTAATTATCAATAAAATAAGTTTTTAATAATAAAGACTATTATTATATTTATAATAATATTATTTTTTATTAATTTTAAAAATACGAACATAATAATGTAATTAAAAAATGCTAACATAATAATAATTCTAATAATATTATTAAAAAATTTAATATTATAATAATAACAATAAACGACCAGCAAATCTATGTAGAAATAGCTAAAATGTTTAGCAATTTCACATAAGAATCACTAAAGGCTTTAGTGATTTTACGTTGGATTCGCTAAGACCTTTAACAATTTTTTGTAAGATTCATTAATCGCTTTCAAAATTTTTACATGAATATGTCATTAAATTCAATTATTTCTCATAAATTAAAATAATAATATTTGAATAATTTATTTTAAATTAATATTATTTTAATAATTTATTTAAAAATAAAGGAACTTTGGTCCAACAATATCATTCCATAGTTTGCTTTTTTTCCTTTCACATCTCCCAAAAAAAACTTTTTTTTTTCTTTCCTTCTTAATACCAGTCCGAAAAAAGCCAAAAAGGTATTAGCTAGACTAAGTATAGGTTTTGATGAAAGCGAAGGCCAAAAGAATAATCCATAATTTCTAATTAAAGCTATTTTTTTTTTTTTAAAAAAAAAAAACCCCTTAAACTAAAACGAAGGTAAATTTTGGTACTTTTATTTGATTAAATAAAACACTAGAAATAAAGTAATGAGTTAGATAAATACATGTCTAGATAAAGTTCTATGGTTCATTTTTTCCGTCTTGAAGAAAACAATTATCCAAAAATAAAAATAAAAACACAACACAAACCATTTAAGTCTCAGTCTTTTCCGAAGCCAATCATAGATTTACATTATATACGGAATTTGGAAGAGACTTTCTGAACCTTTCTTCTTAATTCCTGTAGAAAGGGGAGCTAAAGCTGACAGTGCTGATTGAAACTTTGGCAAAGTTAATAGTTTTCACGAGGAAAGGAAGAAACACGGAATCAAGCATCTAGCCAACTTTTGTTGAGTGGATCAATTTAAAAACTTCACTTTTGAAATAGAGAGTTTTAATCTTTTCTCCTACTAATGATATATAATTATTATTTTTAATAGTAATTCTTTCACTATGAATAATAAATTTTTGGCAAAAAAATATTTTGAAATTGAATAATATCCCTAATCAAGGCTTGGCACCAACGAAGTTACAGTGATGATTAGAGATTACAAATTGAATAATACTCACTGTCTCCAAAAATTCTCCTTATTTTTTCCAGAAAATATGAACATAACAATTAATGTTCATCAAACCTAGCTGCCACTTTTTTTTTAGATTTCGATCGGAGTTCATTGCGGTCATCGATCGGTGTCTATTTCTTAAAACTTCACCTCTGCACGATCTAGACCTCCTCCTTCTGATTTTCTACTTTTTTTTTTCCTTTTAAAATCAACTCCTAAATTCGTAGATCTACAAGTAAAGCTAGTGAAAAAGGACCGGAAAAAGTCAACGGTCGTCACTCCAATGGGGCCGACTTTTTTATATGTTTTCCCGTCCTCTTCTTCTTTTGCACTAAATTTGAAGACCCAACGCTTCCTCCGACTACCCTAACCTGAAACCCTAGGAGAGAGAATTCTTTCTTAACTTTTTATTTTAATTTTTGATATGTTTTTCTGGATTGCTGGCTGATATGATAGCGCTTTTTTTTAAAAAAAAAAATTGTCAAATAATTATTGAAGTAGGATAAAATGGTATAAAAATATTTTATGGTTATTCCTCATTAGAATGGCTGTTCATTGTTCTTGAGGAATAACCAAGGACTTGAATCAAACCATTGCATAAAAAATAATATGGAATAAAGAGGAATGGTAGCCATTGCCCCCCCCAACCAAATATAGTGTTAGATTTTTTTTATGTGAACGTAATTTTATAATTATTATATTTGATATATCAGATAATATATAAATCTTTATATACCTTATTTATATAATAATATAATCGTGATTAAAATATAATAGAAATGTTTGATAAGTTAAGTGATTTTAACTGTATTTTATTTTTTTTAATTCAAAATATTTTTTTTTTAAAATTTATAGTGCTACATTGCATGTTAGATGATGTGGCAACATAATAAGGTATCTGATAAATGTCACGTCATCTAACCCTTAGTCTCTATAGATTCAATGATAAAAAAATAAATTTTTACAAGGTAAATCTTTAAATTAATAATTTTAAAAATTTGACGATCGAATTCAATCATTCGTAAGGAAATTAAAAATTTTATTTTATTTTTTAATTTCTAACGCAGTACAACAACAAAATATCCACCAAAGTACTTGATTAGACAACAGAACAAAACAATTAGAAATGAAGACAAAATGTACGTAAGGTAAAAGTTTTCCTCAAACTAATTTTAGTAATAGACAAAAAAATCAATTGACATGTTGGAGATCTACATTAAATGTTACTCGAGCGTGTTAACATATCTTTCACATTAATTTTATTGTTTTCCGTCCATCATGATATCACAAAGTCCGGCTCTATGTTTAGCTAAACAAAATATTTGTGTGCGTGTGTTTGTTTTTTTAATTTCTCGTTTTTATTCAATTATAGATACTTGCTTTCAGCTCTGTTACTAAAATCCTTGGGAGCTAAACAACCTAATATCTGCCATGAAGTTTAAATATTTACTAGTATCATGACCCGTTTCATAAGAAGATTATATTTATTTTATAAATTTAATTATTATTAATTATAAATTAAATTTTATTAATAGATATGTATTTAAAATCGAATA
>JBBYHM010000026.1:12253349-12280667 GCA_038381775.1 Adansonia rubrostipa
ATAATAAATAAATAAAAATAAGAGTAAAATGATAATTACAGTCTTTTTATTAATAATTTTAATAATTACTATTTTTTTGAATTATTTTTTCTAATTTTATTCTTTTTTAATAATTATTAATTTATTTTTTTAAAATTTTACTATTTTTTTTAAAATTATTTTTTCTAATTTCACTTTCTATAATAATTATCAATCTTTTTTTTTTTAAATTCTTCCGTTAGAGAAATACTCTAGGACTAATTATCAATTTATTTTTTGAAATTTTACTTTTTTTTTGAAATTGTTTTTTCTAATTTCACTTTTTTATAATAATTATCGATCTTTTTTTCTTAAATTCTCCTTTAAGTAGTTGGATGAAAATAACTTTATAAATTTGAAAAATACTTTTTAAAATTTTACTATTTTCTTTTTTGTAATTATTTTTTGTAATTTTATTTTTTATAATAATTATCAATTTATTTTTTTTTAAATTATTTCTTTAATAATTGAATGAAAATACTCTTATCAATTTAAAAAATACTACTTAAATTTTAAAATTTAAAAATAATAGTAAGTTATAGATATATCATTGTCAGGCGCTTGAAAGCATCTTTCTTTTCTCCATTTTGACTTTTTTTGGTTAAGGTATATATTTCTATGAATTCTACCAACTCCTGATTAAATAATTATAAAAAGAATTAAGATGCCATTTCTTATGGGCACCATCATATGCAAGATTAAGTGACCAAAGATTAGACCTAGTAATATTTAATAAGGTTATATATATATAATATGTATAAAATTAAAAAAAATATGATATGATATAAATATATTTTTAAAATTTATTTAATATAAATTATAAATATATCAAAATTAATATAAATATAAAAAATCTTAAACATAATTATGATATGATAAAATATACGAATATAATATAAATACATAAATTAATTGATCTACCAAAAATTAATTGAGAGAGATTTAAGAAAAATCCTTAATAGTTAGAAGAAATAAAAAAAAATTATCCCCTAGTCTGTAGCTTCTAGATTTGCGCAAAATATTTAGAATCTCTGTCTCGTCTCTAGCTGGTCAAGATTTTATTTAACAGAAAATTAAAAAAAAAAAAAACTAGTATTTATTGAGTTTTTTTCTCGCATCACGATTCTATAAAACTTTATTTTTAAAATAAGTTATTGTTATATTTATTTTCTAAAATAAGATATTTTTAATTGTAGGAGTGGCATGTCGTCATCATCTTCATTCCTTCCATTTCTTTTTCTTTCTTCGGATTAGAAATTTCCACAAAAGCCTATCCCATTCTCAAAAAAAAAAAAAAAAAAAGAGAGTAAATAAAACAGGGAGAAAAATCAGCTATGTATTTCTTTTATGGGTACAATAAAAAATTAAATCAATATTGTAAACAATCCAAACAATATTTTTTTCCCAAAAAAAAAATTATAGTGAAAATAAAACTTTCTTCGAAGCCCAAAGATGTTAGAATTTATAGGATATTTTCTCTCAATGAATAGGAAGTACAATTGCCTATCGAGATTTGGGGCAAAATGAAAGGAAAATTATAAAAATAACTATATGTTTAAGAATCCAACTTTTGTACTCCTTGCAAATCGAATCCCTTAATCATGACAATTTGCATTTAAAATTTGACGATGTCTCAAATTTAAAAGAAGAGATAATCTTTGAAAGAGACAATGTTATTTAAATTTATTATTAATTAGTTTTTTTTTTAAGTTACAAAGATATTAAATTAGTGATAACAAAAGGAAATTAAATATATATATATATATATGGAACAAGAGGGAGATTCACTTCCTCAGTGAATCCGACAAAATTAATTAAAATTTAAACATGAATTATGGATGGGTACTTCAAGTTATGTCATTATCTATTTAATCCGAAGCACAATTTTGGAAAAAAATTTGTCTCGCAAGTCCTGGGCAATTTTCTTTAATAATTCCATTAATTGTTATCAAGGAAAAAGGATTAAAAAATAATTTATATTTGATGCATTGATAGTGTATAATTTTTATATTTTATACACTGTTAGTGAATTAGATCATGCTACCTCATTGAAAGATTTAAAAAAAATACAAATGATTTTATTTTTGACGAGGTAGCATAATTTAGTTCACTGACATTATATAAAATTATACACTGCCAGTGTATCAAATATAAATCTTTAAAATAATTAAAACTCAAATGCAAACTTTGAGATCTCAGGTTTGAGTCCCGCCATGTGCGAGATTGATCCAATTTTATATTGGATTTATTCAGTTATTTTTTAATTGATTTGTTTGTTTGATTATCAGCAATTAACTTTTATACATAGATGTATTTGATTAATGATTGTAATTCCATACAATTATAATTTCAAAAAAATGTTTTTCAAAATACCAAAAAAAAGGTTTAAAAATGCTCTTACTTAGAAATAAAGAGCTTAAACTACCTTGTCTTAATATGTATGTTTAGAAATAAAGAGTTTAATAGATCTCCTGATATGCCTTAATGTTTACTTGTTTTTAGTTTTCCTTTCTTCTAGAGAAACACTCTTTTCTTTGGGGAAAAAAAATCTAGCAATTTAGAAAATCTGCTATATGTTACTTAAATCCAATAGTGCAGATTTTTTATTCAAATTGCAGAAGCTTAGTAATTGTCTGTTTCAGGTGCTAAATGGCGCATGGGATGTTTGCATTCCAATTGCTAGTGAGAATGATTTCACTTTTCCTGTAATTGCAGCAGAAGATGATATCAGGACTCTGCCTCCAGATGATTTCTTAGCCATTTGCCTTTTGTTCTGCCTGTTTCTTAGCCTAGCTTTTAGCTTTTGCCGAAGTTGACAGGACGGCAGTTGGAAGTTGAACAGATGGTGTAGCGGTGGGCACAGTAGTTAAGTTTGGAGACTCAAAAAAGCGGAAGTTTTGCATGTGATGAGAACCCGAACCTTGAAACCTTAAGATCGTAGTTTGATCCAATAAAATAGAATTAATAAATAAAAAATTTATCAAAAACTTAAATTACCTCCAAAGCAAACAACTTATGAGGTTTTATTTCATAAAAATATGAACAAAAAAACAGAAAGTCCTTGGAGAGATAAAAATATATGAAAGGATATATTTTTGTTTTTGCGGTAAAATTCGTAATAATACGGAGAAATATATATAAAAAAAGAAAAGAGAGAGAATGGGTGAAGTACATCAAAGCAAGGGTTTGTTTGAGTTATTACTTTTTAGTCATTGGAGCCATATGGCTGGTCCCTTCATACCTTATTGCCTTTGCTTGGTTTAAGGGACGAGGCTCTTTTCTATTAATACAGTATGTTCTGTAAATATTTGTTTTTTCTATTTCCTAAAAAAAAAACTAATAAAATAATTTCTAAATACTTGAGTCCAATCTCCACGAACCACTTCAGCCTCAAAAAACATAAGAACATGCCTGGAATTCTCTGGGTCTGTCATAAATTCACAAAGAATGATGGTACAATTCCTACATTGAAAAACATGTACATTAATTATTTCAACGCAGAATGGAAGCACCAACTCACAATTTACATGTAGTGGACCTAACAGTGTCAAAATCAACCCCTTGACAAGTTGTCCAGACCTAGAATACAAAACAATGAAGACAATTTTTACGAAATCCTTCCAAAATTCTATCAAAAGCATAACGGTCCAGCCTGACATAATGAGCAAAGCTAGAGTTTTGATAGCCAATTTTCATGAGACGTCCTTAGACCTTTTGGAATTGTTTTGTGAACAAATAAAATAGTCAATTGTTAGTAACCTTGATTCATAATTTGCTTAAATTTGATAGCCCATTAGCAACTAAAATAACCCCAAGATGTCAAAAAACAAAGTTTTCTCTACCTTTTGTTGATAACCCGAAGTTCTTTCCACCGGCTAATTGGAAGAGTTGTTTGCTTGAAAGTGATTGGATTGCTTACTGCGTTGTATGGTTGTTTACTCGAGACGGCGGGGTTGCATATTTAATTTTTAAAAAAAAATTCTAGTTTTTTTCTCTGCTTTGGTGATCATTGTTTGGTTTCTTTAATTTTAAATTTATTACATAACAACGAATTATACCAATCAACGAAAATGAACTCAAAATCATTGGGTTTTTTTTTGTTTTAACACTGGCAGTAGACTTTGTTGTTATCTTTAGTAGTTTGACTTGTTGTCATCTTCATTGCTTCGTCTCATCTCTTGATAACGAGTCCGTGTCAGTTTGACTATTCTCTTGAAATCAATAATTTGTTTTATGGTTTTTGGTTTAGTCAAATAATAATTTAATGAATCATTTTATTAAATATCTTATGTATCGACAGTGAATAAAAAACTTTATAAATATAATTACTAAAATGATATATATCCCATAAAATATATTTATAAAATAAAAAATAAATAAATAAAACACATATTACGTTACAAACCTGCTTATAAATTTTTTTTTATTGCAAAGTTGGAATATAAAATAATTATTCATCAAATAAATCCAATAATATACACTACCATATTTCATATTTCAAAATTTATCTTTTTTATTACATACAAATCTTAATAATGTAAGAAAAGTTTAAATATTATGTTTGGTAGAAAAAACCGAGTAATTTTATATCGAGGTATATATACCAAACACAAGTAGTACTACACAACAAAGGTTATACATGCTTAAGTTACAACAAACGATTGAAAAAAAAAAAAGGAAAGTAGAAATATTATTTATGTTTTTGCCAATCAAAAGGGTATAAATAGATTTACAAGCAGACTGGCATGCAAACTGCATATATGTAGCTCTATATATATAATTAAGTTGGAGATGTTGCACTGATATATATATATATATATATATATATTTTGTTGCTCAAGCAAAATTCTTAATTTAGTGAAAAAGTCATTTTATTAATAAGCCAAGCCTTGTATAATTATGAATTTGCGAATTTCCATATGAATTTTGCTATAATTCTGCTATCACAAATTGCCAGTAGTAACAACAACAACATAAAATCAGTGGGGATATAATTATATATATTAAAAAGAAAAAAACTACAAACAACAGATACTGAAATTTTTTTCTTTCACGACACATAAAAAGTATTCTAAAACCATTGCCTTCTAACCATTCCGCACAGATGTAGGATATGAAAATCATCTCAGCGAAGAGATTATTCAAAACAAAGAAACTGAGAGCTATTAGGTTGCTACAACCTAACAATATTAGACAGGTAATTAAAACATGACGGGATATAAATATATGTTTTAAAATTTATATAAAAAATATACCTTCAATATAATTATTATATGACAAAATATATCAGGCAAAGTAGCCAAAAATGGTACGTCAAACTTGGCTCACTCTTAGTGTCAGCGTTCTCCTTCAACAGCAACACTTTCAAGTTCAACGACCCGAGGAGGAAACGGGTCTGGGTTTCCATGATTTTGCGTTATGGTAATGAAAATGGGGGGAAGGGATTGAAGGGTACAAGAAAAGTCTCGAAAAAGGCATGTAAACAGATCAAACAACTTGGAGTGCCAAGGAGCTGTGATGATAATGAATAAAAAGGCAACGCAGAAGAGTGACGGATCTGAAACAAAGATCACGGCTACAAGAGATATGAACAAGGCAATGGAGAAACCCTGAGGTCGCAAGCTGATGCGATGAGGAGTGATAGGAAGCTCAACGGAGAAAAAGAGAAAGAGTGGTATCAAAAAAATAACAGCAAGCAAGAATGCAAACTTTTGCATGGGAAGTGATTGATCAATAAAGAAAGCAGAAGATAAAGGCTTGTTTTGGGTTTGGGATGCTAGAAAAGGAAGTAGGAATAAGTTTACTAGAGGAGGAAAGATATATCTCAGATCAATCACGATCCGCATTGTGGTTTGCTTGCTCAAGCTTAGATATAATTTATTTATTTATAATGGGATTGATCAAAATTAAGGAAGCTCTTGAGGAAGTTTCGTGCATGTAATGCAAAGAATTATTATGCAATTGCCAAAGTCTTCACTTTAGACTAGAAATGAATGATGGGTCTTGATCTGCACGGTAACAGCTGATTATAAAGTAGGACTTCAGAGGACAGATGTTCTTTGGTACGGACGGCTCGATATTCTTGAAATTCTATGACATGTGTTTCCACCGTCAGATCTATTCCTTTATTTGTACAAGCGACGAGAGGGCGTATACGGGTCATTTCCGGGCCAACTTCCATGTTCATCTGAATATTAAGGGATTTCTAACCCCTCCATAATATTGTCACACATAATTTTTTGTACTTTTATCAATGGTCACATCTATTCTGTCACGTATAATCTTTTACACCCTTTATCGGTGGTTAAATATATTTTATCACACATAGCTTTCAACACTGTGAAAGTTGTGGCTTTTACTTTCAGCCTAATTCTCGAAGGTTTTTTTTTTTTTTTTTTCAGTTATAAACAAATAAAAAAAATGTATGTTTCCATGAAAAATGCTGGAAATGTAGTAATTTTAACACTCATGTCATTGACAGAGGAAAATCCATTGCTGTCAGAGACAACCATACTTTTGGAAAACCCGTACTAAAGAATTAAAGAATAGTTGATTTTTAGGCCTTTCCAAAAGGTCGGTTGCTAAGGAAATATTGCAAGCAATTAATGTTTGTTATAAATACATTCACCTATTAGGATGCAAGAATTAATAGAATGTTGTTTTCATTCAAAATTTTTAAGCATATTTAGGTTTTTATATAGTTGGGCATAGCCCAAGTTTTCTACAAATAAAGAAAAGGAAATTTTGTTGTGTTTTTTACTTTCAAATGAAAAACTAAAATTAATATCTTTCTGTACTTTAGTACTTTCAAATTTGCTTGCTAATAACATGGTAACTTATTATTCATTGACACTATATAGTAACTACAAACAACAGATTGCCTTCCAACCATTGTATGCATATGCAGCACCTGACAATCTATTTGAGCAGAGAGATTATTTAAAATAAAGAAATTGAGAGCTGTTAGGCTGCTACAAATTAACATGGCACAGCCCGATCCCAAACTTTGCTCTGTCAACCTTCTCCTTTAATGGCAACACTTTCAAGTTGATGGATTTCAACGAAGTCCTGAGGCTATGAGAGAATCATTACTATATAAAACTTAATCTCATATGTTACAAGACCACGACAAAAGAGAGAAAATCAGAAATGTACGACGCGACAAGTTTTTATCGAACAAAAAGGTCGGTCCAAAAAGGATAAAAAAACAAAGTGGAAGCCTCATCAATCATCTTCACGCGCCCACGGTTCGAACAAATAAAACGGACCATCAGCGGTGGTGCGATCTATATCATAGTAATTGGAAATATAATCATAGCAGTTCATTCGTCCTAACAAATGCGACCCTCTCGAGTCTCAAGTCTTTGATGCCTGACCGCAGCCTCTTTCCTATCCAATGACCATACCCCGTTCGCATCATCAAAAGCTGTCATGGCAATGAGTTCGTTGATCCGTACGGTACAGTCAGCCAGAACCCAATCCCGACAAAGGTGCACAATTACAGATGACATTGGCAGATATTATCCCCATCAGTCAACGGTTATAATTATATCAAGATGATTGCGTGAAAATTATTCTGCAGCGATGTAGTACGTGTCAACATAAGAAAGAAACCCGCAGCTTGGGGAAGGTTCCTACCCAATGAAGCCTTTTTCTCTCCCCCCCCAACCTCAAATGTTCGGGCGAATTTTTTTCAATAATCTTTTTTCTGAGCATTCAATGGGATGATCAGAATATTCAAAAGTCTCTCTGTTTCTTCTTCAACTACTTCACTCTCTCTTTTGGCGAAGAAAATTAGGAATTTTGTGTCCATTAAAACCACACGATTTATACTCTTGTTGGTTTTGTGAACCTTTGATTTCTTCGGTGAAGAGCGGTTGCAGGAGGTGACATTGTAGATACGTAATTAATTATTTTTTAGTACATTGGGGTCCAATGCCCAAGTTTGGAAAGTAACGATGCAGGGGTGGGACATTCCCTCCAAATCAGCCATCAAAATAGAAGACAAACCAGAGGGTGGAGTAGCAAGATTAATAACTCCTGGATACTTTGATAATTTAAATGCTGCAATTGATTATTTTTAATCTGACCTCCGTAGCCTTTGCTAATGTTAATCCTACTCCCTCTTCTTCCCTTTTCTTTCTCTCCCCCTCTCTCATTTCCTTTTATTTTCCTTTTTTGCCCTCTTTCCTGTTTTCTTTATCTATAGAAAAAAAAAATAGTAACTAAGACGTGGAATAAGAGTGCAAGGGAGTTCGAAAGTCGGTGGGGGCTTTGGCAGGCTGGGAGAGTGAATGAAAAACAACATAAAACGTCTGGTTATGTATAATTTTTTTGTAAAGTAGGCCTCTAGAGGTCCTAATATATAAAATGGTCTTATGCTTTTGCCGTCGACTGCTATTGTTTTGGCAAGCCAGTCGCAAAGGATTAAAGAGTAGTTGATTTTCAGGCTGCCCAAGAGTGGGTTGCAAAGGAATACTGTAGACAATTATTATACATACATTCACCTACAAGGCTTGAGAATCCAATAATTAATAGAATCTTTGTTTTCATCCAAACTTCTCAAACACATTCAGGGTTTTGTATAATTTATAAAATAGATTGGAGTCCGAATTTTAAATATTGAAATCAAAATTTTTTTATTCAATGAGTTTTATTTTTTTATTCAAATTTATTTTTAAATCTAATACATTTATTTAAATTCTTTTAAATATAAAACAAATCTTCGAATTTGTAAACAAGCCTACATGAGCTGTATATGGGTTACATCATTTTTATGGTTCTGTCATTTTTTTCTTAAATTTTGCAATGAAAGAAACCAAAAATGCAAACGGTAGATAACCGTTTCTCTATTTCACATCAGTTTCTCCATCTCCAGAAAAATGTCTCTTTCATATCATTTGTGCCTTGGGGTCTTGTTTTTTCAAGTAGGGCTTCATGGTTCTTGGTCCTTCACATGGGTATGCGGTAGGAATCATACGCAGGCCACGGTCCCATTTTTCTGAAAATTTTTGTCCAGATTTGGGTGGAGTTGGCCGAAAACTTATTTTATTATTTTTATATTAATATTTATATATTTTTATTATTAATTTAAGTTTGAATTGATCTAAATTTATAAAAATATTATATAAAACTAAATTTATACAAATCGTGCTTACGAACTGAACAAATAATAAGACCGATGAATGAATCTATGTTATAGGCCTTACTGTGGCAGACAGCCCCAAACTTTTAGTTTGTTTATTGCATTGGTTGTAGTCCATAGGTGGCTTCAAATGAATGTTCGATACAGCACATCTGTTGGGCTCAACCTAGGAGTTAACGAGGAAAAAAATTCAAGGACAGATCTACTTGCAATAATCTTTTTTTTCTTCGAAGTGCTAATTTCAAATCGACAAGTAATTATTTTTCAAATTAAATTAATTGTAAAATTAATGCCAAAACGTACTCTCAAAACGAAAATGATAACTTTGTTGAAAGTGTCAACAAAGCCACCGAAGAGATGAAAATTGAAATCATGGATTACCCCTTTTGGCAGAACTTGGCATACATTTAGGAGGTGAACTAAAACAAGAACACATTTGCCCGTTAAATATCTCGAATTTGATTCAAACAAAATCAAATTAAATTTGAACTTAAATAACTTAAATTATTAAACAAGTCAAATTCAATTATCCTTATATCTAACTCAAGTGACCCCCGATTTTAATCGAACCTTTTAATTTTTAATATTTTTTTATTATTTTAATTAGTATTTAAAGAGCTTAATTCGAATTTGAAATCAAATAATCGAATTTTATAGTAAAACATAAAAATTAAACTTATTTTTATCAGAAAAATAAAAATTACTGAACAAACTTCAATAATTAGTTTGTCTCGTATAGCGTTTAAACTTTAAAATTACAATTCTTTCGATTGAACTTGAATCAAGTTTTAAATTAAAAATTTCAAAGTTAAACTCAAACTCTTTAATATTTTAATATTTGAATTCAGCTCGGTTCAGTAACAACTGAGATCCAACCGACCACCGACTTGGCAGTTGGAATTAGACCTACCTACAAATTACAATTTCTGAATCTCTCCCTTCCCCCTCACCCCCACACCATATACAAATTCCTGATGTATTCAAATTAGTATTCGAGCAGTCCATCGAAATGAACACAAATCTAACTCTGAAACCCATATTGCCTAACGAAAAAAAAAATCAATGATTATAATTGGAGGAGGACCTGAAAAGGTCAATTTAGCCCTATACAATAAACTACCATTCCTAATCATATTTAGCTGCTAGCCTTTTGTAAACTTTGAAATCTTTAACCTTGCAACAAAATCTAACCATACGCTTTCTTCACAAAGCGACGCTCAATGTCAACAAATCATGCAAACTATGTTTTTTTTTTGACTCGATGCGTGAACATTTGAAACCGAGCACACACTCCCTAATCACGTGGCAACCTCGTCTACTTTGGAATTAAAAACAAAGCTTGGAAATGTTGTTGTTATGTCCCTGTATGATTCATATTACAGAATGGATGAGCTTCCGGACAAGTAAGGTTTCTAAATAAGCTGAGTACAACAGTGGTGACACTACGTACCTGAGGTATGGGAGGGTCATGATTTTCAGCAATGATGGATTTCGGGCGACGAAGTTTTGCCATTCGGATTTATCTATCTTTCCATCCTGATTAATGTCAGCATCCAAGAATGTCTGTTCACAAAATCACCATGGCTCAGTAAAAGGTTGCAAATGAAGTAAAATCCCACCAAAGAGTTAAGACACA
This sequence comes from Adansonia rubrostipa, assembly GCA_038381775.1. Lineage (NCBI taxonomy): Eukaryota > Viridiplantae > Streptophyta > Magnoliopsida > Malvales > Malvaceae > Adansonia > Adansonia rubrostipa. The sequence continues at coordinate 12,264,149 of JBBYHM010000026.1, forward strand.
GATATTCGTAATACCTAAGACTACCAAGATATTCAGGTTCACTGGAAAGAACCTGATAATAATGTTACATGTATGGACAGATACTACTTAAAACACAATGGCAACATCAACGACAATGCTAAATAACGTGTAGGAGGAACTTTTCCTCTATTCTCACTCTAAGTCTGATACCTCAAATGGACAGTCACATGAAATCCTCTAAAACGAGGTATTCATTTCAAGATATTGCTATAGTCCAATAATTCCAAGTAATTAGGAATTTAGGTAACTACAGATTCAAAAGATTGGCAGACATGTTCGATTCCAACAATGTCATGAACACTTACTTTACGCAACCATACCACAACAAGCTCTCACCTTATCAAGAATAGCCTCAATGGTTTCATCACCCAACTTCATTTCAGATTCACACAGAAGTGCAATCAGCATTTGCTTGACCTGCCAAAATCACATAAGATAAAGTTGCCTGCAAACAGGTTTGTGTAAAAATGTAACTGAATCGAAACATGAATATGGACGATCTGCAGCAAATATGTAATCTTTAATAACAGTTCCAATTTAAATAATGCAATTGAAAGAAAATATAAGTCCAAATAAAAGCATGATATATATATATATGTATATAGCAAACGTATCAGGCCCCAAATACCTCATTACGCTCAATAAAACCCGTCCCGTCCATGTCATAAAGTTTGAATGCAACTGCAATGTAAAACATCACCTTAAAATTGAGATGCAAGATTAACACAATTTAAGCAATTCAAGATGATTATATCAACTGTTTACTTACAATCAATCTTGTCCTCTTGTGAGGCATTTGGATGGAAGACACTGAGTGCTCGAACAAAGTCTCCAAAATCAATGACTCCCTTCTTCTTAGCGTCAAATAAATCAAAGATCTGCATGTATTAGAAGGTTGCATAAATAAACTAAATCAAAGCTTTAAATTGTTCTGCAGAATACCCAATTCATAACTTTCAAATTGGTATTAAATTCGAGTTCATAGAGGAAAATTGAGACCTAGTAAGATGCTCTACAAAAACTTCGGCAAGAAAAAAGACTTTTGACCCATAATCTTAAAAGACATAGAAAATGTTTTGACTGATGTACTATTAAGACCCCATAATGGTAAGTATTGTACATTATGGTACGTATGATAATGCCCGCTCGAAAGAAAGAATATACTGAGTTAATGACCATAAAAAACAATGAAAGACAGCAGGCAGAGGTCGAGCATTTTATTCATACCAAAAACATATATCTGTACAAATAAAATAAACAAGATCACTAAATCTCGCATGTAATAATTGGACATCTCTCATAAAGTATTAGAAATTTTATACATAAGCCCTGAAAACAAACTTCAACTCCACAGATGATTATGCAATTAGATTGCTCATTGCTAGCCATCCCACGCACATCAAACATAATTAGATAAAACTCAAAACATCAAGAAATATTTAATTTATTTACCCGATTCGCAAAAATGTTTTCCTTCTTCCTATTCATAAACAGAGCTAACTGAAACTCTTCCTGCATATATAACAGAAAAGCTAGATGGGCATTAAATTTGGCATGAAAATTTCCAAATTTGACAGAAAAAGGAACAGTGAGAAACAGAAAACATCCTCGGGAGGAGGAAGACAAACAAAAAGCAATGCCATGAAAAACATGCAAGACATCACAAAATCTCACACATGCCATCAGACGTAATAACCTTTACCTCAAACCAAGTTTAAAGATTAGTCGAAATCCCTGGTTGATACAGAGGAAGCACAGAACTGTACCTTGTTAATCAGCCCATCATCAATCACAGAACTGCTGATGCTCTTGTATAGCTCAAAGAGTGCTTCAACTTCACTGACACTAACTGCAGATACCAGGAAAAACAACCAAGTAGTCAAATTTGCAGCATAAAAGCAGGCAAGGTTAGCAAACTACATAATCTATATTCCAAGCTGATTGAAATAACCCAAATCATTCAGGAAATAAGATTTCCCAGATCATCAAAAAAAAAAAAGGCTCAAAAACATTGCTGTTTTACCTCGCGAAACAAATCAGACATTTGGGTATATACAATGAACAAAATTTTGCAATGATTTGCTAACTTACAAGCAGTTTGAGAAGCGAGAACAATAGGATCTTCGTATCCGGGGTATTGTCTTGTTACTTTAGATTGAAAGCAGCCCATTTACAGAGGAAAAAAAAAAAAGACAAAGAGGCGGTTGCTAGACTAAAGCGCCTGGGCTTTACTATTTTCCCTCTGCAAAAACATTCTAAACCTGCATAGTTATTCAGAACGTTAATTGGAAACCGTAATAATCAGCTTTTAACTCAAAACAAACAAATTATAAGAAAGAAAGGGGGGCAAAAACAAAAAGAAAAAGAGATGCAACCTCAATTGTTCATAAAACATTAAAAAAAAAAAATTATCTTGAAGTGCTTACAACTGAATCATAAATCTCTTCTTTCATACCATAGAAAACCAATGCGATAGCCAGTAAAGTAGTTATTTTTAAGGAAATAAAAGTAAGAATCAATTTAAATTTAAACGGAACTCAAATCAATCAATCGAAATCCAAAGCCTTATCAGCTGTTCTTTATTTTTCTTTTCTTTTTAATAAATTTCCTCACCAAACAAACAGCATTAAGAAAACATTTATCAGAAGAAGAAAAAAAAATCGAGCTTGAAGTTTTCCTTTAAAAAATAATAAATAACAAACTCAAATTCGAAAAAAGGTACAATCTTTTTTTAAATTAAAAAAAATGAAAAAGCCACGAATTTAGAAACTTACCGACTGAGAAAAATCAGATTCCGTCGCTTTGAGGAACGAAAAATGAAAAAAAAAAAAAAAAAACTCTACAGAGAACCTCCAATTCCTAACTCTTCAAGAGAATGCGAGAAAAGAAACGGATTTCTCGAGAAACAAAATATTGAAGGCTTAATCAACGGTTGAGATTCGTTTGATCTGATCACGAGAGGAGGGGAAAAAAAGCCTTTTACTCTGGTTTTTTTTTTTTTCTTCAAATAATTTTCGGGTTTTCTTTCGTTTGTCTGAACTAGAAGCAACGAAGTTAGAATTGCCAGAAAAGACCAGACTTCGACAGAGGCAAAGGAAAGCTTTTTAAATGTGTTGGAGGAGGAGCTGCCCAGTGGCGAGGGGAAGAGGGGCCAGCCAAAGGCCAATAAATAGGACTTGGAAGCGAGTAAATACACGTGCCTTTGACGCGAGTTGTTGAACTGATTTCATTACGCGTCAAGGAATATTTCGGAATATTCAATTTCCACGTGTACATCAAGGAAGTCCTAATGGTAAACTAGAATTACCTTATCCTTTGGTGGTTGACGAAGACGGTAATTTTCAGTTGATTATAGTTACTCCTGTTTATCAGTTTTACTTAAAACACTAAATAGTAAAAACATTTATAATGTACATATTTTCATTTAACCTTTTTTTATGGAAATATTTAGATATAGAAAATTCAACCTTCAATATTAAGTTATTGATATTTCTTTTCAATATTACTGATTTGGAAATACAGTCATGATTAAGATGATCTATAAAAATGTATATATATATATATAATCAATGTATTATTTTTTAAAATTTTAATATTAATAATTAAATAATTTTTAATCGGTACATAGACATCAATTCAAGTGTATAGGCAACAGATAAGCAGATTCGAAGATTAATTAGAAATTTGAAATATTTCAAATGGCAAGGAAAAAAAAAAGGAAAAATATAAATTTGTTTATTTTCTTGCTTAATTAGATGAAAATATAATTGGGAGAAATGATTATTGGTATTTTCACTTAGTTTTGTTAAGAAAGTAAAAACAAGCTTCTCTTAAGATTTTTCTTACACTTTATTTGATATTATTATTCATTATAATTAACAAGGGGCTGATTCTAGGCTATAGATATTATTTTTAATTAATATATATATAGTATAATAATTTCTTCTAATTATAATTATTTTCCTTAATGGCTATCCAACATTTAAAGTTAAATTGATAAGGATGGACATAAGGGTGATAAATGAGTCAAAAGTGTTAACATTAACCTTTATAGATATTTTTTAATCTTTGACTTTACACAATCAAAACATATTACTCAAAATTGATCAATCATAAATTAAAATTATAAGATATTTACCGGAATATTACTTAGAGGAGTTGTGTTTAATAACATTGATTAAAGTTGATTAAAATATACATATAAAATAAATGTATTTTATGTTATTAAATTTAATAAAAAAATTCTTCAAATAATGTTTTAACTATCTTCGATAGACGCTCATCGACCAGACCTTTCTAAAAGAAAAATAAGCATCTTTCAAGGTAGCAATTCAAAAGTTCCTATCCATTATTTCAATTGTTACGTATATTTTTATAATAATTTTATATATGTGGGTAATTGGGAATTCTAAGTTAGGTTTTTAATTTTGCCCTTCCAATGTTAGCCAAAATACAATTGGTCGGTTAATTTGTAGATACCAATGGGAGATTATTTTATCCAGACATTAAATGTATTTGTTGAAGCTTATAACATTTTCACCGTTTGTTTTTTAATGCATTGGTTGGATTTTAAGCTCCATTTTGATTTGTCCCCAACATGATGGAAGTATCAAATTAGATTTGTTGTCCGCAGTAAAAAGTTTTGTTGGACTTGTCACCTTTGAAGTGGTAATTTACTGAAAACAAAGCTGAAAGAAATCCCATAAAAAAATGTTAAAAGACATTAATGAAAACCAATTAGTCACTTGAAACAAAACAAAGTGCCCTTGATTGCCTAATAACCTCATTATTTATTTATTTATTATGAAGGAGTTGTAACTTATAAATATAGAAAAGGATTACAAGACATTAAATTCAATTACTTTTTAAAAATAAATTAATTTTGGAACCTTATTAAAGTATTATATTCACATCAATTTCAACTTTCAAGGCTGAATGTATCTTATTTAATTTGTTAATTCCTGAGTTTCAATTTATTTATTACTCCCACATGTTATGGGAACATTAGTTTCTTAATCTCCGTTAATTTACACTTTTAGCGGTTACTCCAACAAATCACATGATTTTGTTTAGTTTTTGTTGGTCTCCTTCTCAGACACATCCCCACATGTTACCTTTACTTTTATGAAAGGAAAATAGAAGGGGAATCAAAGTCACAAGCGAAACAAGTTTGAAGGAAGAAAATAAGAGTTTGTTTATCTTTTTTAGGAACAAAGAAGCCAACAACAACAAATACTATATATTTTATTGTTTGTTTAATTAGTAGATATGTCCAAAGATAAGTTATTTTAAATTCAAGTTATATCGGAGATAAGTTATTTTAAATTCAAGTTATATCGGATTAAATTTTTAAAATATAAAAATAATTTTATTTAAATTTAATTATAAAATATATTAATATTAATATAAAATATTTTTAAAAATAATTTAATATATTTTAAACTATAAAAGTTTTTTAAACCCAATGAATAAAGCCAAGATTTGGATGAATAAAATTTTACTATTCGAATTAGAGTAATCAGGTACATTCGTGTCTATAGAATTACATCAAAGAATGGAAAAGCAATATATTTGATTGTTGAAAACAAAAGAGATTTTATAGGAAACGGAAAGCTAGCTCGTGTTGGTCTATTTGACACCACCAATGTCCAATCCTATCGCATTTCTTTCACCTGTTAAATCCCCTTTACGACTACGTTTCAACCAACAAGTTGATGATCGATGAGATTGATTTTCATTTTTTAACTGAAAATTCTACAATTTTTATTTAGGATAATAATGCTTTAATTTGTAGAATTATACGTAAGCGTATTCTAAATATTACGACACATGTCATAATTTGATTTATCTTTAATATATCGTCGTCTTCAACTAACAAAGTTAATAAGTAGATTAAATTTATAAACAGAATGTCAAATGATAGTACATATGTATTATACTATTTATTTACAATAGTTAAATATGAAATTATCTTTTATATATTTTAGATATATTTCAGAATCGATTCGAGTTCAAAAAGAGTTGAGATAACAAGTTTTAAATTCAGACTAATTCGATCATAATTATTATCCAATAAATAAAAAATTTTTAATTTAAATTTAATTATAAAATATAAATATTTATCTAAAATAATAATTAATATTTTAATATACTTTAAATAGTATAATACACTTTTCAATCTCAACAAATCAAATTGGTTCTTAGATAAATAAATTTTTTTAATTTAAATCTGATCAAATCCGATCCAATGTATAGACAACTATACATATACGATGAAAACGTTATAAATATTCATTTCGGATTTGATATATGCAAATTCTACAACTAGAGTGGGGAATTATTGAAAGTGCACAATATTAATGTATATAATATGACTAATTTCACATTATAGTGAATTTTCTTGTTTTAAAAGATTTTCTTAATTAGAATTAATTATTGATTAATAGTAATAAAAATTGGGATCAATAATTCAACCATTTTGCTTTGCTTCTAGATAAAGATGTAATAATTTAAAAAGATGGAAAAGATTAGAAACCACAAGACCCATTCAAAAAAAGTTAATCTTCAAATTTCATTTCAATCAAATCATTATGGTGGCAATTCAATCCATTAATATCAGTTTTCCAATCAAACAACTTGGTTAAGAAGAAAAAATGGGAAGTGCTCTCTTTTTGTTTCATTTGCTAAGTTTATTTATTTGATATTAATTAATTTTAGGTTATATTTTAGTTCAAGCAATATTTTTCTCTTTCTTCTGAATTTCTGCAAACCCATTTTTCCTAATATTATATTACAATTAATGAGACTTTTTGTTTCCCATTTGTCAACGGCTTTGGATTAATTTATGTTATCTTTTTTTTTTCTTTTTTTTTCCACATATTGTAATGAGAATATTATTTATGTTGTAAGCATAAATTTGGAGATATATGTCAATTATTTCCCATATTTCATCTAAAGGATAACTTGTTACCTTTATAATTTTTAAACAAACTTTAAGCGTTGAAAATTTGTTTGTTCACAAGATTATTCATTTCTAGCCTATAAAATCCTCTCTCATTTGACTTTATCATGAATAATAAATATATAAATAACTCTTAATTAAGAAAAATACTAAAAGAAATCCAAAAAATACTTTAGCAAAAAATTTAATTTATTTTGACAATGTTGAATCAAAAGACTTGCCCCATGCACCAAGACGTCCACATGTTGATCTTAATTTAGACAGCAAAAGTGTTAATTAATGTCACTAAATTCTCACCAAGATGATATATATATATATATATATTCTTTTTCTAATTTAATAAAAGTATTACATTAAATATAAAAATTTTGTAAAATAATAATTATAAAATGCTTCGTTGATGCCTAGAGAGGCCGATTAACCAACTTTTAAACAAAATTTGATTAATTACGTTTGGTTATATAAATAATAATTAAGTCATTGATCCTATTACGTTTATCGTTTTAATTACACTTTTGCGTTGGTCTATTTCTTTTTCTTGTTATCTAAAGATTTTGTTGTGTATTTTATTCTTAGTTTCTTTTTTCAAACTTACTTTCATAGAATTATTATTGTCCAACTTGTTATAAATATGAGATTTGCCATACCTTTGAAAAAGCATGTCTGCATGTTACTTGTTTCTTCAACTTCTTTTTTTTTTTAAATTTATTTTAAAATTAAAATAAAGTTATTGCGTTGAAATATTCTTGTTGGGGTTGGGGGAGTTAAATGAATTATTATGCCAAAAAAAATTAATTCAAAATCAGTCAAGCTCCATAGATGTAATTACCTAAATAAATGAAAAAGGAAAGCCAGTGATAGCCCATTCTCTCTCTCTCTCTCTCTCTCTCTCTATATATATATATATATATATATATATATATATATAAAGAGAAATTTACTTATGTTAATTTAAAATTAATTTAATTTTATATATTTTTATAATTTTTATACGATTTATGTAAATTGTTTAAATCAATTGTAAAGGACTTTTGGCATATACGGTATCATTCTTTCATTTTTTTTTAACAAGAAATTAAAGATGATTGTGATAATCTTTTTGTTGGTCATCATGGTTGTCAATTTATGAAGTCAAAAAATAGTTAGGAGTAGTTAATATTATTATAAAATTAGAAAAAAAAAAAAGTAGAATGAATGAATATTCATTCTGAATTTCCAATGATGACTTTCACTTTCAAGGGAAGGCAGTATTGTCCAATTCAATGGTGCAAATTATCTTCTTCCATTCCACCGACCTTTTTGTAGCAACTTTCAACTCAAAAACTTCCTTTCTTAAAGTCCTTTGAAAAAAAAGAGGGAGGAAAAACTCAAAATCCTGGAGCCAGACAGCCACCCCATCAACGTTAATGAAAATTTAAATACGGCTTATACCCCCAAATGTAATTGACTAATTGGGTCAAGCTCGATTCCAATATATAACATGGGCCTAGCCTTTAGAACCTATACAACATTTTTTTTTGGGTTTTAAGTTTGGTGAATTTTGTTAAATGAATTTTATAATTTTTTTTCCTTTGATTAAAATAACAAAAATCTTGAAACCATGTTAATATTTTCAAATATAAAAAGATTAGTATTGATATAATAAAGAATATAACAATAGTACCACAGGTTTGGTACAACAACCTTATCTTTATTTTTTTCTAGTCAAGATTGGTTGAATCCAGACTAAATATTGACTGATTCCTTTAATAATAATATTTTATTATAAATTTTAATATGAGTTAGGATATCTTTATATATATATATATATTGGGATATGATATTTTTGAGGTGATTCTAAAAACACGTTCCTCGTATCAATTTGATATAATTTAAAATTGTATTTTTTGGAGTGTTTCTCACCAAAAACCAAAACTTAAGTTGAAAAAAGATCCATTCTTTAATCAATTGAATTAATCCATATGAATCTTTATCATTACGAAAGATGATTATTACATACTCTGTTTAAAAATGATACCCGTTTGCATAATCTTTTACATATATATATATTTACATTTTAAACGTATACTATCAGATAACTTCACATACTTTAATCTTTTTCTTTGGTACGTGGCATTTATTTAGAGATTCTTATGATAATTCATCTATCTCATTAATTAATTACATAATTAAAGTTCCGTTTGCCAAAAGTTATTAGATATTTAATTTGATTTCCATATCGTAAGTAGGAAGTAATTAAGTAAAGTTGTTTATAGTTAAGCTTTAAAATTTTTATCAAGTTAATTTATTTAATCGAATGAACATAAACATCATATAGTAAATTTTTAATATAAAAAATTAATTTACTCTTAACTTTTAATTTTATTGACTTTAAATCATAATTTTTAAATATATATATACATATTATTTGAAATAAATTTGTCTAAAGACTGACGAGTAATATTAAAAAATATACATTTTAAAATATTTATTAATTATTAACATTAAATATAGATAATTTAAATAAATTGGATTAGAACGAATTTAAATAAAAAAAACAAAAAAAATTTTGAATTATGATTTGAGTTTGCCTGTGAAGATCTCTAATTTGAATAATAAAAATTTAGCGTAATGGTTTCTTGCTTAGGATGTTAGTAGTACTATTATTTTTCGGTGGTGTAAAGAAGGCATAGCATCAATGAAGGCTTTACAAGCACGTAAATTAGAAGATTAGCAGGGTCAAAACCAAGGCTTAGACATTCAAGCTAAGGAGTCTTTGAGAAAGAAAGTCAACCTAACTCGCTCCCACATGTTTATATGAGAACCGTTGGATCATCATCTGCAAAATATATATTTTATATAGAGGAAATTCTCCAAAGCAGCGAACCGACCAATAAAGAGTGGGACCCTAAATTCTAGGCTGACCCATTTAAAACAAAGAACCAGTAGCATGTTCCCATCTTTCTACCAAATACGCTTGCTTCTCGCAGTTGCAAAACTCAGCGCGTTAACAGGTAAAAAAGACTATTACCTAATAGAAGACTTCAAAATTTCTAAACTCTTTTAATTTGTGGATTTTAAATAAATCTATTGAAATTAATTGAAGGTCACTTGCATTTAGATATCAAAGCAAAATCCATATTTGTAACAATGGTCCTCTGTGCACTCATTATATGGACGAAATTAACAAATAAATTTATTAGTATTAAAAAAACAGATACAACAGTAGATTAACAATGATATAATTTCATTTTTAAAAATTATATTACCAATATAACTTCATAAATGAATATATATTGTGTATTTTATTATTAGATTTTTATATTTTTATTAATTAAATTTATGTCACTTGATTTATTATATTAAATTCAGTTATGAATATTATTTTAAAAATTAATTTATACATTGTTAGTGAAATTTTTAAACTCTATAGTAATATTTAGATAATAACATATATCTTTTAAATATAATAAAAATAATTAATAATAAATAAAATAAGTGATAAACTTTTAATTAACTGATGAAGTTAAAAAAAATTTGCTGTTAATTTATCAAATACTACTACTATTATTTTTAGTATACTATGGATAGATTTTTTTGGGGCCAAAGTATGCTATGGATAATTAAAAAACAAGAAAAAGCAACGTACAATTTTTTCTTTTATTCGGATATCTTGGAAAATGAGTAGAGCGTGGTCTTGAGGAGATCAAAGGAGCGTAAACCGACATCTCTCTGAACGACAATGGCTAGCAGCTTTGGAGGCATTCCATGATTGGATACATATTTTATATTCCGATTCTGTTCTTACGCACTTTTACGTTAGATTAGGCAGTCAAAAGTACAGTGCTAGTTTGTTTGCAACCCCACGTTACTGTACAGTACTCATTTGTCTGGGCCCCCCAAGGCTCACGTTAACCCAATACAAGCTCTTTTTTAATATACTCCTGATTTAACCTACGCCGCTGTCAGGTTACGTAAGTTATAGTATTATTATTTTTATTATTTTTTTGCAATGCCTTTGTCTCTATTATCCGACACTAGAAAATTAGAAGGAGCCCCTAAATTCAACACGTGTCTTTCAAATTTTAAGCCATTTATAATAATTTAGCATCAAATCATATTTGGTTAACATCAAATTATAAAATTAAAATTTTATTATTAATAAATTAAATTATTTATATTAATTTTATTAAATAATATATATACATACGTAACTTATGTTAATTTATCTATAATTTTAATAATATAAAAATAAATAATTTATATGTTGAGTTAATTTTTTTTGGTTAGAAGTAATTAATTTTTTTAAAAAATTCTCTTGGCTTCTCGAGTATATTTGAATTTTTTATAAAGTTTTTCATTTTATCTCTTCTGTAATTTTTTTCTTTTTTAGGATAAACTGAGCATATCTTGACTTGTAAACTTATAAAGAGTTAACCGGTTAGGTTCTTGCCATCAAAGACTTTCTGTACACTTGTTAATTACATTAGAATATCATACTTTCTTGGTCTTGGTCTTATTATTTTCGAAACTATTATAAAGAACCATCTCTCTTTGATTTTTTTTTTTCATCTAAAGTCTTGTTTCATTGTTAGCTTTGACACCCCCCCCTTTTTTTGGTGTGATGGAGGAGAGATATGAGCCATTAAAGGACCTTGGGTCTGGGAATTTTGGAGTTGCAAGGCTGGTGAAAGATAAGAAGACAAAGGAGCTTGTTGCGGTCAAATATATTGAAAGAGGAAAGAAGGTAAATTTTATTATGTCTTCTGGTTTGTGCTACCTTTTATTTGGATTGATGTGTGCAATTGGAAATTGATATCTTCTCATTTATACTTCGCTGTTACGGTCTGATTTTATGTATTGTGATCATATGCAAATTTTATCTAAATTTATGGTTGATGATTGGTCTTTTGAACATGGAAAAGTGTTTATGTTTGATTTAGAAAGCAGATATGCAAATTTTTATAAAAAATTGGCAGCAATTTTAGGATCATAATCTGGGAAAAATTTATGAATTAAAGCTGATGATTGGTTTTTGAACGTGGAAAAGTGTTTATGTTTGATTTAGAATGCTAACTTCTGATCTTTCTTAGAATTTGTTTTTGACTTTTCCATGTCCGGGGATTGGTTAAATGAAGCTTGCGTAATCCTTCAATTGCATTTTGAGGGATAACACAAGAAGTGATTTTTGACATCTCTGTTTGAGCTCGTCGATTGTATTGGGTGTGTTGCAGACTTTTGAACTCATAATCTAACTAATAATGGACTATAAATCTGTAGTGAAAGTGACTTTAATTCTTGAGAAGAAAGTTGTGCCGTTGAAAATTGCCAAGCTAACCAAGTTTACAGCTTTTTGTTTACAAAGAACAATAATGTTTTGCCAGTAAGATGATGACGTTGCATGTGTGATGGTGCTACTTCGCGACTTTTGCATAGTACAATTCATATTGAAACACTCGTTCTTGCAAATTATGAGATTGAAATTAAAATTTGAAACTTTCTAAATTGCTTAGGCTATGAAGGTTAAAATTATTGGTAGCTCTTCATATGTGCTTTTCAGGAGCAAACTTTAGTTTCAGTTTCGCATTTGTCCATGTTGTTCTGGTGGGAACAGTTTTCTGATGAAGTCTCTGTAAACTGGTACATGTTTTAGAAGCTATACGCTGAGTAATAGATGAAAAAGAACTAAGAATGTCAAAATTTTGTGCATACATGGCCATTCTCGCTTCGTGTTTCTTGATCTTTTTTATGCAAGATTACTGATTAATTCATGAATCTGTAAGACTTCATATGGTGAATGCCTAGATCCGAGTCCATGTCTCCATGATGTTTCATATTCTTCTTTTCATATTTCTATATTCTAATCTTCCTATCTGATGCTACTATACAAAGAGGGTTGTCTTTCTTTACAGTTTTCTAATGGATGTGATGTTTGTGATTAGTTTTAAAAATTTTAGCTGTCCTAAGTCTTCAAGTTCTCTATGTGAGAAACAGTGCTGCATTTCGAATGTATCAATTTCATACCCTAGGATTTGAATCTCATTCTCACAGTACATATTAATGTACATATGATTTCTGTTTTTGGGTTTCAGATTGATGAAAATGTTCAGAGAGAAATCATTAACCACCGATCTTTAAGACATCCAAACATAATCAGGTTTAAAGAGGTGAGAAATTTATTTTGGTAAACATTAGTAGCTATATTGTTGGAATTTCAAAATAATTGACTCATAATTATATCAGACTTACCGGTGAGTTCTCCTTGACTTTGGTTGGCATCACCTTATGTGACTGCTTAGATTTATACTAAGCTGCGTGTTTTCCAAATTTTGCTTATATGCTTGTTCCATTCTTGTCATACATGTTCCCACTCTCCTAGATCTTTTTATTAGGCATTGAATTGTGAAATTTGTTACTGCATTGTGAAAATGATTCAACTCGGAAATCAAAACTAGCTAGAGAGTCGAAATAAATACAATAGTACAATTAGCTAATGAGCAGCATTTTGTAAGAGATTCTATTTCTCTGCAGGTTTTGTTGACTCCAACACATTTGGCAATCGTTATGGAGTATGCTGCTGGCGGTGAACTCTTTGAGAGAATATGCAGTGCTGGTCGATTTAGCGAAGATGAAGTGAGTTTATATCCTTATTCAACACGTTGAGGTAATTTGCATGGAAGTCTTATGAGGTAATATTTTACTTACAACGTTTGTATGTCGGCAGGCAAGATTTTTCTTTCAGCAGCTAATATCAGGAGTCAGCTACTGTCATTCCATGGTATGTCATACGATTAACTTTCTTGGATTCTGTCTGATGGTGACTTTCTTGCCTCATTCAATGCTTTATGCTGCAGCAAATTTGTCACAGAGATCTGAAATTAGAGAACACACTCCTGGATGGAAGTCCTACACCGCGTCTCAAAATATGCGACTTTGGCTACTCCAAGGTTAATTTCCAAAATTTTGAAGTAAATCCCATTATACATCTTTGATGGATTCTACCATCAATAGTGAGTTCTTTAATTCTTTTCTGAACAGTCTGCTGTGTTGCATTCACAACCAAAATCGACTGTTGGAACACCAGCATATATTGCCCCCGAAGTCCTATCACGAAAGGAATATGATGGAAAGGTATAAGTTTTCTGTTTTCTAATCAAATGTAAACGCAGGTAGTCGAACTTGGATATTTCTGGTCCACTTATGGAGCATAAATTTGTGCTTGTTGCAGTTAATGCTATTATGGTATCCAATAGAAATAGTGGTTCTTTTTTTATTTGCAAGTGGTAATTATGGTATCATCTCCTCTTATTATTTCCTGGGAAATTTGATCCTCCACTATTTGTTGTAGATTGCAGATGTTTGGTCATGTGGTGTGACATTATACGTGATGTTGGTTGGAGCCTACCCTTTTGAGGATCCTGATGATCCGAGAAATTTCCGCAAGACCATCAGTGTTAAGTTCTGAACTCTGGTCTTCGGTTAGATGAGTTATCATTTACCTTTTTCTTAATTTGGAATTTAAATCATTGTTTTTTTAACAGAGAATAATGAGTGTCCAATACAGTATACCCGACTATGTACGGGTGTCTGCAGACTGCAGACAGCTCCTTTCCCGTATCTTTGTTGCCAATCCTACCAAGGTATCATTCTTTTTGATTACGTTGATGAATGGTATTAGTATCATTCGTCTTCGATGAACTTACTCAGTTGCATTTAATTCAAATTGTATAAATACTTGTGTATTGATTCTTTTAATCTTCGATTACACGAAGAGGATCAGCATTCCGGAGATTAAGCAGCATCCTTGGTTCCTGAAAAATTTACCGAAAGAACTGGTTGAAATCGAAAAAACAAACTATGCGGAAGCAGCACGTGACCAACCATCTCAAAGCGTTGAAGAAATAATGCGCATCATCCAAGAGGCTAAGACGCAGGGGGAAGGAGCCAAAGTTGGCGAACAAGCTGTTGCTGGTTCATCCGAACCCGATGACATTGAAGCGGATTTAGAATCTGAAATTGATGTCAGTGGTGACTATGATGCCCATGTGTGAACATAATGTAACTGCAACATCCAGCGCCTCCCTCCCCCAAAAAGAGTACGCAGCGTTATTACGTCCTAAATCCTTGAGTGTGGGTGTGACACTGATTGCTTCAAGACGATTTGTGTATCAAGGCTTGTAGTGTTTTCGGATTACAGTTTCGATATGCTCTTATCACACTGGCAATGCTGTACAGCAGACTACTCTCTATTGTTTTTGCCTTGCATTTGTGTGTATAATATGGTCAATGCGTGTTCTCATAACTGATATCAAATCTTACTTTGTTTTGCACTACTTTGAATGTTAACAATAATTCAGTTTATGTTTTGCACTACTCTTGCGTTATTCTTTTGTTTTCCGGTGGATAACAACTTTTGCAATCGAATTATATCATGTTTTAGTTATATAATTTTATTTAACATTGATGAGATTAGTTTTAATTCCACATACCAGAGAAAAAATTAAACACTTACTACTAAAGACGTCGTCGTTTAAAGCTTGCACTATCACCAGGAAATGATGCACGTCGTCCTAGTCCTGTCAACTTGAAGTGGGAAAAAAATTAAATGACAGTCTGAAACGAGCCACGTAATTCAAATTCCAGATAGTTGTTAGTAGCCCACGAAGGAAATTGACTTACCAACTTTCTTTGCAGTTAATTAATTAAATAATAACAGTTGCCAATGAGCACTTCTTCCCTGTTTTAACAGTCAACGCTCTCTTCCAAATCCAAATCTCTATCTCGTTTCACGATCCAAAGTTTCCAAATTCCTTTCTGAGTTTTTTTCTCTTCACCCCTTAATATCAAATGGGTCGTAGGCCAAGCGACCCGGAACACTCCCGTTTCGCCTCTCTTGTCCTCCTCTTGGTGGCTTTGTTCTCCTGTGTTCTGGTCTATGCAGTTGTTTCCACGCTGTTGAACCCCGATGTAAATTCTCAAGAGTCCAGCTTTGAGTCTTTGGAAGTGGTGGCCAGTGGTGATTTGGGGGAAAAGAAGGGCGAGTGTTGTAGAGGCATTGAGAATTTGGAGCTTTGGGGTTCAGCTGTGAAGTGGGGGTCTGAGTTCAGGTTTAATTCCTCTGTGGAATGTTGTCAGGCTTGTAAGACCATGTGTAGTGGCAACGATGGGCCTTGCTTGTGCGATACTTGGGTTTTCTGTGGGAACAAGGAGGCTTGCGGGCCGAGATTTGGAGAGGTGAGTTTTTCCTTTGCTTTGCTTTGCATTTTTGATCGGATTTTAACAGTTGTCTTTTTTATTTTTTTTTTTTTCCTTTAGGTGGGTCTGAAATATCGAATTCGATTATTACCTGTTCTTGATTGACTTGACCTGATGAATACATTAGCGTTACTGAGAATTGACATTTGACAATTCTAATTTCTGTTCCATATGTTTTCTGACTGTTAAAACTCCTGGTTCTGATTTGCTTGGTCTGGTATTTAATGTAGTCCAATGAGAATGATTAACGGATTTGCTCAAGAATGACTAACTTTAGAGTGGCTTATTCAAAATATATATATA
>JBBYHM010000026.1:12280767-12305176 GCA_038381775.1 Adansonia rubrostipa
CAAAATATATATATATATGTATATATATATACATATATATATATATATATATATATATATTTGCTCAAGAATCTCGGCGTATATTAACAAGTTAATCTGAAACGATCAAAGAAGAAAGATACTTCTAATCTCACATTTCTTTTGAATCTCACATATTACCGAATGCACTTTTAAATAAGCTTGGAATGTTATATTTGCGTGCTTAATCCTTAAGGTAACGAAAAAGGTGAATTCATCTTCTATCTGCTTTTGTTGCATAAGATAATGAAAGTTTTGTGTTAAATTTTGAATCAGGAGAGCTATAGTCTTATATTTGCCCTTTCTTTTCTCCCAGTGTTGGTTGAAGAAACAAAAGGATACTTTGTCCCCTGATAGGCAAGAGGCCGGGAAAACTGTTAGTTGGACTTCCGGGCTCATTTTTGGGAAAGGAGAGGTATACAACATAAGATTGCTATCTTTTTTTCCTTTTCTATTTTTGATATTGGCTGCATAATCTGATAATGTGAGTACTTTTTCTCTGTTGACTATTTTTATTAGCACAATTCTTCTTTAATCTTTTAATTGCTGAAATTTAATCTATTTATCATGTAAATAGCATTTCTCAGGCATTGATGATCATTCTTGTGTCTTTCTGTTCAGGGCATTATTGAGATGGAGACAGAATATGGTACTCTTCGTATAAAAGTGAGTAATTTTTACTTCTAGAAGGCTATGATTCTACTATCTTCCATATTGTGGGTCTTGTGCATGAGTATCATAGAGTGAGGAACTTCTTGTTACAGCTCATTCAGAAGCTATTATCTGTTATATTGCTTTACCTTTTTAGCCCCTTTTTTAGCATTTTCTGCTAGTTACGGTTGGAAACGTTAGGAAGAAAGGTGAATGTAAGGGATCTTAGCATTATTACTGGTTCATCTGATCAGAATGTGCAATTTAGAATTTCTTTTTGCCTCTTTCTTTAATTTTGCCCCAGTTGACATATCTGATGTACAATGAAGATGATCATTGTTACGAAGTCAGACTTAATAAGACCTTCTAGGAACAAGGTTTTGGAGTTCTATATAATGTGATAAGAAAATAAATTTAGAGGATTTCAGAAAAATGAAAGATCAGTCATCAATTATGCTTTGTTCGATGCAGCTTTTCCCAGACTGTGCTCCATATTCTGTGACCTACATTCTTGAGTTGTTAACACTGCGCCATTGTGCCGGCTGCCAAATATATCGTGCAGAAAGCCGAGGACAGTCTTGGGATTCAGAAGGAAATCACATAAAAGATGTAAGGAAATTTAAGAGCATCTACTTATTTCTTTTGGGGCTGCTGATCTTTCAAAATTATAGTTTCTTTTTCCCCTTTTCTTTTCTTTCTTTCTTTCTAGCAACTCGATCATTGCAATTGGAAAAGTAGGGATGGTTCTTACATGTATATGATAGACTAAATCAATTATTCTAAACATATGCTTCTAGCTATTCAAGATTTTTATCTTTCTAATGTCAATATTTTCACAAATTTACAGGCTCCTTATGGTCCACCATTTGCACTGATTCAAGGAATTCTTGAAGCCCAAGGAACCCCATTCAAAAAGATTCCAACAGAGGCTTGCCCTTCCATAAGAAGGGGATCAGTTGCCTGGATTGGCTCTGGTCCGGAGTTCTTTATAAGCCTGGCGAACCACAAAGAATGGAAAAATTCATACACTGTATTCGGTTCTGTTCTTCCTGAAGACATTGGGATTGCGGAGAAAATTGCACAACTCCCAACCAAATCCGATGTTTGGAACAACATTAACGTTTCAGTCTTGCAAAAGCCTGTTCCCTTGATTATGCGAAGAATGAAGAGGAGTCTTGTAGATCTTAATACAATTGTTAAAACAGAGTGAAACTGGTATGCATATATATTTTCTTGTTTGTACACTAGACGAAGGTATTGGGTCATTTTGTTGTTCTTTTTTCTTGATAATAAAGCTTAATGAGTTAATTGTGCATTAAGGAAAAAAAAAATGAAAGTTGGATTGTCTTCTTTTCGTCAACTCTTCCTACCTTTTTACAATGGTTGCGGTTATGTACGATGTTGAAAAAACTCGATCGGATTAGCCGATAAAACCGATCTAAGAAATTGAAAATATGCTCGGTTTGATTTTCTCAATATTGCTTTTTGGTTATGGGTTAATGGCAAGTTATAACATTCAAAGTGTTTGGAGCAATTCAAAAGAGTTATATATGCTAAAATTTAAATTATAAATTTATTAGATATTAATTTTTAAAGATGACTGGATCAATTATTTTGTTTAATTAAATTTTCAGTTAATTTTAACGTTAAAGTGGGAAGACTGGGAGGGAAGTATTGCCAAAATTAAACGGAACGACAGCGTTTCATTACTTTGACTAATTGTGATGGAACAGTTTGGCCACTGTTCTTTATCAAAAGTTCGAATTAAAATCCCCCACGTTCGTCTCCCTCCAGTCCCGTCTTTGGCCCCGTCGTCACCGCGCCCTTCTTCTTCCCGCCAAACCCTAGCTCCTGTAAAATGGTGCTAAAATTCCACGAACAAATAGTCTCCGACCTCCTCGAAGACCCAAACGGTGGCCTCGTGATCCTTTCCTCCGGGCTTTCCCTCCCGAAACTCCTCTCACCTTTCCTCTCTCATCACTCCCAATCCAACGGCTCCCTGCTTGTCCTTCACTCCCCTCAATTCTCCTCCTCCCTCAAGTCCCTCCTCCTTTCCTTCTCTACCGACCTCCCTCTCTCTGAGATCTCCGCCGACCTCCCTTCCTCTAACCGCCTCTCCCTCTACTCCTCCAACCGTATCCTCATCCTCTCGCCTCGTATCCTCATCGTTGATCTCTTAACCCAAAAGGCCCCAACTTCCTTAATTTCCGGTGTCATTTTCCTCAACGGCCATTCGCTCTCCGAAAGCTCAACCGAATCTTTCATTGTGAGAATCATCAAAACTTTCAATAAAAATGCTTCTGTTTACGCGTTTTCAGACAAGCCTCACTCTATGGTTTCTGGGTTCGCAAAAACAGAGAGGATAATGAAGAGTTTGTTCATTAAAAAGCTTCATCTTTGGCCGAGGTTTCAAGTGAATGTGTCGGCGGAATTGGAGAACGATCCACCGGAAGTGGTCGATATAAGGGTGCCGATGAGTAAATACATGGTGGGGATTCAAAAGGCGATTGTGGAAGTTATGGATGCTTGCTTGAAGGAAATGAGGAAGACTAATAAGGTTGACGTGGAGGATCTGACAGTGGAGAATGGGTTGTTTAAGTCGTTTGATGAGATTGTGAGGAGGCAATTGGATCCCATTTGGCATACTTTGGGAAAGAAGACGAAGCAGCTTGTTTCAGATTTGAAAACTTTGAGAAAGTTGTTGGATTATCTTGTTAGGTACTAAAGAAAAAGATCCCTTCTCTTTCATTATCCCAATTCATTTTATTTATGATTTTATAATGCATTTGAGTCGATAGTTGAAGGCTTTTGCCATGGATTTCGGGCTTGATTTCTTATATATTTATTTGGGTAGGTATGATGCAGTGAGTTATTTGAAGTACTTGGATACACTTAGAGTGTCAGAGAGTTTTCGATCTGTTTGGATATTTGCAGAGTCCAGTTATAAGATATTTGACTATGCAAAGAAGCGAGTTTATCGTTTTGCAAGGTCCGATGATACCAAAATTAACAAGCCTAGTAAGAACGTGTGTGGCAAGAAGAGAAAATTGAAGGAGGATGACAATAATGATGATGGAGGTGAGTTGAATTCATTCTGCTGTTTGCATTACTGTGGTTTTGGTTTTGAAATTCTAACCATCAAATGCCGAAAACAAAAGTTGCCTTTAGAAGCTTTTTGATTATGTAACCTTTCTCACTTAATTGTACATGTAGCAATTGCTGGTACTTCATCAACAAGTACAAATAACGGAGTAGTTCTTCAAGAAGTTTTGGAAGAGTCTCCAAAATGGAAGGTGTTACGTGTGAGTGAGTGAGTTCCATTAACTGGGCTGTTTGTTTTCGGTGTTCACTTAGGGTCTTATGCTCTCTCCTGTCACTTTGATCTGGGGTGATATTTCTGCTTACAATTTATGCATTATTCAAATTACGATACTTCTGATGCAGCCATAGTCTTCAGTTCTTCCACTTCTAATTTAAATATTTTGTTGTAGGATGTCCTTGAGGAGATAGAAGAGGAAAGACAAAAGCAAGCATCATCAGGAGAACCTTTGTTGGATGTCGAAGAGGACAATAATGGTATTATTTTAGTGGCTTGCAAAGATGAGCGCTCATGCATGCAACTTGAAGATTGCATCACTAACAGCTCACAGAAGGTTTTATTATTTTTTTTAGTAAATTAATAGAAACCTTTATTTGCATGTTATAAAATCAATGTGCTGATGCTGTTGGATGGTACAGCAGTATAGCCCCTGATGGGATTACTGCTCTAGTGTCTAAGGTATAGGTTGACTATTTAGGTTTTCATGTTTGCTAGTTGGAATTGACACTGCATATTTTCTTTTGAAGGTCATGAGGGATGAATGGCAGAAGTACCTCTTAAGCAAGGTAGAACTGCGTCGTGTGCAAACACCTCAGAAAAAAAAACCTAAAGCTCCTAAAGGTTATGGGATTCTTGATGGTATTGTTCCTGTAACACCTGCCCAGAATGCGGAAGCTAGCAGTGCATGCAAGCAGGAAAATGAAGCATTATTAGCAGCAGCAGCAGAGATAAAAAGAAACCAGGCTAAGAAGGAAAAGGATGCTGCAGAAGATCCTGAACCTCAAGCTGGCAGCCGAGGATATGGGAAAGGAAAGGGAAGGGGAAGGGCTAAAAAAGGCACTGCACGTACACCGAATTCTAGGAATAAAGATGGCTCTAATAATACCGAGGAAGCAAAAGATGATAGACCTGAAATTTATGTTTCAGAGAATGAAGGCCAAATAAATGAAATTAACCCTGCTGTTGTGGGCAATGGGGTTTCTAGGAAGCATATTGACAGGATTGATGATCCAAAAACGGACAACTTTAAGCAATTACCTCCAGTTCACTTTCATGCTCTGGAAAGAGATCAGCCTATGCTAGACGTTTTGAAGCCATCTGTAATTATTGTTTACCATCCAGATATGACGTTTGTTAGGGAGATTGAAGTCTACAAAGCAGAGCATCCTGGAAAAAAGGTGAAGGTCTATTTTCTTTTCTATGATGCTTCTACTGAAGCCCAAAAGTTTGAAGCAAGCATCCGTAGAGAAAATGGAGCTTTTGAATCTTTGATTAGGCAGAAATCAATGATGATGATCCCTGTTGATCAGGTATGAATATGATATTATGATGCATTTCTCTGTCACCTATAGAGGGGGCTATTTTGATATTCATTCCTTTTGGATGATCTGTCATTGATAAACTTCATAATTCTATATGTAAAAATTAGTGGATAATTACTGAAATATTTAGCATAAACTGTGAGTCTTATTCCTTTTTTTTTTTGCCTTTTTCTGTTAAATAGTGATTACTCGTGTCTCTGCCCTGTATGCTTTCCTTATTTTATTCAGGATGAATTCTGCCTTGGTTTAAATTCTTCATCAGAGCTACAAGGTTCAAGTTCCCAGAACTCAATCACCAGGAAGGCTGGTGGAAGAAAGGAAGCTGAGAAAGAAATGCAGGTGGATGATATTTTGCCTCTTATAAATACTTTCCCTTGTTTGCTTGCTGAAATATTGTTTCATTTGAAAATGTTTTCTTTGCAGGTAATAGTGGACATGAGGGAGTTCATGAGTAGTCTTCCAAATGTCCTTCACCAGAAGGGCATGCGTATAATCCCAGTAACCTTAGAAGTTGGTGATTATGTTCTCTCACCACTTATTTGCGTTGAAAGGAAAAGCATTCAAGATCTTTTTATGAGTTTCACATCAGGTCGCCTTTACCACCAAGTAGAAACTATGGTTCGTTATTATCGAATGCCTGTTCTTCTAATTGAGTTTTCACAAGACAAAAGCTTTTCATTTCAGGTAACCCGAATTAAATCTAATGCAATGAATATGATAAAAAGAAAGCCGAATGGATTAGCGTTTAATGTTTATTCGATTGGTATATGCAGTCTGCAAGTGATATTGGTGATGATGTAACACCAAATAACATCATATCCAAACTGTCATTACTTGTTCTGCATTTTCCCCGCCTACGAATCATCTGGTCTCGCAGCTTGCATGCAACTGCTGAAATATTTGCTTCTCTTAAGGCGAATCAGGATGAACCCGACGAGGCAAAGGCTATGAGAGTTGGCGTACCCTCAGAAGAGGGTATCATAGAAAATGATGTTAGGTAATCTCTATGGTCCTTTTTTTCTCTGCATTTCGTTTATCTTTCAGGATCAGAAGCTTGCTGAATTCCCTTCTGTTACAGAGCTGAAAACTACAATACATCTGCCGTTGAGTTCCTGAGACGACTCCCAGGAGTGACAGACTCCAACTACAGGGCTATAATGGATGGATGTAAAAGCTTGGCTGAACTTGCACTTCTTCCTATAGAGAAGCTAGCTGAGCTAATGGGTGGTCGAAAAGCTGCTCAGACTCTAAGAGATTTCCTCGATGCAAAATATCCAACCTTGTTGTAACCCATGATTTCGAGTCAAAACTAGTTCAAAAATTTCCCCCATATGTTCTTTTTTTCTTTTTTTTTTTTTTTTCGTATCCCAGCAAAGATTCATTAAATTATTGGTTAGCACTTTGGTCATTGTTGTTGTAGTCCTGCAATGGAAGATGCCTATTTGAGTTTTCTGTCAATCTGTCTACCTCTTTGTTGCAATTATTAATAAATAAATCTTCCAATTAAGGAAAAGAAAACTGTCACTCTTTACTTAATCCAAACATCAACCCACAAAAATCCCCTAATTCTTGGCAAGTAAATAAATGTAAATCACATGAAACGCTGTCGTTCAGGAGTCATTTTAATGGTCAAAAAGCATATTTTGGATCGTAACATCCTTTAATAGCATCTTTCCTCCTTTTCGATCGTCTGACTGTCACACACAGTCTCTCTGCCCCAATCAACTCTGAAACATATGGCGGTTGATTTCTCGGGCTCCGCGAATCTCACCACCCCAAAATTCTCTCTTGTTGGGACTACCACCACCCCCCGCCTCCCTCTATCTCCTCCAATACCAACCTTCCATGTCAACAAAAGACCCAACCGCACCATTGTCGCTTCCGTTTCCGCCTCTTCTTCTTCTTCTCCTTCTACCGGTTAAACCCACTGGTCTCTCGATTCCTGGAAGTCAAAACGTGCTCACCAACTTCCTGAATACCCGGACGCAGACTAGCTTGAGTCGGTACTCAGAACAGTCGAATCCTTCCTGCCAATTTTGTTCGCTGGGGAGGCAAGAAAACTGGAGGAAAAGCTAGCAAGCGCTGCCGTTGGCAAAGCGTTTCTGTTACCGGGCGGTGACTGTGCAGAGAGTTTCAAGGAATTCAATGGGACCAACATTAGAGACACTTTCAGAGTCCTTTTTGCAGATGGGAATTGTCCTCACTTTTGGTGCCCAAATGCGTCATCACCGTCTGTTTATGTAACAAAATCCCATCTTTCTCTAGCTAAGTTTGATTCATTTCAGGGCAAATAAATATAAAAATTTTGAATTTTTTTCCCTAATTGTGATATAGGTAGGGAGGATGGCAGGGCAATTTGCAAAGCCAAGGTCAGACCCGTTTGAGATAACAGATGGAGTTAAGTTACCGGAGGAGATAATATAAATGGTGATGCTTTTGATGAGAAATCTAGAGTGCCTGACCCTCAAAGGTTGATTAGAGCTTATCTTCAATCTTTTGGTACATTGAATCTCCTTAGAGCATTTGCTACCGGTGGTTATGCTGCTATGCAAAGAGTCTCACAATGGAATCTCGATTTTCTTAGGCATGGTGAACGAGGAGACAGGTAAACTTCTCAACTTTTTGAGTTTCATTTTAGGACTTAGTTTTCTTTCTAGTTGTTTTCTTTTAGAATCTGACTTTTGATTTATAATTAGGTACATGGAGCTTGCACAGAGAGTTGATGAAGCTCTGGGTTCATGCTGCTGGTGGATTAACTATAGATGACCCTCTAATGAACACTGTTGACTTTTGGACATCCCATGAACGCCTCCATTTAGCATATGAACGAGCCTTGATTGGAGAAAATTGAACGACTGGCCTCTATCATGACTCTTTTGCTCACATGCTTTGGGTAGGTGAGAGGACTCGGCAGTTGGATGGAGCACATGTTGAATTTCTACGAGGCATATCCAATCCTCTCGGCATAAAGGTACATGGTGCTTATAATCTTTTAGAGACTAGAAGGCGTTTACAATTGTTTATAAGATTTATTTAGATAATCATCACATTCCTGTTACACTTTGCTTTTCACCGTGAACAATAGCTCTTTTATTTATTTTTTAACGTTATCATTAGTATAGCAGTACAAATTTATTCTACATCGATAAGAATGTTATCATTATACTGATGGGCTAGTGGGTTTAAGTTTGAATCCTTTTGTCTCCTTGCTATTAAAATTGAAATTTGATGTCAGTTAAGAACCGTATTTGATTCTAATACATAACCATCTGTTGATTGACTTAAAATCTTTGTTGGAGAGGTAACAATCATGTGGTACTTAGTATGATTAGTACGAATTCCATCTGTGCATTAAAATATTCGAACACGCTTAAACAATTGTATGAGTTTTGCTTGTATTGTAACTCATCTTGGCATCAACCCTTGCTTTAGAACTTCATAGTGAAATCTTAGTTCCCTTCTATCAACTGGTAAGAATTAGTTAATGAGGTTGAAGGCATTAGGCTTTCATGACTTTGGCACTTGAAGTGATTGAGTTGGCTTACTTATTCCTATTTGACTATGGAACTGTGCAACTCAAGTTTTACATAGTTTATAGTGTCAAAATGTCAAACTATAAAAATTTAGTGAACAAGTAAGTTGAAGATTTCACTATTGTAAATTTTAAAGTTGTTGTGTAAGTTTAGTTGACTTGCATAGGTGAAGCCCAAGTGCATGTCAGTTCCAAGTTTTATTAAACCTGAACGTTGTTTGTTCATTTTGTTCTAGTCAGTGACTAGAGGGGGAAAAAGCTTGACATAGTTTTAGTTGTTGTGTTGGAATAGTACTTTTTGGTTGCTGATATCTCCATTCACATGTAGGTGAGTGATAAGATGGACTCAAATTGACTTGTAAAACCGTGTGAAATTATTAACCTTCGAACAAACCTGGAAGACTGACAATAATCACCCGAATGATTGCTGATAACATGTGGATAAAGCTTCCACATCTTATTAGGGCAGTGCGCCAGGCTGGGCTTATTGTCACCTGGGTAAGCGATCCCATGCACGGGAACACAATTAAAGATTCATGTGGTCTCGAAACTCGTCCATTTGATGCAATCAGGGTAAGAATTCTTGAACTTACATCTTTTAGCAAACACATTTTGGACCATAATGTAATAAAAGCCTGAATGAGAAATTTTTTTTTTGGGTCTCTTTTGCATTGTTGTCAGACTGAGTTGAGGGCATTCTTCTATGTTCATGAACAAGAAGGGAGCTATCCTGGAGTTGTTCATTTGGAGATGACACGACAGAACGTAAGAGAGTTCATCCGAGGGTCAAAGACTGTGACTTTTGATGACTTGAACTCTCGGTATCACACACATTGTGACCCCAGGTTAAATGCATCGCAGTCATTAGAGCTAGCATTTGCCATATCAGAGAGGTTGAGGAAGAGAAGGCTTAAGTCTGCTAAGGAACTTCTCTCTGGGCCGTAGTTAATTAGTATTTCTATGACACGAGCCAGTCAACTGCTCAATCTTCGTTCTGTTGAGAATATAGTCGTTAAGTGTTTTTTTTTTTTTTAATTTTTTTTTTCATGATTGTCTTATATGAGCTTTTATTACTAGCATGAACAATTCCCCTTCCCAAAAGGAGCTGTGAACTTTTCCCCTCCATTGATACTATCCAGTAGGCCGTGTTTGTGAGAATTGGTTTTTATATGTAGAATTGGTGATACATCGGATAAAAGCTTGATTACCATTCAAAGTAATACTATATTATTTTTAGAGCGGACAACAATAACAAAAGAAAAAAAAAAAAGGATTGAAAACCCAAACCTGAGGAGCGCCATGGGGTCAGATTCGACAAACTGGACAAGTTATGGCAATGACGTCAGGGTGATAGTCGACAAGAAGAATGGGAAAATGAGTGACGACTTTTATTTATATAGGAAAGAAGACAGTGTTCAGTTCACATGATTAGTTGTTTAAAAATATTAGATAAAACTCACAAAATTCAAGTCCGGCGCGGTGAGGTCTTCGCATAAAACTATCTGTAATAAAGGATTGATGATTAATGAACAAAAAATAGGAAGGATTGGGGACTTTGTAGGTAAGAGCAAGAACCTTCATCCACCTTTGAATTTTATACCCGTAAAAAAATGACGTTCAATTCTCCCACCGACGGATCCGTGGCGCAATGGTAGCGCGTCTGACTCCAGATCAGAAGGTTGCGTGTTCGATTCACGTCGGGTTCAAAACCCCGATCCTTAGCGGGTCCAATCCTTTTTTGGTTCTGTTTATTTTTCTTCTCTATTTTTCTTGTCGTTTTCAATTTCAGGTGTTCAGCATAATCTTTTGAAGATATTCTGAAACAACTGGATGTAGATCATCTTTGAAAACAATATCGAATCAACAAATCCATAAATATCATAACTGATCTTGTGGTCTGCAAAGTTTTTTTTTTTTGTTTTTTTCAAACAGAAACTCCTGTGTGTTCACAGTTCAAGTCTTAATTTTAGAGTTCGCAACCAAATTGGTCTTTTCAGCGTTCTAAAGACAGTGAATGTATGTAACTGCCTCGTGGAGTTGGCCAGTTAGATTGTTGGGAAACCTGAACTCTTTTGGTTATCTGGATCTCCTTCATCTGCATTTGCCACTGCCCAGACTCAGATTAAGGCAAAGACCCTGCATTAAGCTGCTGCTTGATCTCTTCCATATTCAGGTCAGGGGGGAATAAAATTGAAATGGGTTGATCGAATTTTCAAGCTTTGACTACAGATACAAGCAGCAACAACTAGAAAATAGAAACTCAAAGCATTGAGTGACAGTTATTCAGACAAAGAAACAATGAAACTTGAAGTTCTCAAATTTACAGCTTTTCACGTGTTCAAAAAGAGGGAAAAACCCATTTAAGAAATCATCTTTGCCAAGCGGAAAACAGACAAAAATGGGTAGTCTTCAACTATCTTACGTGGACGACGTGGAGTAGAGGACAATCGATCAAACACAAGAAGGAACAGTGGAGCAAATATGTAAAGAATGGCAGGGGCAGCACAACTGATGATGCAAACCACTGTACCCAGCCATAGTGTCTTGGACAACACAACAAATAAGCCCCTAGCAAATGCCACTGTCATTGCCACAAGTGCGATCCATGTCAAGCCAGTGGCGAAAGAGAGAGTGTCCATAAACGACTCGCTGTTGCGACGTGAAGAAGACCAGAAAACCATGACCGCAGCAGTCAGTCATAGCAATGGTATCAGTGATGGCAATGCTTTGAAAGCTGATTTTCTGATCAATATTGCCATGCCCTTATCTGGACCTTCATTTATAAAACCTCCAGGAATAGTGAAAGGAGCAGTAAATGTGAATGTAGCTATTAGTGTTGCCATCACTGAGATTATTTGAGCCATTTCCCTACCTTTTTTAACACCTCTATCCACTGCTTTTTCTGCTTCAACATAACTGAATTGCGCATTATCAATAACATCATTGGGATTAATAGTCGTCTTTGCATAAGAGCTCTTTAGTGCTTTCAACATCAAGTGCTGCAATACAAGGAATATAATCAATGGTATAAATAACATTTAGCAGTAGCAGTAAATTGCTATTTTCCCTCTGGTATCTGGCTTCTGGCATTATCCTAATGAAACCAAAAAAAAAAAAAAAAAGGAATAGGATTAGAATTTTTGTTTACCATTGGAAGTTCCATTCCACCGTCATCAGACGAATGCACAATGGCTAGAGCAGTCTCGTTCAGTTTATTGATTGCCCTAATATTCACCTTTGCATTTCTTGTCAGAATGTAAACAATGCCGCCGTGGAAATTGTTTGCTGCAAGATGCAATGGCGGTATTTCCATTCTAACCAAGTCTTCCATTTCAGGCAACTTAAATATAAATGAGACTGCATCAATATTAACATTTTTGGCTGCAAGTAGAGGATATTTTGTTACTCATTATCCAATAACTCAGATGGTGTCAAGGCACGGATCCAGCAGTATCTTTAACACGTTTACTTGGCCATTCTCTGCAGCAAAATGGAGAGGTATTTGTCGATTGTCATCTCCTTGATATGCAGCTGGAGTGTCCCATTCCAGCAATAACTTTGACTGTTTTGTATTCTCCCAAGGTGGCAGCATAATGAAGGAGGGTACTCTGCTTTTCATCTTGCAAGTTTATAAGTTTTGGTTTTCTGACGTCTATTTTTTGCATGATATATGTTTTTCATAGCATAGAAATTAAAGATGAGAAAAAGAAAATTGTGTTAATCACTTTCATAGCATAGAAGTTGTCTTATCAGCTTGTTTTCTTTCGTTTTTTGCATAACTTTATTTTTGCTTTACAAAATCCCTCATTAAATTGTTGGCAATCGGCTATCTAATTATCTCTTGCAGCAGTGAATGAATGATTAATACATAAAAAAAAAAAATGCTAAAAACGAAAAATAACTTGGGAAGCAAATTAATGATGTAATGACTATGCTATGACCCCATCCTCAAATCCCCTGCTTTTGTTAAGTTTTTTAGCCTCAACTTTCCAGTAATACTTACTCTAGTGGGCATCAAGGCCTTTCAAGATGGTGAAAGTGATATAATCAGTTTGCAGTCCACCAGAAATTACATTGATATAATCAAACATTTTGTCCCCTGCTCTAAGACTAATGCCCAAAAGATGCATTACTCTAAATTTTATATTCATTTTTACTCATTAACTGAGCTGTTAAGCCCAATTTCAATTCTCTTTTACAGATATATCTGGGCCCTTTACCCATACTAAAGGCCCAAAAATCATACTAGTTCTTTAGTACAACCTATCCAAGTACCCAACACCTTTCACTTTCAGATTGCCACCGTGCTACCGCCAGCAACCACTTCAGTCCAACGCAAACCCGTCTCTGACTCCCTTTGAATGTGAGACAAAAGGAGGGAGTGGGCTCAGCCTCAACCACTGCCTCTGCCTAAGGCCCCTCGCCACTTAGATTATTCGGCCATTAACCACCTTCATTTGCGTGTTTAGTGCCGGACTCTTGCGTTCCAGTAGTTCTAAAAAATGTCTTACGTGTTCTGCCGAGGCGCCCCTCGCGTTCGTTAGCCGCCCCCCCACTCATCAGGCAACCCAAGCAACAAACCAACCTCCCCCACTTCCACTCTTCGCTCCCTCTTTACCGTAACTGCCTCTTTTTGTCGAAACCTCGAAAAAAAAAAATGACAAATGCTTCCCTCTTGGCGAACTTACGCCTCCTCTCTCTTTCCCTTATACTATATCCACCGCCACCTTCTCTACCCTTATGGCAACTCGAACTTCTTCTATTCCTCCTCCGAAATCCTCCTCCGTCACCGTGACACGGCGCGTCCCTCCACCGTGCTGGAGCAAGGAGGAGACCCTGGCGTTGGTTGAGGCTTACAAGGAGAAATGGTTCGCTTTACGACGTGGGAACCTGAAGGCATCCGACTGGGACTGCGTTTCTGCCGCCGTGTCGTCCGCCTCTGATCCTGAGACCACGAAATCGTCCGTTCAATGCCGTCATAAGATCGAGAAGCTGAGGAAACGCTACCGTGCAGAGAAGCAACGTAGCCTTAGAAAACCAGGCAAGTTTTCTTCTTCGTGGGATTTGTTTCCTCTTCTTGATTCTATGAATTTTGCATCGACGTTGGTCGCTGGATCTGATGATCAAGATCCTAATTTTGATCATAAAGTCGGTGTATTTGATGGGTTTTGCTTGAAATCGAAGAATCATGAAAGGATTGATGGGAATTCCGGGTATAATCTAGGTTTTGATCATGATGTTAGTGATGGGTATGTTTCAAACTTTGATTTTGATCAGAAATTTGGCAGTGGGTATGGGGTGAAATTGCAGGGTAATAGGGATTTTGTGACTGAAGGAATTAAAAAATTTAAGAGTAATGGTAGAATTTGCGATGGTTTTGGTTCTATGGTTGATTATGACCATAGTTTTAGTCAACGTGTTGATAGTGTTGGAGAGTTTCCTCTCAAGACCTTAGGTGGGAGTTTCGTGAACCTGGGGTTCAAGCCAAACAATTATGGTAACTCTAATATAGATTATCATTATGATAATGATTTGGAAAAGTACGTTGACGAAGGCATAGGGTTTCAGGCAAAAGTTTCAAGTGCTTGGGATTCGGTGCCTCAAGGTTTTCATCAGAAGAAATGTGATATTGATAAGAGCTTTGACCCCGGTGTTGACTATAGGGGTTTGAATGGCTTTGCTTCATGTTCAAGGCCAGGGCTTGGAAGGAAGAAAGGCAGTGCTGGAGTCAAGAGGATTGTGGATCCAGTTGAGGATATGGCTTCGTCGATTAAGTTGTTGGCTGAAGGGTTTGTGAGGATGGAGAAGATGAAGATAGAGATGGTGAAAGATATTGAGAAAAGAAGAATGGAGATGGAGATGAAGCATAATGAGATGATACTTAAATCACAACAAAAGATCATGGATGCATTTGCCAAGGCATTGTTGGAAAAGAAGAAAAAGGAAAAAGAAACAGTCCATGCTATCGCATAATATTAATGGAAATGGGGTTTAAGAATGGCAAGGACATGATATGATAGAGACAAAAAGAAGCAGATACTGTCACCCACGGATGTAAATAGTGGCCATAACGTGGCGCTACGGTCGCATTTTTAAGTAGACTGAATACTTGCAACTCATTCTTCTAAGATTGCATGAGTAGCAACTAGATCTATATGAATGCACATTTCTTCTATATTTATGCTACACAGGGAACATATAAAACAATATGCAGGCTTGCTTGGGAATTTTAAATTTTTATTCTTATTAGAAAGCAGCAGTTGAAGGATTTTTATATGATGGTTTTAAATTGATGATTGCATCTTTATCTGCTTTCTTGTTTTAGGTATTGATGCATTGATGTTAAATATTTGAAGATCATCAGTGTTTGTTAGGCCTGGAACAAACATAGTCTGCAACATATGAGAGGTTCAGGAGTTTAGGTCATTGCTTTTGTTCTTTATTTTTGCATTTTTATGGTGCCTGGATGATTTCCTTCCTACTTGCTATTTAAGATGTCTGTTCTGAGCATGTGAATTTCCCCTAACAAGCTTTGGAGTCGAGGAATGTAAGATAAACCAAAACCCTTGAAACTGGAGATGCATATCTGGTTTAATTTGATTGTGAAATACACTTTGTGTGTGTGTGTGTGTGTGTGTGTGTGTGTGTGTCTTAAGACTGCAACTTCTGTCCATCTGCCAACAGTTGGTAAAATACTGAACTCATAATTTCAACGAACAATAATCAAAACTTGGACTAATAATTGTTAAATGATAGGTCTTAGTGTATTCCTAACCCACTTCAAGCATTTCTTGGACTAACTAATAAGGGTGTGCTCATGTCAGGTGGACACATTTCAAGTATGTGTCTATATATATATATATATATAAAGGAACACATTTCGAACCCCAAGTTCAAGTTAACCCTGAAATTTGAGGCTTGAGACATGATCAAGCTTCCTTTTTTCATGCTCAAATCCCATTTGAGGAAAAAAAAGCCGGTATGCTTAAACTTGATTCGGTTAGGTTTAATCTTTTACTCTATATGATTCTATGCATGCATAACATGTATTAAAATAATTATTATATTACGGCATGCTGTTTATGTGAGTGAAGAGGAAAAATTAGTTAAAAAAAAAGGTTAAAAAACATGATGAGTGGGTAATTTTTTTGATATAAAAAGACGTAATTATTTATACTTAGTTAAAAAAATATGTTTTGAGTAATTTTTTTGAATGAATTAGTGCTGGTTAATTCGTGAGAAAAGTAAGTAAAAGATATTAATCATCATTAATAGTGAATATTAAAATATTTAAGTGACTATTTTGAGCTACTCAAGATCAAGATTGACACAATAGCATTGTTAAACAAAGTATACATACAAAACCCAAGTAATTTTATTAAGCATATTTGAACGGACATTTTGGTTTAATTAACAATATTTATATTCAGTTCTCGATATTAATTACTTGAAATCCATCAACCCATTGTTTGAAACAACTGAATTCCCTAAACATTTGCAAACAAGGAAAATAACAATTTAGTTGCTCTATTTGGGATCCAACTTTTTAACATGATTATTATTATTTTCATTTTGTATTTTTTTTTTCTTTTGGGTTTATTCATTTGCTGCAGAGTTTGGGTTGCCCTATACTTGCTTACGTGGCTATTTCAGACACGTACGATTTCCAACACAAGAAAAAATAAAACTAAATTAATTCTGGGTGCATAATTTGTGTGTGATTAGCATTTCTTGGAGCCGAATAGAGTGTTCGTATTTTGACCTAATATTTTCAAATTCTTTTGGCTTGAATTGATCCTAAAATTTATTTTATTACTTAATAAATATTAAAATATTATTTTTATTGATTGAATAATCATTTGAATTAAGAATTTGAATAAAAAAGATTATATTCAACTTAGGCTCAATTCGAGTTGGACCTGTCCAGCTGCACGCCTGGCCTTGAACTGCCAAGTCGTTCTATTTAATTTATGAGATAAAAACAGACATTCGGATGCGGAAGTAAAAAGGAAAGGATGATGTTTCAGATTCACAGAAGTTGTTCAACGTTAGACCAATGCAAGGATGGCAACGACGACGAGAGTAAAATCAGCTTTTCCATTTGCAGATGTAACCAGAGCAAATGAGAAAATGGAAGGCAAACAAGGAAATGTGGACCCATTTATAAAAAAGGTATATGATGGCTGCTGTCTGGTTAGGATTAGCTACTTGCTTTGTTTCATGGAAGCAGCTAAAAAGCTGGCTTGCTTAGTTGAGGTTTTTTTCAATCCTAGCGTATGGTAAACTTAAGCCGAAAAAAATTGATATTTAAGACAGCCGCATATGGTTCATATTCATAATCAAAACTTCAGGTTCTTATAAATAATGAAGAGTAAATTTCATCAAAATATAGTACTGTTTTCTAGTAAGATTATGCCTCAAAGGAACATGAATCAATAGTCATTGACATTTGGATATGTCGGATCATGTGATTCATGTCCTTCCTTTTACAAGCTTTTATTTCTATTCCAGGGGATAATGATATATACCTTTATTCCACAAAGGGAAAATGTTTATGTTACCCATTTTGGATGAGCTAGTAAATGACAAATAAATAAATAAATAAATAAAAACAAAAATAAAATACAAGAGTTGGCCACTTTGGTCTTGGCTTATACCCCTTTTCTCCCCCAGGAGGTTCAATATTGTGTTCATATCATTGTAAGGCATGTGGCCCAGCTCAATCATCTTTGCTAATCCTAAAAAGTGTATGTTATAGGCCTCTCTGACACATCTGGTGCTGGAATCAGTACCAGGAGACTTATGGAAGGGAGAACCAGCAAAGATACAATAAAACTGCCTCTTTCTCTCTCTTTCTCATTTCCTTCCGAAATGAGCCTTGACTCTTTTATAGCAGGTTTGGGTCAAATAGCAATGATTCGAAGTTACATTATTGCGGAAATTCAAGGGCTTAATCGTATGAATATGTAAATATAGGATTTTCAATCCCGGTAGGAAAAAGGAGGGAAATGGATCCACGGGTATTTTGCTAATGCTTTTATCTCGTATTGGAGTGGTCGTTTGATAATCACTATTATCATACTCGATATGAATTCTTCGAAATAGATATAGACTTTGGAGTTTGCTTGATTAAGAAATTGTTAATTAATTGAAAATATAGTAAGGCAATGAGAGGAAAAGCTTGAATTTTTCGTTTTGATTGAACTTAATTAATTGTTAAACATCTAGCTTAGTTAGTTGGATGGATGGGTTTGGCACTTCATTAACAGCCAACTCCATCTCCATCTCTTCTGCTGCAAATGTTGAGTGAACTCCATATAACACATAGAATACAGTTATCAAACATGCCCATACAGCAAACCTTTGGAATGAGAGCATCTTTAGCGTTGTCATGAGGAAGACGTTCAGGAAAATGGATATGGCAGCCGGCCAAGGCATGAATGGCACTGACCACTCACTAGGCTGAAAAAGGCAAGGGACCATGTACTGAAACAAGGCTGTCATGGCGATCATGATCCCACCGAATAGAGGTAAACCCCACCATTGCTGTTTCAGTTTCCATGATATTGAGAACCCTATGGCACTTGATGTTAGGAGGAAGAGGAAAGACAGCGTTCGGAAAGGTGGGTTTTTGCTTGTTATCACATATTTTCGATAGATTGCAGCATTGGCCACCAGGTAGAACACCAACAGTGTGCCGATGGAGATCATTTCAATCACTATTTCCAGGTCTGTGAACAGTGCTATTGATGCTGTGCAAAGCCCTACATCATGAAGATAGATCAATTCTCTTTATTTCTTTTTTATGTATTTTTATTTTTCAAGTTGATTTGCTATATAGGCGCAGAGAATCAAAGTATTAACCATAAACAGAATATAGTTTGTTTGACTAAGAAAAAAATTATTTTATTATTTCAAATTAATATCTTCATTATTTTAAGACATGAATAAGAAAGCCAAACTCTTATATCAGACATGATGGTAGTGTGAATTTTAAAAGTTGTATAAAATCCATCAACACCAGTTAAGCTGAAAACTAGTTGTAAGAGATGCATAAAGAGAAATCAAAGTTTGCATTCTCCTACATGAAATGGAAATGCATACTTCCCCATGATCATGAATTCAAGATGATATGTAAGAGATGTCCAGAACAAGCAAAATATGGTTTTAAAATACAAAGTTAGTGCATTTTTTCTTTTACGTAACAAAGGATATTTAGTAGATTTCGAATTTTAATATATGTAATTTCTTTTATCTATAAAATGCTACGGTATTTTATTTTATCAAAAAAGGTCTGTGAAAGTGATAGCAGTGAGATCAAATTAATCAAAGATTTTTGGTCATTAAATTTTGGGTATAACCCAACAACTCTCATCAAATCAAAGAAAAAGGAAAGGACTTCCCATTTATACTGTCATCTCCCATGTCATGTACTCTTTGTGAAGTGTGAGGTGTAAGTTAGAACAAACATACAAGGTTGATGAAGATGAGTTAAAAGTTTGGGAAAAAAAATCACATACCCAAAAATAGTGTGGCATTCAATGGGGTGCCGGTTGAAGGATGCACATTAGATAGCCAAGATGGCACTAGCCTTGCCCTTCCTATAACACAGAGGTATCTGGCTTGGCCTAACATGGCAACTAAGAGAGAAGCTACTATCCCCAAGCTTGCTCCAGCTCCAACAACATTCCCCGCCCACTTCCAACCAATTTTTTGGAAAGCCATTGAATATGATGCCTTTTCAGCTATCTATACATCATATATATCAAATGAATGCCATATGAATTTATATATCAAGATTGTTCCCCCAACAAAGAACTTGACATCTATATATATATATATATATATATATATATTTTTCAGGATTTTTGAATTTTTTTTTTATCAAAGTTCAGATGATTGACCTGATTATAAGGAATCATCATACACAAAGCCAGGGCCATGAGGCAGTAAAGGGCTGAAACAATAAGAACAGAACCAACGATCCCCACTGGAAGGCTTACAGGAGGGTTTTGGATCTCTTCAGCCAAGGTTGAAACCGTGTCATAACCTATGTAGCTGAAGTAAACTATAGCTGCTCCATCAATCACGCCGCTAATACCATTAGGAGCTAGCCCTCCTGGCTTCACCAAGTTATCCACACTCCCATTGGAGAAACCCAGGATTATGATAAATCCAAAGAAAATTATATGAAAGATTGTCATAATAAGGTTCAAGATTGAGCTTTCCTTTGTACTGCAAGTCCCAAAAAAGAACATTATCCATCACTTTCAAAATCTATCAGGAAAAAAAAAACATCAACTATTGTTTTTCTTTGTCTGCGACAACAATGAATAAAAAATACTTAAAAGAGTAATAGTAATTGTTAGTTTGGTCATAATGAAACAAAACAAAACAAGACTACAATAATAAATTACAAAAGTTGTCATGAACATATATGGATCCAATGACACTAATCACTTCCTCTTCAACAACCAAAACCCAATTACCGAAGCCACTAACAGACAGACAACTAAAATAAATGCCCCACTTCACTCACTATCTTGTTAAAGAAATATCCAGTTAATAGAACTTGCCTGCCATAAAATTGGTAGAAAATATATAGTAGCAAAAGTTAATATTTAAGAATTTTTAAAGTACACTACAAAAAGGTAGTAAGGGATCAGACCTATGGCATAGACAGAGAGTGAGAAGAAGAACGAGGGCAACAGCCGTGAAATCCAACTTGTTATAGCCTTCTAGCAATCCTGGAACTTCCACTCTCCAGGAGTTTGGATCAGTTACTCCAAAGGCTGAGCATAAATACTCTGTAAAACTCCTAGCCACTGCGGCGTTTGATAATACATACTCCATGAGTATGTTTGCTCCGGCAAAATAGCCCACAAATTCTCCTACACCATTCCCAAAAAAAAGAAAAAAAAAGAAAACCAAGAATTGGAAATGGAGAGGTTGATGATATATTTACTCAAGAAATGGAGAAAAGAAGAGTTACTGAGTTATATTTAATCAAGAAATGGAGAAAAAGAAGAGTTACTGAGTTATAATGTAATGATATATACCAAAAGTCACTCTGAGATAACTGAAGGCACCACCAGCAACAGGAATCTGGACTGAGAATTCAGTGTAACACAAAGAAGAGAGAAGCGCCGATATTCCAGCAATGATATAGGATATGAAGACTGAAGGACCCGAGGTGTTGCGGGCTACAAGGCCAGTGGTGACAAAAACACCAACACCAAGCATTCCACCTATACCAAGAGCTACTAAATCATACCACCTAAGTTTCCTCTTCATATCAGCACCAGACCTTAGCCTCACTTGGTTAAGCTCTTGGTCTGGGGTCCATGTTGCTAGCATTCTCTTTCTAAGCCTATGAGGGGTTTGGGAAAGAGATCGGAGATAGTTTGAGAAAAAAACTTTGTTGTGTGTGGATTGAATGGTTGCCATGTTGGTGAAGGATCGAAATGAGTGTTTTGTGGCTTTCCATGAGAAGCTTGAGGTGAGGGTTTAAATATGCATTTAAGAGAGAGAGAAAAAGAGAGGGTATATATTAGCTATTTGCTAGATTCTTTTTTCTAAAGTTTGATGGAGAACCATTTGATGACCCTTTAGCTTTATTTACCTAGTTGTCCTTGGATTTATTCAGACTTATAATTTTACCCTTTAATCTTTTTTCACGAGAAAAAATTAAAAAAATTACGAATAATAAAATTTAAAATTTAAAATTATTAAATATTATATTTTAAAAATAATTATATAAAATAATTTAATTAAATTTCAAACTTTTTATCTGTCTTCTTGCAAAGATATTTTTATAGACCCAAGACTAAAAAGGGGGCTGGACGCATGCAAAGAAAAAATGAAGATAGAAAAAGGCCTTAACTATTTTGAAAAAAAACAAGTTTGTAAGAGGAATAGCAATATTTGGTGAGAGACTTTGACCTAATCTTTTGGAATTTCCTCAATCTGAAACTTTGAAAAGATGTGACAAGCATCCCCCCGTAAACTTTGTTAAAAGCAAACTAAAGAGTGCTTCACCGTCAGTTTTCAAGAATAATTGGACTTGATTCCTCAACAGAACATCACAGTTTCAACAACAGATCACTCTACTGTAAATAAATAAATGCCTTCTTCCAGAAATTCTTCAAGTTTTAGAGTGTCGCACGTGTATTTGCACTAAAACAGTAAACAAGTGCTGACCCATTGTTCTTTTCTTTTTTTTTTTTTTTAATCGGCTGACCCATTGTTCTTATGCGTGAATAATTCGAGGAAGACATTCAAGTTTATCATGAAACTATATATTATTTTGATATAATTTTGCATTGAAAACTTCTGCTTAAAAGTGAATAATGTCGAACCTTCTGTGATGCAATCTCCTTTTATGGGAAATACATGTGGGATTTGAAATATAGAGCAGGTAAATAGAAAGCCTGTCTCACAGCATGGCTAGGTTAATTGTTTCAGGTATGAAGATATATATATGTATCGATCATGTGGCCAGGAATATGCAATTACAAATTGGCAAATCTTCTGCCGGCACACTGAAGATGCGCATCGCTTTTTCTTCTTCCTTTTTTTTTTTTTTTTTGGGTCATTGAGGAAAACAAAGCTTTCGGCGCTTCATGTTACTGTAGACTTCATTAGTGGTCATTCAAACAGATCGGCTATGCAAAGACTGCTGTCCTCTCCTTTTCCTTCTTAGGCTTTAAACCCCTAATTGCCTGTTGAAATTAGAATTCAATCGCAAGTCCTCAGTTCACATTACCATTCGCTTTCGCGGCTAATACTATCACATGAGTGGTAGGCAGCTGTCCGTCTAATTTGTATCGAGTGAAATTTAGATAAGTATTTTTATAATTTAAATTAATTTAAATTATTATTTATATAATAAAGTAACATTTTTATTTAAATATAATTATAAATATTAATATAAAAATAATTTTTTAGTTAAATTATTTAAAAAATTTTTAAATTTTATTATTATTTTTAGATAAATTTTTATAATTTTATTATACTTAAATAAGCGTTTATCTTTTGATTTGCTTCTAAATAAGGTCTTATTTTTTGATTTGACTATAAATAAATTTTTGTTTTAAATGAAATATTAATTTATATTTAGACTAATTTATAGGCCAAGCTATTTCTTGGCCTATCGAAATTGAGCTTTGGACATAATATTTTTTAATTTAGGCTAATCCAATCATAATTATTATTTAATAATAAAAAAAATTATTTAAAAATATGCTTATTAATTTAAAAATAATCTTAATTTTTTATTAATTTATGAATAATAATCCAAGCTTTTAAGCAGAGGCAATTCAAGGCTGAAGCCTATACAAGAAATCTAAAAAATTTTCAAACTGCGATCTAACCCTTAAACGCCTCTATTTATATTAAAAGATGTATTTATGCTTAAATTAAAAGTTAAGAGCTTTCTTATATACAGTTTAAAAGTTAAAAATTTATATAGGTATATATTAAAAGTTTATGACTTATTTATGTATAATAAAAATATAAAAACTAATTAAATAAAATGATAAAATTTTAATTTTTTTATAATTTTAATATAATATTTTAACATTATTTTAAATAATAAAAATAAACTTTTAAATCAACCCATACCCGCCTGATTTGAAATTGGATATAAGAGAAAAAAATTCCAGCCCGGTCATAAAAACCATTAATGAGCAGCAAGAAATGGAACAGATAAGAGCTCGTTTGCATTACCCACACAAAAAAGATGAAAAGGAACAAAAGAACCAAAAGAAAAAGTTATGAAGATAGCTCTCACCATAAACAAATCAATTACCTGTCCGTATATAAATATATATTATGCTTCTAAGAGGTTCTGCTTTCACAGCAATATTGAAAGTTTTGATGATTCTCTATGCCTATCCTTCTGGTAAAGTGCATGGTTTTGACGATTGGCTCGAAGAATCAAATCTGTTGGACGATTTAATAAGTAATTCATATTTTAAGCATCTCGAATATATCATTTGCCAACCTTCTGAGTTCTCAAGATTTGGTTTGATCTTCCCTGAATGTACTTTTTTTTTATTCCATCTAGTGAATTCATATAGATTATAGCTCTATATAGTATATACCTACTTTTTCTTTCAATATTCTTTACCCCAGTCTAAATAACTCGTTTTACCCCATCTCCATTTCACAACTTGAATAGGTGGATAAGTTTATATATATATATATATATATATATATATCTATATACACCTTTTAAAGACGAAGCAAAAAAATTTGATATCGAAAGATTGAGAGAAAAGAGGATTAAATTAAAAATTTTGAAATCAAAATAGACGTTTGTCGTTTTTTTGATTTAGACAATTGTTGAAAACTTATTAAATTTGGAGAAGCCAAGGGACGTAAGGTCTCTACTTGCCTTCCCTTGTAGTGTTCTTGAGATCTACGGAGTGTCACTTAGTAAAAATAATTTTATGAGTTAATTGGACTAAATTCTAGATTTG
Organism: Adansonia rubrostipa; assembly: GCA_038381775.1. Classification (NCBI taxonomy): domain Eukaryota; kingdom Viridiplantae; phylum Streptophyta; class Magnoliopsida; order Malvales; family Malvaceae; genus Adansonia; species Adansonia rubrostipa. The sequence continues at coordinate 12,305,092 of JBBYHM010000026.1, forward strand.
AAGCCTTTTGAATAAAATATGACCATCCTTATCTTGTGGGAATTCACTCAAGGTCATCATATTTACGTCCTATAGATAAGAATTG
>JBBYHM010000026.1:12308124-12323992 GCA_038381775.1 Adansonia rubrostipa
ATAGTGACGTATCCAAACATTTATATCCAGCAAAAACAGTTAGTTGAATATGATTTGCATCTATATTATATGAATGAATATTTCATATTTTTTTAAATATTCGTCACTATATATATTTAGATGCGATTACAGAATATGATTTTTTAAATATATAAAAATTTAAAAAAATTAAATGTTTCTTATCTAACACATATCCATCTGTGTACTCATTCCAAATTCGGATAATATAGGTTTTCATAGGTTATGGCTTCACAAAGCAAATTATATTTCGTTTATCCTGAAGGTGTATCTTTTTTATCTTCTTGTTCTTCAGAAAAATAGTAATATTAAGACATTGACAAGATTGACAAAATCATTACACTTGTCTTCACTTTCCTTGGATAATTAGTGGAGTTGAAAATCAAGGTATGCAAAAAAAAAAAAAAAAAGATTTTAATTGCCTCTAATTTTACGACTTCCAAAAAAAAAATCATTTGGAAAAATTTGCATCAAGTTGCAAGCCTTAGCGCATTTGTTTTGCAAGAAGATGTGCTGAATCATTAGTAGTTGCTAAGTGTAGTTCTATGGTGCTTCTAGCTACACGTATATTGTGTAGAGAAACCTCTTAGACTGTTAGCCTGAGGTTTCGCCATTTGAGATTTGAGTTAGAATGTTCCAACCTTATCGAAGACTGTTAATGTACAGATGGTGTCTCTTCATCCGGTTGATGGGGTGGGGTAATTAAAGAAAGCTACCATTTATTTTTTCTCATCAATAAACACTTTCCAAAGACTACTTAACCTGCAGAATTTTCAACTAATATAAAACGGTGCAACATGACAATCATTTGTTTACAAGTCAAAAGAACCTCAATGCGAATTTGATTTTGAACCTTACCCACAAACTGGACATTATCAAGAGACAGTAATAATAAGCTGCAAACTACAAGCATTTGAATCCTTTTCCTGTTTAGGCCAAAAAAGTATTATCAATTTTTTTCCTACAATCTTGCAATATTTGAGTAGTTGAAAATTCTGACCTAACTGACGTTCAATTTGTATATGAGTTTAAGTTTTGGTTCCTCAATAGGAAAGCAATGTTATAGAAAATGTTGCACTTGAACATATATGTATATATGTTACTTAAATGTTGTGTTTAAAGCAATATTGAGAAAAATATTGTTCTAGGATAAGTGTGAACTAGCTATTATAATAGCTAGAGAGATAACCAAAAGGAAGAGCTATTGGAAGGGAATTTGATGACCAAGAAAAAGCCATTAGAAAGGGGGAATTTGTGACATATTAATGCCACTAATGATAACTTTAAGGAAAAAGAAAGTTTTTAATTAAAGAGAAAGATAATAAACTTTTCTTCAAACAAAAAGAAAAGTAGATAATTTATGTATTATCATAATATTCCTCATTTGGTAAAGCCTGCTTTGAAAGCATCCCCACCAAAAGAGTTGGGGGTGAAAATGGTAGAGCAAAGGAGTGGTGGTGAAGGGAAGGGGTCGGTGGTGCTCCTGGTGGTGGAGGCTGATTCTGCTTTTTTATTTGTGGGACCTTATCAGATACTTTCACTCCCAATAGTCATTCTGTCAAATAGCTATTTATCCGGATGTTCTTGAACCAGATTTTCAGTACTCTTCATTGAATTTGTTGGGATGCAAGGGTATTGTTGGCCTTTCAAAGGTTAAACACAGATATGATAATCTTGTTAATTTAACCCCATTTTTTTGGTTGTTGAAATGATTCCAAAATTCTCTAACATTCTTAAGCAAAAGCTGTCTTTAAATAATTCAAGTTAAAGATACAAGTAATTGTATCTGATTGGCTGGTTAACTGATAGAGTTTGGGAGTTGAAGTAGTTCTTCAAAGGAATATAAATCTTTCAGCATTTTATATATTAATGGAGATAAAGTTGGACTGCTAATTAATTTTCTCGATAATTTTTACAGGGCATGCTACATTAATCAAACACTAGAAACTAAGAATCAAAAACTAGACCCCTATAAGAATTTGAATACAGTATTTAATTATGTTTATAGGTTCAATCTCTAAATTAGATATACTTCTTGTTTTAGAGTTACTGTTTTGTACTATGTTTTATGTCTGCAGATTGGAAGTCAACCGCAAACAGTAATAAGAGGATTCTACGACCTAGTGTTTTACTAATCATAGTTGCATTTTTTTCAATGATATTTCCCCCCTTTTTCAAATTCATTAACTATGTTTAGCATCTTTCTAGCTAGCCCAAGACCCGGTGCCCAGAACCCAGATTCTAAGTCTTCCTTTTTTTACCAGGCTGCCTGGGTTCATTACCAGCTATTTAAGTTGACTTTCTTTTTTCCTGTCTGAATACATTCATAGGATTTGGGCCTTGGGGTGTAGTTTCCAAGTTCAAACCTTTCCATCATGTCAGCTCCACTGGTATGACCCATGTTTCGCGGACACAACTTTCTGTCAATTAACAGAAGCATGCTTTTCACTCTTTTTTTTTAATTATTATTGTAAATTCACAAATTGTAGCAGAGTAACAAGTGAATTTAATTTTTGGCAGATAAGGTTAACGAAATGGCCATTGCCCAAGCAAATATATCCCAGAAGTTGGGTTATCTACTCTTGTAGTGCATAAATACATAAGGATAAATGGTATCCATTTAACTTAATGGTTACAGGCCATGAATTCATACTTTAATTCACTGCAAGTGGGTCGCTTGTTACTCAGCAAATAACGTGACCGGGTTTTGCCAAGTGCAGCATATGTGAAATCCCAGTAAAATGTATCAGTCTTCCAAGATCTGCAGAAATTGAGGGAAGAGAACATTCCGACATCCTAGAAAGTAACATTGAGATTGCTCACCATTGCGGCGCACATGGTGCCATCCAAATTACATCCAGAGTTATAATCAAGCCATTGAACCAGGACTCACATTCAATGCCAATTTCAAACAACATGCTCAATTTCTTTATGCTGTTACAGGTCTGCGAGACGAGCAGCAGGAGTTGGGTGCCCCAATATCACGAAGTTCTGGTGCTCGGATTTGAACACAGCAAGTGTAACAGTTTCAAATTTAGTTGAATCAAGGGAGGTGATTCCACATGTAACAAATGTGGCTCATATGATTAGGTGTGAATGTTACTGTCTTGCCAGCAGTGTTCAAAATCAGAGGCAACGCATCAAGGCGCCTAAAGCTCATATATTCCAAGAAATTGAGACAACAAATGCTTACATAGTTGACGAAAATGGTATTAACAGAGTTTGCATTACGTTTGACAATGTCAAAAGCAAATGAAGAGGAAGTGTTTGACATGCCCCATCAAGCAGTCTAACTCTTATGCATTTAAAAGTTTACACTTCCCCCACAACCAGAAGATCACCGTTATTACAAGCTACCAATGAATGATTAATTACAGGGAAAATAACGCCATCTTAATTTGTATGTAGAATTTTTTGCTAATACACACCTCTAATGTTTAAAGTACTAATCAAGCCGAATAGTCACATCTCGGGGAGACCAGCTAAATTTGGGGTTTTACCGCTGCTGATTCTTATGCAACATCGAGCTCGGTTTTGCGAAGAATCTCCACTTCTTTTGCATCTGAGAGAGAAATATGGGGGGTCAGTTCGTTTACAACAATGAACCAGGCAATAACTCGTAAGTCATAAGAAATAATGATAATGTTACAGATTACCGGCAGGCTTTTCATTAAAGCTTTGATCTTACTATTGCTTGATGTTGTGGATGATCCATCATTCTTTTGCTTCCCAGTTTTCTTGGCTTGGAGGTTAGTCAAAGATCTGAGAAAACTTGGGACCACGATTCTCCAATTGTCAAAACAAGCAGGAGTCTTGGAAAGTTTTGGCTTTCTTTGGACAGTTATAATCTACAATTGCAAAAAATAAAAATGTAAAAAAATAAAAAATTAAGAATCACAGCTAAACTGTCACAAATCATCTTTGAAAATTAAAACCTACGGACCCATTTTGAACCAAACAACCCATTTATTTAATCAGTCCTGGCTTTTCTTTTTCCCTTTAAACCACTTTGCTTCCACTTTAACTTGATTATGACTCGAAAGTGGTAGAAAAGAAAAAGGATCCGAGGATTGAATAGTTTTTTTAGGGGGAAAACACAATGATGGTCAATCACATTGCTGTGCATGTAATTGAATGATGTAAGGTAAGCTTCAGTGGGATACTTTGTTTGAAGGTTGCTGATCAATGGAAGAAACAGGCTTTGACTGTAAAGCTGCGGATGCCGATGATCGAGCAGACTCCCTTAGGCGCTGAGAGTAACGAAGAAGCTCAGCTTTTCTGCTATACCCTTTACCAGCACCTCCATGCTTATGTCGAATCAGCTCTTGCTTGATGGTTTGATGAAGATAATGGTTGTGGTTTGATAACGCACTGCTCCTAGGTTTCTCCACGTAAACGGTTACCAACACCGCCTTGTCTTTACAGCATGTTGCCTGAAACTCATTTCGCAAAATCATCAGCATATAAAAAATACAGAAGCCGGAGATGAAAAAATAGGGAGGGGGACTTACCATTTTGGTCGGCATGTTGTTGTTGTTGACAAGGAGAGAATTTGAGTTGGGGAAATCATCGGAAGCTAACATAGTTGATGTTGCAATTAAAAGATATCACAAAAGCCAAACAAAGAAAGCCGACTTTGGAATCATTGGTTGAATCGATCAACTGAGCTCATTGTATACTATATGCTAAACGGGTTCCAAATATAAGAACCACACGATGAAATTTATGCAAATTTAAGAGCACCCTAAGATGGTGAATCCCATGGAAGAAAATCGTGATTGGATATAGGTATAATTTAACTATCTTCAACAATATTAATTTCTTAAGTAAATGGTACAACAACCAACGAAACTTATGAAAAGAAGTTTCAGGAAAAAAAAACATAATTTGAGAGCGAAAATCTCATTATCAAACGAATTGGTTGATGATGAATCACCATTCTTTTGTCCCATTGCTTTCTCCTTGACGTTGCCATTTAACTTAACAAAAAAGATTGCACCTAACAAAAATATCTGAAGTTTCTATAAAAAGAATTGTAAAGTTCTCCATTATCTGTTAAATACTACCATAAATATATAAATACGAGGGAAAGAGTTGGATGTCATTCGGATGTCAAAGAATTTGCTGAAACGTTCATATACTAGGCATTTCATTAATCGCTAAAATCACGCTTACAACATAACTAGGCACTTGGAAGGTATTCAGATTTCAAATTCTGCTTCTTCACAAACAGGGGGAAGCTGCAACTACAGCATTGGTGAAAAATAACATAAAATAAAATAAAAACATGAATTGTTTAAAGGACAAAAAATTGCAATTGAACTAGTTATTATTGGAACTGGGGTCATCCTGCCAAGTTGCTTGCCATTGCTTGTCGTAAAAGGTTGTTTCTTCAATCAGCTTCTTGATGTTATCTAAATCCTCATTCTTCCTGATTAAAAGCACTCCTACAACAGCTACAAACAAGAGGGTTTTGCAAAAGAAGTTGCCCATTTGGTCAACCAAACCTACTCCAGTCAAGCTATCAACCAGATAGGCCATGAAGAACCCTATCATCGCTGCACGGCCTGTGTAAAACTCATAACAATGGATCGAGGTTAAACAAAGCAGTAATGAGGCTCCCTGAGCCACACTGTAAGAATAACATAGATTTGTACAAACCGTTAAGCAATTCAGCTTCGGGTAGATGGAACCTCTTCATCCATGCCCACCAAGGTATAATGGAAGTGTCAAACACTACAGGGTCATCGTTACTGGTAGTTTCTGGATTATCCTGGAGCCATTTTCTCCTCCTGACCTCTGAGAAGGAGTTTGAGTAAGTTTGTTATAGATGAAGGAATGACAGAATCAACAGGAAATATTAGACTCGAATATCAACCATTGCATGTATATGCTTCAATGGCTCCACCCTCTAAATCAAACAGAAATAACAAATGCAAACAAACATTTAGTGTTTAGTAAAAACGTGGGGCTGACACTAATAACCTATATGTGCTTTTTTCTCTAGTGACTTCCATTGATGAACTTATATATGAATTTAGCGAACATCAGGATTTTTCATGGGAATCCACTTAATTTAACTCAACAAATGAAAAAGAATACAGAGATGGGAGATACCAAAAGAATAATAAGACAATTACACATACAAATGGGACAGTATAGCTTGCATTGAAAGAGTTCGTTGAAGTAAAACATTTCGTTAATTCAGTTTCAGATGGGACGGTAAAGCTTGCATTGAAACTCTAACACAAGCTATAGCTCCTAACAACTACCAATATTCATCTCTAACCCTTCAGAGCTATATAGCCTTTAAGGCTAACATGGTTTGAATCAATAATAAACCACTTGATGCATATGGAAGCAGTTAATTATTCTGGAAGTTGACACCGACCACAATAATAGCATTACTATTCTTTGTACCACCTTTCCCGTTTCAGCTAAACAACCTAGTTGTCCAACATCCAAGATGGCAACTAACAGAGAGAGCTTTACTCAGTAACAGTTTGAACTACTATTCTTTCCCATATTTGGGATAGTTTCCAACAAGTACCAAATATCTAACCTTTCAGAACTTTGAGAAAATATAGCCTTTCAGGGTAATCTGCTTTGTATAAACAATTAATCACTTCATTTATCTGCAATCAGTTGATTATTTGTGAACTCCACCAACATAATTGTTTCCCATTTGACCAAAACAACCTAGTTGTACCCCAACCAAGATTGCCAACTGCCACTGAGAGACAAAGCTTTTCTTAACACACTGAAGTTTGAACTACCGTGCCTTCCTTCTCTCTTATCAAAAACCAGAAGGAAACAAAATGCTTAAGCTTGAATTTAAAAGGAAAAAAGTATTTCACATTAGTTGCATTAAGGCACCTTTCGAGCGACCAAAAACATATTAACAATTACATTAATATTTAGGATTTTAATCCATATAATAATCCAGCAGGTTTTGCATGCAGAAAAGGGAAAAAATTACAAAACTTGTCACTTTATTATGATATTGTGTTTTCTTGGGCAGAAACCAAGAATTCGTTACCTCATCCATGAAAAATGGAATTATTAAACTGTCAAGAAGCAACTAAATTAGAAATCACCAACTGAAATTATTTATATATATAACTTACCAGCATCAATAACAGCATCCCAGTCAGTGCTCCCTTGTTTCTGAAACTGTTTCAGGTCCCAAGTTCCACCAATCCACCTAGGGTCCTCAAACTTGCTCAAAACCTCAGCTTCTGCGCTCGTAGCCTTCCCGTTAGGCCCAGCAGACCCCTCCACGGCCTTTTCAAGCCCAGGGTATTTCTGCTTGGATTTTGAGTCTTCAACAGCAGCAACCGAAGCTGAAACTCCAGCTCCATTGTCTGGTAAAGACTTGGGAGTGGAAAGCAAAAGAAAGGGTCTCTTAAGAGGGAGAAAAATAGTGGACTTGTGGGTGAAATTGGGTTTGACAGAGAAGGATGACGGAGGAGGAGGAGGAGAAAACGTGGCCATGGATACGGACATTGATCTGTTTTTTCAGTTTTATTTTGCTTTTTTGAGGTTGGGATTTTTGATGATGATGAAGTGATCAGTTTTTTTTTTTTTTTTTAGTTTCAGTTCATGGCTGAGTTTAGTTTGTTTGGATTTGGTGTTTGAGACGGGGGCTGTCAGCTATCCTACATTGACTTAAATTAAATGAAAGTGGGCAACTGGGGCTTTGGGCTCAGTTTACAGCCCTTCCTTTTATTTAAGTTTTATTTCGAATTATTATTAAAAAATAATTTAATTTAATTATAAATATTAATATTAATATTAATATAAAAATAATTTTAAAAAATTTTAATATTATTTTAAATAATAAAATTAATTTTTGAATTAATTTAAATTTAATTTAACTCGAAGTTAAAAAAATTTTTTTGATCATAACTTATCTTGAGAATGAGTATATTTTATCTTTATTTTTTTAATTTTACTAGTAATAAAAAAAACGATAAAACTAAAAATGAATATAAAATATTCATTATATAATGATTATAATTTTTCTTTTTGTTTTTGGCATATAATAAAACCCATTAAATTCGAAGAAGGGACACTGGGTCGGGTGCATAAATCTTACCACTTTGATACATGTAAATGCAATGGAAATTCAATTCAAGTAGACAATCTAATTGCAAATCGTAAGACATTTGTGCAGTTTGATTTCAATTTTAAATTTTAATTGTGTCAACATCAAGGCATTAATTTCAAGATTTTTTTTTTTCAATTTGATATCTTTAATTTGTTTTACATATTTTTTTAATATAAAATTATTTTTTATTTAAATATAAATTAAATATAAAAATTTATTTTACGATAAAATATAAAATTTTACTTTAAAAAAATAAAATAATACAACGAACTTCAATAATTTAACCTTTAAATAATAATGAACGATTAAGTTGAAAACGATTTTTTAATAATAAAGGTGGCTTTGAGCCTTTGAATTAATGCTTGCATTTCTTGGGCTCTTTCCTTGCTGAGCTCGACTGGGCTTCTTGCTTCCAGCCCAAAAAATTCTCTTCGGTTATTTTTGGGTTTATTATGATAACACTGATACGATATAAAAAAAATTACAATACGATATAAAAAATATAAATACGATATGAAAATATAAATATTTTTAATTTATTTTATATAAATTATTAATGTATTAAAATTTATATAAATATAAAATAATTTAAATATAATCATGTTATGATAAACTATATTAATACAATACAAATACACGAATTGTCGGCTGGGTTTGCTAGTTTTCCATTACTTATTAGTATTTGGTAATATTTAGATTTAATTGGGTTTCACAATGTTTTAGTTTTTCTTTTTTTTTTGTTAGCATTAATCTTAGCACCATTAAATTTTCTACACACAGAAATCTTGGGAAATACCACTCGTTTATAAATGCAATTGAGTTAAATTATGTTGCTAGCAAGCAAAACATTTTCTAGTATAGTTTTTGAGGTAATATTGGCTGCTTCAACTTCGTTTTAAAATGAAATAAAAAAAAAAAAATAGAGGTGTTGTCTTGAGGTGGCTTGGTATTCATTGACAGTAGCTGATGCTTAAATGGCTGCTTAAAGTCCTTTGTTGTTAATCATAAAGAAAGCAGATCGAGAGACTGATTGCTTAACGTCGTTGCCAGATTGCTAGAGGACTAGGTAGAAATACCCCTTCTCTTCTCAGTTAAACATGATACAGTGAACCCAAGGTTTAATTCACGGTGTTATATAATTTTTTAAATTTTCATAAATTAATATTTTGTGTTATATATTTTTACTATTTTTTCATATCATTTCTTATTTATGTCTCATGATTTTCAAAATTACCAGTTTTAATCGACGTGATTTAGTTCTTTGTAGTCTTTCCATAAATCCCTAATTAGCAGACAATTGAACTACTCAAGCAGAGAATTACATATTATAATATTGACATTTCATCAGGCACAAAAACTGGAAAGCAAAGAACTGTTATTCCTAGTCAAATCACATGATATCTCATGATTTTTGAAGTCGAACTTTACAGTCGATAATTTTGAATATCGCTGACGCTAGACTCTCCTTCAAACATTCAAATATCATGTGGACTTATTAATGGTGATCTTAGCATCGTTCTCTTCAACTTCATCTCCCACAGCTTCTTTGGGGCACTTGTGCGGATTGTAGCGAAGTTGCTGAATCTTTTCCTTTCCTCGTGCGTAAAACACGAGAATGGAAATCAGAAACATGTTGAACAAAGTAAACAACAACCAATCAACAAATGCAATAGCCATAGCGGGAGATATCACAGATATCGATACACCATAGCACGTTAAAAAGCAAGACAGCATTATGGCTAGATTCACCCCTAAAGAGCCGTCCAAGAGTAGAAGTACCGATCATAGCGCAAAGGAGAATGATGTTATAAGTTGAGAAGAAGATGAATGCCCGGGCATTCATGACGCTCTTGCCGGCATCTTTTGACGGTGATCGTATACTTTCGGTGGTGTTGATGAAGGTTCCATTGATCACGATTGTTGGGTTGTCATTTTCTTGTCGAAAACCCCCAGGGGGACTGAATACTGCCTGAAAAGTGGCTCCTACGATCACCCCGGCAACCACCAGCAATGCATTACGCCGATCCTCTGAAATTTTCATTCTCTGGCGCGTAATATATATTGCTACCCTTTCATCGAATTTCATCTTTGATCTTAAGTAGTTTGAGAGAGAACTTTTAATATTTCTAGGCGATGAAGCTTTTGAAACTCGAGTGTTGCGTAGCATTTTACGTATTACTTGTCTACCCATTTTGGTTTCGCTTTGCAGGGCACGTAACGCTGTTAACTCTTTGGAATTCTTCGCATTTATTTCGGCCAACAATTGGACTGCCTGCTTAGATCATGACCAAAATTACCTGTTCATCAAGGTACAAGTTGTTTTAGGTGAAAAAAAAAAACGTCCTGATTATGCTAAATTATCTTGTTAACATTATAAGCAAATTAAATCAAAATCTTGATAAAAAAAGCATAAGAACTTGCCTCAATTTTCATATTGAATATTGCAATGTCCAACACAGTATTTATCCCTCCAATTTGTAATGTTTGTTTTCCAATTGTAGACATCTTCATGGCAGACTCTGTTAAGCCATCCCACCAAAACTTCAAGAGCCTCTATCATATTGTTTTTAACAGCAATGTGCAATACAGTCTTGCTTTGAACAGTCATATCTTCAAAAGATTTTGGACAAGCTACATGAAAATCAGCCAAGATATCGATGTTTCCATATTGAGTCGCGTAATGCAAAGGGGTCATACCTCCTCTTCCTTTGACACGAGCAAGATTGCGATCGGCACGTAATAGTAAGAGCACCAACTCAAAATGCCCTTTCAACAAAGCAAGATGCAGAGGGCTAAGTCCATCTTTATTTAGTTTCTGGCTAAATGATGGCATCAAATTCATCACCTCCATTGCAAAACAAGTTTGCCCGGCTTCAGCTGCTACGTGCAGAGGTGTATCTTGAAACATCATTTCATCGATGCGTTTTAAGGCAGCTGTATCATTCCTGATTAACTCATACTAAGTATTAATGTCACCTGCTTGAGAGGTCTGAATCAAATGATCGTCCATTTTATTCGTAATTGAATTTTCTTCAAGCATAAATAGAAACCTTTTGACAATTATTTTCCGACCCGTCAATAATGAGATCAAATAAAAAATTGGACAGATTATAGTAAACAACAAAGAAACCTAAAAAAAAAAATAAAAATAAAAATCTGTTTCTAGCTAGCAAAAAGAAGCTTGGGGTAAACAAATATGAAAACTAATCTAGTATATATACAGTCAACGCCTTATGTTGGCAAGCTTGAACAACCTTGAATACCCGAAGTGAGAAGATTAACACTAACTCACGTGTTTAATATTAAGATATACAGATTATCACCACTCTTGCCTGTCACAAAAGGTAGGTGTTTGGGGTGTTTGTTGTTGATGGAAATCAACCAAGAATAAGAAAACAAAGACTTTAAATATGCCTTTCTTGTTGGAAAAAAAGTTTCTAAAAAAACAACTCAAATTCTGATATGCCTTTCTTGTTGATAATTTTAGACTTTAAATAGATTTACTTGGCGTATCCTTCAAAGCGTGACTCTTTTTTGGATGAAAATTAAACATAAAACAAAACACTAAACACCGAAGACAAGAAGAAATTCTCATTTAGATTCATCCCTAATAATTTTCAATAAAATGGTCAAACTCCAAGAAAAAAGTGGTTTAGACTTCTGAAACCCAAAACATTCTTAGCTCCATATGCTTCATGTTAGCCCTCAACTACTAGCATCCTGATAAATGCTATTGCATCAGTTTCTTTTAAAACCCAAAATTGATATTCTTGTGGCCCATTAGACTTCTAAAACCCAAAACATATTCAGCTCCATATGCTTCATATTGGGCCTCAATAGATGCTCCTGCATCAATTTCTTTTAATATTCTCCTTTAATTTATCAATTAGTCAGATTTAATTACTTCAAAAACAATTTTTCCCCTTTATAAATATATTGACACTCTATAAATATATTGATATTATACTTGTTTCATAATAATAAATGTCTGCAAAATGATGTGGGATTGACTAACATCAAGGTGAATGATTCCTCCAATGGAACAGCTTTATCAAAGCGAAAGACGACAAACATCTTTATTTGTGTGTGTGTGTCTATATATAAAAGCTTTTGCATTCATCCAAAATCAAGAAAGAGAAGAATTATTGGTTGAATGTAGAATTTAGATCATTTAGTTTATGCATTTAATTTTAAAAAATAATATTAAGTATGTTTGAATTTCGAATCTTAACGTATGTATTTTCTTTCACTAACATCAAATTTAAACTTTATTTATACTTTCAAAAAAAGAAATTACTCGAATAAGTTCTCCTATAATTATTTGTCAATAAAAAAATTCGCCCAATTCTACTTGCAGACAATGCTGATCAGCCATGTTTTCTAAGTTAATCTATGTAAGATAAGCCTCCATTGTACATTTGCTAATTGTGTAGACAGCCACTTATTCATCTCAATTGAAAAGCAAAGAGAAATATTAACTTTCTAAAATAAATACCCGCCTATGCTGCTGGCATTTTTTTTTTATTTTCTTACATTTTATATTAAGAATGAACATAGATATTAATTTAAAGTTTAAATAAGTTTGTATAATTAAATGAAAGTTAGCTGCAATAATGTAACTTGAAGTTAAGTTTTCAAAACTAACTTTATCCAGCATATTGTTATTTAAATTTTTGATACTTTATATGATACATTCAACTCCTTAATAGAGAATCACATACAAATAACACTATATGCCAAAATAAAATTCGTTGAAAAATCTATTAACACTCTCTTAAGCAACTATCTAATTTATAGGTATAAACAAATTGTGAAGAATGAGTAATTATATTAAGTTGGCTATTTAAATAGTTAAGTTAAAATTATGGCACAGATAAGCGGATTACAAGCATAATTATTTAAGCAAAGATTCATTTTTAGACTCTTGGCAATCCAAATTCCAATCTTGTCAGTAATTAAAACATACCTTAAATAAAAATAATAAGCTATGTTCCTTAAAGTATCCAAACTTTAGTTTCTATATGGATGTAAAAAGAAGTAAAAAGTAGATCACAATTCAAAAATGGAATCTATACAATGAAAAAAAAAAAGTTCTCTTCCAAAATAAAAAAAAAATCACAAAGAACAATATCAAAAAATGTTTAATTATTTTATTTTTTTCAATCAGAAAGTCTTTAACAAATTAAAATAAAAAATAAAAAAAATGATATTAACCTAGCTTAACAAACAAAAATTAATAATAATGCGACATATGAATGACGAATATCTTTCATTTAGACTTATAAATTCAAATCTGAACCTAGAAAAACCTAACCAAGCTGTCAAGACCCAAATCGATCCAACTAGTTTTGGCCGGAAAAAGTCAACAACTAGAGTTCGTAAATGACTCGGACCTAAAATAACTCGAATTCATAATGGCTCAAACCCAAAAATGGCTCAAACTCGAATTAATCCGGACTTAAAATGACTCGAACCTAAAATAAGTCGAACCCATAATGACCTAAACTCGAATTTACCTTAATAATTAACTAGAAACATCCAAAAAAAATGATCAAACCTGATGAAACCGAGTGTTAAACCTGATGAAACCGAGTGTTAAACCTGATGAAACCGAAACCAACTAAATTGAGTGCTAAACTGGATTAGTTTGAACATAAAATGGCCCAATTCTACAATAACAAAAAACCCAATTAACTTGAGTGTTAAATTTGATTGACTCAAACTAGAAATGATCCAAAATAAAAAATGACTTAAAACTAAGGTGGTCTGAACCCAAATTGACATGAAATTGGAATGACCTAAACTTAAAAAAATCCAAAATTTAAATACTTGAGATGCTTTAGCTAAAATTTTACCTCTTTTTCATTTTATTTTTTTCCAAGCTAAAGAAAACTAAAATAATAAAATTTAAAAAACAAAAAAAATAGAAAAGAGCATGTGATACGTGAATGCCCTTTTCATCCTATTAACTCGAGTGTCAAACTTGATTAGCCTAAACCAAAAATGACTCGAATTTAGGATGAGCCAAACGCAATTAACTTGAGCGTTAAACTTGATTGACCAAAACATGAAATGAATTGCAATCGAAATGACCCGAACTTAAAATAATATAAAACTAAAATGATTTGTAATTGAAATAGCTCGAACTCAAAAATTAAAATTTAAAATAACCCAATTCAAAATAATCCGATTCAAAATTAACTCGATCCAATAGATTTAGTAAAAAGAATCAAAAGAAAGGGAAAAAAAGGGCACCCAGCCACGTAAATAAGTTGGCTGCTCTTCAGAACATCCAAAATTTATATTTTAGATTCATTTAATAAAAAGATAGAGTTTCAACATTGACATAGTTGCAATTTGTAATATGCTTTGGCCTTTGCATCTTATATCCAGTCTGTACTATAGCAAAGTAGCCTAAGTTTTCGCTTTCTTCTCTCGTGAATCTCCAGGATGAAAACTACAGCCATGAACATGGAGGTCAAAACGAAGGAATGAACCACTCTGACGATCACAAACCGGGTAAGATGATTTGTACTGATACATTGTAGCAGGATAACGAGACAAACAGTAGGATCACGATCGTCGGCCCAAGGAATCCATCTAGGAGGAGAAGACCAGTTAAACAGGTAGCGGCAAGAACGGCTCCACTGTTATACATTGAAAAATAAAGGAACGTCCCCGAATCCATGACAACGGTCCCCGCCGCCATTGCTGGTGGTTTCCCGGAAGCAGTGCATTTATGTAAGGGCCAGTTGGGTTGTTGTTGTTGTTGTCGCCACTTTGTCGGACACTAGCAAGGGAACTGAAAATGGCGGGGAAGGTCGCTGCTACAAGCAGTCCAACAACCACTAGCAATGAACTGCGAGCATCATCTGAGATCTTCATCTTATGGCGAGTTATGAAAATCGCAAATCTTTCATCAAACGATGTCTTTGAGTTTAAGTAACCTGTGGGAGTTCTGCGAGATTGATCAGGTGACGCAGCCTTTAAAATGTTGCCGCTTTGCATTTTCTTAACCATCCTTCTAAAAAATAATTTGACTTGATTTCGGAATGTAGTTGAAGTTTGCAGACGATACCCCTTAGAATTCTTGGCATTTATTTCAGTCAACGACTTAATGAACTGCATGAAAAATAGAATAATTTTCACATTAGATATATTAGATCTTTTAATTAACATTTATGTTATCCAAATTCTTATTTTTTATAAAATATTTTACGATTATATATTTAAATATTAATATATTAAGATGAGATATAAATAATTTCGTATCAATCCAAAATGACAATTTACCTCAAGTTGATTATTGGCTGTTGCGATGTCCAATACCGTTCTGCCTTGCAAATCCTTCCTGTTTGGGGTCTTGACCTACCATGTTAAGGCATTTTCATGACATACTCTTTGAAACCATCCTACCAAAATTTCAAGAGCTTCCGACATATTGTTCTTAACCAATGTTGTCGGTATCATACCGGTATCGATCGATATGTATCGATTTTGATATATAAAGGTATCAGCGATAGTTGATTTTGTTTTGATCTGTATCGATCGTACCAGTAGGTACCGACCTGTTTCGATGGTACCAACGAAAAATAACTGTACCGATTGGTATATAATCTAAGCTTGTAAAAAAAATTAAACCAACATATATTTTAAATCTGATGAATATTATATATAATTATTCATAAATTTGATGAATCTTATACATAATTATTCATAAATTTAATAATTATTAAAAAA
>JBBYHM010000026.1:12331668-12343362 GCA_038381775.1 Adansonia rubrostipa
TTCAGCTTTGAAAGTGATAGATAAAAGTAAGCAAACAACCAAAATAATTATCGCACTCAACCTTTAGAATATATATATAAATATATATATTTTCACCGTCTAAAGGCATTTGTATCCTACAACTATTTCGGAATAATTACAAAATTTTTCATGATCATTGAGTGCTTTGGCACTAATTAACAATTAACAAATAAACAAGTGGGTTCTTATTTTATGTTGCTAATTAACGATGCTTGATATTTGTTTTAACGAAATACCCTCTCTCAGGTTAGGTGCACAAACCCTCAACTCTGTGCTGATACTGGGGTGAACGTAGTGGTGACTGACCATGGCGAAGGTGACAACACTGACTTCATCCTCAGCCCCCGTGCCTACGCAAGGCTGGCACGATCAGATGCTGCGGCACATCTGTTTGCTTATGGCGTGGTTGACATCGAATACCAGAGAATCCCCTGTGGCTATGGTGATTACAAGATCCAGTTTAAGGTCCATGAACAAAGCAGACACCCAAGTTACTTGGCCATTGTAATCTTGTACCAAGCTGGTAACAATGAAATCCTATCCATTGATATTTGGCAGGTAATTGAAGTCCTATAACTTATTTGCCAACTTTCTTTTTATTTTTCTCAAAAGTACCAACATCATACATTGCTATAAAAAAAAAAAAAGAATTCAGTAATTTCAAAACAGCAAATTAAAGGAGTTGAAGTAACTATTTTTGTCGGTGACACATGTATGCAGGAGGATTGCAAAGAATGGATAGGAATGAGAAGGGCGTATGGGGCAGTTTTCGACATGGCTAATCCCCCATCTGGAGCCATCAGTTTGAGGATCCAGGTGCGTGGCAGCGCCGGCTTGACATGGTTGCAGGAACCGAATGTCATTCCCGGTGACTGGAAAGCTGGAGTTGCTTATGAATCAGACATTCAGCTTTGATTAAATTAAAGCGCGTCAGAATTGCACTTCTGAAAAAGAAAAATAGGAATTTTTAGAAAAAGGGTAAACCAGTCTTGATTTAATTTTATAATTATCGTTGCTTTATTATGTCATTATGTACGTGTTATAAGTCAGCAAAGTGCTCAAACCTCGCCTTGCGCTGAATAAACAAACAAAAGTTGGGTATAATGTAGTTTTGCTTGATGTATGTGCATCCATCAATAAAAGTTTCTCCTTGGAGAGATATTTTCCTTGACACTATTTTTTTGACCATCACGTCATTATTTTGTCTAACATCGTCAATCAATAGGATAATTGGTACAGAACAACGACGAAAAGCATATCCATTTTGAACATGCAAGGTTAAGAGTATAAATAAGTTATTAGTATAATTGGACTTGGACAGTAATCCATATGATTATCATTTACACTAAGCCTCAGATAACCCTATAAACAGCGAAGTTGTGGTTTTCCGATGGCAATTTAGTGTTTTTTTTTTGTCCATCAGTCTGGTTTCATAAAACCAAGAAGTAAAGACAGTTGCATTAGTAGTAATAAGGGATTGAAAAAGACAGCTTTCTTTTGCCATAATTGTTCAGAGTCCCAAGTTCTACACCTTTTTCGTGTACGGGGAGTGCAAATGTTCTAATATTTAGTTGGGGCAGAGGCTTTGAAGTCTAGAGATATTCGGCTTCTAATCAAAACTATAAGCAGCAGATCGTTTTCTAGGAGCCTTGGGCCTTCGGGGGTTTTCTTTTTCCATTTTTTTCTCACAGAGCCCCTATTCAATGGGCCAAAAGAAAGGTCCATATAAGTGGGCGGTGCCGATTGAGGGACTGGAGCGAGTTTAATTTTTATAAAATACTTTTCGGTGATCGTCTACTTTTGGTGGTGTTGATGTAGGTTTCATTGATCACGATATTTGGGTTGTCATTTTCTTGTCGAACACCTCCAGGGGGACTGATTACTGCCTGAAAAGTGGCTGCTACGATCACCCCGGCAACCACCAGCAATGCATTACGCCGATCCACAGAAATTTTCATTCTCAGACGCGTGATATATATTGCTACCCTTTCATCGAATTTCGTCTTTGATCTTTAGGTAGTTTGCGAGAGAATTTTTAATACTTTCAGGCGATGAAGCTTTTGAAACTCGAGTGTTGCGTAGCATTTTACGTATTTCTTTTCTACCCATTTTGGTTTCGCTTTGCAGGGCACGTAACACTGTTAACTCTTTGGAATTCTTCGCATTTATTTCGGCCAACAATTGGACTGCCTGCATAGATCATGACCAAAATTACCTATTCATCAAAGTACAAGTTGTTGTAGGTGAAAGACAAAACGTCCTGATTATGCTAAATTATCTCGTTAACATTATAAGCAAATTAAATCAAAATCTTGATAACAAAAAAAGCATAAGAACTTGCCTCAATTTTCATATTGGATATTGCAATGTCCAACACAGTATTGCCTTGATTATCCCTCCAATTTGTAATGTTTGTTTTCCAATTGTAGACATCTTCATTGGAAGACTCTGTTAAGCCATCCCACCAAAACTTCGAGAGCCTCTGTCATGTTGTTTTTAACAGCAATATGCAATACAGTCTCGCTCTGAACAGTCATATCTTCGATATATTTTGGACAAGCCGCAAGAAAATCAGCCAAGATATCGATGTTTCCATACAGAGTCGCGTAATGCAAAGGGGTCATGCCACCTCTCCCTTTGACACAAACAATATCGCGACCGGCACGTAAGAGCAAGAGCACCAACTCAAAATGCCCTTTCAGCAAAGCAAGGTGCACGGGCTCAGTCCATCTTTGCTCATTTCCGGCTAAATGATGGCATCAAATTCATCACCTCCATTGCAAAACTGGCTTGTCCCGCTTCAGACGCTACGTGCAGAGGTGTATCTTCAAACATGATTTCATCGATGCGTTTTAAGGTAGCTGCATCATTCCAGATTAACTGCTACAAACTATTAATGTCCCCTGCTTGAGAGGTCTAGATCAAATCATCATCCATTTTATTCGCACTTGAATTTTCTTAAACCATAAATAAAAACCTTTCGGCAATTATCTTCCCTACTCATCAATACTGAGATCAAATAAAAAAAAATTTGGACAGATTCCAGCATATAAAACAAAGAAATCTCAAAAAAAAAAAAAATCCGTTTCCACCTAGCAAAAAGAACCTCAGAAATACAGGTCATAGCATTCATCAGTACTTGCTTCAGCTTCCTAATGAACACAGGCCAAAGTATTCACATGCTGCAAGTGTTTGGAATAGAAATAATACAAGGCTTAATTCTGACTTGGATCATAATTATGGGGCTTAAATATAAAGAAAGACTTTCTCACTCTGCTTTAATTGCGAACTTAATAATTACTGTATATTTCTATTAGAATTTATGAAGCAATTATTCAACTTCCCAAATGCCATCATTTTCTTAAAACGACACGCATTTATCAAGTTAGCTGCCTATCATTGATTAAAACCATTTCTATTGTTTTTATTAGAATTTACAGAGCAATTAAAACAAACCTACCTTTTTTAACTAAATATTTAAAGCGTTCTACCAATTCTACTTCCTAATGAATTCGAACCTGAGTTTCTATCTCAATGGTTTACTCATTTTTTTAGGAGAAATTTTTACAAAATTGACGTTTTATCCTCGTCCTCCGCAAAATTTCGATTCTTGATACTTGTTTTCGACTTATATTTATAGATATATATATATATATATATATATATATAGGGTTTAGGGTTTTGAATTCCTAATGAATTCAAGCCAATAACACAGTATAAGCATTCATAATTAGTTTAATAATTCGTATTTTTGTTGTTTTTTATTATAATTTTATTTAAACTAATATATTTATATAAATTTTAGTAAGTTAATGATTTGTTGGATATCGATTTTGATACGTTTATATATTTGTATCATGTTCATAATATTTTTTGTATTTTATGTCATGTTTTAATTTTTTTTTTGATATTATATAATTATGTGGTCTATAAAATTATCCAATCTATTCAGTCTTAATTACTTAAATTTCAATTTGATCATAATTACTTATTACTATGTGTAATGTGTTTTTCTAATTTGAGGCTTCAATGACTGCATAGCAAAAACAAAGAACTAAGAGCTAGACTGCTTTCTTTGTTTTTGGGAATCTCGTAAGGCGACCAATTTAACAAGGAATCGATTGTTTACTAAGGAAGACTTCAATTTGTCATTCTTCTTAATAAAAAAAATGACTTACATTGAATTTACAATTACCATTTCCATTAGATTTTACAAAGCAACCAAAACAACTTGCCAACCTAATTATTTTTATAAATAAGTTTGAGAAATCATAAATATACTCCATATTTAATTATAATATTCCTAAAATTTTTTTTTATATTTTTTAATTGAATTGGTTTTACTTAAATCATGATATTGAACTCAAAACTTTAATCTAATATAAATAAATAAATAAGAATCAAAGTATTAAACAAATAAAAAAAATCTTAGACGGATAACCTATCTTAAGTACGTGTTTATAAGGCAGCAAAGTAACCTATCTTAAGTACGTGTTTATAAGGCAGCAAAGTGAATCTTTGGTGGATAACCTATCTTAAGTACGTCTTTATAAGGCAGCAAAGTGATCACTTTGCATGCATAATTGTTCTTCGATTTGATATTTCAGTAAAAGGTTCCAGACATAAAAACAGGGGCATGTAAGAATGTCAACGAGGAATGAAGTTTGTAGCAGCTCCAAAAATTTTGATAAAAATTGAAAGCATTAACTCGCTTAAAGAATTCAATTCAACACGGGCAGTTAAAAGCTCATTAAGTAACAAAGATATGATTTAATGTTCAAGGTGGAAGACATATTCCGTCAGGCGCTGCAATTTGCTAGGATCTAGTTTCTGCTCTCTCACTGCATCCTGCTTCTTCACAGTCAGCATTAGAGAAGCAGGATCAACTGTCCAACCTCGCTGGAGTACATCTGCGTCCATGCGACAACCAAAAACAATTTGAAACTAATGCACATAACCAATATTGTTGTATCCACAACTCAAAAATAACAATGTGCATAAGTAACACAAACTAAATTTAAGGGGGAAAAGTTCTATTAACGAAACAGAATGCAGAACATTCAGCTGAAAACAGGGTTGATGGTAAAAGCTAGTTTACATGCAAGAACATACCCCCAAAGCTAGTTCAATACTCAAAGAAAGCACTGTAAGCCTTGAGTAGGTTAAAACAAACCCCAAAGAGTTATGATGAGCAAATATTACTGTTTATCTTTGATTTTTTAGAAGCCCAAACGCAGAAGACTTAGCACTAAAAGGAAGCTGAAACAACCTTCAAAAAGAGAGTACATCAGAGGCGTGGAAAAATTTCATAGCATAAACATAATTGTGATGCATGTACTTACAATTAGTGGAATCTTCCTCACTCATTCCAAGAAACTGAGCTGCATCTTGGATGCTTATTGTTGAATAAGCAGATAGCAGCAGTTCAAACATCCTCTTAGTGTAAAGTTCTACAAAACAGATGGCAAATAATGACAGATAGCAGCAGTTCAAACATCCTGTTAGTGTAAGGTTCTACAAAACAGATGGCAAATAATGACCTCAAGTCCTCAACTGCAACTTTGCGTCATTGTCTAAATCTTTAATAGACAATTAGAAATTCTATCATATTAAGTGTTATTTAACATTTTACATGATTCCACTCCTATTTCATGCATCTCAATCAGAACAAGCAGTTCAACTAGGAACCACACTTCATTGCTTCTTTAGCGAACCATAGCATTTGAATTAGGCATTAAATTTTATGATTAACTCTTTTTAAAACAAATATATTGTTCATTTAGTTTATTCTAATTCAGGTTTCATCATTCTACATCTACATATATATATATATACACACTTAATTGTCTGTCCAATTACTTAAACTACTGAGATACCTATGATAGAGAAAGCATGCCTGAGAAAGCAGCAACAAGAACTTGTGTTTCTTGAGTCCAATCAAAGCCACGAATAGCCTCATAGACACCAGCATAGTCCCTTGTCCATAGCTTCTGAACTATTTTCCAGGCTGCCACCAACTCTGGTTGGCTCTCCTTGATTGCTGGTGATATTGATTTCCAAAGAAACCTTGCACTATTACTGCAAAACCTCCTCCGTATCAAATCGTATGTATTTTTTTAAAACCAACATTAACTCTAAAATAATAATTTTGAAGAAACTGAAATCACATATACTTATAACCCCAAATATATCTAAAAAAAAAAAGACAGAAAGAACAAATGGATTTACATATCATCAATCAAGATGTGGCCGAGAAGATGAATTGCGAAAGGCCATTCTTCTTGAAAAGCAACGCCCTCTGCTGCAACCTTTTTTTTTCATCATAGATCAAAGCTTATGAATTTGGAAAGTAAAACTAGGGTTTTCATAGGGTTTAGAAAATTCTAAAGGAAAAAAAATCATTGGACTATCTAAAATCAGATGAATCGACCATAATAAAAAGAAAAGAAATCAAAAGGAGGGAAGAGGGGAAGTACCTGAAGCATCAGATTCTCGCATACCTCAGCGTTCTTATCGAAGGATTTGGAGGCCAATGCTTCATTGAGGACACTAAAATCCATCTCTGCTTCCTTGCTGCTTTCCCCTTCTGATTTTCTTGTTCTTACAAACTTTTTTCGTTGTTGACTGTTAAGTGCTCGTTTTGTTTTTGTTTTTGTTTGTTTTTTTCCTTTTTTAAATTCTTCCATAGGCCTAATAGATGGGCCAAAAGAAAAGTCCGTATAAGAGGGCTGTCCCGATTGAAGAATTGGATCGAGGTCGTCGCTCACACTAAAAGGCTTAAATTTAAGGCCTGCTCAATACTTTGTATTGACCCGTGCCCCCTGCTCGCCAGTACACAGCTTAGAGCTTGCTGTTTCAATTCCTACCCTTTATTTGTTTTAATAATAATTAAACAGAGAAAATAAGAAGGGAAAATTATATAGTAACGGTTAGAAGGTTTCGTTTGCTCACTTAAAAACAGTTCTTAGCCCTTCGATACACAGCTCAAAATCCAAGCTCTTCAATTCTCCCTTGCAGATATACCCAAAAAGGGAGCATTTCAAGTGGAAAAAAAAAAAGTTCTTTTTTTTTTGGGTATTCTTCGAAATTTTGTCTGTAAGTAGCACATCAATATCGTTAAATAATAGAAAATAATACAAAGTCTACATCATCAACGGCTGCAATTAACTAACGCTTCCTCACATGGCTCCTAGAATTAGAAGCATTATGCCAAACAGTTAAAATTCCAAAAACGGCGCTGAAAAGATAAAATCATAAAAACCCTTTCCTCAAACTTGATCCAGGCTAGCAACGATGGCATCAACCTAATCCTGATAGCAACGATTACGAGACACAAATGTGATACAAAAAAAATAACTAAAACACAATGCGAGAAAATACCGTGTGTACTAGTATATCAAAATTTATATAAATATATAATACCTTAAACACAACTATTACATAAGCAAATATATGAACACGACACAGGTATAGAATTGCCAGGTCTACGTTGATCTGGTCTTCTCAAGCACAAAATTTGAACAGCAACAAGAAGCATATAATATTGCAATGCCTGCAAAAATATGCAATAGGTGGTTTAGCAGAGCATCCATATGCAGAAATAAGAGCCAGATTGTAAGCTTTATGTCAAGAACTTGCAAAGGTAAGTAAAAATGTGCATTTATTTAGTTTCGACCCAAATCCACAAGGTCCACGAATGAAGAAGGCAAAATTTTTTCAGTGCATATTAAAGTTTTGAATCCATTCTAGTCATATGATTGTAATTTCCAGAAAGCGACAAGGATTGCCATCAATGCCATGGATTTGAACATATCAGCGAATTAGCATTAAATGACAAGGACATAGCACTAATTTTATTAGGAAAGGCTTGACAATATTAGATACGATTAAACGAATAAGACCCGAAGAAAAAAATTAAAACACGATACAAATTACATATCCCAAAATCTATATAATACAAATTATTAATATATCAAAAATTTATATGAATATAAAATACATTGAACACGATTTGACATGGCAAAATACATCTGTATAATGATAGTTTGTATACATGCATATCATTTAAGCATTCATAAACAAATAGGTTTACTGAAAATGATCATCAGTAATAAATCAAAACCAATATTAAATTCAAGCACTCAGTATAACGTTTCACATCCATTACATTTATATTTACAATTAAATACATACAAACATATATATTATAACATCATGTCAATGCATAAATACCTAATAAATTATGAGGATGTGAGGAAAAAAACACTTACCGTGCAAAAGGTCAGTGCTGTTTCAGAAATCCAAGCAGTTTTTATCGGCATGCTTTAATACAGCCTACCAGTACACTCAGAAGAACCACAGTAGCAAATTTTCTTCTTTATGTTACCATTCGCATCACGAACCTGATCTATCATATAATTGTAATGATATGTCAACTCTTGCAAAGGAGGAATATTCTCAGCAGCAAAGAACATTATGTGTGGTATTCTCCTGTCATCATGGTCGTAAAGGACATTTTGCGCGTATAAATTAGGTGAACAACTATGGTTTATGAATCTCCCTATATTGCCACACCGTGCTGCATCAATGGTGAAATCACTATCCTGTACAACTTGGCAAGAACTTGAATGTGCATCAGGCATTAGGGTTGAAAGACCATCCCAAAGAGAACTGTCATTGTAGTTATTTCCAATATCAAACAGATACTCATCATTCCCTGTTCTTTCTTCAGCTTCCCTATCTTCGAGGAGCTCTCCAGCATACTCGCAGATAAAACTTCCGGAAGGGATAGAATTTAAAGATCTGACACCCCAGCCTCTTGATTCTGTTTTAAAGATTTCAAGCTCAAATTTTATGCCATGTTGGCTGTCTCTATTATGGCAAGAAGGAGGACAACTGCAGTTAGGACCACATTCATAGACAAGGGGCTTTGCTTCAACAATGGCCCCATTATGGTTATATGGGATCTCTCCTCCATTCTTCATCACACAGGAACATTTCTCTGATTCTGAACATCCATTGATACAACCACAACCTTTGGGAGGAATAGGGCGGCACCAGTCAGGATAGATCATGTGAGGTACATACACAAACGGTGGAGGCTTTTCACTATCTATGGTGTTTATAGCACAAATTGGGATTATCTCCTTCCCTTGTGAGATATCATGTACACAGAGCCCTTCCCGCACCTTAGATTTGTTTACGGCTTTCCAAGCAAGCTCTGGTTGACCTGGAACTCTGACCAGCTTAAATTTGTAGACCAGCTTACCATGTGGTCCTGGTTCTTGCTTAAACTCCTCTACCAAATAAAGTCCATCGTAAACATATGTCTTACTTCTACCTTCCGACACAATAGAAGATGACCTTGTTTCACCACGAATCACCCTCACTGGATTCTTAACAAATCTGCTATTTGCCAAAGCAAGGTTTCCTCTTTCAAGCTTCTGGTCCTCTGGTTGCTTACCTTTTTGCATCACATTTCCTCCCTGACCCATGTAACTCAAGACATCTGAATTATCCAAGTCATTCTCATAGCCCCCAGATGCTATAATACTGGTAGCAATGATCTTTTCACCTTGCTTTACATAATCTATACCACCCTGACTTTGGCGATGAAGGCCAACAATATTGAGTTCGACAAAATACTGAAACTCATCACCAACTTCAACACCAGGAACAGGTCCTATGATCTGTTTGCCTGTGTTAACGAATTTCCCTTTCTCTTTGAGAATCTTTGCAGCTAGGTTATCCACCCTCTTATGAGTCTTTCCTTGTTCCTTCGTCTTTGATTCTTCTTCCTGTAAGAGCTTCCGATAGATAGCTTGGAATAAGCGTAATGTCTCTCTCACTTTGTTCCTACTAGTCATTGCATCATTATCATGATCCATACTAGTTGGACAAGGAGGAAGACTCACATCATATGATCTCCGAGCAAAATTACCGTTTGTGTATTGCCCATCCTGCTGGAATGAGTCTTCTTTGTTCCAAATAACGACCTGGCCAAGATCTTGACGAGCCCTTTTTGTGGAAGAACTCTTTTTGGCATTTGCTTGTGGTAGCAATATGGCATTGTTCTCTTTTTTTCTTTTAGATGAACCATCAGCAAGGTCACGTTTGCAGGTGACTTTCCTTCGTTGACGAGGACAAGTTGATGAAGCCGTGAGGCCCTGCACAATCGACCCATCCGATAAATCTTCTTGACTCCTATCATCCTTCCCCAGCAATTGATCCTCAAAAGCAGAAGAATCAGAAAGCCTTTGCTCAAAACTGTTGCCCCCTTCATAGACAACAATGTCACGTATTGGATTTTCCTCCAAACCTCTAATATGTATGTCACTTGTCTCCATTACTTTCCTGGACTTGATATCCAATTCATTTGGAAAAGTTTCACAAGGAGACTTGATGCTGTTTTCACTCATATCTTCCACATCCTCCTTCATATCATTCTTGGAAGAAGCTCCGTAAGCATCTTGCTTCCTCATTTTTTCAGAAGCTGGCTCTTCGGGTTTAGATTGAATTTCTTCTACAGAAAGCCTAGGAGCACCATCTTCTATTTTACTATCTAGAGCATCTATATCCTGAACATCCTCTATAACTTGTTTTACATCAGTGCATATGGACTTTTCCAAGGGTTTTTCTTCATTAACAAACTTCTCTATATTGAAACCCTGGGTCTTTAGAGACGTAAGCCATTTCATGCGCTCTTCCTCACTAAGACGTGGCACATTTCTACCACAAAATGGAGGGAAGTCTCTCACAACAGTGACTCCTTTCCGTGGACAATAATTTTTTGCTAAAGTCTTCTCCAAACTGCTCTCACCAGGATGGAATTTCACAACTCTTAGAGGTAGCACCTCGTCTTCAGAAGTGGCAACATTCTCTTGAGGCAAATCCTTCAGCGAACCAGACACTTCATTTACCAAACACAGTGCGATATCCAAGTCTCCAGAACACCTCCTTTCACACTGAACCTTTTCTACATGATCAGACAATAATGCTGGCTTTTCTGACTCAGAAACTAACTGCCCTTGTGCTTGCTCACTTGGTCTAGTGATTAGTGCAGCTAACGTTCCACATCCCGGTGGAAAATCCCGAACAGCAGAAACTTTACGATGCTTAAACTTGGGTGTGGCGGCAAAATGACCATTTTCAGTTGGTACCCTTCCCAACCTTCCCTCAGAATGACCACCGCTTGCCACCTTTGATATCTCTTTATGCAGCATATTATCGGAAACCCCCATTTCAACTCATATATTACAAAACGCACAAAAAGAAAACCTAAGAACAACAACATAGCTATCATTCAACTGCTATTAGCTCAAAGCGTAAACAACAACCAACCTAATTTTCTATTTCCTAACCATGAATCAAGGTAAAATCAAAAAATAATGAAAATGAAACTCATGGCTATGAGACTTTAGTTTCTAAAATAGCAAAAAGCTATATTAACAATAAAATTAAGCCACGGAATAACCTAAAGCTATGCCCCAATATTGAAGAACATGTCAATCGAAAAGGAAGGGGGGGAAAAAAAGAGAATCAAATAGAAAATTTCAAGAAGCAAAAATCAAACTCCGTATTCAACCAATTAGTGAAAAAAAAAAAAAAAGGACAAAATGAGCTTCATACTTCATAGATCTCTTCTCTCGTAACCTCTCAAGGAACTATATACGT
>JBBYHM010000026.1:12343462-12354638 GCA_038381775.1 Adansonia rubrostipa
TATATATAATGTTTTCCTGAACTCTTCTTGGAAACCAAACAGACTCAGAAATTCAAAACTCGATATTCATCAAAATCGGAAAATAATTGTTTTGAGTAAAATAACTCACAATCTTTCGACAACCTCAATCGCTAAAATTTTTTTTTTTTGGGGGGGGATCTTGCAGGTTTATTTTTATTCAAAAAAATATTCGAAATAAAGATGCACATTAAAGCCTATATTAATTTTGCAATCGAATCAAGCAAATTAAGAAAAATCAGCAAGGAAATTTTTACATTTAGAGATGAGATGAGATGAAATGGGTTTAGAAAGAAAAAGTGAGATGGAATGAAGAAAATAAAGAAATTAAATAAAAAAAGAAACAGTAGTATGAAATAATCACCATTAATGATCTTCAACCATGCTCAAAGACCGAGGTGTAGGAAGAAGACGAGAGAAACTGTCGAACACCTGAACGACTAAGAGAAAAAACAGTTGTTCTCCTACTCCTCATTTTTTTTTTCCTTTTTAAGAAATTCCCCAAAAAGAGGAATAAAAGGTTAAAATGACACGTGGCAAATTAAGAAAAATCATAGTTGACGGTTAGCACTTAGCACTTACCCCATCCACAGCCAGTCACCGACATTCTGGATGATTTTTTTTCTAATATTTAATTTATAAAAATATTTTATAATTATCTTAAAATGTAAAATTAAAATAAAACAAAATAAATTCACTACCGAGACAAGAGATAAAGGGAAAAGCAATAAAATAAATTCACTGCATGTTTTGGACATGAAAGGAAACAAGAATCAGCGGATAAATGGATTTTAAAATTTGTACTTTTTAATTATTTTTAAGAAAAAATATTATTATAATTTTATTAATATTTTTTTTATAAATTATTTTTAATTAATTTTTTAATTAAATTGATATCATTTATTTTTTATTTAAAACAAAATGTTAATTCAGTTAGATTCTAATACACCAAGATATAATTGAAAATAAAAAATAAAAATGTGATGGTGAATAATTTATTTTTTAAAAAATGCCTCACAGTAGAGTTGATATATATATATTTTAAAGACATGTAAATAAAATAATATTTCATAAGTAACATATATAAAAATTCTTATTGTGTATTTTATATTTAATAATTTTTTACTGAATTAATATCATTAAATTTAAACATTAAACTCAATTAAACAGTCTAAATATAGTATAAATAATAGTACCGTAAAAACGTAATTGACTTTTACAAAAAAAATTATTTAATTATTTTTAAATAACTATCAACGAATAACTCTCTATTTCAAATTTTTTTACACAAGAATAAATAATAATGTTTTTATAAAAAGATCTGCATTTAATGTATTATTAGTGTATAATATTATACAGTGAATCAAGTAATGATATATTATCAATATATAAATATAAAATTTTAAAAAATTTAAAAAGTAAATATAAATAGTTATATTTTTTAATAAGTAACATTATCATATTTATTATCAGTATGTAAATTTATACACTGATAATGTATTACATATAAATTTTTTACAAAATATGAGGTTGAATTTATAATTCTAAGAATGACCCAAATTCTCAAGATGGGCCAGGCTTTGATATAGACTAATTGGACTTATTGTTAATAATTTCAACGTGGGCCTACCTGAGTGAGATCTTTAATTTTAGAGTTTTACAAATATTTTTTTAAAAAAATTAATACATTATTATAATAATATTATGTTAAATTCAATAATTATTAAAATTTTCATTGTTTTTAAAATTATTTTTTATATTTGTTAACAAAATCTTTAATTTCAAGTATATCCATGATTGCGTATATGCAAGAATATAATTATATTAAATAGTAATACTCTATATGGATTAAATTTATGTTTAAAGTACAATTTTCATAAGCATATAAAGGATAATTTTTTTAAGGTTTTAGAAGGTGATGTGATAATTTTGAAATAGATATGATTTGACACTTAAACATTATTATTTTTTAATATTGCAAATTTTACTTTGAGTTGCTAGCTTTTAGTAAATTCAATAATTTATAATTAATTATAAATAAACTTAAGAGACCTTCTTCATAAAATAATATTTTAAGTACTTTCTTTTTTAAAAAAATATATTAATCGGAATTAAATTTTAAATACTTCCATCTGATCAGAAGGGCCAAAGGCGTCGTGTCATGCAATGTGATGTAACGTAATCCAACGGTGAGTATTCAATATTGGAAAGGCGGGAAATCTCTTCAACAATTAAAGAAAATATATAAAAAGAAAAAGAAATTAGAAAAGAAAACAAATAATAATAATAATAACAAGCCTCCTCTGCAAGTGGTGCATAGTTCTGTTCGTGAAAGCAAAAAAAAATAAATAAATAAAAGCTCAGCTCTCGTTTAGAACTACGAGAATCAAAATCGTAGATGGAACCAGGCGATCCTTTTGGTTGGATAATGGAGTCCTGCCAGATGTCATCCTCTGAGGAGTCCTGCATACGCAGCTGCTCTTATTTTGGGCAGTCGGATTCTGATGACTCCAACTCGGACTCTGGCTTTCGAAATCCGCCTGATATCCCGGTCGCTTCCACCGGCATCACAATGGTGTCTCCTCCGGAATCACCGGAAGAAGAACTGCCAAAGGACCAATATATCTTTCCCGAAGAGCCGGAAATCTTCCACACCCCTCCTGAGTCCAGGTCGACCTCCACCTCCTTCGAATACTGCAACGATGATCGAATGATGAGGAATGGTATTGATCGTGACAGAGAAACCGTGCCCATTGATGCTGATAATGCGGACAGCGGGAGGGCCGTTGATTTGGGGAGGGATACGGACCTAGGGTTTTCGGAAGTGGAAGTGGATTTGACGCAGAAGATTGAAGTTAGTTCGAATCAAGATGACTCGTTTCGGAGTAAATCGGAAGAAATTAGGGTTTCGAAAAGGGAATTTTCTCCAAAAGGGAAATTATGGACCGAATCTCCCTCTAAAAGATTGAAAAGTTTCGAATCTCCAAGTGTACGTTTGGGAACTTCAAAAGAGAGGAACTCCGACAAATCATCGAAATCGTTGAAGAATGGTAGTCCGTCTCCTGGAGGTATTTCAGAATTAGAGCTTGAAAATCAGCAAAATCATGAATATAATTTTGAAGTTGGTGATGGAAGTGGTACGAAAAGAATGCTCGATTTTTCGACTCAAGCTATTGATTCTGAGAGTGATTCTGAGAGTGAAGGAAGATGTAAGGAAAGCAAAAATAACACCGTGGAATTATTGAACTCGTTGAAGAATGTTAGTCCATCTCTTGGAGCTACTCCAGAATTAGAGCTTGAAACTCAGCAAAATCATGCATACAATTTTGAAGTTGTTGAAGGAAGTGATAGGAAAAGAAGGCTTGACTTTTCAACTGAGGCTATTGATTATGAGAGTGAAGGAAGAAATATGGAAAGTGAAAATAATAATGGTGAAGATAGAAGTAATAGGGGGAAAAGTCTTGATGTTTTGGCAAAGGATATGGAATGTGACACTGAAGAAATAAACATAGAGAGCGAAACTGACAATGGTGAAGTAAATTCAGGGAGAAACAAGAACATTATCGGGGATATTGATCAGGTTAGGTGCACCGGTGACAATGGTTCAAATTCGCGTGCAATGAAGGAGAAAATTGAGGGAAAACGGGCATTGCCCTCATGGTTTAATTCGAGGGTGCAGGATGATGAGAGTGCTGACGAGGAACTTAAGGTCAACGAAATGGATTCATGGGCTAATGGGAGAGCAGGGGATGATGAGAGAGCCGACGAGGAGCAGGATGTTAATGAAAGGGAGACAGTCCATTCTAGTAGGTATTCAGATGATTTGAGTGAGAACTTTGAGGAAGTTACTATTTTGGATGTGTTGATGGAACTGGAAAAGGATTGTGAGGAAGATAGGGCCCTAGAATGTCTTAGTCTTTGGGAGGTTGCACAGAAAAAATGGGGTACATTTTCCTCGGCTAAGTGATAGGTCGCAGGAGGGATGTAAAGTGAAGAGAACTGAAAAAGTAATTGGGTCTTTTTGCGGTGCATTTCGGTATGCTAGATGGTTAACTATTTGGTTGTGAGGTTCTCTAGCAAGAAATAAATAGAAGCAGAGGCCAAAAAGATTCAGAAGGAAATTGTATGAAAGATGTTTTTGTGCTACATATGCGGGTAAATTGGAATGCACTATCAGACTAGAGATAGATATTTTGTAGTACAAGTTCATGCTTTATGAGGAGGGTTTGTTTGTATATAAATGCAAAATTTGAAATGTTAAAGTATTGAAATACTTTTGGTTTCTTAATTTTATTGCAAAATTTGTATATGATTTTTGCAAACATGTTGATCCCTTGGTTGGGTTATGGAAAATAGGCCATTAAAGCAATATCTAGAATCTGTTGTTTGAAGTTAAGCCTTACCTTAACTTGTGGGTCAAAATTCAGGACCTGAGATGAAAAGTGATGTGACAACATTTTTCTAACAAGGAAACAGGTGGAAGGTACTGCTTTTTCTCCCCGTCAATTAAGGATATATAATACTAAAGTACTTACGTTTGCATCAACGCAATGTTTCGTTCTAGGCATCAACTTTGGCAGGTCATTCCGGATATGCAAAGCAAAAGGTTGCCTGCCTTGGACAACAAAACAGCCCCTTGTCTGATTTTTTGCCTAACATAGTCTTCTTTATCGATTTCATATCGACTCTTCCAAGAATTTTAGAAGTTTCCGACCCAGCCTAACATCATTTTAATTAAACAGCGACTAACATCGAGTAGTTTACACTTCAAGAAAGACCAGATTTCTCCAAGTTTATCGTTGAGCTAATTTGCCTGCAATTTGCACACCTGGGAGCTTAAGAAGTCCTAGGCGCTCCATTAAGAGTTTCAAGCACCATTGAACGTTGAAAAAGCCAATGGGCAGTTCTTACTTAGTAACTGGCATTTTGTTTTAGTGGTCTAGAATTTGTGGTTTTCTAAAATAACCAGTCATGGACACTTTTATTATTCAAGCACGAGTGTAAATGTCTAACATAAATATGTATCTGACATGAGTATTTTAATTTTTTTTCAAAATTTTTAAAAATCATATTCCCATCTTATGTTCAGATATGTGCCAAATTCGTATATTTCTTAAAAAATAAAAGTTTAAGCACCAAAGATGGACACTATATACTCTCCATTCAAATGGAATAGTCTTCTGCAAAACTAGTAAAGAGATTTTCCGATCTGAATTCTGCTTTCCATCACATTCTAAAGCGACCAATTCAAAGACAAACACTCCTTTATCTCTTTCTTATCCTAGGGTGATTGCTTGAAAGGATAAAATCTTACCAGGGTCCATCCAATCAATCAACTTGATATATGCAGGTATCCAGTGCACCAATAAAAGCTAGACTGTTATTCCTTAGCATCATGCATCCCATAAAGCTATTTTGATATCCCTTTTATTCTATTTTTTTTCTTTCCCCATTCAGCAAAACCAAAGGGGATAAGCTACAAATCGACCAAGTGGTATATAAAATTATGTTTCCATGCAAAAACTACATTTGCATACAAAACTCTGGAAATTACCACCTTTTTCTGCTTTTTTTTTTTTTTTTGTGAGCTATATATTACAATCTGTTGTTAACCTATACAAGAAAAAACACCCCAAATTCATCTCCTAGAATTCTGAGTAAGGTCAAGCGGAGAAAAGAGCAACCATCAAACCTCATTTAGACTTCGGTGTTTGGCATGCAAAATATGGCGACCCCACTCTTGGGATCTTGCAGAAGGAGCAGAACTTTGTAGTTCTTATAATTAACAACCATTGCTAAGGATGGACAAGATGTGGGTGTGCTGAGCTACTACTAGTGCTTGCCTGTTGCCCAAAACTTGAAGTAGGATTAAGCAGTTCTGCCTGTGGGAATGAGCCGTTAGGCGGCACATCTAGCAGCAAATCTTGGTCAGAACTTTCATCGACAAACTGAAGAGAATCCAGCACAAGAGAGCTACCATCAGGAGGCAACGCAAATAGGCTTCTCGGACTAAAGCAAGAACCATCATTGTCTATAAGTTCTTTGTTTTCACAAGTGGCCTTCATGATCTTGGGGCTCTTTAAAGTCCTTGATTCTGAAAAATGGAAAAACATTTGTTTCTTGAGCTGTCAGTGTAACTCGAAACAATCGCAAAAGCTCACAAGATTAACACTTGAGTTAAAGGTGAAATTTGTTTAGTTACAGAGAAATTTTCTTCATATGGCTTCATGCTATTAACTTTATTTCTTTCACCCAAATTTATTGATTAATTTGCACAACTATTCTGACTCTGGTCTTATTAGTTTTTCCTCGTCGTAAAACCAAGCCAAGTTATTTTCACTTCAAAACTCAATGTCAATATCAAATCTTTTAATATAATTTAACAAGATTGATTTCAAGCGGTGCAATAACATCACAGAAAATTTTCGAACCTGGAAAATTTTGAGTTTGGCTGTCACTTGATCTCTTCATAATTACCAAATTACTCGATGTAATGGCATTTGATCCTCTAGCAGTTCCAGATCCTCCAATACTACTTTTACATTTCTGCAGCCAAAGAAAAGCTAACGTGTTTGGTCATCCAGTAGAGCAAAATATGTTCACATCAAGATGTCCTCATTCGAAAAACCAATTCAAACCTTAAGCATGTGACGGCGTTCCACCCAATGGGATTTCGTTAAGTTGAACAATGCAAGTCTTTTCAAAGTCTGACAGTCTTCACCTTTCACCCCTGGGACAGAGATATTAAAGACCCCTTCCTCAAGCAGTTGCTGAAAGTAACTTAAGTTCTCCTTGAATTGGGGGCTTTCAAACATGCTTTCGAGGCTGCACATACAAGGAGAACTACCAGTGATTTCACATCATTTTTCAACTATTGGCCATCTCCATAGATAACTAACAGCCATTACTGGTTTTTCCCTTTATGTTTTCCTCAACTATCTAATTTCAACTATATGTGCATCAGATACTTTGAAACAAAAATGGATTATTATCAGTAAATGCATTCCATTATACAAAAAAATGAATGAGAAAGATGTTACTTTCCACCTAATGATAATAGAGTAAAATCAATACCTAGTGGGGAGTTTGATAATATCAAGTGGAGGTAGATACTGCAGTAACTGCTGCTGCTCCTCATTTGTTAAATATTTCACAAATTCCTCAAAGTTGAGAATATCCTGCAACACTCAAAAATAACATCAGATAATTGAGAATGATCATGGGTGCTATGATGTGAATTGTTCATGGTAACTAACTTTTGCTAAATATGAAAGAATTATGTGAAAGATTTGTGAAACATTCAGAGTCACTATAGCAGCAGTAGAATTAAGCTCTAAAGATTTTCCCTTAGAAAAATAAAGAAATAAAACAGAAATAATGGAACTTACATTCAAATCTATCTTACACAGTGGTGAATTATGACTTTCCAGCAATAGTGATTTTTCATGTTGAGCCTTGTCCCTGCCAAATGTCAAAAAGAAGAAAAAAATGATCAACATGATAGCACCATTCTCCAATTTCTCCTCCCATAGCAGGTATGAGCATCATCTTATGGCTCATGACTCATCGAGTCATGATGACAGCAGTTACCAAAAGTCTTCCTGAAAAACGGCCGGGTAAGACATTACTACTTGGAGCTTTTGAGATAAATTCCATTCCTTGCATTGTTGTAGGAAATGTACCACCTTTTCTAATCTCACAAATATAACTATCTTAACCTTGCCAAGTGACATTGCAAAATTTCATAATATCTTCAGCAAAAAAAAGCACATGATTCACATAATTCTAGTTTCATAACGAGTAGATTTTGTTGCAACTTGTAAAATATTATAATGAAAAGATTTACCTCTTAAGTTGCTCTTGTTGCATCCCTTTTCCAGTAGGGTTCTTAGCCCTCTCAATTCCATGTCCTGAAAACTTGATGCCCTTGCTATCGTTATATGCAGGGAAGCTTGAAGAATGCGAATAAGCCTCATTCCTCGAGTAGTGTTTGTTTTCAACTGAGAGGGAGCTAGCTTCCGATTCCTCTTCCCGAGCTATTGAGCTTGGATGTCTAATTAGAACACTTCCATGTCCAATCTCAACAGAAACCATGGGTGTATCACTCTCAAGAAGCAAATCCTCCTCGGAAGATCCAGAGAAATATGAAGATTGTTGTTCATGTAAAATAGTATATAAATCTTTTGTAAGTTTCTCCACTGGAGATGGCTTTGGACGATTTACACAGGTTCTTTTCTTAGAAGGTACCATTGAGTCCCACACATTAGATTGAGCAGGCCCTGGAGAAAGAGAAAAAAGAAGACAACTTAAATCCGTATTTCAGACCATTTTAAAAGTACAAACATGCAGCTAGAATGAAGCCAAAGGCATCAGTGAAGATCAAGTTAGCATTAAAGATAAAATCCGACTATCGTCCATCAGTTTTCACTTATAACTACAGTTTCCATTAAGTGATCTCAAAGATATGATAAACCTTTCAGATTCAGTTGTGCATTTCAAAAAACCATTGGGAAATTGTATGCCTCATAAAGTGTTAAACCATAATTCTTTACTTTTAGGAAGATATATAACCATTTTCCAGAATCATTTTCGCTTATGCGAAGGATGGTACTCATGAATCTCCAGTGAGTTCGCATGATGGACTCAGATATTCCATTGAATTTACTATATGCTCCACTAGGTCTCTTTCCTTTTGTGACAACAAAAAAAGCAATATACTCTCATACAGTCAAAACAGTGATCAGGAACACTGAAGGCATTGTGTCCAACCTGTCAAGTCACTAGCATCAGCACAGCCAAATTGGGCACAGCTTTCAGAATTAGATATGGCTGATCCAGAACTTGATCTATTACTAGCATCTTCATCCACAAACTTCCGGTTACCCTGGTTGTAATCAGGAACAACAACTGCTGTATCTTGATTTGATTTTCTTTTCAGCAGTTTTACTTCTTTGTTCTTATTTATAGATACGCACTTCAACCTGGAGGCCCTATGATCCTCATAATCATAAGGTTCAACCCGGGCATGAAGCGGGGTATAATTTGTAAGTGTCCCTTTAGTCCTCCAGCGCGATCCACATGCATTGCACAATACTGGCTTCTCAGGAGGTCCATTGCGCCAAAGAGGAGTGCCTATCACAACGCATTGTTATTAGTAAGTATAGACAGATAAAGGGCAAAGAGACATTATAATTGAGATATGCTTTTACAAGTGCCATATTTATAGATATTTTAAAGGACCTAATCCCTTAGTATATTCTTGGCCAAGTTCAAAGACCAAAAAACAACATCGGATTAATCTTCTTCACGTTATGGCCAATAGGGTAGACATTATCAAGTGCACCATTTTAAGTCCTTAATGTTGGAAGAAATTCCTAAAACATTTTGATGCTCTTGCCTCCAGCAAGGCACAACTGAAGCTTCCATCAACACTTTCTACTGGACAGTAATTTAACACTCATTGAATGACCAGCAAAAATAGAATACAGCTGAAATAAGTTGAGTTGCAGCAATTGGTGCAAATACACTAAGTTCTAAGACTATTAAACACTTCAAATGTTTTGAAGAATGGCACAATGAATTTCACACTCACAAGTCATTCAGTGTGTTTAAACACAATGATATTTATGAGGTTCAATATTTCAAGGCTTAAGAGGCAAATCAATGAACTTCAAAATAGAATTAAATTTTATTCAGAAAAGAAAAAAAAAAAAAAAGAATAAAACAGTGGTTTAAAATAGGAAAGAGGTTCGCATTCTAATTCCAGTCCAATGGAGATCCACAATTCTTATCAACAAAGATCAACAAAGAACAACAAAGCTTTTAGCATTGAATTATAAACAAGAGCTTATATAAGAAGCGAAAACGAGTAAGAAATCTATCAAGAACTCATTGGCAAGTGTATCCTTAGAGGAGTCAAAACAATGATGTTGCAAAAAAAACATTCCTTTAAATTGAATCGAAGAGAAGTGAGGTTTTGACTTGAAATTCAGGCTTATAAACATCTATGGAGCAACGGGAAAGCAATACCAATTTAATATTGAATCCGAAACTGGCCAGCATTCAACAAATTAGATTCTCCAATTCCCCAGTATCTATTAGAATTCAATCTCACATTCCTTTGTGAGATATGTTGGAACTTTCGACAAGAGTCAAAGAAGACCAACCCCAAGAGATATAAGGAAGATTAAATGAAGGAGGTTGAAAGAAACAACAGAATTCAATAACAAACTCAAGTTTGAAGCTTTACGTGGATTGAGAAAAAGGACAATTGTTGTTCTAAGTTCATATACAAACAGAATAACACAAAGAACATCATATATTATAAAATTTATTATCTTTCTCCTTGTAATCTGTTCTTTTTTCTGCATACAGTTATACCCAAATTCCAATGATTCAATTATTTAATCCACGCATATAAAATCATACACCAAAAACACTGATTTATAGAGAGAAAAAAAAAGATTGAACATTTACATATATCCAAGGACTCATAATTCTTTCTTTTTTAGACTTATATATCCAAAAAGTTAACTGGAGAAACAAGAACTCACTTGTAACTCCACAGTGATAGCAAGGCCCTTGCTTACCCATGTCTTTCTCTTTTGCTCAAGGGAATTGAAAACAAAAACAAAAACAATATATATATATATATATATTACTGACAAAAACTTTGACTAAAAATTGAAAACTTTTTATGTAAATTTGATTGGTTTCTTCAAGCTTTATATGAAATATTCAACTGGGTATTTTTGCAAAAACCCAGAGAGCTAGTTTAGTTTGCAGAAGAAAGCAAAAACCAAAAAAAAAAAAAAAAAACCCAGGAGAGTTTTATGTCTTTTTTATCAGTCCAAAACTCAAAAATCAAAAAAGCAACAAAAACAAGCCAAAAAATCAAGAAGAACCAAAGGAATTTAGAGATAGGTATTTAAGCTAGGAATCTATACAATCCAATGGAAAGCCAAAAAAAAAAAAAAAAAGAGAGACTAATGGGTATGAGAGGAATCTAACAAATGGCTCTGAAAAGAGGAAGGTGAAATAAGAAAAAAAAAAAGAGAAGATAGAGAGTAATCTGTTTATATGACTTCTTCTCTTTGTAATTTTTATGTCAAGTTAAACAATTTAACTTTCTTTTGCATTTATTTATATTTTAATTATA
>JBBYHM010000026.1:12354738-12406517 GCA_038381775.1 Adansonia rubrostipa
CCCTTTTTACCGAGTATACGGTTTATTAAAATAAATTATCTTATTATTGTTAATAAAATTATTTAAATTTAAAATTAAGTGTACTGAAAATAATTAAAAATATAATAATTTTAAGAACAAATTTTATTTATTTATTAATATTCTTGTTTTTGTGTGTGTGTGATGACATGATGTTGATAATTCTTTCTTTTTTTTTCATTTTAGTGGGTCTTTTCTTAGAAATAATGAACCTAATTTCCACCGTCGCCGCGATGATCACTGTTACAGTTCATTATACGCCGTCTGATTTAATTAAAAGCATTCTCAAATTGGGTCCCACTTAATGAATTTCCCTTTTTTTGCTTTAGCATTGGGGTTTTAGGTAGATCTAATGGAGGCTGTGACTCTCTTTGTAAAAGCAAGTGTCCAAATATAAACTCCTGAAAAAAAAATTAAAAAAAAAACTCGAAATTTACTGCCAAAAATTATTAAAAATTCTTTGGGATATTTAAAAATTACACCATTATTAAAAATCAAGGCATTAGATGAGAAGAATATGGTTGTTTTTCGATAGACATAAAAAAATAAAATACAATATAATAAAATAATATAAATAAATATATAAAAATTTATATAAAGTAAATTATTAATATTTTAAAATTTACATAATTTATAATAATTTAAACATTAATTTCTGTTTTTAAGTTTTAATCAAAAGGAATTGGACATAAAACCAAACTGATGTGAAATTACGTTCCAAATCAAACGGCTGGAAATTATTAATTTCTAAGACTTAACCAAAGGGATGGGTCAAATTGCCAAAAAAGTCATACCAATGGCCAAGTATATTTATGACTTTAAAAATACTTTCGTACTTTTATTTTTAATTTATTTTTATTTCTTTTATTTCATATATAATATGGGCGTCATCATCATGTGGACTAAGTTTACATTACAAACTTGCTTTAGATCTCACTTTCAGAAAAATAAAAAGCCTTTGATTCAGTCACTTAATTTGGAAGATGTGTCTCCCAATCACAGAATTATTTTCAATAAATTAAGTACCAAATTTCACTCGGAATTTGCTTGTGATTGTCACGTATTTTAATCTCATTTGCTTAAATTTATTTTTTTTTTATTTTTGAAAGTAATATACATAGGCAAGACATAAGTATTTTGTATTAAGAATAGAACATTAGTTAAATGACAAAAATTATTTAGTTAAAATTCATTAAAATGATGCCCTATTTTGACCGTCAACATACCATTGCTTGAAAAGGATAATTAAACTCCCAAGGTAGGAGAGAGCTTTCGATTGATTTTGCTTTAGTCAAATTCTGAGATTTCAAGCATATTTTTCGCATTTATCAATTTAAGTGATTTTTTGATCGATGATTTTGTTTTTGATTGTATTAAATTAAGTGGATTGATTTGATCTATTAATTCATATTTAAATAATATAATAAAAATTAATTTTTTTATATAAATATAATTATTTATTAAAATTTTATTAATTAATATAAAAAATTTAAAATAATCGAATTAACTGATTTAAAGAGAAATGAAAAGAAAGGTTTAAATATTTCTTTGTGCAAAATTAGTAGTATGGTAATATTAAGAATAAAAAAACAAAAAAAAAGTATAGTCTAGGTCATGGGTGGGTCCCAAAAGAACTCACGATGGCAGGGAAAATGTTTGATGGAACCATTCATACCTTAACGTTTATTTCTATTAGTACTATTATTAAGTTTATATAACGTTTATTCCAATTTTTTTTTACTATAAATTATCCTTTTTTAGTAATTATTATCTCTTCGTTGAGAAAACTTATCTTACACTTATTTAAACATGTAACATGTTTATATATATATATATATAGATAAATAGATAAATAAAAATTAAATTAAATATTAATATATTTTATTTTATTGTATTTTTAATGAGAAATTAAACAGGTAATTTTTTTTTGTATTTTAAGAATAAATAGTTATTTATTTAAATATTTTTTAATAAATAGTATAAATTTACCTAATTTACTTCCTATTATTTTTTACACAAAAACAAAACAATACAGTCTTCAATAAGTCCGGTCCATCCCCAATCCCAAATATAAGCTAGCTTAGCAATGGATACTGTAAACTAAGCATTATATATATATATATATATATATTTCAAAAAACGAAAATTTAAAAATCTTTATTAAAAAATTATTAATTAAAAACAACATGAATTGTGCAAATAAATACCCAAAAAAACAGTGTTAAATTTACTTTTTAGTAATATGTATTTATTTTTTAATTTGAAAAATGAATAATTTAAAGTACATAGAGCTGACAGCCACTTAACATAGTTGAAACATCACTTATCTTCAATCTCTACATAAAATAATAGTAATAATAATAATAATATTAATAGTACAAAAAATTGGAGACAATCCCCATGTTCCATTACTCTAAAATCTATACCATTTTTACATTTATTATGCATAAAAACCAAGATATTATATTGGGAAATTAAAAAAAAAAAACATAAAAACATAAAAACAAGATAAGGAAAGTGAGGAATATGAGGCCAAAAACTGTATAGTATATTGCTAGATACATCTAACCATCTAATGTATAGACTTTTATTTTATTTTTCTCAAGTTTTTCCTTTTTTTTTTCCTTTAATTTTCTCTGTAGCAATAAATAATAGTATTGATTTTCACCAAAGAGTTCTTTAGCACTTTTAAAAGCTTGCAAAACAAATAAGTAGAGTTTATATCTTTCTAAAATGTTCAGCCTTCTTCCCCCACATGGTAAATCTAATCCTTTTTCTTGTAGAATTAATAGATTGAAAAATCATTAACATCCAATTCAAATATTCAATATTTCCTGCCCTTAAATCAGCCACCAGACATTAATTCCCCAAGAAAATTTGTGAAAACCCTGCATTATTGATACGTAGGAAAATTAGATTTGTTAATTTTAGATAGACATTAAAACAATATAAAAACAATTATAACAAATAAAATATAAAAAAAATGAATATAATACGAATTATTAATACAACAAATTTTATATAATATAATTTTTTACAAAAAATAATAAAATATGATATATTAAAAAATTACAAATATAATATAAAAATACGGATTACTGAATCTAGCGAAAAAAAAACCCTATGTGCTAAACTTTCGAAGAGCTTATCATAAGTGTGCAGGTAACATAATTCGGTTCCGTTCTATTTTGAATAAGGAAATTGAATTAAATCTATTTTATAAGGTTTTAGAAGTATTTAAGTTGACTCATCAGAGTTGATTTAGTTTTAACTCACTTTATTATCTTTTAAAACAATTAGTTACAATTTAATATATACTCAATTAGTCTATTACGCAATATATATATTTTTTCTACATACGAAGAAATCTAATCTAAAAGAGAAATTTATAAATATTAAATATTTTGTTCAAATAAAGATATTTATTGGCTGTATCGAGTTGACTTAATTAAAGTTTAAATAGCAAAATTTTTACTTCTTCGAAATTAACTCAAAAATTTATTTTATTATTTTAAAAAATATTAATTTTAAAAATTTTATATTATATTTTTATAATTATATTTAAAAAATAATTTAATCGAATTAATTTAAATTATAAAAATTTTATCGAAATTTGATATGATTTCAATCAATTTATCAAATCGAATGAGTAGCTCCAGTAAATAAATTTATATCCAAATCTATATAGCAATTGTTAACGTTAAATTAAAGTTTTATATATATATATATATAGTGAGAAAAGATAATTTGAGGGTGAAAATATAAGGTAATTTACCTTCCAATTAACATTTTCCAATTGATTATTCTTTACCCCAAATAACCAAATACACTTCCAATTTCATTGCCAATAAATCACTGCTGGAAAAAAAAATTAGGTGCCGTGACTCAGAATTCATAAATCCTTTTATGAATCTCCCATTTTACTTCTCAAAAATAGGCTTTCAATCGATTTGTTTTAAAAAGGTCTTTTAAATCTTTGAAGAACAGAAGAAGAAACCGCACCCAAATCCCAATCCCAATATTTAGCGTTGTGAGTGGTGAGTATTGGGCCAGCCAGCATATGGCATTGGCAACCCCACACCGCATCTCAGCCTGAGCCAAGTAAGCAGAAGGAGCCACCACCCATTCGACAGCGCCACCATCACCACCTACCCATCAACCAATGCTCGCCAAAAGCTTTCATTACAATATTCTTTCTTTTTCTTATTAGTCAAGTGAGATAAAAGAAATCTTACACTAGTTTTATTAAAGTTATGTTTCGATGAATAGAACGATGCCACTGAAAGTCCAGTGAAAGAAAAGTTTGATTTGGGGTACAAATCCCTCATCCAAACATAACCTTAAGATTAAAAACATACAACAAGAAATGATGATTCTATTCTACTGTATGCTAATCCATACACACCAAAAAATGGTAAGTTTAGTTTTAGGACAATATTCATTAGTAGTACTATATTGATAGAATAAAGTCAATATATATTGGTACCATATGCAAATTTGGGAGTTGGGACAACCTAGACAGGCTTTAAATTTCTTGAAAGGTACTTTAGCATTGGATGTATAAATAATATTACTTTCTTTTTGCTAATAATTTGTTCTTTTAATCAACTCTTTTGTCCCAAAATTATCCGTATTAATTACCTTTGACAATATGAATTTTAAAGATTGAATTTAAATTTAATTTGTTGTATAAGTTGAAAGAATAAAATGTATATATTATGTATAAATTAATTAAAATTCATTATATATGTACGTTAAAAAATTATAAAAGGATGAAATTTAAATTTTTGTATAGATACATGCATTTCTACTTCACCGTAAATAAGCTGTTAATGAATTTATAGGGTTGAAAA
Organism: Adansonia rubrostipa; assembly: GCA_038381775.1. Classification (NCBI taxonomy): domain Eukaryota; kingdom Viridiplantae; phylum Streptophyta; class Magnoliopsida; order Malvales; family Malvaceae; genus Adansonia; species Adansonia rubrostipa. The sequence continues at coordinate 12,359,610 of JBBYHM010000026.1, forward strand.
TAAAAAAAAAATTCTATTTACAGATATTTTTATCACATAATTCATATTAAAATTAAAACTAAAATTTACTTATTTTCTCAAAATTGGCACAATCTCTACTAACAGAAAAAATTTTCCCCTCAAATAATTCATATCTTGGTAACATTCTGTGCCGTTACCTACTGATTTTTCTCCTAAAACAGTGATAAATCGACATAAAATTAAGTAGAAAAGGACTCATGCAGGAATTTGGTATGTTAATTAAATGTTACTTGGCACTGCATGAAAGGGTCTCTTACTATTTTAAGCCTTTTTTGAACCATAAAATTAATATGGTTATGGTTCTAAAATTAGATTGTGATGTTTTACATACATATATAACACAATAAGATTTATAAATTTAAATTTAATTGAACTGATTCATATAATCACTTTTAAAATATAATATTTAATGAATTAAAAGTTTAAATCTTAATATTTATAATTTTTTTTTTGTCTTCGTATTATGAAAGTTTATGATTGAATGTGGTTTGATTTGATGACGGTCTTCCAACTAAACCTTTAATTTACTTGGATTTTCATTGAATTTGGTCCAAACAAGGGTATCTATGGTCAAGCAAAATAAAATTTATATCTATTTTGTTAACGGAGCTCCAAAATTTCCTAAAACATTAGAATAAATCTAGGAAAAGACAGCACTAATCCAACCACCCAATTAAGCCTAGAAACGAGTGTGATTAAAAGTCAAGTGAGAGAAGCTTTGGTTATGTAAATATATGAATCCAAAGCAAAAGATAAGTTAAAAACAACTAAACGTAGATGGTGGGCTGTGATCAGGATTTCCAATTGATCAACATGAATGATAATGGGACCAAAGAATAAGTTAGGAATCAAAATCCTTTTAGTTTTTCCTAAATATATATTCATATATTCAACTTTAAAATTGTTCATGTCTTTTTTTTTGGATAAAATCAATCAATTTATGAAATTTACAAAAAAAAAAAGTTAAATTTAATTTACAAACATAAAAAGGGTAATAAAATTTATGCATTTCGATATCAAATCAATGAAAATTAAAAATTTTCTTTGCAAAAAAAAAAAATGAAAGATAATTTTATTTCAAATGCTTTGAATGTTAGTTTATACGATATTTATTTACTTTTTTATACCAGATTTTATATGGCTGTGGACTAGATAAGTATAAGCTTTGTTAGGAGTGACATGTGTCCAATAAATAAAAGTTCCGAACACTGATAACAAAGATCATGCGCTAACCAAGTAATTAGGCATGTTTGTTTGGGGTTTACCAAATTGTGTTGCAACTTTTTCTTGTGAACAATGAAAAGGAAAGCAGTTTCCCACTTTTTCTTTTTTGTTTTTTTTTTTTTTTTTGTTCATAGTGCTAGAAAACAAAGGCATTAAAAAGTCAGATTACCAAAGTAAATTTGTTAAATAAGATCCTTCCATAGGAAGATAAGTAGATTCCCTTTGGATAAGGCATTTTCTCGCTCTTAGACCTACTACAGCAATGACAGGCATGTTCAAGCGAAAAAAAAAAAAATCTCTGGACCATGCTGAAATGCCCATTAAAATAACGGGCCTCTCCTTTTTCAAACAAGACTGGGCCCTTGATCTTGAGTCAGTTTCCATTATATTGGTCGAAGTTTGGGTTTTTAATATATATTTTGACTGTTAGTATATGAATCGTGTTAAGTAATGCGTTCCCTTCCTTTTCCTCGCATTTACTTTTGCTGGAATTTGGCATTAGCCTATGCCTGGGTGTTACTTTTCTTTCTCTTATATGGACATGGGGACCGATTCATGCATTTTGGCGGTGGGGTTTTTCTTGTAGTGTCTAAAGGTGCTAATCTCAAATGCTAATCTACAAAAAAAAAAAAAGAAAAAAAAAAGAAAAGGGTTTATTCCCACCTGCAAACTTCAACTAATAATCATTAGTTTTAGTAAACATTATTTTCATTGATATATGTATTATCCTTCAATTAATTGTGAAAGTCAGATTTTTGAACAATGATTATTCATACATTGAAAAAATATTTGACTGAAAAGACACTATAATTATAAGATACATTAAAAGAGTTTATATTTTATCCGTTGTTAATATAAAAATTTTTATATTATCAGTAAATTACATGAAACCTAAGTATTTTGCCCTAATCTTCAGATAGTGGGTTTATTTAGCCACGAACAAACAAACACTACCCGGCTTCTCATCTCTTATGTGAAGGGCCACTAACCCAGCAGGCATCTCACAAGGACTTTTATCATGGCCCCGCTGCTCCAATATTCCGGAGCAAGCCACACTTATACCATCATGGCACTCTCAAAAGCTTTCTTTGTTTCCGTTCCTAGCTTGCGCAGCAAAATCCGGAGATGACATATATAGCTATTTCTAACACACCCAAGTTCCAAACATGAATCACAAAGTCACCAAAGTGCTACACTATATCTCAAATCAATTCAGATAGCTCTCTCAGCAAACTCGCAAAGCACATTAATTTGCCTCATAATGGCAGAAGTACAAGTCAACCCCCTGTCTTACCAAGGGTTTACCACAATATATATATATATATATATATATATATATATATATTCAGACATAGCATTCATAATAATAGCAAAGATTCAGGTTCAGAACTACAGCAGCACAAGAAAATTACAGAAATTGATGAGCGGTATGGCAGCAAACTACAGTCTAAGCTCCCCTTGTTGACTTCGAAAAACAGGGCAAAAGAAAAAGGCAAATCTAATCTCCGCTTGCACAGCCCTTACATCCACAATGGACGCATTCAATAACCTTTTCCTCCCTTAAATGTTTGGGAACACGGCAGACACAAGTTGTAGCAAAGTTGTGATCCCGCGGCTGCATGCATCTCAAGCAACACAAACGCTCGTAACCCGGCTGCAATAAATAAAACAAGAAACCATAAAGACATATAACTACAAGATTGAATAGAAGATTCAGAAAGATGGAGCGCATGAGAGTGAAGGAAAAAGAGAATATACAAGTGTGTATGATATATGAACGTAAGTCATATGTAATATGTCAATCTATATACACAGACATACACATTACAACAAGGCCTCTCAAATTTTGAATAAAACAACCAACCCTTCATATGAAATAATTGAGTAAATAATCAAATACCAAGAAGCTAAGGCTTAACCAGTTTGCCTAATATCCATGACCGCATCAGATCCAGAAAGACAACAAAATACTATGCAATCCAACATTAGTCTATATAACAAACAAATATGTTGAACATGCAAGTCTCATTTAAGTAAAAAAATCAAATTGGAGAACACTTGGTGATAGCGAAATAAGATGGGGAAGGAGCAAAGACAAACCTTCTTCCACTTTGCAATAAGGTTGCGGTCAGCATAGCCCTGGTCCAAGCAGAACTCATACAATTCCTTAGATATTTCCTTCCTCCGGTGATAAAGGTCAAAAATATAACGGCTCTTCTGATGTGCAATTTTGAAAATAGGCCACAAAGCCTCACATTTTCTCTTACCATCGTGAGGATCATTCTCAGCTATCCAGAGCATCGATAATTAGTTCACCATTTTAAGATAATAATAATAATAATAATAATAATAATAAAACATTGAATATTTAAGTTTCATGCAGAAGAACCCACCTTCTCTCATCTTCGCTTGTAGTTCACGAAAGGTAGGCTCAATCAATTCCCATCCTTCCGGATATTTTACGCGGTTTGTCTTAACCTTCGGCATTGTTCTACCTGTCATAGACGCCCATCACAAAATTACTACCATATACTTTTTTCCCCTGTTCATTTCATCATGCCACAAAACCTAAACTAAACTTCGTAGTAAGAGTTATCTTGCTGAGAATTTACAATTGCACCTTATTTCCTAGTTCTTTAGCTTCTATACGAGGAATTAAAAAGAGCTTTTAGTAAAAGCACAAATTCCCCAAATTGAAATTGAAACCCTAATTTTCTCTTGGAATAGGGAAATCTGGCTCGCACTACCCTATCTTTTCTATTTAACTTTTTAGTTGCTTACCCACAAAAGAATTCGATTGAATGAAGAAGCAAGATATTACAGATAAGAGTATAAACTAAACAAATTAACAAACGACCAGCACATTATATTAGTCGATAAAAAAGAGTTTTCCTTTCAATTTTTACTTAAATTTCAAAATGAAAAGAGCAACAAGTCATCAAAGAAATAAAAACGGAAAATAAAAAGAACTTTTTTTTCCTTAAATAAAAGAAAAAGAAAAGGAGAGAAAGAACTCACACGAACCCCACCTACGATGTTGGACGCTTGGGATGAGAGAAGTAGGAATTAGGTAAATAGCAAATCAATCTTCGACACAAGTCGATCTGGGTCGGTTGCCTTGCGTCACGAATTGAGATTTAAAAAAGAACTATGTCGGTTTACGCGGCGGGTTGCTGATCAGTGTTTGTGTTTTGTGTTTGGAACGATAACCAGCGGCTGCGGGGCCAATTGGTAAAGAGTGGAGTCGATGTGACCAGCAATTGATAATATGGAAACGACAGCGTTTCTACCTAAATTCTCATTCACTTGGATACCATAAAATTAAAACTGAAAGTAATAGTAATAAATAATAAGTTACATATATTAGATAAATAATTAAAATTAATAAAATACGTGTTAACATAGAAAACTTATTCCACGTACAATAGTTTGTCAAGTGTTTAATTAAAATAATATTTATTACTTTTTAAGTTAATATAAGAGAAAAAAACAATGTAAACTTTAACTTTTATTTATTTATCAAATAGATTTATCTAACCAAAAAAAAAATTATTTGTAAATTGAATAATATTTTATTAATATTTATAATAAAAATTAAATAGTAATTTAAAAAATACAATGAATATAAATATTAATTTTGGTCAATTCAAAATTATTTCCAGCATGAATATTTTTATACATATATTTTTAAGAATATCTGTTATGTCCATGTATTCAACATTTAAGCTCATCCTATGAACATACTTTCAAATCTTACTCACTTGCAACATAATCTACAGAGTATGGACTATGAAAATTACCCACCCGATTCCTAGAGCATATTTAGCAGAATTAGACAATAACAACAGCTCCTCCGATCGGTTGTATATATGATTAAGTAAATTTGACAAAATTCAGCCATTGGTTTGCTTCAATGTTTCTTAATATATGAGCCTCAATTATTCAAACTTATCTCTCAATACGCACTTAAAAACAAAGTCAAGTCTGCGGATTATCCAATTTGAGCATGTTGACTGCTGGCGGAGGTAGCAGTCTGGTTACTTTGATTGCTGTCAGGTTGATGCATATTTGCAGTTTTCTCAGCTTGAACTTTCTCAAGCAATGCCTGTCGCTGCATTGCTGCCGCCAACTCTTTCATCGTCTTCTCTTCTCCTTCAAGCTGGACTTCCATTATCATCTCGGCTTCCTTGTCTATTGGTTTGAAGTACTCTTCAATGGCAGCTTCCTGAATGTAAACAACAATTTTGTTAATGAATAACGAACATCATTCTGAAATAGACATATAAAGAAAAGGAAAAATGCCACAGAATTCAGAAACTAACAATGGAATGATTCCGAACATGATAGGTGCATCAGTGATAAAGGTAGGATATTATTTAGACAAATGGATCACTAAGTGTATCATGGGAGATTTTCAGAAGCTTGAGTCGGATCAAACTCGGAAAGTAAGGATCTGAACCTTGCAATGAAAGGGCACATGACCAAGCAGGAATTTGTCACTTAAATATACATAATGATATAATAACTTCAGTTTTTACTGGATTTCAACTTTGTGAAATCAACCATCATGGGTCTCAAGCATACAAGAAATTGTGTCTTATTTATCTTCAAAACTTCTTACAAGCTTAGTGACATACATTCCACAAGAAAAAGTATCACCAAGCAAAAGCGGAATGAGACTTACGCAAAGATATTTTTGCTTTACAGCTTCAGCAATAAAAAGTTACAAATGTTAAAGCTCTTTGGTTCATTTTCCTCACTGAGAATGGAAGCTACAAATGGTAATGCAGATTTTTTTTTTTTTTAAATATCATTACAAGAAATTCAAAAATCAACTATATTCGAGTTTTAGGCTACAAAGCTATAATTTTGCACTGCCTTGTCAATTATCATCTCCAAGTGCAAGTGAAACTTACAGTTTCTTCAAGCTTTTTGTTTAGTGCTTGCATGTCCTCGACCATACGGCGAACCTCTGTTAATACAGTCTGCTCAGGAATCCTTCTTAACGCGGCTTTCCTTTCTTGTGCCTGCCGAAATGAAGAGAGGAAAATATAGATAACATTAGGATTTTGTGACAAAGTTCATAGTTACAGAGTGCGGGCAAAATCTACTTTAACTATAGTCTTCAAGTATCAAAATGAAGATATATAGCAGATACAAGTTTACTTTCGCAATTTTATAAGCATATTAGAACATACCCTTTTCAACTACAAACTCAATGCAGTCGCCTAATTGCATAAATAAAGCTTCTTCACCATTCACACAATCCAAAAACTAGAAGAAACTTTTAATCTTTTGTTTAGGACATACATGATAATATAATGAATATCTTTGTGACGTCATACACAATTACAAGCAGCTGCGAAAGACACGTTTTCAAGAGAGAACAAAGCAGTTTCCATGTTTCCTTTAGCCTTTAGGTCCAAAAATCTATAAAATTAGGGGGCAAAAAAAAAAAAGAAAAAAAAAACTGAAGTAAAAGAGTGATAATGAGGATGAGTAAAGAAAATGAAAGACCTGTTGCAGACGTTTCTCGAGTTGCAATCTGTAGTTTCGAATTCTACGTTCTTCATATCCGGAGAGAACCCTAACGTAGAACAATGCTTTCCTCCCAAATTCTCTTAATTTGTCCATTCAATTTCACCCTTTAGTATCAGCCTTTTCCTAAATCAAAAAATAAATTAAAAAAAAAATCAACCACATGATTGATAATCTAATTTCAATACCAAATTAATAGAGAATTTATGCAGCAACGTTAAATTCAATGCTCAAAGTTGAATCCAACCCACCCCTAACTTTTTCTTAAAAAAAAAAAAAATTCAGATTTCCGAAAATTATATAAAGAAAAGCCTATAGAATTTAAAAAAAAAAAAAAAAAAAGAGGCGGAAGGGACCAACCTGGATGGGGCCGATTTGAACAAGCTTGGTTGAAGACAGGCGGCGGAAGATTAGGAGAGAAGACGAGATTGAATCCGACGGCGATGGGCGGACCCAGATCAAGATTCAAGAATAGCCCGACCACCTGAGTAGGTTCATTCACTTCATTTCAACTCTTCTATTTTTTTTTTTTTTTGGGAATTACATTGGGTAGCGCATATGGGCTAATCTTGGGCTTAAGCACTCGCTCACTGCAGGCTTGAGATGCCACCACCGCTATATGCATTACTGCAAAATTTAGCCAACATTTTTTTAATTGGATTGGGCCCTATTTCTTGCTCTTTTCACTTATCATCACAGCCAAAGCCTTTTTTTAATTATTATTATTATTTTTTTTTTTTACTTTTGTAAATTTGTCGACGTGAAATTTGTTAGATTACTTCCCTTATAAAACTATTTCGAACTTTAGCTGTTGAAGCTTGCTCTCGTTAATCTTTTATTTTAAAAATATATATATATATATATATTTCGACATAGAATAAATTCATGAAAAATAAAAATTTTCGATATTTATATAAAAGTAAAGCAAAGTAAAAATAAATAAAACAATTTCTACCCAATCTCGTTCTTTGTCATCCGTAATCAAAACTCTTAAACCAGGAAAACAAAAAGATGGATTTATATTGGGCTTATAAGTCAGGCACTCAATAGCCGCAGGCCTTGGGATTTCCTAGTTAACGCGAGATTTAATAATTTCTGCCACTGGGTTGCCTATTTTTATATCTTCTTTCCATCTCTGTGGACTAAAATTTATGCTTATTAATGTCTGCTAAATTTTATTTTTTTAATTTAAAAATTTTCTTTTGAAATAAATAAATTTTAATTAAATTGAATGCTGAACAATTGATAAGAAATGATAACATAATGAGTGCATACTGAGAAAGAAAAATAAAACTAAAGTATACACGGTTAAAATTTTTTTTTCCAAAAAGACAGTCAAAATTTCTCCAGAAAAAAATTTACCAAGAAATTATTCAATTTATTTTGAGTCCAACTTAAAAAACAATATTTTTCCACTTACATTTTAATTTTTTTTGCATCTTATGAATTTTGCGTGTGAAGATTAAACATTTGATTAAATAAAAAAATTAAAAAAAAATTTCTTTAACTCAAAGTAATAAAAATAATAAGATTTTTTTAACTAATAAACCAAAATATTCATCTTTTAAAAAAAAATCATATATCAATTAATCGAATTAAATGTTCGGACGCAAAGTTAACTAATATATTACCCACACTAGTAAAAGAGAGCTTTTAGTCGCTGAAGAATAAGTGACTGAGACCGACCCTTTGGGCTTGAAAATTAGCTCTGTATTTGAAGACTGTGCAATGCCTGTGGCATTAGGAGATAGAACGGGTAATAGACCTTAGTTCGAATCCCTTATGCCTCATGCATTGCACAGTATTAAAATAGAGCTTTCTGGAAGTAAAGGAGGAAAAGCAAGGAATAGCGACAATAAGCCTCTTTATTTTTTATTTTTTCACTGACTTGGGAACCTTTGGCATGGAGCAATTTATAACCAATGAGAGGACCAACGACTACCAGGATTTGCCTTAAATGCCCCACAATTACGCGTCAAAACTAAACAAATGTGTAGCTATCCTTTCGGAAATTTGGACAGCTCAAGGGAGGCGCATATTGCAACCAAACCAAACCAGCTGGTTCTTATAGGAAAAAAAAAATTTTGAAATTTGGTGTTCATACAACCATCTTTTAAAAATATTTTAGTCAATAAATTCATTTTTAAATTTTAGTATTTATAACTTTCTATCTCATCTTTAAGTCACAATTATTTTGTATAAAATATTATTAATTTAATTAGAGGAAACAACGTTTAATGATTTTTTAGATGATATAGGACTATTGCCAGTAGAGTGCAAAATTGATTACAACATACACAATGGAACTTGAACATATTGTAAAATAATGAATACTTGTGAAGATTCTATGTAGGATTATTCCTTCTAACAAGTTTTTATGACACATGTGAGTGTCTATAAAACTCTGTTGCGGAAAATAAAGCATAAAAGTAAATAAAGATTTGTCAAAGTCTCGCAAAACAATGTGTAACAAACATTTGAATATCATGCATAAGGGTAATCGCGTCCAATTACTTGTAACGGACTTAAAAGTTAATTTATAACAAAAATGTGTATAACATCAGCCTAGTCTTACAAAAATGAATCAAAATCAAATTTAATTACTCTCGTTACATATACGAGTGAAAGAAAAGAAATTGGTATATACAAGTGCACCAAATTAAGTGACTAGAAACAGGTACATCAACTATGTGGATAAAAATTATTTGAAAAATATTTTAGTAAAAAAAAGTAAATAATTTGTTAGTAGGGTTTTTAATGCAAGTAAGTGACTTGAATGTTATAGTTTTAAGCATTTAAGTAATTTTTCTTTACCAAGTTGGTGCCTGTTCTATTCATATGATCAAAATTTTAATATTAGTATAAATACAACAACAACTTAAAATTATAAATTAATTTGTCAGCAAAGGAAATTAGCGGTAATTGTAAAGGCTGAATCTTTCAACTTTCGTCTTATAAACATAGTTCTTAAAAGGAAAAGGGTTCTTCGTAACATTGGAGTGGAAATTGGTAGGCAAAAACAATTTTTTGTCTAATTAACTACTAATAAATTTCATATCTACAAGCTATTAATTTTGAGTCCTTTGAGGACTTCTATGGTATTTGTTTGTTTGTTTTGTATAAATTTGTGATTTCATAAAACTATTTTCAATCCTCTGAAGAGTTCTATGGTATTTTCTTATTTGTTTGGTATAAATTCATCATTTAATGGAAATATAGTATATGCCAGTTATTTTAGGTTTTTGTTGTTCATCACCGTTGAGACATTTTGGCATTTTTTGTAATTTTTTCTCCATTTCGTCAGCAACCTTGCATGGATGCTTATAAGTTTCGTGAGGCAACTTGGATGGGTATGGATTTGCTGTACTTTTTTTTAAAATTTTACTGATAACATCTTCAATTGATATGAATTTATTGTACTTTCTGCTATAATTTTATTGATAAATTTGATGAGTTTGGTGAACTAATGGTTCTCTCATTTTTTTTTCTGTTTGCATCCTATACTATCTATCTTTTTTATCTTTTTTATGAGCTGGTTTTATTGAAATTTTATGGTTTCTTGCTTATTGTTTTATATGTTCTTTATTCTAGCTTTGTTGTTTTGATTTTTTTTTTTTGTTTTTCTTTTCCTCATTGCTTCACGTTAGATGTTGTCGATTTCATGCTTTTTTGAATTTTAGTCGAGCAACATGCATTGAAATGTTTTAGCAAATTATAAAATCTAACAATCTATTATTTTTCAATCTTTTAAGGACTGTAGAGGGTTTTCTCAAATAATGTGGGGATAGTTTTGACAATATATAAAAAAGAAGTTTTTGCGTGAAACAAAAATTCTCATTTTTTTCTTCGTACGGTTTCCATCCTTTTCAACCTTTACTTGCTTCAATCACTTTCAATCGCTGATTTTCTTTCTTTCAATTTCACACCTGCTTTAAATAACCTATGTACAAAGGATTGGACAAGAAAGATCGTACAGAGAATTGTAAGGACGTTTCATTTTCTTCTGTTAATATTCTTAGTTCTGCTTCTTTTTTATATAAAGCTTTCTTTTTTCTTTATTTGGCAATCTTTTCTGTTTTTTTCTTTTTTTAATATAAAAAATTAAAATAGAAAGATTGATGGATCAATTATAGATGTTTGGCAAATCCAGCATACTTGAGTATCCATGGCTATATGGGTTCTGATAATCGAGAGAGAGAAAGAAAAGAAAAGAAAAGAAAAGAAAAAAAAAATCAAAAGAGGTTTGCAGGGAGATGTATATGTTCATGGGTACATTGGTTCCTAAATTTTTTTTTTTTTTTTGCTATTTTGTTTTTCTTATTTGTAGAATAGGTTTGCAAAGCTATAATCTGCTTATAAATTGCTTCAACAAGGTAAGATACATTAGCTTTGTTTTCCTTTTTTTTAATAGAATGCAAAATTTTGAATTGGTTATTTTTCTTCTAATATATGATCTCTATGAAATTTGTAGGTTTGAGGAGGTTATATTTGATGAGTAGAGAGCTGCCAACTTAAGTGGAATGTCAAAAAAGTCTTATAGTAGATCTTTCAATTCTTATCATAATAGTCTAAATATAATGTGAGTTTTCCACTTTTCACCCTAATTTTACTTTAGATATAGATTTGAATTATTATTATTATTATTATAGTTAGATTTTGACTAAATTAAGAATAAAACAGTTTTCAGGGCATCGTTGGATATTAGAAAGTTAAAAATTCAATTTGGATGTTTTAGGTTCATTGATTTTGTGAAGAAAAGCTTATCTTATATTTAATGTATTTTTTTATTTTGGTTTAATTAAATATATTTTCTTTGTTATTGCCCTGTGTTTGAGAGAATGCTTGAGAGGGTTAATCTCAAAATTCAAGAGTCTTTGTTGTACTCATATTGTTAAGATTGCAATCCATAAAGATGTGATGGCTCTTTTATAAATTTAATATTCGATGAAATGTTGTGTTTTCTTTCTTCTCATTCTATAAAGTGGTGAATTGAATGATTAAGTAATTTAAATGATTTTCAGATCAGCTATAAGGTGCGATTTATAGTATTATTGTCTGTTTCTAAGCAGGCAAGTGCAGACTGCACTGGGTGAATGCTTTTAGGTTTCATTCTCTATTTTCGATTGTTTATTATCTTCTTCAAGTTTGTTTTATTATGATTAGGTTTAGATTTATCGTACCTCATAAATTATATTACATTTTTTTTTGCAGAAAGTAGGAATATAAAACAAAGTTGAATTTTTTTTTAGTTAATTATTAATAATACTTAATAATAACTTTCATTTTTTTTATCATTCTTGCGTGCAGTTGTAGTGATGGGAAAACTAGTAGGAATACAAGGTATGACGTAACTTTTAGGCTTAAGCATTGAATTGTGATAGTGATACTGTGAATTTTAAGTTTTTGAAAAGCTATTCTTTAATGATTTTATGATGATAATTAATTCTTCAATGATGCTATGATGAATTATTCAATAGATTCAATCTTTACAATTGTTATGGCAAAAAGTTTTCTGCATTGTGGGTTTTGGATTATATTGTTACGACATTCACCTATATTAGTTGAAGTAATTATAGACCTAACACGAGATTATTTTTAGCCTACTAATTAAGTTGAGCATCCGTTTTTAGTTTTAATCTTTTGTCATCTAATAAGCATATTATATCAATATTCCTTGAATTGATCTTAATTTAGATTTATGGCAGGCGAGGTCAGCGGAGGATCACTACAATAAGCTAAATAAGCTTCTAAACTTATAGGTGGTTGGTGCGCTAGCATATGCATGGCAGTGTCTTTTGGCTATATTACATCTCTTACATATAAATGCTTTAATTTTGTCATCGAATCTGCCAATATTCTTTAAAGCCAATGTTTATCTTACCTTAATTGTACTTCAGTGTGGTAGTAAATATGTAACTATGAGTGTGGCAAATACTCAAGTTGGATTTGTCGCATAATTTTTTTTTCCTAATTATTAATTATTTTGCCGTTTGAAAGTATGCATTGTATTTTTGGCTAAAAGCAACGATGATCATTGCCTATATGCTCACTTATAATTCTTTGTCTTAAAAAAAAAATAAAACTTATAGCATACAAGCATTTAAAAACCACCAACTTTCTCTCCTTGTATCTTTTCATTTCATTTGAGACTTTTTAATTAGTAACCAAACTTTCAACTATATTATTTGGGTTATGTGTAGGGACCATGCTAAATTGAATGGAATCTACGTTTTGAGAATTTGCTTTTAAAATTTTTTGTGGTTCTCCAATGCCCAAATAATATGTTTTTTGAAGGTTTCACAATATTTGTTGTTAATTTTTAGCTTATTTCGTTTCTTTAAATAGGAACTTGGTCATATATGAATCTTTTACAAAATTTTTGGTTTTATAGACACTGATATCACTTTTTCATTGTTCATTCAAGTATTAATGCTTACACTTTTGTATATTACTTTTATAAATAAAAAAATCAAGCAAGTTAGACCTTTTGGAAAGCGCTTATGAATATTTGAAAAATGTAATTCTCACTTTTTTAAAAAAAAATTATTTTAGTTATGATATTTCTTAGTTTGCAAGATAAATTAGTGTAACTATGGTTGCCAAAGTAGATTTATATATATTTGGATGGTGTGCAGAACATACTAAGGCAGTGTTGAATTGCATTACATTCTTCTAACTAAGTCACACTGTAAGTTTACTAATAAGGCTATAGTTGAGAACCTTCATGTCACTTTACATTTGAATGTGATTTAGCCAACTATTCTATTCCTTCAATATGTATGCATTTATATATATGTATCTATGTATGTGTGTAATTTAGCTTAAAGTTAAATTGTATAACTTAAATGTTTTTACCATTTTATAGGAATCAATGGAAAAAGTTATTAAACTATATCTTTCTTGATTTGAGTAAATTTAAGGTATTTCTATTCCTTGCTTAACATTTTTTTTTTTTTTGAATTTGGTTATCATTTTCTTAAATACATCATTCTATAGCTGTTTATCCAATATAATTATTAGTCCTCTTATTTCTTATAAAACATTTAAGGAAAAGTAATGTTTTTTTTTTTTTTTTTTTATGTTTATTAAACATCATAAAGGTGTTATACAGTCCAAGTAAGTTTCATTAATATTTCATAAAAAACATTACCCGCAGCATCGCACAAGCATATTACTAATTTATTTTATTAAAAGAAATTGGACGAAAAAAACGTGGACGAATTAAAATCCAAATTTTACTTAAAAACGAGAGGAAGCGAACTTGCGAGTTTTGTAATAAGAAAAATTATTTTATTTATAATATTAAAAATTTTAAATTTCAAAATAAATGAATAAAAAAAAACTAAATTTGTATATTTTGAAACTAATAGAACTTTTTTAATCTGATCAATAACTTAAAAAAAATTTTAGGATCTACGCATATCACTCAAACCCAAACTTCTATGAGTTAAATCCAAGTTTACTCGAAAAGTTAAATTAAAAACATAATAATAATCAACGTGAAGAACGTAGCCTAACGGCCTCAACGACATTAAAAGAATGACCCAAATCATTCACCACCCTGCCGGAAATACACCATTTGCAAGGAGGAAAACTTTGGAACCAGACATCGCTGTCTCATAGACGCGGAGGCGCGCACACACACACACAGAATACAGACATTGTTAGAATATCTCATTAATTTTCTAGTATATGCAGCAAGGGCCATCGTTAAGTTCATTTAAACCCACCAAAAGCAAATATTAATATGTCATTACTCAGATAAACTTTCCGAACAAAAATCATAAAAAGATGCTGAAACAGTGAGACACATCTTTTTGGTATTTTATATTAACATGGTGCTTTCAGTACAAAAAGCAAGAAAAACAACTTCGTATTGGCAACTAAATTCATTTTTTCAGAGGCAGACTACGTAAGCAAACTTCATCTACTACTTTACGATTTAGTCCCTCCTCTTCTTCTTCTTCTCACTCTTCTCAGCTGAATTTTTCAACTGAAACAAGTAGGTTTGATATTAGTAAAAATACATCCGAATGACAGGTAAATACAAAACTAAGTCTGTTATTAAAGAAATTAATCGAAAGCTTTATCAGGTATTCTCGCTTGACTTACCATGATTATCAGAATTCGGACAAACACTGCAACAAAATCGGTGAAAAGGGTCAGGGCATGCTTAACATAGTCCAGGTCACCGAAGTGTGCCTTCTCAATTATGTCCTGTGTGTCCACTACCATGTAACCCACAAACACCAAAAGCCCAAAGTAGATCTGTGACAACAATCAAATGCAAAGGAATGTTCGTCTCAGCCCACATCGAATAGCAGATTTTCAATTACTACAAGAACACAGAAAACTTTCCAACCAAAAATCACTCACCTCAAACATAAAGAGGGCTGTGGAACCACCGAAGATAGACGAAGCAAAATGCAACCAGAGAAGTATGGACACACCAGATGAAAGCAAGCCACCAAGGTAAAGGTATTCTCTGCGTCTTGCCAACATAGCAGCCCCTGAGAAACACGCAAAGGCTATTGCTGTTCCCACAAATGCAGCTACCAGAACACTGTCATAATGGAGAAAAACACCATAAGCACCAAATGAGATTTACACTATAAGTAAAATAGAATTAACTATAATCATCCAGCAGCATGGAAAGGCCCCTAACCTTTAAAACAGTCGAGGAATTTGAATATCAACAGTAGCATTTCAATTTAGGTAAGCACATACCCTCCAAAAGTAACACAAAAAGAATGGTATTATAAATTACCCATTGAATGGTATAAGAGAAATACCTCGGGTCAATCTTAATGGCCAAGTCAATCAGAGGACCAACTGAAGCCCCTTCAAACGCTGCGGATGTCATCAGAAGTGAAACTCTCTTTTGCTGCAAAAAAAATTCAATGCCAAAACAATAGATGAGTTCTAAACATGCAAAAAGAACAATCATTTGTTAAGACAAATGAAACAAGACTATTACCTCTTGATAAGGAGGTGTAGAGAGAAGCCAAATCATGGTTCCAAAGCATGCAAATGTTGTGAGGTATCCCCCAATGTTCCAAAGGATATGAAGATATGCCCCGACAGCAGAAGCAACCAGTGCACAACATAGGGTCAAATAAACCTGCCAATTAAACGCACTTCATTCAGATGATCAAGAAAACAAATTTTGGAAACATAGAATAACTAAATGGATAAATTTGTCTTAAAAGTCCAAGATAAAATCATAATAAACATTAGAATCACATAACGTTGATAACTGTATTATTCTTCAGCATCAGAACCCAAGAAGATTAAATCCAAGACAACCAAGAAAAAATGTGCAAAACCCTAGGTTAAAATTAAGGGCATATTCAAAAAAATGAAATATTCGAGAAAACAAAATTTGAGAGCAAAGACTAATTAAACATATAAAATTTGTCTAAAAATCGATGATAAAATCATAATAAGCACTAGAATCACATAAAGATGATTCTTTACACACAGAACCGAGGAAGGATTCAATTCACGAGATCAACCAAAATATCTCATGTGCAAAACCCTAGGTAACAGACTAGGGGAAAATTCAAGAGATGTTGACAATTCAAAAACTATATAACGCCAGAATTCCCTAATTATTCCTTCAGAAAATTTAATCTTATGGAAGATTACCCTTTTGAGATGAGTCTGAACTATCGAAGAAATCTGGCGGAAATTCTTGAGAGTATCATAACTCCAGTGGCTCCTCGATTGAGAATCGAAGAACGTAGTGAACGCTTCCATTGTTTGTTGAGAGAGAAAATAACAGAAATCGCAGGCAGAAAAAGCAGAAGAAATTGTCCCTCGCTTGATTTTCGTTTTGTTTGCGTCGTGGATTGCTATATTTATCGGGCCGGTTTCAGATAATTTCTTGGAAATTTCTAGACAGGTAAGTTACTAATACGCCCTTTTTTATATTCATTTAATGAATTTCTCCCAACTCCTAAAATGGATGTCTGAAGATGGTAGAATTCTTCAATTTTATTTATTTTTATTTTTAATAAAAGTTTTATGAAGGAATTATAATTGGTGTATTATTTTTTAAAATTTAATAAAATTAAATAATATATACAACAATTTACTGAAACTTTTCTAATGTTTAAAATTATCATAACTGATTAATTACTTGCAGAAAATTTGCCAATTAAAAAAACTTAAAAGAATAAAGAAGGTATTAGAAGTTTTATTTATTTTAATTACTAATGGCAGAGGTGGGAATTATAGCCTACACGTAAGGGGAAATTCAGGAAATGTGAGGGGCAATGCTCTGGAAAAATCGCGGTTTCGTAGGTTGACCAATAGCTTCGCAACGACAAGCGGAGAAATCTATATATTGCTTTGCCCGCAAGGAAAAACTCTGCGTCACGTGAACCAATAGCATTTTGCCATGTCACTATTACTGCTAGTTTTCATTAATTAATAATTAATGTGATTAACTATTTTTTATAATTTTTTTAATTACGGCCACCATAGATCGTTGAACTTTTTCCTGCTGAGTTACAAATATCGTCACCCCTCTAGAACCAAAAACATCATTCGAGAAACCCTAATTTAAATCCAAGTCAAAGAACGAATCCGACCAAAAGGGAATGACTGAAACTTTCTTGACAGCTAAATGCCTTGCGTAATAAATGGTTAAGGTTTAACCCAAGGTATAGGGTTAAAGTATCTCTCACGTTTTGATTTCCATATTCTTCTGCGCGACCAATTTGTCGAGGATGAGGCATATACATTACATACATAGCTATTAGATTAGCATTTTTTTCAATTTCAGATCATGGATACAGATACAAAATTAGAACATGTAATGTAAAGGGAAATTTTGATACATTTACAGTATTAAGAACTGCGGAAAAGATTTCAAAAAATGCAGTATTATTCTCACAGTTGATCAAGCTTTATCAAGATAAACCTTGAAAGTCTTACTGGTTCCTTCTCCGAGCAAAAGATTGTTGTTGTTGTTGCAGTTCCCGGAGTCCAAGTCGAGTCCCTGTTTGAACGCCCTCTCCTTTCTCAATATTTCGTGTATTGAAGCGAAGAATCCGTGCTTAAGAGCATCCTCTGCTTTAATCATTAATCTTGGATTCACTGTCATGCATTTGTCTACAAGATCGTAAAGTGAGTTTGGTATCTCCTGGAGGAAGTCTCCTCTCTTGGTATTCATTTGGCACCACTCTCGTAGGTTCATAGATGTCAAACACTGCTTACCGTAAAGTTCCTGCAACAAATCATACTCTTGAATACAAGACATTACTAATTTACTTTTGAATAGATTATGGTTACAGTTACAGATCATGCATTATATTTATACCTCGGGGAATGAGGATTCACGATTATGTAACTTGGCAACTTCCCAAAGATCTTCACTGCCTCCCAGCTTTGCAATATCCTTAATGTTCCTGAAATTGTCAATGATGTTGGCAACTTGAGGCATAAAGCAGGAACTGGATAGAGAAATTTGATTTTGAGCAAGAAATCTTGCTGTTCAGGATCGCCAAAAAAGGGTGACTTCCCAATCATTAGGTTGAGTGACCCCAGCAGACCAGATATCAATCTTTGGACCTTGATGTTGAGATCTGAACAAGACCTGCAATAATTGGAAGGAAGCATTAATCGCAGCTTCACTCATTGGAAAAACGATATCAGTTATTGAGGAGGGAGCATTAATCAGGGTCTGAAGCTGAAAATTTCAGTTAAACCAAATCTAAGATCTTTTAGTACCGGAAACCATTTTTTCTTACCTTAGTCAAATGGCTAAATTTCAGTATAGGCTATTAATGTTTTTCTTTTGCACAAGTTTTTTCCTACTCTCTGAATTCAACCTATAAGAGCAGCGGCAGGAAACTCCAAATTATCTAACTCTGAAGTTTTTTTTTTTTTAATTTTTCTTATTTATATAAAATTAAAACCCAACTAAAGTTTATTATTCATTGCCTCTGGAGCTCGGAAGCCTTTTGTTCCAGCACAAGGAAATTCTCTACTATGCTTCCCACCCCTGCAACTTAATAAATTTTAATAAATTCTAAGAAAATTGCAATTTGAAACCTAAATTTCAAATTCTAACAGGAAAAATACTTACATTTGTTCTTGGTGAAGCCAACTCCAGAAATAGCAAAGCTAGTTGAGTTCAACGGCATTGGAGCAGGATGCAGAACTTGTCTATCCACTTTTCCAAGAGAAGCAGTGACTCGCTTTCTCATGGGAGCAGGAACATGTGATACTCCATGGTTTGGACTCTGCATTGCTTCCTGCACCAGGCTGATGAGCTCTTTCCTACCTTGGCATGGTAAAGGCTCTCTAACCCTTTCTGCTGAAGGAGTCCTTGCACTTACACCATTTGCTGAGGTGATGCCAGAGCAATCTGCACCCTGACTATTAATTTTATTCCAACTACTTAAGTTATTATGAGCCTTCTTTTGGTCTGTTGTCTTCTTCATGTTCTTAGGCTCTAAAGTTAACCTGGAGCCTTTTGTTGCCTCTCTATTGATTTCCTCCCTTGATTTGGTATTTACAAACTTGCTGCTATTTGCAGAATGAATGGCTTTGGCAGGAACAATGTTACGATGAAAACTTACATCATATCCCAGCTTTGATTTGTCTGTGAATTGTATAACAATGTCACATCAATTATAAATTAATAACAAAAGGCACCAAGGTAGTGAGATCAGTAAACTTTGAAGGAAAAATATTGCCAAACAAAAGCAAGACTACTGAAATGGAATGGAACAAACAAGAAACTAAAAATTTGAGCACAACATAGGGTCAGCCATTGTGGAAGGTAAGGAGGGCCGCAGCTGCTATTTAACAACCAGGTTAAAACTTTTCTGAATCTTGATGAATATAAAGGAAGTAATAGGGAACAAAAGTATTTAGGTGATCATCTTCATTGCCTAGAGTAAAACAGTACTAGGGTTATATTTAAGACAGTAATAGGATAATTATAAGATCCAGAAGAAGGAACTCACCCATACTCCTGTACTTTTGATGCAGGTCCTGTCAAAACAAGAGAAAGAACAAAACTATGAATCCACAGATTAGAGCATGTAATTATTGGAAAAGAAAACATGTAATGTCCAATCATAGATTGATGTGAGGTTAGTATTTACCATGGCAAGATTGAAGTAAATGAGATAACCTTTGTTGGTCTTACGACAGAAAAGAAAGTTTCCAGGTTTAACATCTATATGAACTATTCTCGGCAAATGCATAAAGAGTTATCAAGAACATGTATTTTGTAGAATTGACGTATCACATTTACAAAATCATATACCTGTTTATGAAGATTTGCAAGAGCTTTGAACAAACAATAAGCATACCTCTGTAACGGAAAAACTTCAATTTCCTTTTTCAACGCTTGTAAAATGAAACAAACCCACCAGCAAGTGGAAGAACAAGCAAAATATGGCAGCTAAAGTTCTAATAATTACCTCAGGTCTATCATGCTCAACATACTGTAGAACAAAGCAATCAGAATTTGCACTCTTAGTGCATCCTTCATATCTTATTACAAAGTTTCTACCCCCGAAATTGACAAAAGAAAATATGTAAGATTGGAGTTGGGGAAGAAAAGCTTAATAACAACTTCTTCACTTTCATGAATGAAATTTTCTTAAAGTGAAACTAACTTTTCTAAAATGCTTACCCAAAACGCTCCAGCATTTTCAACTCATTGCTAGCATAGTTCTTATGAGCATTGGCATGAGGACCTGCAATGAGATAAATAAGCAATATAACATCAAAGGAATGCCCCATACATGTAATACAATGACAATCGTCATGGCAGCACAAAAACGCTACAGCATGTTATACAAAATTTGCCTCCTATGTTTAATGGCAACTAAAGCTCCATCATTCTTTCTTCTTGCCCTGTATACACTGCCATAACCACCTGCGAATTAGAGTTTCACCTTTAGCTAATCAATAAATGGTCATAGTGATAAGCAGATCAATGGTGATGAGATATGCAAGCAAGAAATAACCAAAGCTATTGTACCTGAACCTTCTTCCTTTCTACAATATATGATTCAAAGTCTGGCAGTACCTTTGGCTTCGCCTGATCCTAAAGCATACATAGATCTTTAAGTTATAATTAAAATAATACAGAACAGCCAATTCAGGCTCATTGAATAGACTCAGACTCACCAATAATAACAATAGAAAATGATAGAACATCCTATATGAGACGGCAAAACTACAAATGGAAAAGTGAGCTTACCTGAGAAGAAATACAGGTAGAGTTCCCCCTTCTTTCTTCAACATATATGTCCTTATGATTCTGAGTTGATTTCTGGACATTACAAACTAATAAATTATTTCTTTCACCATGATGCTTCCTTTTGTAAGCATTAATAACCTTGATATGCCCTAAAGACTTGCTGGGGGTTTGCAAAACCGGAGCCGCTGTATACCTTTGATTAGTCTTTGCCTTCTCCAAAGGTTCAGATAGCCGCTCCTTTGGAACAGAGAGCTTGGCAACGGAATGTATAACACTAGGACCTGCTAGTAGAATGGGGTGTTCCACACCTAGAGATGGCATCTATGGTTGCAGTTAACCTCATCAAGGTTAATCAAATCTCTTTCAGGTGGAATATTGGAAAGGCTAATGCTAAATGATGGAGAAAGATCTTCTACTCCTTGTCTTTTACTTGCCAAATAAAGTTTCTTCCCTTTCTTGCTGCCCCTCAGCAGTCGCTTCATTGTCCGTGGTTCTAAAATTTGTAATTGTACCATCCACATAAAATTTTGCACCCACCGCTACTGATATTTTGCTCTTCTCATCACATTCTGGAGTGTATATAGGGTTGGTTTTAACGGCTTTGATTTCTACTTCATAATCTGGTTTTCCAGTTGGAACAATTGATTCCGGTCCAGACTCACTAGCTACCAACTCTTTGCTGGCATTTCTTCCCATATATTCTTCCAAATTCATTTCGGTTTCCACATTTTCAAAGCCCTCGGCTTTACAACTTAATTGGCTAGCACTTGATTTGGCTAATAAACAGGGGTTCAGCGCAATATTATTTACCAATAACAACGGATTACTTAATTCTAAAATTCTTAAATCCCTCTCCTCCTCATCCTCTACAAAATCCACGGCTGAGAAATCACTCAAAGGTCAACCCAAAAAATAAACACGAAATTACACCTAAAAAAGTAAAAAATATAATATATATATATATATATATATATGTTTCACTTTGGAATTACCGTCTCGCTTCCTCTTGCCAAGCCATATCGTCGAGAAACCACCAAATCGAATCGGTGGCGACGCGAAAGCATCAGCAACAGTGAAAATTCGGGCTAAGTGGCCAAAAAGGAAAGGCCTATGGAAGATATAGCGACAAAGTGATTGTTGTTTGAGAGACGGATGGGCGAGTTTGGGATGGAATAGAGGGAGTAAATGAGAGCGGGGCTTGCCGGAAAGAGAGTACATCGAGAAGCGAGATCAGGGAGAGGGACGGGCTTGCCGATGAAGACTAGGAGACAAAAAATGTGCCAGGCCTCTTGTGACTCGGAAGACAAGAGGCTTAGCGAATCAGCGAGTTGTTCCAAGTTGCTTTTCATGACGATAATGGGTATAGTGAAAGAAGCATAGGGAGAGAGAGAGAGAGAGAGAGAGAGAGAGAGAGAATGTTAGGATTTGAAAATGGAGGAATTTTTACAGAAGGGCATTGAAAGAAGCGGTAATACGTGATATGGATTTTGAGATCAAGCACGTGCGAGTTTTCCCGCCAGCGTATTTGACTGGTAACTCGAACGAGTGAGTAAGTCGAGCAATCAATTTATAATTAAACCTTCCAAAACTTTAATAAATTTTAAAAAAATCCAAATTACTCTTAATAAATAATAAAATAAATTTTATATTAATATTCATATATTAACATAATTAATATTTTTTATTTATTAAACTACTATCTAAACTAAAATTATTGTTAAAAAATAACAGCAAGTTCAATTGTCCTAACAAATTGAACTCAGTAACGAGTTAAAAAAAGAAAACTAACAACTTACTGACAGTAACATACCAACTCATGAATTGAATGAAAATACATTCAGAAAACGAAAACACATAACATGGCAAAAAGATCAAATACAGAAACAGCAAAAGAAAAAGGGTTAGCAGACTCTCTCCATCATCCTACAGAACATTCAGCATTCATACAATGAACTGGGCAAAATTACTGGTTTTACCGCACTTGTAAAAAAAAGGCCATATATTCATTCTGTAGTAGATGGTGAAGAAGACAATGAAAGATTCAACAGAAATCCGACCGTTATCCCGATCAGTCCTACGAAAAATGCGAACGTCAAGGAGAAGCCGGAGTCGTTGCTACGTTGTCTTCGCCTCTTCAGGAAATCCTGTTTCACCAAAAAACACGATTGTTTACATATCAATCACGGATATAGTGAGCTGTAATATTGTATACCTCAGAACATAAACATATATGTACATGCAAAAAAGCAAAATTATAATTAGGGGAGTAAATCTAGCCTTCTTTTTCAGGGGAAATACAATCTGTCTTCTCAGTTTGGGAAATAACTTAATAGATCTTATATGGATGATAACGTTTTACCAGTTCCAATTGGCTTCTAGCTCTTACTAATCGCAAGAGCATTAAACATCAGGAAAGATGTACATAAAACTAACCAGTGGATATTATATTCGATCCAGGGGAAAATTGGAGACTTACATTATCAACTTATGATAACTATAACATCGCCATCTTAGCAAACAAGCATGATTTAATCCATTTATAATAACAGAACTAAAATACTTGGCCTTGACGTTCGATCATTTAGCATGTCAAGATAGATAATCACTTATGAATCACGTAATTATAGTACCTTTACACTGTTTTTCTCTCAACTTCCAAACTAAAATTTTGCAAAACGGTGAAATTCCAAAGTAGCAAAGCCTGGTTTTTCATTTTCTTTTTTTTTCCCATTCTATGTGTGTGTGTGTGTGTGTGCGCATCTCTGCTTTTAAGTTTATCGGAGCAGTTATCAATTTGTGATAAAATAAAAACTAAGACCAAAAAATCTGAAGATGGAAACATACCAGTTCCTGTTGCAGCTGCAGTGTTTGCCGAACTGCGGCATCTCGTTCATCCTTCAGGTGCTGCACAGCCTGCTGATTCATGAAAACAGAAAGGAAACGTAAAAATGAAGACATAGAAATCATATTCTGGGTTTTCATTTTCGAGGTAGCTTCACCAGAAAATAAAATCTCAATAGACGGCAAAATGTCAAGCGTATATCAATGAGGTACTGCAAAATGCAAATGCATGATAATTTGCAATAGCTAGCTTAACTTTATAGGGTTAAAAATAAAGAATAAAGGTCCTTAATCCCATAATAAGCAGGTCGTATGGAAGACATGGCATGAATGAACTGAAATTACGAGCTCATTTAAATCAGACAAGAAGATTGTAATCATTTGCTCACATAAATAAGACAAGATCAATGCTTGCTTCATTCAAACTGCAAATTCCGTATAATTTATCAAAATTCAAATGGTTTAATGCATGCATATTTTTCCCGTTTGTCATGAGGCTGATGAAAGATACCATCGTGCAAGAAAACTAAAGTAACATTATACAGCACCAGAAAACTAGAAATTATAATATTATACAAACCAAAAACCAGGCTTTGAAATTAATTAATATCAAAAACGAATTAAACAAAGAGATTAGGAGGAGAGCTTTCAGTCTGATTTCTACACCTCTTCAAATAGTCGGATCAAAGGTATCAATTGAACCTTTACTCAAAACCTCAAAGTGTACGTGTGTACGCTTGTCGTGAAGTTAAGCATTTGCAAGCATATATATATATATATTCCATAAAACGAAACAAAATAACCCCCCCACCCAAAAATAAAAACAGAAAAGAATAACAAAAAATAAATAAGCATAACACTGACTATACTTACAGTGTTTGAATCAGAGCCTTGTTCTAAGGAGCTCTTTAATCCTTCATCTTCTGAATCCCCTTGAGAGGAAGGAGACATGTAGAAAACTTTAAGCTTGCACTCCTGAATCTCCTTAGTGCTGTCCTTATCCTTATTAAACTGAATGCAAAGACAAAAATGACATTCCAAAATTCAAATTTGTTTTTAAACAATATAATAAATGTAGTAAAATGAAAATATTATTCTCGATAATGTCAGCATTCTTACAGTATCTGCTGGGAGGTCATCCACATCCATATTTGGAGGCACTATAGTACTCTGCAGCAGAAATTTGTCTTTGCATTGCATATCCGGAGGATATTCGTGTTGGGCTTGAAGAGTGACTGATACTCAAGCAGGTAAATGAAATCAGTAGCATACATATAAGAATCTCAATGCAATTAACAAAGAAAAGCAATGGAGGATAGCAGGCCAGGCAAGTGACCTTTTGATCGGAAAAGGCACGCTAGATCAGGTTTTTAAAACCCAAAAATAACTTTGCTTTAAAGTGCAGCATCATGAAATTCTTAATTTACGAGAAATGAAATGGTTTTAGGAAAGATGAGCTTAAGTGTAATACCTCTGATGACAGATGAGTCCCAAGGCTGTACAACACCGGTGTTTGGTCGCACAAAGTACTTCTTTGGTGAAGTTGTTTTAACCTAACATGATAACAAGATGGGAACATTAAAATCAGACAATCATAAAAAATCCCAGAATGAATGGAGAATACACGGAACAAAATATTCGGATGCATTTGCAGCAATTACAGAAAACAATACCTTAAACGCCACATAGTGTTCTGTGTTGTTTACCACTTTAAGATCACAAAAGCTTTGCTTTTCAAGCTCAACTGAAAGACATGAATAGCAGGAGGACCAAAAGCCAACTAAACTTGGTCACCAAAATGTTTTCAAGAATAAACATATGCTGAAGATAAAAGTCGCAATGACATTTAACTCTTAGCAATACAAAAGAAACCAGCCTTTATAAGCAGGAATTAAGCTAGCTAAACATTGACGACATGTTAAATAGATTTAAGAACAAATAAAGAGAATTCTTAAACTGCTTTTATTCTCTCAGCATCTTCTAAAGAACAATATGCCAACGTTCACAAACTGAATTCGCATTGACCATTATTTGCGCAAGTTCTGGTTGGAAGGGATGCTGAAATGGTCTTAAGCTAGCATCCGAAAAACACCAGCGAAATGGGCAATTCGAGATCAGAGGACTCCAATGAAGTGAACAACTCAAAATAGAAGAAGCAAACAATTAACTAAACAAATCAACATACAAATCACCAAATCATCTCTAATGCATTTCATCTCTGCCCCCATCACCGCCTGAAATTCAAGACTAACACAAATTTTCCCCTTCACAAGTTCATTTTAGAATCGAATCATGAACTTTCAATTAATCCAATGGGACTCAGCATATACAGTTTCACGAATGTATACATACATACATACATAAGAATTACATGCATGCAATACGAGCATAAACATAGATAAGGTGGAAACCTACAAATGAACTTGAGGCCATTGGGATGAACAGAGATCAACTGATTACCCCCACCAGCAGTCATAACTGGGTCCCCCACCTCCACCGCCACCACTAGATCTTCACTCTCTTAAAAAAAAAATTTCAAAACCACCTACAACGATCTTTCAAAACCAAAAATATATATATAACGGAGAATAAATTAACAAACAGAACCCTCAAAAGACTTCAAAAACCAATTTATCCAACGAAAAAAGTTTCTGCTTTTGTTTGTTTACAAGAGAGAGAAATTTATTTAGTTAATACTAATCACCGGAACTAACATGCGGTGCAGACTGCAACTGGCTCGGTCTAAATCCGAGGTTTCTTCTTGTTTTTTCTTTGGATATGGTAAAAGGAATCACCGAAATAGCCGCCACCAAAGTCGGAGTTTTTCTGTTTTTTTTTTTTTTTCTTGAGAGAGAAAAAAAATGGTAGGGAGGGTGTATGTACCTTCTGTGCACCGTCTGTTGCCAGGAATGGCAGAGGCAGTTCGGCTTCTATCTGATCGCGAGAGAAAGAGAGAAGGAAGAATGGAGATTGACACGTGTCACTTTAACAGGGAGATGAAGCCTGGTTCTATAGTAACACCCTGGATGTGGGATCCATTAACGTGGCACACCATGAAATGATACCTCTAACGTGTCACTTTAGTGTTAAAAATACTCTTTTTGGTCCGTATTTTCGTTTAATTTATCACCTTTCTTTCTTGTTCATAAAAAAAAAAATTTCTAAGAAATTAAATTTGTTTTATATTTTCAAATGAAAATTGTAATACTTTTTAAATTTTCATTCGCATGAATTTTGAGAGAGATTTATATCAGATAAAAACTTTGGTGGGTAAATTTTGGACTTCGTAAAAAAATAATATTTAATAATTTTAAATTTTAATATTTATAATTTATAAATTTTTTTATTTTTAAATTATAAAATTTTTTTAAAAAAAATATGTAACCGATATATATATATATATATATATAAATGAGGATCATATATAGGAGCTCACAATTATTGAAAGTGTCTACTTGCACTTGGAAAATATACTTTGGTTTGCATATTTTGACAAGAAAATTGAGACAACCTTATCGGCGTACTTATCCTCGTAACTAGCCAATGATTTCAACAGCGAAAATGCCATATCAAAGTATAACTCATGATTGAAAGTTTCATGGGAAAGTCTAAAGAAAATAAAAGATGTATAGTGTCAATCATTCGTTTTTATTTGTATATTCAAAACTTTTGCATGAAATTTTATAGAAGAAATTGAAATGTTAAAACTTTTTAAAACGCGAAAGATAATAATAAATAATAATTTAAGTTTGACCTACACATTGTTGTTCATTAATCATGATTAAGATAATTAAAATTTTAGTTGAAAAAATTTATGTACCTATAAAGTAATTAAAAAATTTATTTTTATACATTAAATAATTTTTTAAAAATTTATAATCGATTTAAAAATTATCACATATATTTAATTATTATATTTAAAAATAAATATAATAATTTCTCGGTTTAAAATATATAACTTATGCAAATTTATAGTTTTATTTTTTTATTTTATTTTTTTAGAGTAATATTAACATGGACTATTTGTTCATAACATTTTTAAATATATAAGTTAGTAAGATTCAAAAAAAAAAAGAAAAGAAAAGGGAAATAGGAGAGAGAACAACGATTTGATTTTGCTTGGACAGAAAAAGGAAAGGAAATTGTTAAAATAATAGTGACATGAGACGACAATACTATAAAAATGGGACACAGCATGACATGGGGTGCGTGATTACAACATCCCGTTATTTTATTTTTTTCATAAACAGAAATCATACCGATTTAATTTTTACAACAAACTAAATCCGAGGTTAAAGGCTACAGAACACTTGTTAATGAATTGAATTAATTAGTTAAAACTCAGAAACTCTTGAGTTTAAATAGAAATGAAATTTATGGAGGTGAATTGAGCTTTAATTATAGTATAACTCGATTTGATCTAACATATTTTGTTATTAGTAATATAAATTTGATATTAATTTATTTTTTAAAAAACAGTAATTATTTTACACATAAAGTTGAACGAATTTCGATAATATCTTTCATTAATCATCCTAAATTTGAACAGTTATAAATTTATTAATATATTTCATTTGACCTAACTGATAAACAAATAAAACTTGAAATAATAATAATAATAATAATTCATTTGAGTTAAGCTGGAATAAAACTTGGATTTAATAATAATAATGATAATAATAATCTTTCATTGAATTAAGCTGAAATAAAACCTGGATTTAATAATAATAATAATAATCCTTCATTTGAGTTAGGCTGAGCAGAGTCAATAGTGCTGTAAATTTCATAGGCAAGTTTAATACTAACGAGAAAAAAAAAAAAACCTGTATTCCACAATTGCTTCTGCTACAAATACTCGTAACTAAGCTTAAAGCAACATTTTCTACCGTCTTGAAAATGCCTTTTAGGCTTTAATAAAGATCCCCATATCCTAGCTTTAACAAAACAAAATCTTTCCAGCTTTATTTAATTTTTACGGAAATGGATTTGATAATGACAACCACTTAAAAAGGCAACTAAGACGGGTCAAATATTGGTTTTAAGGAAGGTTCCGGATATTTGCATAAATCCCATTTACTTAATATTTTTTCAATCTTTTAAGTGCATTTAACATTTTTTTATATATTTGATAATAATAGATATAATACAATAAAAAATATTAAATTATAATATAATAAAAAATATGATAAAAAATTATAAATATAATATTAATATAGATATATATAAATTTAAAATTTATATATAAAAAATTATTAATATATTAAAATTTATATAAATATATAATATTTTATAAATAATTATAACGCGTAAAAATAATATAAACAGTACATTAATAGCTAGGTCTTGCTGACAATGGAGGTTAACTGCCAACTTTGCAAACTGAGATTATTCTGTTTCATCTGATCATTAAAGAAGCAAGCAATTAGTTGAAGGCTAGAAAATGGCATTAACAAATAAACAGATATTGAAATGATTTGTATATAATTGAAGATTGAATTTTAGTAGTTTCCAAAAATCAAATCAATGTTAAGAAATAAATTTTGACACCAAAAAGGAAAGCAGGTGGATATTCATGGAATTACAGCTCTTGCAATATCTCCGCAATTAAGAAACTGCCTGGAAATTGAGGGGAAAAAAAAATCCTGAGTAAAGGCACCGCTGCCTCTCATTTGAAAGTTGAGAGCCTGGGAAGCTTTTCTCTTAGATAGTACAGCTTTGCTTTCCTCACTTTCCGGTGTTTGACTACTTCGATTTCCTTAATGTTTGGCGAGTAACTGCAATAACGAATTACTAACCGAGAGAACATAGATCAGGATACATATTCAACAGATTTCAGAAAAGTTTCGGCATTGTATCAGCCTAATAATCATCAAAATCCAGGAGGCTTGTTAATTTGAATTCCATGCAGCGTTCAATTTGCCTAGATTCAGGTTTGAATTTATTTACAGATTTAAATATCATGTTGTAAACACATGCAAATATTCGAGCAAAAGATAAATTCAAGAAAATTCAACTTCTGTTGTTTTTCCAACGATGAGAAACTTCACCTAAGGCTGTATAAGCGACAGATATCACAAGAAGCCTGATAATTATGAGCAACTGCCAGAGTTCATGGACTATGGACTAGAACAGGAGACAAAACAATGGCCATTACAAATATGAGCCCGAAGAAGATCCTTATAGTAAATAGTAAGTTGGTAGTTAGTTATATATAATAGACATCAATCACGACTTAACCAAGTATGTTGAAACAATTTTGAGACTCATGTCAAGTTGTCTCCTTATAGTTGGTATTAGTCATTGATTCATGGTAACCTCACTTCCTACGGAAGTAATTTGATCACTTGCTCAGTGAAAACAAGAGGGTAAAACCATCATAGTGATAAACATGGTATGTACTGAACGAATGCAAGTTTTCACATACGCTTCAGAAGCTCAACCATCTTAATATCGCAACGAAATCTAAGACTACAATGAATCATCATACCAGACGTTATATAAAAGTCACTGCAATAGAATTAATAAGCATGTGTCATTAGGATCTCAATTTTACAAATTATTCTATGAATCTATGTTCTTATTCATTATCATTGATTTTTATAAATTCAAGAAGATTATATGTACAAATCTGTCATCCCCAATTTCTCTGTCTCAGATTCAAGATGATACATTAGTAAGTTAATTAGGCAGAATTATTCAACCAACATTATAATCCAAATGAAGGAACTAGGGTCCACAGCCTTCTGAACCGGGTCGGGGCGGCTTGATTGTGAGAACAATGGGCAAGACCCAAATTGTTTCAAAGGGATGTGTTTTGCCGTTCTCTCAAAGGGGATTCTCTCGGGCATTGGCAAACAGTGGCTGCAATAATTGATGTCACTGGATCAGTTGGAGCTGCACCTGGCCCCCTTCTCAGTGGGCTTCTTTCAACAAAAGGGTGGGATGTAGTTTCCATAACATGCTAATGGTCGGTGCCAACACTTATTTTGTCACACTGAGAAAACTCAAAAGCCAATTCCATCATCCCATGGGGACAGCAAACTCTTTGAAGGTAAACGTGGTAGCAATTTTGTTGCACCCCTCATGGATTCAAGATCCATACTATATATGGAATTTTTTTTTTCCAGATGATAATATGTGGGAAAGTTGATCTTTAATTGGATCGAACTCTGTTACCTTTTTCATGGTAGAGGGTCTCTTTTTGCTTCAATCAAGCCACTATTCCTGCTCCTTGCATGTGTGAAATTCTTTACAGCATGGGTACCATTTTGGACTCTACCTTTTGCTTGCATCCTCTTACTTAGACTCGGATGTGAGTGTCGGACATAAGTTGTGCTCAATTTTTTTAAGTTTTTCTTCTGTTTGAAGAATACGCATATGGTGAATATGCGTTAGATACTTCAGGGGAAAAAAAAAAAAACTAAACTAAAGAGTTTGAGCAACATAGAAGGCATCTACAGGACCCCAACCCCTTCTAAGCAATTAAAGGTGATAATCAGGTACGGTGTCAAGGAGCTGTAAAATTTAAGACTATAGAATGCATATCAGAGATAGAAGTATTCCGAGTTAAACATGAAAGCATATGTGTTTGCTAAATTTTGATGGCAATGGCTGCAGCTCATCACCAGCTAGTCTGATTTTTTTTCTTTTTTTGTAATATATTCACACTGATAGCGATATGTAACATTAGTTTGATTACCAGCCCCTTGCTCCAGTTGTTTCAGCTAGTAATAATATCCTTAATTTTGCTGTCACCCACTAGTTAAATTTGTAGTAAATATATGTATTGGTTGATTCTCGAACCAATAAGAAGTAAATTTAGAGACCTGGTTGACTTGTGCTAATGTGTCATGGCTATTTCTGAAGCTGAAGAATTGTTTTAAGGCTTGCTATCCCAAACAAGAACTATCTAACTTCCTGACATTAATGCTGTTAGGTTTTTGCTAAGCTTAATTTACAATTGTTGTTGGTTTTTCGGGTTCGAATTCAAGGGTATGTTAGTGCTTGTTCCTTAGTGATTTAAGTGTGCATAGCCATCGTTTAGCCGTAGAATGGAACTCAAAGTCAAGTCAGTTGACATGGGCCAGGGTGAGGTCCTTATTGTACTAAAGGATATTATTGCCTTGACAGAAATGTTGATTTCACGTTTCAAATTGCAATTAATGGTCTTTACAGATGTTCCTGCTCTTACATTACATGAAACCAACTACTTATGCTTCTTGCTTTACTCTCTGTTAACCATTATGTATCCGTCGCATCTGTCGTCAAGTGAAATGAAGACAAACCTTTTACGTTTCTTTTCCAGGAAAGTTTTTCCCATTTTTCTTGCTCGTGCTATTTTTTTTTTTCTCAGGGTCAGGATGTTCTTTACAAGTTTTAATGATCTGTCTACAAATAACCACATCATTGTTATATACGGTTAAACAGATTCAAGATTCAAACTTGCCATTTGCTTGAAAGAAAAGAATAACTATTTCAGCCATATATTAATTGAAACCCACAAATTTTAAATACAAAGACAAAAAGAATTTATAAATTTTCATGTAATAAACATAATTAACACAAACTGTTTAAAGTTGTAGTAAATGTTACGGGCTACAAGCATGTGATAACATCAGCTTCAAAAGCTTCAGTGACATTGTAATAAAAAAATTCTGTCTCTTTTGATAGCTCCAAGGTAGACATTTACCATCAATCGCCATCAGAGTTTGCTGGAAATTTGAACAAATACCTTTGTCCTCATTGGTTGTTACATAAATTATCTCTTTCTCGGTAACCATAGTCATTTATTGTCTTAGGTTTTTTAAAATTTATCATATTTCATTTTTCAAGAAGTTTAAGATCGCATAAAAAGCATATTACAGTTTAGAATTACACTTTCCCTCGGCCACATATTACAAACATCTGCTGCCTTATTTTTACAGATTTTTTTTGGTACTAATTTTTCTTTTCATGAAATTCCTGATTTTTCAGTGTTAAAATAAACTAAAAAAGGGCTTTTGATTTTTGGTTTTTTAATTTAAGAATACAGCCAATCAGAAACAAGCCAAAAATTTGAAGGTCCACTGCACATAGAGCGATAAGAGTACTGAGTATCATACATCTGGCTTGGTTCAGTTTCTGTATTAATTTTAGGCCAAGTGACACTGAAATCCACTGTCCTTGCTCATCATTTGGACCACCTAGTTTTTCTCGTGTCAACCAATGCCATCATTTCGTGGAAATCCGCATCTAATTAGTATTATTTGTTTTGAAGCGAAATTTTATATAATATAAAATATATTTTATAAATATGAATTTTAATCTTCACACATACATTATAATAAAGTTTTACAAATTTTTAATATAGAATTGAAGCTGTTACAAGCTCTTATTGAGTAAAGCTTGACGTCTCTGTTAAGTTATATATTTTACAAGTATAGAAATTATTTAAGTGATGATTTCCTAATAAGTTTCAACTTTAAAGCTTTTCACTTTCTGCATAAAAATATTCTAAAAGTAAAACCACTTGCTGGCTACCACATCATAAGAGTAAATTATTGTGATTTTAGTTTAGAATGAACAGGAAATTAACAGAGTACGTTAGATTTGATCTTTACATTGTGAAGTAACAAGAGAAAAAGAAAGTCCTCTTCAATCTTCCTCTTATTCTGTGACCAAAAAAAGAACATAAATTCCTTTGGGACACGCGTCAAATCTTGTTTCATGCACTATAAAATGCCCGAATAATAATAATTCAGTTCAATTTTAAAAATATTTCTACTAATATATAATATTATGATTTTTTCTTAGCCGTAGAAATGATTCTTTAAAACTTTCATATCTCCCTGCGTCTATATATCAACTTTGAGTACCCTTCTTCACGTCTGTACTTCACAACACTCAACATCTCAAGCCTCACTCCTCAGCTCACACATATACAAGTTACTAGCATGGCTCGTTCTTGTGCCATGCTTGTGCTAGCTTTGGTGCTTGCTTTAATCTCATTTTCGGTTGCTCAAAGTCCGTCGGCGTCACCAGCAATGCCACCAAGTTCAGGCACCACTCCGTCTATCGGTGGCACTCCCCCTACAGCATCCACTCCATCACCCACCACCCCCGTTACACCTTCCCCAGCTATGACTCCAACGTCTTCACCCCCACCGTCCACATCCAGTCCTCCTTCCATGACTCCAACTAGCCCTTCAACAACCCCAACGGCTCCTAGCCCTTCATCAACTCCAATGACTCCAAGCCCTTCATCAACTCCAATGACTCCAAGCCCATCCTCTCCCCCATCAGCACCGGGCCCAAGTTCAACACCTCCAACGATGGGTCCTCCGCCATCCACAGCTCCTACTACCGGACAGCCGTCAGCTGCTGGACCTGGTCCCTCCACTACGCCTCCCGTTGCTTCTTCACCAAGTTTTGCTGCTTCTACACGTGAATACAGCATGTCATTGTTGGCATTGCTTGGGGGAGTTGCACTCTTTGTTTAGGACACAGTCTTTTTAAAAAAGTTTTTAATCTTTTTCGTTTGCTTTTATGTAGATTAAGCTATTTATTTGTGTATTCTTTTTTTTTTCCTTGTTTCATTTTATCTCTCTCTTCTGGTTGATTCTTGGAGCTGCATTTGTGATTTGTGATGGCCCTTTTTTTGGAGATTTACTTTGAATGTTACAGCTCTTAATTTTCTAGCGTTTTCACTTAGAATAAAGAGAGACTTTGTAATTCTTGTTTGTGCTACTGTAATAATCAGTGTTAATTACTATTATTTTTTCTTTAAGACTAAGGAGAGAGTCTTAGGATGTGTTTGAACAAAAAATTTTAAAATGTTAGTGTTCTAAAATTCATTAATTCAAAGTACATTTTGGATGAAAAATATTGGAATATTAGATAAATTATTTTGGCAAATAAAATGGAAAAAATAATATTAAAAAAAACTAAAAAGGGGTGTTCAATTTTAGGGCCACCCTTTACCTGAATTGAATCAAGTTATTTAAGTCATCTAAGCATATGAGATAAGGAGCCCGTTTTACTATGCCCTTTCTCTGATAATTATAACATAAACAAACAAAAAAAAAATGGGAGAGTTAGATTTCGAGAGGATGATATTTGAACTTGGATTCATAGTTCTAATGGAAAAATGTTTGACTATTACCATATAGTGTGTTGATTTTATAAAGTTCAAATGGTTATTTTAATCAACATGAATTTACTTCGTCAGCTATTATTCTAAGGTGTTACTTAAATAATAACATATCGTGTATACACATGCACAAAAGAAAAAAATATATATTTAACACATATTTAAACTTAAATATAAAAATATAATATTTTAAATATATAAAATATTTTAAAAAATCACATATATTCGTATTAAACATATTAATATTTAATATTTATTTTTGAATTCAAATAACTTTGCATAAATGTACATTATTTAAAACCCATTTATCTATTTGCCAAAAGTTAGACGAGCATGGGTTGGTTGAGGGGGTAGCCAGAAGGATGAATAGTTGCAATTTGGTGGTGGTGTATGGGTGATGTCAATGAATGTTTGGGAGGAAGAAAAAAGGTATGGTGCTAGCTGTTAAGTTAGACTTTGTGTCGAGGAGATAAGGAGAGTAATTAACTTTTGGAAAAGAGAAAGAGAGTTGCCTTTGGCTTTGGGGTTCTCTTTTGGATCGTGGGAGGTCATTGGCTAGAAGTACAAAAAGGAGAATGCACATTTTTTTTTCTCAGTGGTGCAAAAGCACAAGGCAGAGAGAAAGAGAGAGAGAGAGTATGAAATGGATGTATGATTGGTTGTGGTGGGCCTAAAACTCAAAAGACAAACGAAATTCCACCATGAAAGTGATGGGCACATGGGGTGCTTGCCTTGCCCCCACCAACACATGCAGACTCTTATGCCCTTATATCTTAAACCTATTTAAAAGTAAGTTTATTAAAATTTACCATGTCTATCAAGTCACAATTGGATATTCTTTGGAAATATAGTACATAATATTAGCATTGGGTACTTGTTACCTATATTATTCATAATGATTTGAGTGTGAGTATTGAAAATAAATATATATTTAACATAAATATATTTAATTTTTTTAATTTTTTTATGTATTTAAAGAGTTTATAAAAAATTATATCTTCATACTTATATCCGTATATATATATATATATATATATATATATACATGAATATTAAATGCATGTACTTCAAAAAATATAAAAAATTGAAATAACATAGTCTGTTAAAAGAGGCAAAAATAATGGGTAATAAAGACGCATTGCACTAAGAACATCTTTCTTGTCTTCTTTTCCTGATGAAGAGTTAACAGATGACAACTTGACCTAACTCCCAGTTAAAGCTACTCAGACTCGGTCAGGGTCCTTTCCTGTGAGTCCACATAGTTACTGGAACGCTTTTCCCTCTCAATCTACTTATTCACTTACTAAGGCAATGAAATTGTCACATACTCACCGGAAAAGAAGATAATCCTGTTAAAGAAAAACAAGACCCTTCACATGTCAATTAACTGATAATGGAAGGCTGCACGCATTGGATGTAATTGTTCATCACGTTGCACTCTTTTTTTAAAAGAAATAAGAAATTTTTAAATAAAAAACATCTGCAATCAAGATAAAAAATCAAACCAATAATGTATAGTTTTCATGATCAGTTAAAACGGAAATCATATCAAGGAATTGCTGAAAGAGCAAAATCTTAAAAAAAAAAAAAGATTAAATTCCTTTTCATATTAGTTTCGGTAGCTCCATCATCTGTTTCGTATGATCATGTATGTTGTTTTATCAGCTTGATGAGTTGCTCTTCAAGGGATTTGATTTACTCTGATATCCTTTTCCTTTGGTTCATACTTGACAGTGGTTAAAGACACTTCTGCACTATCGGGTTGGAGCACCTCCCCAGAACTTAAACTCCCGCTGGAAAGGTTATAAAATAAGAACTTTGGTATGGCACTTGAATATTCTTTAAGTTTACTTATCATACTCAGTCATCATCTATTTTTCCTTTGTTTCCTTCGGCAATAGAAGCATTCTGAACATGGAGGTTTAATTTTACTCGAGTAACTGGCTTGGAGCTTGCCGGGTGGTATTTTCAGGTCTTCGATGAGTATCTGATGAAGCTTCTGATTCTCCTCCATAAGCTCCTCAATGATTCGTTGATGTTTCAGGACCTAAATGAAAACATAAGTTTTAGAACAATCTAACACAATCCTAACAAAGGAGATGATTATGAAAATGTGCTTTTATATATGACAGTCAGTACGAATCAAATGTATGCTGAAAAACTTGGAGCATTTATCTTTAATAAATCCTTTTGACACAAATTTGGAATATGGCAACCAATAAACTCCGGCATTCAGGAAATTTTACATCTGATTACCATTGCTTTTCAGCCAATATTTATGTGTTTTTCCTCCAAATGAAGAATAAATCTTCTTTGCAACAACATCAGCAAACAAAATGGCTTCAGATTAGGTTGAAAAAGTAATAAGTAAGGAGCATTACCAGTTGAAGCATGTTGTTTTCAGAACGCAACCGCCCAGCCTACAAAAACAACCAAATCCAAGTGAATTATTGTGGCTGCTATCACTAGTGACCAAAATCAGAACAAATACAACTGCTCGTTAAATGTTAAAGCATGTTCTTTTTGACAGCTTACGATCCCCAGCTAATCTTTGAATTGCTGGAGTGAAATGATATTTCTCTCCCATTACGTGTGTAAAATGAGCTGATCTCAAGCCTTATATTGCACAAATTTTAACCCATAAGATATTATAAAATTGACATTCCACATTCAAAGTCGTGCGGGCATGCTGATAAGAAATTGCAAACCCTCAAGTGACAAATTCCAAAGCCACATGCACAATCATAAAAAGGTATCTTTGCGTACCAGTTCACTTAGGCTACTTTCATCTTCCTTCAAAACTGGATTTTGCAAAAAACTGTTAAGAACCTTTTCTGTTCGACTTCCAAAAGATGTGTCAATGGGAGATTTTGATGAAAATTTTTCATAAGCTGAACCTCTACTCATATTTTCAGGTCCGAGCAAGCCTTGAGATGTAGTATCTGGTAGCTTTGACACCACCTGCTTCAAGTTTCCACGCGGGCCTTGGATAGAGGGTTCATTTGTTGTGGTCAAACCACTTAGCAATGATACAGGAAAAGCACCTTCACTGAAGGGTAAATTGGGAGTCATTCCGAACTTCATCATCAATTTTGTCATCGCTTTCTAGGAATTTCAGATTAGAAACTTAGATACAATTAAAGCAGAAAACAACGAAAAAATTGATACTATATAAGAAATTATACGTACTATAACAGAACATTGAATTTGATGCACCACCCCAGGCTTCACAGCAAGTCCTGCAATACAAACAACTTTTGCTGTCAAAATCGATACATTATTTTTTTTTAATTCATATGATTGACAGAGCATTAAAGTACGGGATTATTTGTATTGCGACATGAGGATAAAGATATCAATGTCAGTTAAGGCATAGAGTTCCAAGCACAGCTGGTTTGATGAGGGTACTCCTTATGCGGATGCTTAAAATTTGAAAGAGGAGGAAAGACTGAACAAATTTTCATGTCGCCAGAAAAGACGTACGTCTAAGGTTGCTAGAATCCCCACCACAGCAGTCAGCTATTTTGCTATGAAAAGCAACTAATAAGGGAATTGAGAGAAAATAATCCGTAATTTCTCTAATCTTGAAATATTAGGCGCACATATCATCACTTCACAGCATATGCTTGCAATGTTCAATAACATTCAGACTTCAAATTTACAAGATACCCTACCTAATACAAATGTATCAATATAATAATACTTATTCAGTTATTTATTTTCAACATTATTGTATACCAACACCGAAACCATGGCCAAGACCAACTCCACATCCAATCCCTGCTTCAATGTTCTTAGCTCCCAACTTCCTTAACTATAAACACGAGAAAGAATAGGTAAGCAGATTAAGAAATATCAGACAAACAAAATTTAAAAAAAAAAAAAAAAAAAAAAAAGATCTCAAAAAGAGTCTGGAAGTTGTATAGTTTACTTACAGCGCCATTTACATGTCTGCTAACGCCAGAAAACGCATCAGTTGCACCTCTAGTTGCACTCATAATTTCGCCCAGCATAGGTATTGGCATTGCACCTGGCATATAGCATGGTTCAACAAAATATCCTTGAAAGAATGTATTGACAATCAGAAACACCGGCGATAAGTGTACTTTGTCATACAAGATGTTCATCAACCATAACGGTTGTGCCCCACTTCATTCATTCCTCATTCCAAATACAACTACGTAATGTACTGATGTCGATAATTGGAAAAGCAATTCCAGAATTCGTATGATATATAAAGGCTCTAACTGATAGAGCAGCTTCACAGAACATTTTATCGGAGAATATAAAGAAGCAGACGATGGATAAAGAGAATAAAAACAAAGAATCTCAGAACCTGCAAAAGGTTTGTAATTTAAGAAATTTAATTTCCAATAATTATGAATTATTTAAAGGTATACTCTCACATCAAAATTCCACTGTCAATGATTGTTAAGGAATTATATGGTCATCTCAAACAAGGCAAAATCGGTTCACTGTAGGCAACTTTAAGACGTTTTTATTGGATTGGACTCTCATTTAGTATTGAAAATTCCCATTATATCGTGCAAGATACCATCATAACGCATGAAGATTTCGAAATACATCATCCAAGCCAAACCTGAAAGGCTACCCTCATACATGATTAAATCTTGAAATCATTAGGTCTTCATGGTTGCTTATTTGAATTCCTTCAATTCTTAATTAGGACTTAGACTAGCAAACAATCAAACCAAATTTTAAATTGAACAAACTAAATCAATCAACACACCATTCCAAATACTACCATAATCTTCCAAATAGAAAGCTACTTTTCAATTTCATTCCACTTACCCACATTTTCCCAACAAAGAACAGTAGCAAATAATCCACACTGTTTAAGAAAACAAATGAAAAGAAAGTGATAGAAAAACTGATACATACAAGGTTTCTTAGGAAGCAAATTGGAATAAACATCATCATTCTTGGGACTAAACAAACTACCCCAGTCCATCCTCCCAATTCAAAGATATAGATTTTTGCATAAAAAAAGTAATAAAAATAAATGAATTATGTATATGCAAAGAGATAGTAGGTTAATGAGCAGTACCTAGATTTATAGGTCGACCCACGCCTATACCAATACCACAACCAATGCCAAAGCCAGTAAATACTTGACCCACTTTCAAAGTAAATGGATTGTCCAATCTGATTCCTTCAAAGCCTTTTCTTTGATTGATTGTTGCCACCATTTTATTGTTACCGTTATTGTTACTACTCTCCATTACCATTCTTTAAAAACTCTCTCTTTTCACTATTATTGAGAAATCCCAAAAAGAACTCACTCTCATATGGGAACTTTCTTGCATATTCTTTTCTGTTTGAAGAAGTTAAGAATTCTGTCTCCATTACTTCTTTCCTGTCTCTCTGCAACTAAAATACAGACATTGAGGGTAGATGTGTTTGTCTGTTGACCGAAAATGTTTCTTTGTTATGCATTGCTCAATGGGTTCTTGCCACGTAAACAAAAGTATTACATGTTGGGTTTGCAAGTGGTTTGATTTACAGAAATACCCAACTAGAGAATTGGAGTAGGTGGAGTCTTTTGGGTTACTGGTTCGACTAGCTTGAGTAGTTGATTATTTTTGGGCCTAAACGCTAAAGGCTTTCTGATTTTAAGCCAGGGATGGGCCTCCCTCTTTTATAAAGCGATGTTAGACCTCTGATTATCAATTTGTTTAAAATAGGATTTTAAATATTAAAAAAAATATAAAATATAAAATATAAAATATAATAAATAATTAATAAAATACGTATTTAATTAAATGATATAATCTTTAATAAAAATTAAATGATTAAATATTCAAATCTCATTAATTATAAAAAATAAAATATATTAAACTATTTTTTTTTATTTTTATCATTTCAGTTATTGTCAATTTTATGTAGAATACAGGATCGAATAATCTATCGATTTTCGGTTCAACCAATTTTATCAATAGACTCTTTCTATTTTTCTAAACCGTGATGAATTGTTTTAAATTATGTTGAAGGTGAGGCTATTATTGTCTGATTAAAATTTTTATCGGATTGAGATCTAAATTTCGGACACACATTTTAAATTTGAGTTTGGACGTGATTAAATTACTTTAATAACAATAATAGATTCTTAATTTGGTACTAAAAGCCAAGGTAAGTAATTTCATTAAGTTCCATATCCACAGAGTCTTTCCCTTCAAAAATTATATTACGACATTTTAAAAAGAAGTCAATTTTTACATGTTTTTCAATAGATAGGTAACCCTAAGCTTTTATTTTCTTTTTTAAATTGAAAATAATTAAAACAATTAAATTAACAAAAAATAATTTCATTACAAGAGTAATATTTCCTTGAAAGGATAACACCGATAATTAATCAATTATAATTTAAAATTAAATGGAATCCATTAAAATTTCATGTGAGTGAAACCCACATTTATAATAAAAATTTTTGCAAATTGAATACACTAGATTTTCTTAAACATTGTAAGCGTGCACGCATACATTAAATAATTTCATTTTGGGAGTCTGTTTACAGTACGTAAGTTATTCATAATATTATATTTGTAGGTCCAGCTTGCTACTTCAATCCAACCACCATTAATTATTTTTGGTACATATTAAAATCCCCTTTGAAAGATTTCATGTGTATTTTGACCAAACTAGAAAAGCACAAGTTTCCCAATATCATTGGCCTTGCCCATGTGCCCATCAAGAAGTTACAAAGTCACCCAAAAAAAAAAACTCATTTTTTTGGACAAACATATCATTAAAATGAAATTAATCTAAGTTGAATTCATAAAAAATTTGGGTAGCTTAAACAAGGGATTAATAATGCATATGATTTATGAAGATGATGGATATGGGAAAATACTCCACACAAAGGAAAACCTTGGTACTAAAAGTAAAATTCACCTTATGGAGGTCACTTTAAAAACCATTTTGCCCTCTCAACTAGCAGTTTTAATTTTTTTTTTCAAACTCTTAAATCCCTTTATTTAATAACCTAAATTTAAAAAAATTATTTTTATATTAATATTTATATATTTTATTAACTAAATTTAAATAAAAATATATTTTTAATAATAAATAGTAATTTAAGAAGATTGGATTCAAGTTTAAAAAAAAATATTATCCAAAGCTTATCAAACAAATACTTCAACCTTTGAATCTGTCTATTTGTGTAAAGTGATTATTATTTTTCTCAATTGATTAATTATGATGTGCAATTATCGAGTATAGACCTTTATATACCCAAAGATTTTTTTCAATGAAATTGAAATACTCTCCCTACTTTTTCTTTTTCCAAAGCATTTGAAATAACATTTTCTCCTATCGAATTTTCTATGCAGTCAATATTGAATTCAGCATCAAGTATTGGCTTTAATATCGCTTTGGTAGTGTAGAGTAAACAAGGAAAAAGACAATTTGGCAAAGATTAAATGATAAATAAAGGGAGATTATTAGCATTTGCAATTCAAGCAAAGTGGGCAAAGTGAAACTCTTTAGCCCCTAATCCTTAGGAATTGTAACAATGATATTCACCTTGTATGAATCTTCCTCAAGGGAGGGAATTACAATGACCACCCTACCCAAACTCGATCTAAGCCAATAGGAAACATGCGCAGGTTTAATCCCTTCTCCGAAACGAACCTCATTAGCCCCCAAATCATCCCATTTTGCATAACTGAACTCCTTGTCGAGCTTCAGTTGTGGCTTCAACATCCCCTGTTTCGAGCAGCTTTCAACCTTGATGGCCTCAAACGATTCGTTCACAAACAAAGAAAACTCCTCACCCGTTTCAATTCCTAGGTTGTTCTCCGCTTCTTCGAGACAGGCTAACGCTGTTTTCCTGCACCATTCACGCTCCAGGCTTTCAGTTTTGGCATTGATCTTGAAGATCATGGTTTTGCCAGAGTTTTTGCTCGAACTTGAGCTGATTATGTTGGGCGAGGAGCTGGTGGTGTTCTTGAGATTGGGAAGGTAGAATAAGGGGAGCTTTTGTTCATTATTCTTGTTGATAATGTTGTTGTGAATGGTTACCCATGTCTTGAGGAACTTTTTCATTAACAAAAGGTCTGCCACAAGAATACTGCAGCTAATTCCAATGGAGTATCCACCACACTGGAAATTGGTGACCTGTAAAAACATAAAGAACAGATCAGAGTTCTGCTGGAAAAATCGGGGTCATAAATCTTATCCTATAATACCTGAACGTAAAACAGTGGGGAGAACTGTGGGTTTTGCTCATCAATATCCTTCCAGAAAACAAGCAGAGCTTCAGCCTCTTCCCTTTGCTTCAAACCAAGAAACTCCGACAGATTCAT
This sequence comes from Adansonia rubrostipa, assembly GCA_038381775.1. Lineage (NCBI taxonomy): Eukaryota > Viridiplantae > Streptophyta > Magnoliopsida > Malvales > Malvaceae > Adansonia > Adansonia rubrostipa. Next base: position 12,402,916 of record JBBYHM010000026.1, read on the forward strand.
CTGAGTTCTAGCCTCAACGAGTCGGATGCCAGAATCGTTGGACACGATCTCCAACTCTCCATCATCTCGTTCCCCTTTCCGTAGACGCCCGCAAATCATTGGTTGCTCCATCAAAGCTCTCCCAAGTGCCTCCTTCATCCACCCAGCAACCAGCCAACCAGAATCTCCCTCCTTTTCCTTCCTGTAATATTGTACCATGTTCAAGCTCCTGTTAAAAATCCCTTGACCAACAAGCTCCCCTGCAAACACTTGTCGTGTCTGTCGTGGTTCAGTTATCCTCATGGGAGTCACTGTCTGAATGCCTTCAATGGATAACTTAGGGACCAGGCAAGCGTTGTGGTTTGCCATCTTGGGGAAGCTCTTGAATGGAACGAGGTTACATCTCAGCGAGTTACCGTGGTATTATATAGAAACATATCCAGTGTTTGGTCAAGGAAATTAACCACTTGCAAAGTACAAAAATGCCCCCTTGCCTTTGAACTAGTCATTGGCATTTACTAGTAATACATGTAAACAGAGGTTTTCTTCCAAATTTGTCTTTTGGGAAAATTGTTGGCATGATTAATGAAGTTTGTTTTGCCGGGGCCGGTTTCCAAGTATACCTAACCATAATATAATAGAATAATTCTTGCAATGAAAGGAAAGGGTCATGTCTTGTTCACAAAATCTAATCAAACTTCTATTACTTGATATCGTTTCCCTCACTTTGTGGTTTTTTTTTTGAAAAATTGTTGGCTTGCTTAATGAAGTTTGTTTTGCGGAGGCTGGTTTCCAAGTATAGCAAACCATAATATAATGGGATAATTCATGCAATGAAAGGAAAGGATCATGTCTTGTTCACAAAATCTAATCAAACTTTTTATCACTTGATTCATTTTCCTCACCTTTTAAAAAATTGCATGGGCAACAACGAAAGCTTGTTTTTTGGATCCCGAAATCTAATTTAATTGATTCACAAAATTACTTTTAAAAAAATAATTTATAATAATTTTAAATTTAAATTTTAATATCTATAATTTTTTCTCATCTCAAATCATGATTTCCTTTAAAAACAAAAAAAGCCAACGTTCCCAAGCTCATTCTCAGCAGCTGATTTTTTTTCCGAGTAAACACTACAGTTAATAGAATTCAAGAAAAATTATATGAATTTTGTTGACAACTACGTTCAGAATAATTTTTAAGATTATTATGCAAAATAAGAACTTCTTTTAATGCGTTAAGAATCAGCATATTAATTGTCAATCACAATCTTTAATAAAAATATTATTATAAATAAATATTAATTAAACTTTAAAAGTAATTAAGCACATTTGTTAACAAAATCTCAATTTTATAAAGAATTTTGCTAATGAATGCATTTAGAACACTTTTTAAAGTTGGTTAATATACTATTTATAATAAATTTATTATATTAAATGTAATATTTAATAATTTTATTAACAATTTTTAAATATTGGATGAATATCTTAATCTTAATAAATGATCTTAAGACATTGTCTATGGCACGATACTAATTTTGTTAATAATGACTCTTGATATTCGTAGATGAAAAAAAAGATTTATGGTAAAGATATTCATAAGTTAAGTTAGATTAAGTTATAATCTAAAAAATTTTTATTTTCTTACAAAACTTGAATCTCTTATAATTATTCATTATAATATTAAAAAAATTAAAAAATTTATTTTTTATTAATATTTGTAATTAAATTTGAGTCCAAATGAATTTGACTTAAATTCTAAAATGTTACTCACATCTGATTTAATACAAGTTTGAGTCCATCGGTCTAACCTATTTACAGGTATAGTTCACGGATGTTAACCCTCCAACGGCCTGCCTGGCCTCCGCCCCAATAGATGTCGGACCAAAACGAAATGACGAATAACCGGACAATGAAAAGGGCGGCATTAAGTTTGGTGGTTTCATTAATCAAGTCTTCTGGAAGCTGATCATAAAAAGGGCAACGACTGAATGTCCTTAAATTATAGCACGTAACTAAAATTACTAACAGCATGTTGCTTTGTCCTTTAAGGATTAAGACGCAACTGGTTGTTCGTTAAACCGCCACCGATATGCAATTAATGTAGAGGGGCAATATGACGCTTTTTCACGTTTCATACTCGTTAAAATCTTTCCTTTTCGTCCTGATCCCATTAGCCATTAGTTTGTCAGCAATTTAAATTTGTACAAATAAAGGACATTGACAATTCAGTTTTTTTTCTTAATTATTTAAGAGATTTATCAACGAGTGTTTTGCTAATTTTTTTAAAGATTAGTTAATATATTTGTGGTCAAATATTACATTAACTACGTAAGTAATAACTCAATTCACTATTTGCTATGAATTAGACGAAGATATTACTAAATATGTGAAAGAAAATGTTAACTAATTTTTAGATATTAGTTAAGATGATAATTACAGAAAAAACGCAATGAATAAATAATTTTTTGATCTAGTAACACACTAAATGCATATTTAAATTATTTTTAATTAGTATAAGCAAACTCACAGCTCAAAGTTTGTTGAGAATTTAATACGGGCCTCAAGTACAACTGTTCTTTGCTAGAGAAAACGAAAGAGGAGAGGTTGTCATTAATAATTAGCAGGACACTTGCATGTGCGGCTCGTAAATAAGTTTAAACAAGTAGGAGTTTCAATTTCCATGGTCATCCCGAAAGCCAAGAAATTAAGAGTATGCAGCCGTACGTTTTCCCAACGGGTGACTAAAATGTTCCTAGTAGGGTATGTATCTGTTTGGGACAATGCCCCACATGCTTCAATTCATTTGCTAGTTTTATAAGCTATAAGATAAGGTCAAAACGCTTTTCTACTTTGAGTTATAGGGCTGGTTGCTCATGAAAGTGAGAACAAGGCGTGTGATAGCTGGAGGCGACTGACTTTTGCTGGTGCTTTAAGTGTTGGTGTATTTGGAAATTAAGCCAGCCATCATATATAACTAATTAATTAAGAGAGTTCAAACAGGCTTTTGATAAACCCTATCTACCTCCTCCGGGCTATTTAATTTGAGGCTGAAAATTACATGTTAGTGGAGGTTGATAGAAAAGGGGCAGCTACATATAAATGGTCACAGCCGGCTGGGTGGAGCTAGCCTGAAATGGTGGCTTTTTGTTTCCTAGTGAGGGAATGAAAGGAAAATCTCAGAGCTTCCTTTTCATTGTCTTGGCTTTTCAGATTGCAAGTGCCTGATGAGAGGGTGGAACAGTCAGTTCAGCCAATCTGCCTTTTTTGGCAACTAGTTTCTGCTGTATCAGAACACAATAAATTAGTCCCTCATAGGGGCCATGGTTTGGGAGGCCCTCCTCTCCCCTGTCCTGGGTCGAAACCATCTGCTTTTTCTTGCTGGTGATCGATGCAATTATATTTATGTGATAAGTGTTCACTTCTCAAAGATTTTAGCTTCGGCCGTGTTTTCTTATCCTCTCTCCCGTACGTTTGTATTTCCTTATCTACGTTTAGTTGTAATTGCAAAGCCTAAACCTAAATCATCTCATGAAATAAAGAGTTATGCGTATAATAATATATTTAATCTCGATTTAAAATTTTCATCAAGGAATATTTTTTAAAAGGCCAAACATATTTTAT
>JBBYHM010000026.1:12411715-12429138 GCA_038381775.1 Adansonia rubrostipa
TTTAAATTTTAAATTATATATTAATAATTAATTATTTAATAATAAAACCACCAAGCTCACTAAAATATCAATAACATTAAAAAAAAAAACAGAAAAATACTTGCCAAACACATGAGTATACATTAGGATATTTCCAAAATTTATATTTGATAAAATATATCATTAAAACAATTAAACTCTGAATATTTGCCGAGAAAATGATAGGAATAAAGTTTTAAATATTATTGAGGGGAATATTTTCAAAGAAAAATGCCTTAATGACAAAGTGCAAAAACACGTGGAATTGTCCTGTTTACTATTGGTACGTCACCCTTCCAATTTCACCCAAATTTCAAATTTAATCAAATTAATAATTAATAAATTAATTAAAATTTCAACAATTCTTTTTTTGATCCATAAATTCCAACAATTCTGGCTCTTTATTTACGTACCTTTTTAACTTCTTCGGTATCTTCTTCCATCCCGCGTTAGCTAAAGATCTCTTCCTCTTTCTCTTTCTTTGGCGACGATCTCAAATCACCGGTAGCTGTTCTTGCTTTAAGGATCAATTTCTCGTTCTCTCCATCATCTGCTCCGACTTCTCGTGATTTCGTCTTCTAACTCGTCACCAGCATGAATCCCGAATAGTAAGCTCCTTTTTTTTTTTTTTAATCTTAGAAAAAAAACCGTTAATCTTTTAATCTATTTTATTTTAACTTATGTTAAATCTATCGTTTCTAATTTATTTTCTATAGATCTGTGTGTTTTGTATTCTTTGAATTAACGTTTTTTTTTATTTCCCTTAAAATATCTGTGTTCCTTTCGTTATCTTGATTATTAATGGCTTTGTTAATCAGATCCGATTGATTTTTGTTTCATATATGTTTATTGTTTTTATCATCATAAGTTAGCTAAGAAATAATAGTTGCGGCTGAAATTTTGTGACTTATAGGAGTGATTTCTTAAGTTAGGTAACAGTTTATGAAGAAATTTACTATATATAAGATCAAGTGAATATATTGATTATTGATGTTCTAAAATCATATCAAGGAGCTTATTATCTTCAAAACTGCTAGGGAAACAAATTTAAATCTTGATTGATTTAGGAGTTTTCATCGGATGTCTACCTATATTTTGAAATTTTGATTTTTTTTTTAAATTTTTTCTGAATTTTGTTTGTTTGTGTTGATGGCAGTGATTATCTGTTTAAGCTTTTGCTTATTGGAGATTCTGGTGTTGGGAAATCATGTTTACTTTTGAGGTTTGCGGTAAGCTCCTGGATGCACTTTGATTTTTCATGCCTTTTGATCTTAGCTTCGTGATTTGTTCTCTTTTTATTCACTAGGGTTTCAAATGTTGCTTAACTCATTTTCTTTAATTCTTGGGAACCAGGATGATTCATATCTGGAGAGTTACATCAGTACCATTGGTGTTGACTTTGTAAGTATTGTCTAAGTACCTTTATGGCATTGTTTTCTTTGTTTTAATCATGTGAATGGCAAGTTAATTTTGAAATATATTCCGATATGCAGAAAATCCGCACTGTGGAACAGGATGGAAAAACCATCAAACTCCAAATTGTAAGTCTTTAATCGGCTGGCTATCTTTTCTTTTGTTAATCAATGCTTATTTGGAATCCATACTACAATAGTGTTACACCCATTGTTTGTCTGCTTTAATGGCGTTCATTCTCAAGTTCTAGTCAATTCGGCTTTTACTTATTTCTTTGTTTATAAGTCAAATTCTTTTTTAAAAAAAAAAAAAAAACTTTTTGGTAATTATTTGATATGATTTATACAATTCAACGCTGAATGGCTGAATCTTATGTTTTGATTATTGCTGATTGCCTTTTTATGCTTGTTAATGGGTATTCAGTGGGACACTGCTGGCCAAGAACGTTTTAGGACAATCACTAGCAGCTATTATCGTGGGGCTCATGGTATCATAGTAAGTGCTATATTTTGCATTTTATCTGTGCTGTACCTCCCTTATTTTTCTTTACACAGGAATAGGGATTGAACTCATGCTGTTTACATCTCGGCAGGTTGTTTATGATGTGACAGACCAAGAGAGTTTCAACAATGTCAAGCAATGGCTGAATGAAATCGACCGCTATGCCAGTGAGAATGTGAACAAGCTTCTAGTTGGGAACAAGTGTGATCTAACAGCAAACAAAGTTGTGTCCTATGAGACAGCTAAGGTAAATTGGTTACACATATTTGTTGCAATTTTATATATCTTTAGATATGGGAAGAAGTTCGGGAATTTCATCATTATGACTTTTTTTTTTGGTACAGGCTTTTGCAGATGAAATTGGGATCCCTTTCATGGAAACAAGTGCTAAGAGTTCCACTAATGTTGAAGAGGCATTCATGGCCATGGCTGCATCAATCAAGAATAGGTACGGTAGACACACTCATATATGGTAGACGAATTCTATATTGCTCCAACTTGAAGTAGCTGTATGGGACGGGGCATGGAATGATAATATTATCCTCCAAATACATAGAAAAATTTTAAAAAAAAAATGAACATCCGTGAGTCATTTATACCTGAGTCCGATGAATTTATTTCTTCTTTATTAGATAGATCCATATTTTTTGAGTTTTATTGGTTATGGATGTCTGCAGGATGGCTAGCCAACCAGCCATGAACAATGCGAGACCTTCAACAGTGCAGATTCGAGGACAGCCCGTCAACCAGAAGTCTGGGTGCTGCTCTTCTTAAAGAAAATTAGTTTTAGTGGGGCTTATGAAGCTCTTTTGTGTTATTTTGTTGCATGTAAAACTAGTTCCTATTCAATGCTTTTGATATGAATTTTCAGATGGTTCAGAATGACTTTCTATTCTTGTCTTTTGGTAATACTCTGTTAAACTTCTATTCTTTTAATTGTATTTGATATTAAGAATACATTTGTACAAAATAGGAATATCAGGTTTGAAATTTATGTTTCATGGTCGTGGAAGTTTTTTCAGGGAATTGTAGCATCCAGTTTTTCTAAATTTTCTTTTATGGTAGTTTGGCCAAAATATAGTGTCAATCAGCTCAGAATTTTCTATAAAATCTCAGTTTGTCATTTATCCTGTCAAAAATATGAATCATAGAGCGTGTTAGTGTGTGTGAAATATATATATATATATATATATATATTATACATAGATTCAAATTTGAGATATGGTGAATGTTATTTTTTAAAGATTATTACATGAATTCAATTAAGTTTCGAAATTCAAATTTCACGCAGGCTAAATAAAATGCCACTTTCTAAGGATTAAACCAAGTTGAGCTTCGAGTTTTTTGTATGAAGCATATTTCACATTTAAATGTCGTAACAATTGGATCCAAAGCTTTGGCGAGCCCGTAAATTTCACCAGAGTGATTTGAACTAGCAGGGGATTGAAAATAAAAGTTTACATGTTACCTTCCGAGTAGTTCCGATGAAAGAAAAATGCTGAAAAATAACTTTGAAGAGGAACCATGAAAGCCTACCAATAATCACCACAAGAACAGCATCCATCCTTGAAATGGTGAAACCGAACGGTATCCCTCACAATAATCTCTCTTCTTTCAATTGCTGATATGTACTTGATGGCACAGTGGCAATCGCCGCATACTCTCAAGTTCTTGAACACTCTGATCGGGGTCCCGTATGGCACCTTGATGAGCCCGAAGGCGATTGCCAGTTTTTCGCTATGCCGCAATAGAAGCTGTTCTTTTTGCTCTTCCCCCACATCATGCAATGCAAATTCAAGATGCGGAACATAGCCTGCCAACTTCATTTTCTTCTCCAGCTCGTTCAATTTTTCATGTATGGAGGCTAATTCTGGGTGCAACCTATCCCCTGATCTAAACTCATGAACTATACTCTTTATCTCGATCCAACTATATCCAGGTGTTTTTACTACCTTGTTGTCTTTCATTGATTGGCGAACCCGAGCAACCTGATCCCATTTATTCATTGATGCATAAACATTAGCCAGTTGCACATAACCAGCTGCATTTTTTTGATCAAGATTAAGCAGGTTCTCAGCAGCAAACTCAGCCATCTCCAAGTTCTTATGGATCTTAGAAGCACCCAAAAGGGTTCCAAATATGGCAGAATGCGGTTTGAAAGGCATTTTCTTTATCAAATCCACAGCTTCAACAAGTTTCCCAGCTCGACCAAGTAGGTCCACCATACATGTATAATGATCTGGTCTAGCTTCAACCCCATAATCCTTCATCATAGAATCAAAGTATTGAACCCCAATATCTACCAGCCCTGCATGGTTACATCCCAAAAGAACAGCCACAAAAGTGATCCAATCTGGCCTTATTCCTTCACTCCTCATCTCCTCAAACAGATGCAGAGCTTTCTCACCTGCACCATGTTGGGCATAACCAGAAATCATTGCATTCCAACTGACAACATCCTTTCTCTTTATTTGGAGAAACAGTTTCCAAGCATCATCCAACACTCCACATTTACAGTACATGCTAATCAATGAAGTACAAGCCGTTGTATCATCACGTAACAAAGACTTACAAACAAGCTGATGAACTTGTTTCCCCAACTGCAAAGCAGACAATTCACTACAACCCAATAAAACACTACTCAAACTCGAATGATTCGGCCTAATACCATAGCTTAACATAATCCTGAAAAGCTTCAAACCATCCTCAGCTCGACAATTCTCCACATAACCGGCAATCATAGCATTCCAAGTCACCAAGTTTTTAACTGGCATTTCTTTAAATAATCTCTCAGCTTGTTCTATCTTCCCATACTTCATATACCCACTTATCATTGCAGTCCAAGCCACCACACTCTTCACTGGGGCAAACTCAAAAAACTCCACGGCCAATTCCAATTCCCCACATTCAACGTAACCAGAAATCATTGCACTCCAAGTAACACTATTCTTCTTTGGCATTGCCGAAAACAATTCCCTTGCTTTCCCCATTAGGCCTTTTTGAGCGAAACCAGAAATCATTGTATTCCAAGAAGCAATATCCTTAGAAGGCATGGAATTAAAGAAAGACCAAGCCGTTTCCATATCAGAATTTTGTACATAACAAGCCAACATGATATTATACGAGACAGTGTCTTTTTCAGGAATTTTATCAAACAGTTTTTGGGCTTCTGTTATTTTCCCGGGTTTTCTCGAATACCCCGCTAAAATGGCGTTCCAAGTAACTGTCGTTTTAACAGTCATGTTTTTGAAGACTCGGAGAGCGGAATTCAAATCACCTGATCGAATATAGCTAGTGATAATCTTATTTGAAGAAATGATATCATTGTGATTATTTCGATCGAAAGCGAGAGGAGCAGCCGGGTGTCTGCTTGTTAAGTTATTGGTGGGAACCAATTGGGGTCTTGGCTGTGAATGGTAAGGAAAATTGGAGGGAATAGCTTCAAGGTTGGGATTGGCATTTGGGTTTTCGATTGTGAAAGAGTAGAAAGGGGAGTTAGAGTGTTTGGTTGCCGGAAAAATTTTGAGGAAAGGCAAGGGAGACAGCCGCAGGCTCCTTCTTTTGTTCAGACAATGATACATTTGACATGCTCCGAAGAGAAAAAAGGGAAATCAAGGGTTTTTAGGTAGTACACATCGTTAGGCATTAACTCTCTTGAGTTCCAAGTGCCGCAACTTGGAAGTGTTTGACTGGTACTGCTTTAGCCGCTAACCGAGAGGGCGGCTTTAGATTACCGTCGTCCAATTACTCCCTCTAGTTTCAGTTTGCACAGTGATTGTTATCTTCAAGATCGAAAGGGAAAAATAAAGACTTTTTGAGCTCATTCTTTAGTGGTGATAACCGCTAACTTTCTTCTGGTTTTCAGAAAATGGGAGAAATTGTTTTTCAAACTCAAGAACGTTGAATCAAAAGTGACCCTGATCCCCCCAACCAAGTAAAGGGGCACGGAATATAACGCAATTAGAGAGGAGAAAACTCGTCCATTTTTTATGAAGAGTCAAATCGTCAATAAATAGAGATTAAAAAGATAGAATAACAACAATGAAATGTTCTAGACAGTACCGACTAAACGATCTTAACCTACACCGAATCAAAACTGATGCCACTTCTGAGTTGTAAAAATGATCCATGTCCTCTAATTTTTTTTAATTAAAAAAAAAAAAAAGAAAACAAAAACCCAAACGAAAAAGCACGGGCAAATTATCTAAAATTTACACTCAAAAACATTAGATTGTTTCTAATAAGGGAAATCGTCATTCTGTTGAAAATCTTTTGACTCATCACTATCTCAATAGATCATAATGCGTTCCAAGCAAAGTGAAGACCATTGTGTAGTTTGCGGTGGTGGATCTCACTTGCCACCCAAGGAGGGGAAGTGTCCAGGATCTTCGATTGAAGGGGCTGGCGCATTGCTAGCTGTGTTGCCTCCGTATCCACCTCTGGGACCACGACCACGGCCTCTGCCACGCCCGGGTCCATAATACCTCTCCCCTCCAGCAGGCTTGAGGAACTCATTGATGGTGACAGACTACACTCAAACAACATTCATGCAGAACATTAATAAGGGAAAGAACGTAAGTAACATTTACTTCATCAGAATCAATAACAGTTATAAGATTCACAACTTAATACAAAGTTACTTTTCACATTCATCGAGTGATGCAAAATGTGGAAAATTGACATTATCATGCAATTACATGACAATAACAAGCATTTACAAAGAGTTTTAACAACATATGTGATGGGAGCAAAAGCTTTAAACCTGGAACTTAAAATGTTCTGTTTGTAGAGGCAGGCATTTTATCTGAGTCTTGACCCTCGGAAAAACCAACATACTGAATAAGCCTGAAGACAACTATTGATCCTCCAACGACTTTGTAGATTAATTTACATTGTTGCCAGACCAAAGGGGAACTAGTCATGGCCTCAATCAGTTACAATTGACTAACAACGGGCAAAAGGAATATCAAAACAAAATTCAAACAGGCAATAATGGTGAAAGAACTAAACTCCACACACAAATGAACCTGAGATGCATTTAGAAAAGGTAGAAACGTATCTCTACTTAATTATGCGACACAGCAAACTCCATAGGTGAATCCATACTTGGAACAAAAGTAAGCAAATAATCAACAAAAACGTTAAGAGAAAAATATGCAAACCTTTTTAACTTTTTCTTCTTTATCAGTGTCTTTGCGCTTGTCCTTTTCAGAACCCTAACAATCAAAAGCCAAGTCAATATACCAGCACAAATTAAACAGATGAAACCATATATAACAAGAGAAGAAAGTTGAGAGATCTTACCAGTTTGATAAAGATCTCATCATTGCTCTTCTTATTTGAAAGTTTTTGCATGGACTCGAACTCTTTGACATCAACTTTCCTTTCCTCAGGCTTGAGGGCAAGCAAAGCTTTCCTCTTCTCCTCGAAAATCTTCTCATATTCCTCCAAAGTCATCTCCTAATATAGATGGAGAAAAAGCATACATAAAAATCAGAACATTAATGTTACAAAAGACTTACTAAATACAGGCAAATCCAAACTAAGTGATTATTTGATCACCATAAAGTTGATTCCATTAGAAGTCTGGCCAGTTCCACCATTCATAATTATTGAAAGTGAAATTTACCCAATATTTCAGCAACATTAATTCATCTCACAATCATTACCTAGCTGAAGAGTATTTCATTAGTATAAAACTGCAGTTCGACAACTGAAGCTATGCATTTAGAAAGTTTCGTTTAATGAATGTAATGTTAGTAGCCATATTGCCCATAAAGAAGAAAGTTCTAATAGACGACTAATACAGTTCAAGGAAGTTATAATAGCAAATCCTATTTATTACATAATAACTAATTAAAAAGGTGTAACGACATTGGGGAAGTCACCAAAATAACTTTATTACCCCACTATCACCATCTCAAGGAAACCAAAACCCTAACTGAGATAAAAGAACTACCTTATCTTCAGGTTCCTTCTCCTCAGATTCATTTGCAGCATTCTCCTTGCTGGCATCCACAGCATCTTCCTCCCCGGACTGCTTCTCAGTGCTTTTCTTTTCATTCTCAGGGACATTTTCTTCAGTCTCCCTTATTTTGAACAAAATAGCACACATATGACCAATGAGTTCACACCACACAAATAAATATATATATGTATGTTTGTCCGTATAAAGCATATCAAATAAGGAACTTTCTTTTTCTTTCATGCTGCTTAACATAGATAAAGAGCAGATACTCACGGAGCAATTTCATCAGTAGCGCTACCCCAATTTCCACGTCCAGCACCATCACGTTTAAGTTCATTCCTGTATTCATAAAGACAGTTAAATGACATGATCAATGGTTAAAGAAAAAAAGAATTCAATAGTGAGATTATACATAACAAATCACACAATCAAGAAAGGAAATTTAAATAAAGCAAAATACTAACCCATGTCCAGTCCCACTGTGGCGGTCATACTGCCTGCGAGGGCGTTCCCCTTCTCCAGATTCTCCATTGTTAAAACCAGCACGGCGACCCCCACGGAAAGAACCTCGAGACCCACCATAGCCATGCCTTTCAGATTGCTTCCCTCTTTCTCCCTCCTCAGAGGGTCTGTACCCTCCTGAAAATTCATTGGTGTTATCAATACCTCTGGAATCACGATTGAACCCACCGCTGCCACGTCCACGGCCACGTCCAGTGCCACGGCCTCCTCCTCGTCCAGGCTCATTCTTTGCCTCTCTCACTACATAACACGACAAACATTGGAAAAAAAAAAAAAGGAGTACAGGATAAATGAGTAAGCACAACGCAATTCAATAATTAAAATTAATTGTCATTAATCCAACAAAAATGTATTCTAAAGGCAAAGTTCAGCGAAATAAAAGCCAGAATATTACAATAACCATATAATCCATACGAATCACTGAAGCAAAGTTCGAAATAAATTTTAAACTTCACATTCAGAGCAAGACAAATAGGAATCAATGAAGTTCACCACTTTCTATGTTTACCTCATTTTCAAAAGTACCGTAAACCAAAAATTACACAAAACCCACCTATCCATATCAAACACTTACAACTTCATAGCAATAAACCTGAACAAAAAGAATTGCTATAATGACAGATAAAACTAATAAATTTCACAAATTTCTTATCTTATATCAATTCCAACAAAATAATTAGTAGACGTAAGACTTAATAAAAGGGCAGCTTAATGACAGATAAGACAATAAATTTCACAAATTTCTTTTCTTTTACTCCATCTCCAATCCAATAAACAACTATACACCAATCCAACAACCAATCCCAACAGAGATGCTCCACTAAATTATTGAAATAATACATGTAACAAAACTCAAAACTTTACTGCTTTTTTTGTCTGTTATCTTCAAAACCAGACCGACAATCAAAACAAATTTAAAAGAAAAAAAGGGAAAAGAAACAGAAGTTACCCGCTTGAGCAGGTGGAAGTGGCTTGGTAGGAAGCTTAGCAGACTTAGCCGGCTGAGCTTGAGCTGGAGTCGAAGCAGGAACTTTCTTAGGCTTTTCAAGCTTTTGCTGCTCAGCGGCAGCAATAAGCAAACTCGGGTCTTCAGTATCATCATCCAAGAGATCGAAAGGGTTCTTGGTTGCCATCTGTTAATTCACAGAAAGAGATGATACTGAAAACTTTAGTTTTTTTTTTTTTTTTTCACTTGGAAAAGAAAAGAAACAGCAACCAAGAAAGCCCTAATACATGGCTAAAGCCATAGACAAGTGAATAAAATTGAAATGAAAAAGATCTAAGTTTGGTGTTTGGAAGGTAAGAAAATTTGGAGACAAAAGATATACAGAGAGTAGCGAGAGGGGGCTCAGTAAACCCTAGCCAATGCGGCAGACAAATAAAAATGAGGCTAAACCTAATCTTAAAAAGCTTACTGGGTCATTTCAATGTGTGGCCGAGTTCATTTTAAGACTTGTGCATTTCTTTTCACTGACTTTGGAATCTAATTAGGAAACACTTCTAATTAGAACAGTGGAGCTCTTCAAGAAATTAGAAATCGAGAAAGGAATTTACCAAATTTAATAACAAAAGAATCCAAGTCCAACAGCCCATTAAATATGGGCTTTAGTTATTATTTTCATTGGGCTTACTTCCAATAGGAAAAAAATAATTCGTTTCGTTTTGTAAACTGCTTAGAAATAATTTTAAAATGAAAATATTTACTTTCTAAGTTCGATTAGATCGGTTGTCGGTAAAAAATAGTTTATTAATATTAAACAACTTCAACGTTATTATTTCGTTTATTAATATTAAATTTCAAGCTGGAAACATTCAGTTTAAAAATAGTTTTAAGTTCAAAGAAGTGAGGAAATTATCCTTATTATAAATATAAACCATAATTAAAGTAGCACTTTCCATGGGTTGTAAAGTGCTTGGAAAACGCTGGCAAATTACCAATTCAAACAATTCGACATGTCAGGCAAATTCGAGGTTTTGGAAAAGGAATGAATCTTAGGTGGAAAAAAAAAATGAGAGCAAAATTTCCAACAGACAAGGAGTAGTTACATCAACACACTTTCCCTTTTAGCAGCTGGATTGAAACGCAACTGCTTCCCTAGTTTAAGACTTCAGGTTGGAGAATGTAAAGTCTTATATATATATAGTCAATAATTTCTTTTTAATTTTATAATGGGATTAAAAAATTATCATATATATATATATATATTTTTACATGAGTATTTGTACTCACCTTATAAATTTATTTGTTAAAAAACTCAATCGATGAGAAAAATTTGATGACAAATTCAAAACTGTGATATTTGCTAGCTGTAAGCGTGTGACTAAAATGAAATACCATTTGACAATTTAGATCTTAAGCTTTTGCCTTACCCCTGGGGTTTTATAGTTTATACATTTTCTTAAGCTTTGAAGTATAATATAGTATTAGTAATAACTTAATTTTTCAAATTAATTAGTTTGACCTAACCGCCTTTTATAGTCTCATTCTAACAATTCTATCATAAAATATATATATATATATATATATATATATATTTTCTTGCCCTTTTAACCTTGTAACCAAAATTGGATAAGCCCTTTTGACTGATATTGCTACGCGAAATTTGAAAATTATAATATATATATATATATATATATAGTTCAAAATATTATTTTAAGAAGGGAAAAAAATGTACGAAACCTGAGTCATAAAATATTTCATTTTATTTCAATTACATTACGTTTTTTGAAATTTGAATACTTCTTAAATCCTTTGCTTAATTGGAAGGGTAGTCTCTGTAAGCCTTGCATGGCAATCGCCGACAACATTTCCTTCCATGCCTATGGCCTCTACCCTAATACTTAAAACCTTTTTTATTTTTCAAAATTTGATCCGATGACTTTTACGATTATTTATTTAGCATGGCCGAGGTTTTTCATTTGCCCCACCTTCTTTATAAGTTGTAATGATCACGACAGAAATTGCAACAAATTGCAATTTCTTTTACTTTTTTTATTTTTAATTTGGTAAAGAAAAAATTGCTATATGCTTTTGCCCGTTTAACTTATGGCTTACAGATTTGATGAGGTATTGCAAATGAATGCCAGGTATTTCCCTAACATTTTGAGGGTAATAGGTATATATGTAGTATCATCGATGAAATTGACTTCCAACCGACGCTTTATCATATCTTGTGTGAACAGTAATTTGATTTATTGAAAGACTATATAATTCTTAGTTTTTTTTTTTTTAACTATAAAAGATGATGCATTGGGAGGATAAAGAAAGAGTTATAAATGATTAAATCTAAACTTAAAATCTATTAAATATTATTTTTAAAACGTAACCACATGAATCAATAAAATTAAACTTTAAATTAACTAAACATTTAACTCTGATAATATCAAATACCAAAAATTAAAGCATAATTAATCAGTAAAATAAATACAAGCTATATATGTGCAATCGTTCCTTTAATTTATATATATGTGTGTATTTTCAAAACAAATTGGCCACATCATCTTTCGTGATTTTATCCAACCAATTCTTTTACAGGGAAACAGTTAACAAAAAAAAAAAACCTAATTAATTTTAAGCAAAGTCTCATACTCAAATATATCTAAGTACAAATTAGAATAAAAATGTAATATAGTATATGTAGGATTGCAAAATAGCAGGTACCCTATTAGCCTATTTTCGACTTAAAGAGATTGAGCATTCAGTTCATATTTTGGCATTTTAATAATCATATATATATATATATATATATTTCTTAGGTTAGAAATATTTCATATTCTCATAAATAACCAACAACGATTTGAGTATATTAATAAGCAAAATTAAATTCCTTGCTTTCTTGGTCATTCGAAAGATGATTTTGGCTTCAATAAAATTAGATAAGAATTATTAAAAATTTCCATTTTTTCAAGGGAATATCCTTCCAAGCTAGACAAGACAATTGAGCACCATATTTCTACTATGTACAAGCCATTTTTTTCTTTAATTTTTGCTATTAATATATTCTTAACTTATTCATCGAGATTAACTAGGCAATCAACTAGTTGTAGGGATGCTAAAGCTATCCCTCCTTTCAAGGTTCAAACTCGAAGCCTTGTGGGTGTACAATTGTTTTATATTTGATTTTTGTTCATGAAGTAACTTTACTAAACTTCTTTTGGCATTTGATCTAAAGGGACAATCAGATGAAAAGAATCCATCCACCAAGTGTAGGTAAGCCTCCAAATCATGACAACATGCCACATCAGCATTCGGTTTTAAATAAGGTGACATCTTAGTATCGACCCTTAGTTCTGTTCCGACATGAGAATATGCCCAAGGATTATTGTTTTCAAGCATGTTGAACACTCCTGCAAAACTTTCTTCCCTTTTTTCATCATGTTTATCTTGTTGTTGTTCCGATCCATCGCCAATAAATATGCCCGGAACCCTAGTGATCAAATCCTGACTATTCACAATTCGTAACACTTTAACATTTTTCTCATTAAGCCGATCGACAAAGCCTTTGTTACCCACTCGGGGTCCACCGAAAGAAAATACGGCGATCGGTGGCACTTGAGGTGCACATGAACTTATTTCATCGGCAACTAGAAGAGATAGTGCCGCACCAAGGCTATGCCCCGTAATTGTAATGCTAAGGGTCTCGCCTTTGTACATCTCGATTAACCTTTGCACTTCTTCAACCACTGATTCAGCCAAGCTAGGCACGTGAGCACCCGGTGTTTTGTGCAAGCTTAAGAATCCACATTCAACCTTTTGGGTTGGGTCATCCGATTCAGGGATTTGAACCAGTTGAGCTCGAAAGTTTTCAGCCCATTCCAAGCACGTTGCGGTTCCGCGTAAAGCAATGACAATATCCCTCCTTCCCATGCGTTGAATCTCCCTCTTGTCGTCACAAACCGCTACAAACCCGATCCAGCTAGACCGTTGGGTCATCCACCCAAGATTGGGAGTCACGTCGTCCACCCATTTCGGCAGTCCTACGGACGAGGTGGCGTAAAGACTCTTGGTCACCTTGTAAGAGCGGTCAGGCAACGCCACGTGTCGTGCTAAGGGAGCCTCGTCGATTGACATGGCGGGATTGGAATGAAAACCATGATAAGCAGCTTGAACAAATTCCCCATACCTAACGACTTCTCGCCTTAGATTTTCGTCGAGCGGGTCAAGCAAACCTGACCAATCATTGCAACCGTGGTACTCTCTCCAACGAGAACGAAGGTTGTTCCTCGGAGAATACTCCATGGTTTTCGATAAAAGCCTCTGAAGCCTATTTAAATGACGTGGAGACATATCTTCAGCGGCTTTCATTTCAGGCCAAATCCTGGAAATATTAAGCCTTTCGACTAAACCTTTACCTTTAGTTTCGACTGACCCATGACCGGGTGCTTTGATAACTTGTTCTCGGTCGGTTTGGTTTGTTTTCTGGAGGAGTTTTTCAAGGTTGGAAAGGTGTTGCCGGGTCACCTCAGTCGACGAAGCCGATGAAACAACATGCCTCTGAGACGATGGATGGGGCTTCGTTGAAGGGTTTAAGGGTGATTTCTGGCACTTGAAGCTTGCACGTCTGGCTTGAAAGACGTGCAAGTTTGGAGCTGGAAGAGTCGAGCTGATGCCGATCTTCATAGAAAGACAGAACAGGAAAAGATAAAAAGATGTTCGAAAGAGAGCTAAAACTGAAAAAACAGCAAAAGTACAGGCCAAGTGGTATTGAACCTACAGATCTATCCAATATATAGACCAACATTCCCAACAAATATCCACGCATTATTTCATAATTACTTAAAGAACCTTGCACTCTTAGAATGGCAATTCTGAAAATTACAAGGGAAGAGTTGGAGAAAAATTGACCATTTCTATTTCACCCTTGACCTTGCGCTCTCTCTATGAGGTTCAGGAAAAGTCGATCAATGGGAAAGGAAATTGACTGAAAAGACCCTAGGGATCTACCTTTTTAATGGCGGTGAATTAATCTAACAAATACATTTTTAATTTTCAGTTTTTGCCCCTTTGCTCTCTGCTTTTCGTTGGTTTGGTTGACAAGATTTTTACTTTTGTTTTGCTTTGCCTTCAACTTTTATTTTTTTGGTTTGACTTTTGTGTACTACCGTGTCCGAGTTATAAGTCAATGAAACCTTGAAGCGTGAACAATTTTATTTTATTTTTCTTTTAACAACAGCCTTTTGTTGATATTTAAGGTGGAGATTTCAAATCAAAGAATAAAGGAAAGATCAAGTTAATTACTTTTTGTTAATAAAATATTGGTTGAAATCAATAAAAATCCGGAACCAAATCGTAATTCAAAACTAGAGTTTTGAACAATCAAAAGCTTGTAGTAACATTTGAATCGAATTTTAAATATTTTAAACAATAAATTTTATTTATTTTTTTACATTTAACAAAGACTAATAGGCTGTGAATACTTTGAGTAATGAACAATATATGCATCTTAATATCTTTTTATTCAAAGAATTTGATTCAAATTCGCGTTTTTCCCAATAAAAAAAGAAAGCAATAGTAGTTGACTTATTAGGTCTTGGACAATTCAGGCAAGGATAAGTTAACTAGTTTGTATATCTATCACTATCATAGTTTAAATTTGAAGTTTTCATTTTTCAACTGTTAACCTACGAATTTCATTTATTGGTTGTTGTATTTTTCTTTGAAATAAAAAAGGTGAAAAAAATTAATTAAAAATTCAATTCTACTGGTTTGTTGAGACTTGGGCAAATGTTTATTATTCTTTGATGAAGAATAAAATAGATTTCTACATCGACGACAATGGCATAGCAAATTCAGAAGCAACAAAAATCTAATTATTTATCATGCATAAGTGATTAAAAAAAATGAAGAATATATATATTTTTTTAATTCAACAAAATAAATTTGGTCAGCCCATGCAAATATTCTTTGATATTAATAAAAAAAAAAAAAAAACAAAGAAAGAAAGAAATGTAACAACATATGTGAATTCCCAATTTTCTTTTTCCTCCACACATTTTGGAATAAAACTATACAATTCAAAAATGTTAGATTATGATATTTTTGAAATTGAAACATTCTGGTCTCTTTATTTTACTTTTGAAATTGTCTAAGATAATATAGTTCAAACCCTATAACTCTATTCATATTTTTCTTCCTTTTTTTTCAAATTAAACGTTAAAAAAAATTAGGGTTATATGTATTTGAGAAAAACGGATTAAAGAGCTTAGTCTAAAGCAAAAATTTTCCCCTGTACCCAGGTAGATGCAGTAAAAGGTTGAATTTGGAATGAGTTTTCTTGTTGAAACTTGAAAATAAGAAAATGAACTCCGGTCTCTCAAGTTTGTGTCTAGCATTTGATTTTTGCAATTCCCAAATTGACTAGTTTTTGGATTAATTATCTCTGTATACAACTCTTTTTTTTTTTTTCCTTTTTTCTTTCTCGGTTAAAGTTTAATATATAACTGATGATACAAAACTACTAATTATAGAGTAATTAGATATTAATTTCAGAACTTAAATAATTTTTCTTTTATATTTATATATCTATGGTTTTTGAATGATCAATATTGTGTTATATAGACTATTCCTTTTTTTTTTACAAAAAAGTCGTAACGGGTAAATAAAAGGATTGTAAGGGTTAGGATTTAAAGCTTAAATTTATGAAATATTATTTTTAAAAATGGTTGTATAAATTAATTGGATTAAATCACATGTTCAGTATAAAGAAATATTCTGTGATACTTTACCGATTTGTGTCAACTTGTTGGATCAGTTGAACTTTCATTGTTGTGAAATGTGTTTAAAGTTACGAAGGTTCCTTCTTGTTTCCACTGTGATCAACACCGGAAAAAGTAATGCAAGAAATCAAAATTTTTCATCTTATTCTGGTAGAAACGTTAAGGCCTTGTTGCCAGCGCGAGATGTTGTAGGCCATTCGATAGCTGCCTGCAGTACACTCTAAAAGTTTAAAACCATTGTTGCTCCCACAATTCTCTCATCAAATAATAGATGTTTCAGCATATCCAGAATCTTCTAAATGCTCGGAAAAAATAACGACATTATGCGTATAAATCATCTTTCATTTAACTAATTACAAGTTTTTTTTTTTGGTGGGGGGGGGGGTTAAATATAATTAAATATCATGATTTAAAGGAATCATGGAAAAACTAGGGTTGATTTGCATTGTGGCAGTCAACCTATGAATTTCGTAGAAAAATTAGGGTCGATGGTGGTAGGGGACCATAAAGTACTGGCACGGTCATCGTCCTTGGCACTCAATCTATGAAAATTTCCAAAATTAACAAAATTAAACGTGAGACATGCTGGGCGTGTGGATGACAAAAGTTGAAACTAAATGAATTAAGGTCGATCATTCTTTACGTCTAATATGAAAAGAAGTACTTCTTTATAATCGCTTGTTAGTAACTAGGAATTGAAAAAAACTTGAAACCTTTGCAAGGTTTTGTTCCTCTTTTTAATACCGGATTAAGCATTTAGACTTTGTTTCGTATTGGAGATAAAAATAAATTTATAGATTACTTTGTAATTGAACTTCTAAAACTCGTTGGACGTTTCTTATTAACTTAGATTTTTGGTATAATTAATCATACAATTTAACATAATACTAGAATTCTTCAGTTGAAATTTGACATATACTTTCTCATTTAATATTTCTTTATCTAATATTTTATTACCGTTTTACTCTAATTTTTTTTTCAAATTGTATGTTATTTCTACACTTAAATTCAAATGTCATTTTATCAATATACATCTGGTTGCATGTAAAAAATGTATTGAAACTTAAATTATTAATTAAATTATGTTTCCATTAAATTATACTTTTGAATAACTGATCATCTTATTTAATATAAACAATTAATACAAGTGGATTTCATTCATAGTCCTTTCTATCATTCCTAGGAAGAAAAGTTTTACTGATAATTAGAAATTTCCGATTCTCGTGTCAAATGTGATAGCTCTTTTGTGCCCTAAACACTACGTATTGGAACACATATAAAAAAG
>JBBYHM010000026.1:12443228-12454320 GCA_038381775.1 Adansonia rubrostipa
ATCATTTTCAAAAGAGAGACCACCGACCAGCGTGTCCTCTAAAAATAAGATTTATAAGAAATAGCTAAGGGCAAATACAAAACAAAATAAATTAAATATTTAATGCAATTGATTCATAAAATCATTTTTAAATGATGGTGATTAATAAATATAGAGTTTTCAATGTTTATAATCTCTTTTTTATTTTTCAAACTATGTCGTGTTTTCTATTTTCAAGTTATAATATTTTTGTGAAAAAAAAAAACAAAATTTAACTCGAAATATTTGGAAAATGATAGCAGCTTGGATTATATTATACCGACAACGAATGATATTGTTTGCATACATGACCCACACGCTAAGAATCAGCAGGTGTGATTTCTATTTCAACTATAGTTAATTTATTCGATATAATAAATTAATACATTAATTAGTTGGTATATTTATTAGGAAAAAAAAAACAAAAAACGAAAAGTTAGTCAATGTTTTTGTATGTCCTGAATTAAAAAAAATTTTCCTTTGATATAACTCGCATTAGCTTACATTAAATTAATACTAATATCTACCGAATAACCGAAAGCTTTAGATCTTTTTCCATAAATTTTGGCGTGAAAGCAAGTGAAAGGAATATCAAAATCAGGTTAGATTTTGAAAGTGAGACGCAGGGCTTTGGAAATATGAGCTCTCCGAGTTGAATTATTTTGCAGGAAAATTCATGCACGTAACACGTTCATATCATAAGTACAAGTTTTTAGGGTTAGATCGGATTATTAAACAGCATAAAAATAATAAATGGATATATATATATATATATATATAGAGAGAGAGAGAGAGAGAGAGGCTTTTAGTCAACTTCAATGGAAAATATATATGGAGTAATTCCAAAAGTTCATGTGCGGATCGTGGGGTTTGAGCAGAAAAGTAAACAAAGAAAAAAAATAATTTGTATTGCTACTGTCTGGGAAACAAACAAAAAGGGGGGGCTTTAAAGTATTTTTGAGAACATTAAATAGAATGTGTACACATGACAATAAATCCCTCTAGGACTGACTTTTACTTTCTCTCTTTACACTACTTTAGAACTGAGTATTAGTTACAGATATATATAGATATATATTTAATTTTATTTAATGATTATATTTATAGATATATTTAAATATGTATTTAATATTTATTTTAAATATTTTAAAAAATAAAGGTTTAAATAATATAAAATCCATGGTATATATATTCAAAAGTGCAGAAGTATGAGAAAAAAAAAAGTTTCCAACTATGAAAAAGAAAAATAGGGCGTGGAAAAGAAATTAGAAAAGATCAGATTTCAAACTTAAAAAAAAAAAGGGTGGTATGTTAGAGGTGGAAAATCAAAATCCCATTGGCCAGTGTTTCTTTGGTCTGCACTAGATTTATCATGGGCTAGGTCGAATGGAATCACAATCAAGCCCAATTCATTATTTGAAAAATTAATATATAAAAATTATTTTTATATTAATATTAATATTTTATAATTAAATTTAAATAAAATATTTTTATCAATAAAAATATTTCATTTTGGATCAATTCAAAATAAAAAAATTATTTAAATCCAACCTTTAAACAGGTTTAATCTACACAAAAAAAAAATATAATTTTTTTTTCATCTTGTAAATCATTTTATCCCATTTTCGCTTCGTTTGGTTCATGAAAGATATAAAGGAAAACAACATTGTGGAGAAATTTTTTATTTTTAAGGTTTCGTCAAAACTCTTTATACGATGCTTTTATTGGCCATGAATCACGACTTTAATTTTCCAGACTATTATTATAGTGTAAAGGTTTTTATGGTGGATCGGACTCAGTTATTTTAATATTTTCGTAACTTTTTTAACAATTAATCCTTTTAGCTAATGAAGGCTTAAATAGGTAAATTATATTTTGGAAAACAAAATAATTTATATTAATATTTAAAAAAATATAAAATTAAATTTAATTAAAAATATTAATAAAATAATAATTTAAGCTTAATCGAGTTTTAAGTTTCAATTAAGTTTTCATTTGATAAATATATATATTTTTTCGACAAAATCTACTGTTATCAAGAAATAACGCATTATTAAATCATTAATTATCCAAAAGTGATACAGCTGACCCTCTTCGTATTTTGTTCGCTAATAGAGCAATAGCAGTTGTTATCTTTTCAAAATCTCCAAAGTTTAGGCAATGCTACTTACCAGTAAGTTTCACCGAGAAAGAGAAAGAAAAACAAAGACAAAATAATCAAAACTATCTGATTAATTAATTACTAAAACAATATAGAAATCCATAAAGAAATAAAACGGGTAAAAAAAGACTACAACAAAGTTCAATGAAAACAACAAAATCCTGTGTAGAACATGGCTGAAAGATTATGGTCCAAGGTTGATCCATGTTCATAAAAACTGTGTGTTGAAACAAGCATTAATTGTGGTTCTGAATCTGACTGGCTGAAAAGATGACTGCCGTTAATGAGATTTAGAAAGCTTCATTGTCATTCGTTTCGGAAGGACCCACGTTCAAGTCAGGGAGCACCGCCAAGTTTTTTTGAAGTTGTACTACGGAGCGAGGGAACATCACCGTATTGTAGTGGCAAAGCTCCTTCTTCAGTCGAAGTTCTTCGACTCTTGAGAAGAAGTACTTCTGAATCCACATGTTGGCTAGATGATTGAGTGATGGAATTACCAGCTTCTCAACTTGTAGAGCGCAAAGAGCCTGAAGAACCAAGTATGTTAATTATCAGCATCGATCATTTCGATTGGTTTAGCATATTTTAGCTAAATATCTATATTCTTACGGATTCAACGCAGTTTTCCAGGATGCGAGCCATCCCTAGACACCTATATTCGCTGCGGGTTCCGATGAAGGGCATCTCAGCCAACCTTTTTCCGTGCACCCTGTAAAGCAATGAGTGAAGTTAAATGCAATGGCACATTAAAACATATTTAGGATTTCTTTGAATCGGAATTAAAAAAGAGAGAAAAAAAAAAAAAGAAGAAGAAGAAGAAGGAAGAAACCTTATTGATGCAACACAGATGATTTCGTCATTCTTTTCCAGGACAGCAGTATAAAAGCCGCTATAATTAACTCGGGTCACGTTCGACCTGGACACGAGAGACATTAAAAATACTTTGATTACAATTATGAAATTTACTTGTTAGTCTGCAGTATATTGCCATGTTTTAAGGACTCCATTAAAGAGTTTCAAAAGAGGTTACCCCCGACTGTACACAATGCTTTGGACAATGTTGGCTCTTGTATGCCGGTCTATGGCTGACGAGAAACATTCGTTCATCACGAGCCACGCGACAGCAATCTTGGAGTTGCTCTCTACTTTCTTGTACTCATTGTTTGCATGGGAACCGATCTGATCTGTCCTTTGTAGTAATGTCCAAGAAAGGCCATCATGAAGATCATTTCTAACTCCAACCATATTCTGTAACCCTTCATATATCTATTGTGAAAGTTCAAAGTCAGTTTTTCTTCAATATATTAATCACTTCCAACAAAATCATGGAGGGAAAATGGATAGCTTTCAAAATTTGATTACAAATTTAATACCTTTCTGCAACTGCTTCGGCAGCACAAGGAAGCTGTTGAGCTCATCAGGTCCAACTTTTCTCCTCCACACTTGCAATGATCTGTAATTTGGTTTTCAAGTTATACGAAGCAGAAATAGCTATTAGAAGTGTGTGAAACTTAATAAGAAATCATGTTAAACAGGGAAACAAATCTTAAAATTTCCTCAAATTGAAGAATTGGGTTTAAATTACGTGCTACATACATTGTTTTTCACATTGGGCACACCTCTTTAAAAGGCCATCCCCACTGCCACAGTATTTGCAGACACAATATGGACACAACCAATCACCTGGGGGAATTGCCTGCAGTCCCAATTCCAAAAACATAAAGCGATTAGATACATATATATATATATATATAGAGAGAGAGAGAGAGAGAGAGAAGAGAGCAAATTATGCTTATTACCTCCATGAAAATACAATTGGGATGAAATGCTGAGGGACATTTTTCGCAGCAAATCAAGTCCCCACCATCAGCACAAATCATACATGTATCATCATTTCTATCAACAGCTTTTGGTGCAGGCTGAAAGTTGTTGTAGCTACGCTTTTCTTCTTCTTCTTTATCTTGCCATGCTTCTATTTGGCAGTCCAACAAGGAAAGCTGTGAGCCTGCTAAAAATATATGCCGATAGGGCTTTCTGGTTTTACACCCTGAATGAATCTCAAACTCTCCTACCGTGACCTGACCAGAACAACAGTTACATAAAATGCCCTCCCTATTGACTTTGCCTTCCCCGAGTATATTTCCTGACTTTGCATCGACGTACCATACTACTTCATTTTCTTCAACTATACCCAAGCTTATCAACCAAGACAATATTGTTCTCTTGGTTATTTGTGCTTCAGGCAATTGGGAAAAATTCGTTTTTTTCCTTTTTCTTTGTTTCTCTATGATGCGTTGCCTGTCTTCTTCTCCATTAGCCCTTGACTTTAGAAGTTGCCTTGGCCGTTTTCTTTCATCAGTCCCAGTTCTATGCCTGCTTGAACTTGGACCTCCAGAATCTGATATTCGGATACCGGCACTTCTTTGCATTGCATCAGATGGCCTAACATTGTTCTGATGTGGCCTCCTTGGAGCCCTACTAGGTCTCGTAAAATCAGGGTCAGAATCTGATGAACCAG
Organism: Adansonia rubrostipa; assembly: GCA_038381775.1. Classification (NCBI taxonomy): domain Eukaryota; kingdom Viridiplantae; phylum Streptophyta; class Magnoliopsida; order Malvales; family Malvaceae; genus Adansonia; species Adansonia rubrostipa. The sequence continues at coordinate 12,447,926 of JBBYHM010000026.1, forward strand.
TGCTTTGGCTATCACTATCCGAACCACTTGATTCCAAATAAGTAACCCTGGTGTTCAATAAGTTCCTGTTCCTCAAATTATAAGTCATGATCTTTGGAAAAGACCCCGAAATTGCTCTGATTTCTTGTTTGATCTGTACCTGAAATGAAGAAAACTTGACCGAAAATATCAACCATATGAGAACAAAAACCTGGTTAACTTGCATGCACACAAATTATCAAATTAATTCAAGTTTTGTCCCATATTATAATGCTTGATTTGTTTCCATTTCAAACTTTATTTTGGGGACTTAATTAGTTCCCTTCCGCACTTTGATGTGATAAATTTATAGGGTTCATGAACAAACCTCAAATATATTTGGAAACAATAATTGTGAGATGAGCAAAATAAAAGTACATATGCGGCATTATCACTCTGCATTGGTAAATGTATTAACCATTTATTTTTTCTTCTTTAATTATTATTATTATTATTATTATTATAATATACATAAGAATATGATCAAACGCTGTAATTTTAGCGTTACGTCTTCTTTTTATTATTTTTCTAAGGTTTCATACTCATGCAAGCAAGTTAACAAATACATATATTTGGAGTTATATTTAATGAACTAACGATTTATATATACACTGTTATTGTATTAGATGATATAATTTTATTAAAATTTTTTTAAAAAATACAGATAATTTTATTTTTAAAGAGATGACAGAATTTAATTTATTGATATTGTATAAATTTATACACTGTCAATACATCAAATATAAACTTAATACATATATAACAAATGAAACGTCAATCATAATTTAAATATAGTGAACATCCAGCTATTAAATCAAGACAAAATTTCACAATCAATTTTATTTTCACCCTAACAACAAATTTATAGTTTTCAAAATCATCTAACTATAGATAAAAATTTACCCTATATTTGGATTAATATTTTTCTATCCATATATATATATATATATATATATATATATGCATTGTTATGTTTATGAACATATTTAATTAGAAATTAACAAACAAACCAAGTTTTTTGTCACGTCTTATTTCCAAAAGGAAACTTATATCAAATTGATCTAATTAACTGAAGTTGAGTAAAAGAGAATTATATCATGACATTTTTTTTGGGTACAATCATGAGATGATTTTTGGTACATAATAATTTCAAGACAAAAAATTTATAGACCCAAAAATACGTTTGACTTGGAAAATACTAAATCCATGCATATATGGTAAAGACAACCCCTCCTTAAACCCCGACCTTTTATGAGGATGTTATAATATTTTTTAAGAGAAAATTATTTATTGTTTAAAGCTTTATTAGATAGAGAACAAATTAAAAACAGCCTCAAAACTCAATTGTAGAAATTCAATATTGGGAAGAGCAATATACAAAAAAATAGATATATTGAACTCAAGATTTAGCATAGTTGATTCATAAAAACAATCTTAAAAAATGACATCTAACAGATCTGAAATTCAATAAAAAATTTCACTCATAAAACTATTAAATCCTTTAACATGGTCAGTTAAACAAGTATCTGTAAATTTTTTTTTAATTTCAAGAGACAAAAGCAAAAGAGTATACCGATATATATATGTTCTTTTCAAGTGAATCCTTGCTCTAGATTTTGACTTGCATGCGATTCTCTTCAAACGTCTTCGTTCGATGATTAAACTTAAAAATCTGCAAAATTTTCAAACACTTTTGCTTACAGTTAAAATTAGACAAAAAACAAAAAAATATTTCAAAATAAATGTCAATTACAATTGCAAAAAAAAAGCCATAAAATAGTATAGATTCAAATATTTAGCAAGTATGGCTACCTTAGTAGAAAATTTGATTTAGGGTTTGGAAAGGTTATCACTTCTAAACAAAGAACTGTGTTGTGAAGGCTAATACTAGGCAATAATGTTACAGTGCATGCAATTGTGTATTGCAAAGTGTTTGTCGTTGCGAAATGATCGAGAAATCGCAAAATTTTTTTTCCTTTCTAATGTTTTCTTTTAAAATGATTAGCCGATTTTATAGAAAATATCGCCGCCTGTGTATGAGGCTTACAAAAAAGTAAATTGTATCATCTGTCATCAGTGAAATTTTTAAAATTCAAAATTAGGGTTAGTACACATGCGCTCTTAGGGTATATTTAAAAAATTAATTAAAAATAAGTAAAATATATGATAAATTCTTAATTTACTTGTAAAGTTAAAAAAATTTCACTCTTTATTAAAAAAAAAGCATATATTGGTTATAATATGTATACATTTAACAATTTTCTCTTAATTTAGGGTACAACTATGAAAACTTTTACTAGTATGGAAGTAAATTAATTTTTTTTTGTTTTTATTCTAAATTATATATGAACAAATAAGCATTTGATATATTTATATTTGAAATATATGATATTGCCAGCTGGAATAATCAATTTTATTTTCCATATATAGAATTATCAATAAATAGGTTGCCATAATAGATTTCCCATAGATGGAAATTTAAAATTTTACCATATAATTTTCATTGTAATAAGCATTGGTGTTTGGTGAAAACCATGATATAATTTATTGTTAAAAGTCTATTGATAATCCCTTTATTATGGTCAGGGACATATTGTAGTCTTTATAATAGTAAAGTTAATATATTAGTTCTTATATTTTAAAAATTGTAACAAATAAAAAAAATTATTAATAGTATTAAAAAATTATTTAAATATTGATAAAATGCTGATATATAATATGATATAAAATTTTAAATTTTGTAAGAAAAATGATCCAAACCTGAGCCGCAATCAAAACTTATTTTTGTAAAAAATTTAAAATTTTACATCACATGACAGGTCAATATTTTATCAATATTGAAATAATTTCTTTTAATATCATTAACTATTTTTCCTTATTTACTATAATTTTCAAAGCACAAGGATAAACATACTATATTTAATAATACAATGACTAAAATGCTTCTTTTAATGTAATATAGGAATCTACTAATAAATTTTTGTCCTTTTTTTATTTATGATGAATAAATTCTTTCATAATTTCTTTTTATTAGAAGAGTGGTTTCCATTTGAAAATTTTTATCTATTATTTTTTTAAAAGTTTTAATATTGAAAATAAAAATTGTATATGATTTTCTATAAAATTATTGGAATAATAAAACTTGAATCGCTTTGCTTGACGTGCTTAAAACATCGATTAATCAACCAAATTCAAAGTTATGAAGACATAAAATAATGACTTAATCCAAACTTGAACTTAATTATCATGATATGCTTGTTAAAATGAAACATAAACTAATTTATCAAAATTTTAAAAATGTAACTATCTCAACTAACTTAAAGTAAATTGATTTAAAAAGATAATAACCCAACCCAATTCTATAATTGGTATATGTCAATTATGATGAGCAATAAAATTGGTTTCAATAAAATTAATTCAAAACAACGATAATAATGAGATTAATCATTTTAGTGGTAAGATTGAGTATTGTACAATAAATTAAAAATAAATAGTGAAATATGTATTTCAATTTAACGCTATGTTTAGATTAAAAAGGGGTACGGAAAAAAAAAAGAAAGTAAGGTAGGTAAGGAAACATGTTCTTTGTTTAGTTATCATTTAATTGAAATTAAGGAAAGAAAGGAGAAGTAAACACCTCTCCTAAGGATGACAAAATCCGATTCGTTCCATAGACTTTGTATCGATTCATTTTGAATAGAGAAGTTTTTTATAAAGTTGAAGTGGAGCGAGATGGTTTTAGGTAAACGCTTGTTTCGCATTGTACCGCCTTGCCTTTAAAGGTTACTATTTTGCTTGTTAAAATATTTTATATATTACTTTATATTTTTAGTATATATTAGATATATATTCTAAAATCATATAGATACTACTATTTTATATATATTAAAGAATTATATATATTAAAATTATATTCAAGAATAAATTGTAATATATTTATAATATTAAATAAAAAATAATTAGCAAAAAAATGAGATAAAGTAGCATGAAATAGTTTGATGTCATCGACATCCACGAAGATAGATGTTTTTAATATTCATACAATAATGGGCATGGATTAATAAGGCAATTTTTGCTGTACTCCCTTACCATCCCTTTGCTCACTTTCCCTTAAAAGGCTCATTTTTAATTACCAAAAATTTGGACAAAAAGTGAAGAAAGGAAAATAGTCAAATTTTTTAATTATAAAATAACTTTCATACCCTTATTATTTTTTATTTTTCAAAGAATATTTTTTTAATATTTGAACTTAATCATCGACGTAACATTTAACTTTCAAAATTATTTAAAATATTTTATTTTACGACTATTCACATGATAAATAAAACATTTTATTCTAGATTAAGGTATAATTGGAGCAACATAATAAAATATATCATCTCCTTTATTTTTTCATTATTTAATCAAATGGAATAAATTCCTTCTATTTCCCTTATTCCTTTTAGATATCCAAACAAGAGAAAAAAATATCATTTCCTATATTTTAAAAACTTTTTTTATTAACTTTCATCCGACGCATAGTTTAAAAGTAACTTGTAATGGTAAGATGAATTATAATAAAAAAATTATTGTTAAAAATATTGTATTAAAATTTATATATAATAAATAATTAAAAATTATATTTATATTAAAAAATAAATAGAATTAAAATAAAGAAAAAAAGTGAAAGGGCCAATAAACTCATAGACTCTTTCCCTTCCAATTAGACTGGAGGGGTCGATGAAATTTTAACCCATGCCGACAGTGTTGATAAGAGAAGCAATGCCATAGAAATTTTTAAATTTTATTATATATTTGAATCTAAAATTTAATTTAATTAATTTATATATTTACTTAAAATAAATGATATCATTCGAATTTTAATATATATATATATATATATCTGATCTTTTCTTTTATTTGGCCTAAAATGGGTCAACAAAAAATGCTATAATTTTGTAAAAAAAAAAAAATCCAACATGAACGGTGAACCTGATTTGGCGGCTGTTAAAAAAATTTGGATTTTTTTTTTTTCAATAAAATAAAAGGGCGTGTCTGGTTGCTGTCCAAGCATTAAAAATAGTAGTGAGGGAAATTTGAGTGACGCCCAAACAGCCCTAAACAGTTAAGGCGCCAAGTAAAATACCGGGAAATTTGAAATTTTTTTTTTTAAAAAAAAACCCTTTACTTAGGCATTGCTTCTTCTCAAGAAAGAGAGAAGGGGATTGAGTTTTAATGGAAGATTTCAATTCTGAGGTATGGATGGATATTTTTTTTAAACAATTTCAAAATTTTCAGGTTCGTGGCAAATTCCATTTTCTGTTTGGTTCACAAGAAAATGTATGAAAATAAATGGGATACTGCTGTTATAGTAATAGCAACAAATTCCTCTCTTACTTCTGCTTATAAAATTCCAAAGGTTAACTGTTTTTTTTTCTGTGAAATTCAATTTTGTAACCCATCGTTTATTTATTTGTTATCGTAGATTTCGGATTCTTCATGCTCCATTCCTTCTGGTTAGTGTTTCTTTCAAATTTGAAATTTTTAAGATTTATTTTCATTCAACAATGGGAAAATTTATAAATTTATTATTATTATTTTAAATCAGAGCCTCCTGATATAAGGAACTGGTTTTCAAGTTACAAATATGAATCTTTTGTCTTGGATACATGCGAAAATTTCGGAGGAATTTTTTCAGAAGGAAGGGAAAGCGACAAATATGAATTGGTAAATGGAAAAATTAGTAGGGAAAAAGAAGAAAACTTTGATGGGTCTGGAGAAATTAGAAAAGCTAATGAACATGGGAACTTGAATTCTAAGGAGGTAACTTTTTTTTCTTTTGAATTTCCGTTCTGGAATTTCTGGGCTAAGTTATGAGAGTTTGGGTTAGTGTAGAGCTCACAGTTTCTTATGCCTAACATTTTTTAAAAAAAAATTTTTTGGGTAGGTTCAAGATTCCTTGCACTCCCTTTCAATCCTTTGTCGTAAGTGTCAATCTCCTTTTTTTTTTTTTTTGAGATTTTAGTGTATAAAATTGTGTTTGGTGGCTAAGAAACTTTTAGGGAAGGAAATTAAGACTAGGATTTGGATACAATGCTTAATTTAAGTATGTAAATTGTAAAGAAAGAGTGAATTTTACTTTTTTGATCTAATTTTCATGCTCTTTCAGAGCCTCCTGATATCAGAAAATGGTTTTCGAGCTATGAATACGAGTCTCCATTGTTGGATACCAATGATGGTTTCAAAAGCCATGTTTCCAAAGAAAGTGAATGTGAGAAAGATGAACTTGTCATTGGAGAAAGCATCAAAGATGAATTAGAGAAGTTGGGTCAATTTCAAGCAATAAAAAAAAGTTGCAAACAGGATGACTCTGACAAGATTTGCTCAATTAAATTGAT
>JBBYHM010000026.1:12457617-12472321 GCA_038381775.1 Adansonia rubrostipa
GAAAAGGTTGCAGAAGATGGTTTTGTTACTACAAGGACGAACAAGTTTAAAACAACAAATGATGAGAATTTTCTGACGGGACATGTAGAGATTCTGTTGGAGTGTTCAAGAAAAACATTGGAGTGTTCAAGAAAAACATATGATGGTGATGAAAAGGATTATAGTGTTATGAAAAGAAAGGTGCTGGCAGAAACAACTAATGTAAATGTTCAGCAATGTGAAGCGAAGGCAATGGAGATCGCTGGCAAATGGCGTTGTCCTCAGAAAAGCAAGCCTCCCCGCGGTCCTCCATTGAAGCAGCTTCGACTTGAGCAGTGGATTCACAGGGTGTGACCGTGTGAAATGATACATATATATTTGCGGAAATCTTGTTGAATGTGTAGGAAAAATCGACTTTCTATAATAATTTCCTAAACTCATTTGCACAAGGCTGGATTATACATAACATCTGAAATGCAAAAGCTTCGACTCTAATATCTTATAGATTTGAGGATTTTACTACTTCTATGCCGTTGGTAGATTGCTGATACTCTTGTTCCATTAATTGCCTCCCTTGTTATTAATTTAAACAAGACTGCAGAGCATCTCCTTGATAGAATTCTAGTTACTGGCTAAAGGATCTCTTTGGGTCGCCATTGATGACCAAAGTGCGTTCACTGATGACGCCGACCTCTCATGTTAATGGAAAAAAAGAACTGTCTTATTACCCTGCACAAAATCTTCAATTTTCAAATGAGCATATTCTTAACAGGGTCCAATAGCAATAAAGAGCCCATGGTTTTTCATTTTAACTATTTGGACCTCCGATTAAAATGGGCCCATTAAAAGCCCTAGTCTCTAGTTTTGTCATCTAGTCAAGTAAAAGTGGAGTATTTAAGTTTGCCCGTTTTACTGTGCACTGCGGTATTTCAGTTTTCACGGTGGTGTTAAAAATCAATTTTTATATTTTCATTTGTCATCGTCATTTTAATCAGAGTAAAAACTCGGCCAAAAGCCCAAAACCTATATATATATAAAGCACGAAAACAAAGAAGAGACCGACACATCTTCCGCTTCTCTCCGATCTGATCTCCAATCTCGAACTGGATAGCTTAAATAAATATTAAATCGCAGTCCTAGCTAAAGAAAAGCAAAGGCAAAAACCACAAAAAAAAAAATGGCAACTCCAGACGAACGTCCTTCTGCCAAGAGGTGGCTTCCCCTTGAAGCTAACCCCGATGTCATGAACCAGGTGCTTTTTCATTTTCCTTTTTTTTCCTTTTGTAATGTTTGGTCCTCGAGAAAAGATCGGAAAATCAAATAAAAGAAACATAAAAAAAAAATGTTTTCCATGGATTTTTTTTCCTAAATTTGCGGCAATCGAATAGAGAGTTAGGGTTTTAGTATTTAAAAAAAAAAAAGAAAATCGAATTTTTATATGTCATAAGCTATTTTAAATTAATGGATTTTTATAAGTCTGTGCTGATGGTAATTTTTTGTGTAAATTCCTTGAAAATGATAATAATGATATTCTGCAGTTTCTTTGGGGTCTGGGTCTTCCAGAGGATGAGGCAGAGTGCTGCGATGTTTACGGCTTGGAGGATGAACTCTTAGCAATGGTCCCACAACCTGTTCTTGCTGTGCTTTTTCTTTTTCCAATAACTTCTCAGGTATCTTCAACTTTGCAAAAATTATTTCTTTCCAGCATTAGTAGTCGGGCCATTTCTTCAAAATTAACTTATAATATACTCACAATACAATGTGTTATCTGTTTCTATGTTTGAATGTTTTCAGACTGAAGAAGAGAGATTGCAGCAGGATAATGAGAAAAGAGTAAGTGCTATGCTGTTTCTTTTATAATGTTATATCCTATTCTACCTCTTTCTGTTTTGCATCAAACTGTTGTCAAGATAAGGAGGAAATATTTAGACCATAAATAATCGTAATTTAAACTGTGCAAACTTGTACTTCTGTGCTACAATTCCCAGAGATCATGATCTCTTCTCGGTGTAAAAGGTCACTCGAGTACAACAGATACTCCTTGCTGACCACTCATTTTATATTTTGTGTGGGTGGCATTCATAATTTTAAAGTACTTGATGGGTGAGACTAACTACACTTTTGGATGATGGAGAGCATTGAATATTCCAGTACAAGGAATAGAACTGAAAAAGAGAAAACGAAAAGCTCTCTTAAGAGAATGCAAAATTTTTAGTTCAAAATTCTGTTGCCTTTTCTGACTTTTCTAAAGCTAAAAGAACAGATTTTGTATTTAGTAATGGTAACAGTAAAATGAAATTTCTGTCAGGTTTCAGAACTATCTGTGATCTGATTAAAATTTGTTTCTTCTTTTTGTTTTGGCTGTAGGATGCTAACAGTAAAGTTTATTTTATGAAACAAACTGTGGGAAATGCTTGTGGAACAATTGGGCTTCTTCATGGTGTTGGAAATATCACTTCAGAAATCAAACTTCGTAAGTTGGGTTTAATAATCACTATTTTTTGAAGAATAATGCTTATTTTCATGTTCATCTTAATAATGTCTAATAATTTGTACATGTGTTAGTTTGTCACATGTCAGCTTGCATGCTGTCATGGGATGGAATAATCATTGTTGGAAGAATGATAATTAAGAAATACGTTTTATCCATGAGCAGACTTTTTTTATTTCTTCCTTTTTTCTTCTTAAAATGAGGAACTGAATTTCATTGTGATCTTCTTGAACAAAGTATGCAGAGTCAGGTTCATGCTTTCTTTGAACGCTGAACTGAAGGGTATTAGGTAGTAATTAGCCTATTTGTGGAACACAATAACTATTTTTTCCTTGTCTTTTTCAGAAGAGGGATCATTTTTAGATAGGTTCTTTAAATCTACTGCAACCATGGATCCATTGGAGGTTCTACTTCTTCTTCCCTCTGCCTCCCTGCATGCACATCTGTGTGCTTTTGCCTGCATGTTTTTGTGATATCTCATTGCTGACTTAAAATTGTTGTATGCTTTCTACAGCGTGCTGCATTTCTTGAGAAAGACGGAGAAATGGAAGTTGCTCATTCTGTAGCGGCTACAGCTGGTGAAACAGAGGTAAATCTATTTTAAGTAATTTCTTTTTCTACTTTATTTTCTTAGTGTAAAATTAGAACGTTTTGAAGTTCAGGTAATACAAATCTGTGCAATATAGCATGTGGAGTTTTTTTTTTTTGAGCAATATGGTAGAGAAAGGCTGTGCTACTTTATTGATGAGTCTTTGTAGAACCGAGGGCTAATAATTTTTTTTATCTAATCCCATTGTTCTTGACAGGCTTCTGAGAATGTGGACACGCATTTTATCTGTTTCACATGTGTTGATGGTACATGCCCTTCCTCTCTCATTGCAAAATATGAAGAACCAAAAATGAAAGGAAAAGACAATTTCTATTGCTTTGATCCGAGATGCTTTTGAAATATCTTAAGTGTAGTTGTTTTTGGTGCTTTGATCTTATTTTTTTTCTTCTCATTAATGTAGGGGAACTTTATGAACTTGATGGAAGAAAGTCAGGACCAATATCCCATGGTGTTTCCTCGCCAACTACCTTGTTGCAGGTTTGTGTTGGAATCAAAAACTAAATATAATTTTCTTATGATTTTCCTTTTCATAAATAATTGGCAATCAAAAAGACATTTCGCAGGAAATATTTCAGTTTTTATTGAAAGAAAGTGGTTTGGTGTTTGTAGATTTATTATATTTTAGTAATCGACTGTTACGCATTGAGAAAGTTGAATGTGGAAGAAGCTTGCTCATCTGTATCTCTTTCGGCTTTAGAGTAGGGGGAGTTTCAAAATTTTCAATTGATAGAATAGGTTTTAGTTTGAAGCATCAGCATCAGCTTTCAAAATCAATCTCAAACTCCCTCTGTGGGTTTTGCTCTTGTGTCTGTTTTTGCGTTTGTGCTTTTAGCTGAGTTGCTCAAAATGCTTTGGTATTAGGAGAGTGTTTCACCGTTGTGAATCGAACTAATTGCTATAATGTCATCTTACAACAGGATGCAGCCAAAGTCATCCAGAGCATGATCCAGAAAAATCCCGAGTCACTCAACTTCAATGTCATTGCACTCTCTAAGAAGGTGGCAGGTGCATTTTAATTGTCAAGTATGGTCATCAATTTCCTTGGAACTGATTAGATTCTAAATGTTCAGTCACCTTGATATAGTCAGCATATATATATATATATATATATATATATATATGTCCCTTTCATCATTAGCATATGGGCATCTTCGCCCAAATATATGTATCTGTTGCTGCATAGCAAACAATCGTATGCAATGATTTATTGTAGTAAGACCGTGCTTGTATGAGACTTCTTTTATGCCGTTTGTATAAGGCATTTCTGCTACCGTTGGCATGACTTGATGATTCAAAAATTTTCTTCAGTGTTGTCTACTACTCGACATACGTAAAAGTAAAATTTTCATGAGGAACTTGAAGGGGATGGGGGTTAAGCCCTAGCTGTCTAATGATAGTTTGGGAGGATTGATTCTCATTCTCAGTTCCTTTTTTTTTCTCATTTCCTTTGGTTTTTACTTCACCTCATAAAATTTGTCGTTGCTCAAGTTTTCAGCGTGGAAAGCTTGTCATAGAATATTAATTTGTTCTTATATTCTAAGCTCTCGGTTAAACCTCAAATCAACAAATTTTCATCTAAATTTAAATCCATGTAGAAAAATTGTAATATTCCTCTGCCTAAGCTATTTCCGGTTCAGACCCAAAATTTATTTCAGTTGAAATGACCAATCCAAATATTGACAATGGTACAAATCAAAGTAGCCCTCTAATTGTTTGTTTGTTTTAGGTTTTCTGAGTTGAAAAGCAATGTGAAAGCATTAATTTTTTTTTTTCAATAAATGGCTTAAAAAAAATCAGAGGGTTAGAAGAAAAGTTTGAAATGTGAAGGAATTCAAAGTCAAATTTTCAATATCGAAGCTATTTATTACTGATAAGATAGGATAAGTAAAGCCGCTACAATCGCCACAACGTCTCGACTGTCTTTTGAGAGCACTCGTGTGCGTCGTTGTTCCTTCAGGTTGGCGCCCAACTATTCTTCTCCGACGAGCTCTCTCTCTCTCTTTTTTCTTTTTTCAATGGATAAGCGTTTAATTTCTTATGTCAGTGTGTCATCACTGAAAGACACGAGGTTTAGATGTGAACATAAATTATTCTAGAAAATTGGAATGATTTAAGCAAATTAAATCGACTTTTCATTTGTTTTTAATGTTTATTTTTAGGTTAAACCCTAACTTTCTCGCTTTTACTATTCTTTTATGAATTTAATTTCTCTACTTTTATTTATGAATAATTATTAACAACTTAAGATTTTACTTTTAACTTAAATGACATGAAATTTTAATGATTACTTGAATTATATGACACATTTTGATCTAAAAATACCATATTTTATTTTAATTAAATAATTATTTTTTTGAAATATAATTTTTAGTATATTTTTATTAAAAATTTTTTTGAAAAAAGTTCGGTTTAGAATATTACATTAAGAACGAAAGATCATGCGGTCCAATTTAATAGCGAAAAGTTAAAAGTTCTTTATCAATTGTTCTTAAATTAAATTTTTATAAAATCAAATTCATTAAAGTTAGAGTAAAAGAACCAAAATCATATACTATTTATTTGTTCATTAAATTCGAAATTCAAGAGGAATTCTTTTCTATTTAAATTAAATTTAAAACAATTAAAACTTTTTTAATTACAGATTTTATGCTAAAAAACCCATACAATCTTTTATAAATTGTAGTTGAAAACAACTTTTCACCGACTAAGGAAAATAAAATATGGATTTATGGACAGAAAAAGAAAATTAAAAAAATACAGACACTGAACATATATTTGTATATGCATATTATGTTTTGTGAACCAATTATATACACATTAATACATCATAAATTATTAAATTTTATAATTTTAAACACAGATATAACAGTACGTTAGTATATTACTTCTACATTTTATATTATCAAAGTTTAATTGGACGTAACGTAATGCTTTGGAGATAAGGAAACAGATGTGAAAAGGAAGAGGTTGTAGGCGAAAGCAGCTGGTGCTTGCTAGCTTTATCATTGGCCACCAAGGCAAAGCCAGGCCAGGCTAAGCGCATCTGTTTTGGATATGTCAGCTTCAATTGGCTTTGGCTGAGGTACCACACGCAAACGTGTGTTGTGTAGCTCCAATTTGCTCGCCCTTCTGTTGTCCCTCTTTAACCAATGTTAGTGCACTACACCACAACGTCAACATCACAAACATATCATCTTTTTTTTTTTTTTTTTTGAAGCCCAGGTTTCTTATCTTAATTCAATTGCTGCCACAATATAAGCCTTTTCGACAGAAAAAATAAAGCTGTAATGTAATGATCCAAATCCCCAAACCAAGTAGAAACACAAACACATTATTTGACTTTGGAATTATCTTTGTCGGCAATCGGCATGATTTTCACATTTTTTATAAAATTATTATTGATTGCATTTTATGCGAGAATCTCATCGATTAAAAGCAACCTTCCCCATCAAAATAAAAAAGAAATTAAAAAATTCGGAAAATTTGATGGGAATATCCACATTTTCCTTTTAGTATGTACCAATTCCAAGCATCATGTGTTAATACCATTTTTATTAAAAAAAATCCCATTCAATAAAACTTTAATGAAATAGTAACATATCCTTTTGTATACACAAAGCCATACAACTCTCAACATTTTTTTTTTTTTTTTCATCTTCGTGTGTAAATTGGGAATGTCCGGAAACTTACTGGCGCTCACATTAATCCACTACCACGTCAGCATTAACTGACTAATAACTGTTTGCCATGTGCACATGATCCAACTTGATACTTGACTTCGGCTCCTGAACCCATATCTAACCCGGCTTGGGCCACAGCTGGAGCTGAGGCAGCCACCTTTCTCCGCCTTTTCGGCGATCCGTTCTCTGAGCCGGAGGATGAAGACATAGATGGCTCCGGTGACGTTCTCTTTGAGGCTATCCTCACCGGGTCAGGCTCCCCAGAATTCACCCTCAATGGAAAATTCAACATAGCCCTCGAGCCACGCATCCTGTAAGCTGCTCTATCATAAGCCAAAGCTGCATCCTCCGCTGTCTCGAAAGTACCCAACCAAACCCGAGCGCCATTCTTAGCCGGGTCCCTGATCTCAGCTGCGAACTTCCCCCACGGCCTTTGCCTAACTCCTCTGTAATGCTTCCCTTTGGCCGGAACCGCCGTCTTCGCTGCCGTATCCACTTTTTTCACCGGTGTCTGAATCAAGATCTCTTGCGGTTCCTGTTTAATTGGCGGAAAATTCAAGGAGGAGTTATCAGATGGAGCCCAGCCCTCGGTTAAAGCATCTCGGAGGTATCCGAAAACAAGCATGTCTTCAGAATCGTTTTCTTTAAGTGGGAGGTCACCCCAGGTTTCAGTAAAACAAGGGTATAAGCGGCTGAAACTTGAGCTCCTGCAAAACATGGGGGGAGGAGGAGCTATGGTACAATCAGCGGAAGTATTGAATTGGAGGTCCGATGATTCGCCAAGCAAGTGCAGCCGAATCGAGTCCAACATCGCTAAATCGGAATCATTGGCACTTGAACAAATTTCCATAACGAAAATTGTTAAATCTTTTTCCCAAACTGAAATTTCAAATGTCAGATAAGTTACTAATTCGGGGGTTTGGGGTTTGTTAAAAGAATTAAAAAAAATAATAGAGAGAGAGAGAAAGGAATTCTGAGATATTAGGAGTCTGAATCCTTGCGTGGCAAAGGGAAAGAGGGTTTATATAGGGAAATTAGATACATGCATTTGGAAAGGCGCATTTTTTCGGTTTAGATTTTTATTTAAAATAATAATGGTGGGGGTTTTATTTTTTATTTTTTATTTGTTTTGTGGTTAATAGTAATACTTTAAAGGAGACGAGTTTCTTTGAAAGTTCATTTTAGACACGTGATAAATAATTTCGCATTTGTTTCCAAAATTGACAGGTGCTGACGTCAACCAGTTGACGGCAGCAAATTGTTGCTTGTCTATTTGCAATGCCTTGTTGCCCACTGGTTCTTTCCAGTTGTTCGGCTGATAATCGCCGAGTAATATATAATTTCATTGAAATTTCAATTTCTTCCCCATTTTTTTTCTTTTAATTTTCAATAGTTTTTTTCGCTCTTTCGTTTTCACTCTTTTGTTTCTTAGTGTAATGATTTTTCTTTTCTTCTCTGCTCTAAGTTAATGTAGACAACCGTTATATTTCACATTGGAATGTTGATTTTATACTTTTCTTTTTGTTGTCTTTGCTTTAAGTTAATGGAAAACCATTATATTTCACATTGGAAATATGTTCATATTTTTTTTACTCGATAATATTAAATATAATCCGATTATATGATATAAAATATAATATAAATATATAAATATTTTAAAATTTATATAATATAAATTATTAATATAATAAATTTATATAAATATAAAATATTTTAAATACGATTATAATATTATAAAATATATGAATACTAATAAATATATAAATATCAAATCGGAATAATATAAAAATTATTAAATGCTAAATTACAAAACGAAAATCAACCAATTTTTAAGTTCTAAAAAAATGAAGATTAGGTAACTTAGAGTTTATTCCAATAACTTGCAAGCAGTTGTAATTTACACTTATCATTTATTCCTTTCTTAAAAAATTAATAAATGAAACGTATTATTTTTTTAATAAATAAGACAATAAAAGGAAATATTATTATAATTTACAACATAGGAAAACAACGAGAAACAACAAATAATAAAAGCCGGGGAGGAGGAATCGGCAAGGCAATGAAGAGGAAGAAGACAAGACAAGATCGGGACTTGACATTTCTTGTCCAAAACGGATGCATTGTTCTTGGACAAAACATGTACGAAAAATTATTAATAAAAATACTATGATAATAATATTAATAACCTTTGGATTGGATAAGTCTGGAGTAAAGTCAATAGTTCACTAAAAATATTATTCGATGGACCCACCATTCCTCCATCTGCGCTTCCGCTTTTTTTCTTTATTTCTTTCTGTGTTCCTTCAAGGAAAGTGAGTTCATAGTGCTGCACTTAACTAAAACACTCTCGCTTAACCCACTCTCCTAATTATTACCATTAAATAACTAAAAATTTTTATTTAATACAGGGAGAATATATATATAAATATATGATATATCTTGTTTGCAAAAAAATATATATTAATTCATTAAAAGTTATTAAAAATAAATATAAATAATATTATTTTTAATGAGTTTGATATCATTTAATTTACTATATATATAATTTATATACTATAAATATATCAAATATAAAACTTAATTAAATTAACATATTGAGCATAGATGCCTTTTCACCTTTTGAGATCTTCTTAGATTGCAATTTTATAATTTTGATTTTGATTTTAAATTTTTATTGGGTTACTTTTAATTGGACATTTGGCTAGTGATGTATCTATATATATCAAATTGAAGATTAATGACTATTAATTGGATACCCTCATGAGATTTGCAGCATTAAATATTTAATATTTAATAGTATATAATTGGCATCGGTTATATAAATTTATTTGCATTATTATTGATCTAAAATCTAAACGTTTTTGGCTTTTGCAATTTGCAACTGCCAAATAATCTCAATTCTCAAGATATGGACAACTCCGGTCTTCTTTATCCCTCATGTATTTGTTTTTATGTTTGGTTACGAGTGCAACAACTCTGCAACTCTCAATCTATAGCTTCCTAGATTAATTCTTTTGACCATTTCCCCCCGTAGAAATGAGTGAATAACAGGAACACGGGATTTTTTTTTGGTTAATTTTTTTATTTTATATATATATATATATATAGAGACAGACATATTAGATTTTGATACACATAAAAAAAATTGTTTGAAACAATTCATGAAAAAAATAAGTTATTTGATGAGTTAATTGGTAGTTTTTTTTTAAATAATATATGTGAAACGAAATATATTATATTATATAAATGTTCTTATTTGCGCATTTTTATTTTTATTTTTATTTTTATCTTTAAGTAATACTATTAACAAAATTGGCATCATGAATTTTAATTAGAATAGTACATATGTATATAGGTTTATTATGGGTTATATATAGTTAACTTTAGATTTTTCTATATTAATTGAAAATTTCTAACTAATAACCAATTTTTTTTTTTTTCAAATATGGGCTAACCATTAAAGATAATGCTACACGCACTAACATATTGCACTCATCTAAACCAAAATGGTAAAAGCTGGTATCAATTATCAATAAAAACCAGTACAAAAATTGAAACGATATAATGTTAGTATTGTTTATTTTTTTTTAAAACTGGCATTTAACTATTGGTATGATTGATGCTAGTATAATATCTACTATCATAACTTAAATCCCAACATCAATTATTCTTTTCTTTGTTTACTAATTACAAACTCTATTAATAAAAATAATTAAATGTAACTATGATCCAATCTAACAACCCATCTTTAATGCTTTTGAAATAAGAAATTTTTTTAGAAGTCTTCCCCATGCCTCACACACACTATATACACACTATATACATATACACACACACACATATATATATATATATATATATATATGTACATGCACGCCACCCTTTGTTAACAATTTAATTAATTAATTAGAAGATGAGGAAAAAAAAAACACTAGATTGTCTTTTCATGATCATGATAATTTTAAAATTTAAATTTTAATATTTATAATTTTATTTATCTCAAGACATTAGCTTTTCTTTTAAAAAAAATTGTTGTAATCGTTTACGTAGGAAAGGTTTTTCATCATCATTGACTGCATACCTTAATAAAAAATGTAGTTTTAAGTTTCAATTTTGACGTCACCAATCACATTGAAAAAAATCATCTAAATTCCAATTAATTCTTATCAAATCTTAATTCTCATTTTATTCTATTATACATATATATATATATATTTATGTATCATTTTCACTTCAATAAATATCTTATATCTCGGAATTTACACTTCGAAGGATATGGATAATGTTGTAGAGAGAGAGCAAATGGCGTGAAGAAAGAAGTTGAAACAATCATTATTTTCCTCCAAGCAACGGCCAGCCACAGCATCGAACAAAGAGCCGCAGCAACCTTTGAAATTGACCAAAGATCGGTCATACTATGACTTTGGATTCAAAGAAGAAAAGTCTGCTTTCCATTTTTGGCCAAAAATAACCCATACTTATATGACGGTAATGTACCTGGTCACAACGTGCCAAACATCAGCACGTGTGGGTTTCGACCGCAATGTTTGAGTCTCCAAATTTTCTGCCAAAAAAACGACAAAAACAGCATCCTTCTTCGTATTGGAAAACATTAACTACAATAACACTTCGAAGGAAAGAAAACAATTAAAACAAATGGAGTTGTTCTACATGTGCGTAATTGGAGGCTGCATGAGGATGGGATCGACCTTTCCTTTTATCTTTTGTTTGTTTTCTTTCATTAAATTATTATTTTATCTCCAAGTCAGAATTCAAATCAAAACTTTTGGCCTTAGATTATTGTATTTAATCGTCCAGTTGCGCAGATTCTTGAATTTTTTTTAAAACCAAGTTGTATTTCTTTTTCCTATAATATTAAATATTAAGTAATTATTTATACTTTGATCTTATCCATGATCTTCGGCTCTTTTTTTTTTTTTTTCCTCTTTTGGTTAACAATGATCAATCTATTGCAATTTTCAAACGTTTTGAAAACCAAGTAACTAATAATACAATTCGTGTAAATGGAAGAAGGCTTTTACTTTAAAAAATAAATAAATAAATAAAAGTAAAAGAAAGAAAGAAGGTTTTCAACTTTTGATGTAAGACTTAGCTTGGATTGGAAAATTATGTCATTTATGGATTTTTTTTTTTTTTTTTTTAGGTAAGAGATAGAGTTCAATATCCTTATTTTACAATTTATATGTCAGCAGAAAATGATTAGATTAAGATTATATTTGGGGATCATATGCTTATATGACGATTGTATCTATAATTTCGTATATCCGGTTCAATTCAATATTAAATTTGGATTTAAATTTTATTGATTCGAATTGGCTCGCTCTAACTCGAATCAATGATAATATAATAAAAATATTTTTATTTAAAATTAAATATAAAAATATTAATATAAAATAATATTTTAATATTTTTAAATAATAATCTAGCTTATGAGAGATTTAAAAAATTTTTAGGTTGCATTTCGATCTGATCCATAAATAGGTCCAAGACATAACCTGATTAGATTAATAAAATGAATTAATTATATTTTCATTGGCATGAGGATTTTAAAAAGGAATTTAAGGAGCATTTGGTTAATTATTATATATTTTTCAGGTGTGAATGATTCAATTATTAGGTTAATAGAGCCCTTAATCTTGAAATTTTGAAGATTGAGCGATTAAAATATGCATTACGTTTCTATTATTACGCTCTCAAATCTCAACATTATAATAATTGAGGCTTAAAGCAGCCGTATCGAATCTATCATCTCAACATTTCCGGCCTGGGTTGTCCTGACTTGGGTTTTGGGAGGTTTCTTTATTATTTTTTAATTGATGCAAACACGTTAATTAATAGTAGAATAGATTAAAACAATGAAATACAAAATCAATGATTAAGGAATGCATGGGATTCAAATGTATAAAACTAAAGAATTTGTCTGCTAAGTTTACCAATTAATTATCCCAATATTCCCATGCCAATTCCTCTTATGCATATATATATTGTATTATTATCATTATTTATGAAACCCAGTTTTTGTTTATAACTATTTCACATTGATTAGAGATCAGAGAGGACAACCTTAATTAACAAAATAAAACGAGGATTAAGCCTTTGAAACATCACAATCCCTGACGGTAGCACTCAGGTAGAGACCAACAGTGGTTTAAAGACAAAAAGGAAAAAAGGATAACCTTCATGAATCTCCTAACCCATAATAAGTTGCAGGAAAAAAAAATTATTCGAGGTAAAAGAAAATTTTAATTATGGGTCTGATTAATCGGTCTAATTAAGAATTATTTAATTTTTATATTAAAAGTTTCTTCACATTTAATGCATGATTTTTATTAAATTATTTAAAAACTATCTTAATCATTGTTTAGCATTGGTTAACATTTCTCTTTAACTATTTTTAAATACGATATTTCAAATGTAAATATCTTACATTGGGGAATGACTATGTAATTAAAGGATATTCTATTATACTTCATCTAAAATGTTTGTTTCCTTCTTCAATCCATTGTCTAAATTAACTAATAAATGATTAAAATTAACTAAGACATTGTGTTGCTTTGTAGTGTTTAAATAAAAAGAATTAACACCGATTATTTAATGAGTTTAACGATTGATATAAAATTGTTTCGTTCAAAAAGCATGATTCATATCTCAAAAAAAAAAAAAAAAAATCAAAATTCCGTTTATTAAATGCATTGCAATTGATATATAATTCTTTGGCAGCAAAGCCAACTTTAATAAATGTATTGCAACTGGAGAAAACACCCTTATGGAATCTGTTGTCTCTCTCTCACAAGTTCAACTTCCAAAATCTTGATGATGAGCGATGACAAAGATGATGATCCTGAAATAATAATTTATTAAGTATATATACTATTATCAACATGATGATCTATTTGCATGTGCATATTTAAGAAGGTATAATTTTGGTATAATGGAATTAAGAAAAGAAGGATTGAATATATATACTCCAAAATGTAGATTTTCAATCTTCATAAAGTATATTTAAAATACTACAATAGCGTTATCAAAAGAGGTTACATACTTTCCTTGACATAAGAATAATAATAATAATCTCTTTTTTAACGATTTTTTCATTAGGAGATAGACATAATTGAGAAAAAAACTGTACTTTTGTGACTTTTTAACAAAATAAAATTATTATCATTATTAGGAGAGAGACTTAATTTTGTATTAATTTAGTCCTTTTCCACTTCATTTTAAATTCATTGGGAAATTGACATTTCAACCATTAGCTTGTAATAATAATAATAATAATAATAATAATAATAATAAAAGGCATTTCAACTATGGATAATCAAAAAATGAAAGTGTAGACAGCTTTTGGTTCAAGACGATGAAGACAATATTGATTTGGTAGACAATAACTAAACCAAGAATTTTACGTTAAAAGGTCGGAATAAAAAAGAAAAAAAAATCAAATTATATGTTTCTGAAGAATCAAAATAAATTTTTATATTTTTTTGAATTAAATAATTCTTAAAAATTGAACAAGATTCGAGGAGTCAAAATAGGACAAAGCCCCTGCCAAGCAGACTCTTGTTCCGCCCCTGTTGGTAGACTCTCTAGTTACAGTCACCCACAAGAAAAAACACCGTTGATCCACGTGTTTTTTCTGTTTTATCTTCTTGCATGGAGCCCCGCCCTATTCACCAACTCTTTCCTCTCAATTCTTGAATGTTTTCTACTTTTTAAGAACAATTTGGGTAGCCATGCTTTTCATAAATATGTATATATATATATATATATATGTATATGTGTTATGACTCGTATATGACGACGATCAAAACGGCATTGTTTAATTATATCGACCGTCAAGTCTCACCTGACAATTACAGTTTTATAAATGTCGACCGTCAAGTCTCACCGACAATGATTTGACCCACCGACAACAACAATAAATGC
>JBBYHM010000026.1:12479635-12520225 GCA_038381775.1 Adansonia rubrostipa
CGAATTTACTCTGCTTTCTTTTCACAACTGTGGAGCACCCCTTCAGCCCATCCCCCCATTATATAGCCATACACTCTTGCCCCTTTCGCTCTCCCCTTTCGCCACGTGTCATAATCCTCTTCGCCGCAATAAACTGCCCCGCGCCAACACGTGTTTCCCTGCCCCTTCGAATCCCCCCAAATGCGCCCCTACAAATCCCCTGTCAGGACACCTGTCCTTCCCTCATTCCCTCCCCCTTTCCCATGCCCTTCTGTTACCTGCCATAAATACTGCCATCCTTGCCAAATCGTACCTCTGTCCCTTCTCGCGCGTTCAACTCCACGTGCCCCGTGCCTACTCCTCATCTCACGCGTCCAAAACGTCAGGTCACTTTATGACCGCCTTTTTGGACCTCGAAGGGGACTATTTTTATGACCCGCATATGGCGACGACCAAAATGGTACTGTTTAATTATGTCGACCGCCAAGTCTCACCCGACAATTATAGTTTTATAAATGTCGACCGCCAAGTCTCACCGACAATGATTTGACCCACCGACAACAATAATAAATGCTTATTGACATCCTGACCGGCGGCCGACTGGCTGAACCGACCACTAGGCACCATAGCCCGACATCTAGCTCGGCCATGGTCATATCACCACTAAACCGTCTGACACTATGTCCCCAGACAACACTTATAAAAGGGTAAGCAAACCCAACGATAAATGACTCTCTCCCTTTTCTCAATCTCCATTGCTATATCTCCAAACACCATACTAACTTAACCATCGGAGAGGGTCCCCGGAGTACCAACTCCGGCACCCTCCTGACCTTTCTGTGTTGCAGGATCTTGCCTAACTTCTGGTACCAACAAAGAAGACATCAACAATATGCTTTAATCCTAGTTGAACTAGAAATGTTTAAGGTAATATATTTTTAAAAAATTGTAATTAATACATATTTTTTATTTTTAAATTTAATATAAATAATATATTAAATATAAAATACTTTTATAAAATGATAAATAAATAATTTTTGACTGGTAGTTATAGGTGGCGGTTAAGTGCAACCTTCAAATAGTAGCTGCTAGGATTTTGCTTTTGATTTCTTTTTTGGGTTATGGGCAGGGGATTATTATTATAAAATAAAACGAGTTTGGGTAAATATGAAAAACACACGTCTAAAAGGGATTATAATTTGCAGGATTCCATATTTGGAACCGTGGCTTTATTAATTAATCACAGTTTGATTTGAATGGACGTAATTTAATCTGGGGTCAAGAATATTATGGTTATCATAATTTACCGACAAAATATGTTTAAATCATACATACAGTAGAATTGGACAGCCAAACTAGAAAATAACTATACGAAGCATGATGCATGCACGGTGTGGAAAATGAATGAAATAGTAATGTTACTTATGATTTTTTTATTCCAACAGATTTTCAAGAGCCTAAGAGCGTTTTTAGGAGCTTGATGAAGTTGGAAGTATGTCATGGTAAAGATAAGAATCCATGATTAGAAATAGGTTCATATAGACTGCAAATTTATTAAAAATAGGCATATGAACTACTTGACAAAGGATTTAAATAACAATGCAATGCGATAATATAACTGTTATTTTGAGTTTATAAATTTTTCTATCAGTTATATTCATAGTCTATGATTTATATTTATCATAATTGATTATGATAATACTCAGACATTTACTACAATTAACAGTTAACGTTCATAACCGTGATGTAAATCCCGCCTTGGGGATGCTTTTTAGGATGTGATACACATAAATTTCGGGCAAGCACAGCAGCAGGAATGTTTACCAGTCTCTCAATATAGTTATTTATGGAGGCTTTCAATTATAGTGAATATGGAAGTCATAATTCTATTCATGTTTTGAACTTTTTTTGAAGTTTCATTTACATTAATTCCTTTGTCTTTAAAAAAGCAATAAAACAGGTGGAGGATGTTAGATTGAAGTAATCCATTAATGTTGCAGATTATTCTGCAGAAAATTTGCTTCTGACAGAGAGTCTAGTAAGTTTGATTCTAAAATCCTACACCATATCAACGATGAGTTTAGCTTAACTGGTTCATGCTACTATCTCATCAGTAAATTTAGAATTTGAATCCTAATATCTAGAACCCTTCCTCTATCCCCAAATTACAGCTCGTGCAATTGAGATGGTTTTGTCATTATTTTTTAGAAGATCAAATGTTAAATCCCACAATAAATTTTCCTATCTTGTCGCTAGATTTTTTGGCATGATAAGGATTACATAAAATCTCTGGCCTGATCTTAAACTTTGATAGCAAAAGCACAAGATAGGAAATAAATCAGTAAAACAGTAACAAACGCCAGAAATATCAAAATCCTGATAAAAGAGAATTTGCATTTGAGAACTTACTTGCCAACTTCAGACTTGAAAGGATGTGCAAGCAACTATATAAGTTAATGCTTGGCTTTGTTTTTAAGACCATTACTCCATTAGAAAGCTTGATCTTAGGCCTTGCAATTGAGGGGCAATTTCCCTTAAAAGCTTCCCTTGAATCAACAGCATCTGCTACTCAGTTTCTAGCATTTGAAGCTTGTCTTTCGAGATTTTGTCAGGCATCACGAGACCCTTCGTGAATAACTTATGTTTTAAATGAACCTTTAAAGAAAATTGCTCCCACAATCGCAAGGCCCAATGTCAGCCTTTGCATTTGCTTCGACATATGCCTTTGTTTCAGATAAGATGGAGATCCTGGAAGTTCTAAATTAATCAAGTCAGGAAGGAATGTCATTGGTAGTAAGCCATTAAACTATTTTGCAACAAAATATATATTACTCAAGGATTAATGCCTCTTTAAAGCTTTTTCTTTCCCTGCTATTCTAAGTGTGTTTTCGATTTACATAGGTTTTAATTAAAGCCGAAGAGTATAAACCATTGATATTAATTCATTTATAAGTCCAAAAGAACAGAAATGACATTTCATAGAATTTAATCAGATTGAGAAAAGCCACTTTTTGTTAATAATTTGAAACAATAATGATGTTCTATAAGTAGAAAAAGAAAAGAACAAAACCGGATTTTGTCAATAATAATTTCAAAATGATAACAATTTGTTGCACACGTTGGCGTTATATCACAGTACCTTTGATCTTTAACTGCAGCTGACCACCTTGAAAATCTCTGATGCTGAAGGCTGTGTCCTGACTGTTGTTTAACTGCAGCTGAGGCACCACAAAAACAAGGCCCTAGCTTAAGGCTATCAAACCTAACCCTCATTTTCCACATTCTTTTCTCAGAATCCAGCGAAAATGAATAAAATTCCTGCTAAATCACAAAGCAGAAGTGATAAGCTGCAAAAAATTGGCCAGTGGCCACATATATTATAATACGAGAACTGATTATAATATATTATAATAAAAGTCATACTAAATCACAAAGCAGAAGTGGTAAGCTGCGAGAATAGGCCAGTACACAGCAAAATGAGTGAAAAGAATAGTATAAAAGAAATAAATTACCATTATGTGAGCCTCATGTGAACTTCATATTTATATATATATGCGTGTGTGTGTATGTGTGTCTATTTGGGATGCCAGAATGGTGCAAATGACAACGATGGTGAAAAGTCAGGATGCCGACCTTAACACCTATAATCAGGGAGGAGTTAGAAGAAAGCTGCTTGAAATCTGCATAGGCTTTGGGATGTGCCAACAAAATATTATTGACATACTAGGATTGCATGTATAATATAGTCTCTTTGAAGGACAAACAGCTTCTCCTGAAAATCCAAAGTTCGACTATTCATATGAGGTCGTGCAATTGAAAAGGAATCAATTTTTCTACAATGAATTGCCTCATTCGCACTTTTAATTATAGTCCCTGGAGAAATTTCCGAAGGTAAGAAGAACCTACTAGGGTGGAAAGGAATCTCAATGAAAAGCTACTGCCTTAGGGCTCAAGATCAGCCTTTTCCATGAATGCTTTCCTTCCCATTTCCCTTCTTTAGCACAGATGTGCACTGCCTTCTGCATCTCAGTGTTTCCGAGCAACTGATCTCACATAGAAGACATGGAGATGATAAAGTAGGCTTGATCCTAATAAAAGAAGATTAGGGATAAGCTTTATAATAATTGATGCAAGCTAGCACCAAAATCTGTCCTTTAAATTCACGCTGATCATAAGCTCATTACAATGCAAAATTATTATTTTTCCTTTTTTCTTTTCTTTTCTCCTTTTGATTCTTGAACATAGTATCATCAACTATACTTTCTTCATATAACTTTCCATCTCTACCTATAACCTTATTGCTTGTGGATATTCCACTAATTCTCTACAGTTTTGCTGTTCTTCAGAACCTAATGTCCTGCTTCCATTACATGAACAGTTCCACCTAGTGTTCATGCGCGTGCTCCTCTTATGCAAAATTTAACACTAATAGGCTAAAAAAGGCAAAAATGATTGCACAAGTCAATATTCATGTAAATCAATATTGCGTTTGAAATTCTTTGCAACCAACTAAAAGTTGAGCTATACGTTGCCAAAACGATTTAGAGGAGTTTTCCACACTAAATTACAAAAAGTGGCTTTTCTTAATCTGATTAAATTCTATGAACTGTCACTTCTGTTCTTTTCTCCTCTTATGCAAAAATTTAACACTAATAGGCTAAAAACGGCAAAAATGCTTGCACAAGTCAATATTCATGTAAATCAATATTGCGTTTGAAATTCTTTGCAACCAACTAAAAGTTGAGCTATACGCTGCCAAAACGATTTAGGGGAGTTTTCCACACTAAATTACAAAAAGTGGCTTTTCTCAATCTGATTAAATTCTATGAACTGTCACTTCTGTTCTTTTGGACTAATAAATGAATTAATATCAATTGTTCATACTATTCGGCTTTAATTAAAAGATATGTAAATCGAAAACACACTTAGAATAGCAGGGAAAGGAAAAGCTTTAAAGAGGCATTAATCCTTGAGTAATGTATATTTTGTTGCAGAATAGCTTAATGGCTTAGAACCACTGACCTTCCTTCGTAACTTGATTAATTTAGAACTTCCAGGATCTCCATCTTATCTGAAACAAAGGCATTTGTAAGTTTGCCAAGCAAAACAAAACTAATCGTGATTTAGTTTTATCACAAAGACTAAAGTAACTCTGCAAGGTTGCGCTTTCTCTTTCTAATAGTTGTTACTGCTAGCACGCTGGCCGCATGAAGAAATTAAAGTCAGAGTATTCATGAAATCTAGATCAACTAATTGTTTTTTACTAATAAAAGAATAGCACTTTCTTCACGTCCAACTTTCAGACAAAGTTTAACTCAAGTGGGCTATGAGCAAATGGAAATTTGAATCCAACTCGATTTGACATTGGCTTTGCTATGCAAAAGAAAACAAAAACTTTTCACAATCAACAAAAAAAGGAGGTTCGGGCATTACGGTGAGAAAAACTAAAAGTCAGAAAAGATGTAGCACAAGATATTGCAGGAAGTTCTTTTCTTTTTTTTTTTTCCTTTTTTTTTTTTTTTCACTTGAAGTCAGTACCTTTGAGAAGTGAGAACAGTCCCAAAAGTACATGTTTTGAAAGAGGATTAAGACCTAAGAGATCCAGTTTAAGATCTAGGAATATAAAGTTAAAACAGTGTACGACCTAGTAAAAATTACGCTTTAAAATGAGGATTTTCATTAAACATATCAAGAATAGCACACCTAATTCTATGGCCTACACATATTAAAATCTTAACAAAGCAATAATAATGAAAAAAAAAAAAAAATTCCCCATACTGAGTCAAAGAAGGCAAAGAACACATTTGATCAGTTTGGATCTCATTAAACCTTTGAGCAAATGTCCGAATTAAACAAATATAATCATTCAAAGTACATCAAATTAAAAGAAGAGAAGATAAACTGGAGCAGCTGCATGATTGCAAATCTAATTCTCCATGAACAGTTTTTCCATTATTGTGTTTTTCAAGGCTTAAGGAACTTACAACTTGAACCTGCTTGATCCTCAGGTTTATAACGTTTGAAGCTGAGTCCATGCAAAATTACCCCCTTGTTTAGCACCAAAAAGAATAAGAAATGCATAATAATATATTGTTCCATCTAGACTTGGTAACAAATGATTAAAAGGGGTACTTCTACGACTGACAAAAAATAAACCACTCGTAAAAAAAGAATGGGAAAAACACATCTTTCATACTTATCTAAGACTAGATAAGTGCTTCTAGATTTTATGAATCGATGCAATCAAGCATATAGAATATTCAATATTAGTAAACTATTATTTTCCAAGTATTGAGCAATGACTTTAGCAATCATGATCATTTCAACTCAGTGATTTCACTACTATTTTAAGTTAAGAATTGGTAAAATAATACCCTTAAATTCAGTTTAAGCTTCCATTAATCCACTTGCTTTTGATAGGTTTGAAAATGAGCTCTCACACGTTTTACAAAAAACATGCTATCATCCCACAAAATAATTAGAGTGGTTGAGAGCCCGAGTCCTGGAACGAGTAATACAATTCCGCAAATTGACTACTTCTCACCTAAACATTTATTCATTGGCCATGCTAATCCATCAAAGTTTAATTAAATCAGTTATCAGATGGGACATCACAAAACAAGCCTTGATGTATGGATATATATGACCTAGCCAAAAGAAACCAATAAACACCAACGAAGGGTAAAGACAATTATTTCATTGCAGACTTAGAAATAATAATAATAATAATAATAAGAAGAAGAAAACCCATTCGTCTTTTGTGTTTTTATTGCTTAATAATTGCATCAGTGGTGATGATTGTCTTCATTCTCAATATGTTATTGCTCCTAGGCTTGTCCGGCCACGATATTTGCTCCTTATACATTGCTCCTAGACGGGATTTAATTAAGCGAAGGAAATGATAAAGAAACTTAGTAGTTTTTCCCCTCAAAACTAAGTAAAGGTATGCTAAAATGTCAGTTTATTTAAAGTAACTTACGGTTTGAATTTGAACATATCAGCATTTAACATGACAGATTTGAGAATATGTAAATGAACTTTAGTTCACACATCATGTCGACCAGATCAAAAGGTACCCATATACACCAGATCAAAGCATTAAAAACCCTACCCCAAATGTCAATTGGATTCCATAACCTGAACTAAAAGGAGAAAGATTCCATTTCCAATGACCTAAAAAGCCTTCATCTTTGCTTGCACGTTAAATAGCAATAATCAACTAAAACATTCTAGAAATTAAACATGAATATTTTAATTTTAGCTTCTATCTTAATCCATGTTTACCGTTACATCAGCTGACCAAACCATCAGGCAAGAAAGTTTTTGTCTTTTGCTTCTTAACCCCTTAACTTAATCATTAAAATAATTATTTTATAGATTTTGTCAACTATTTTTGTCCAGAGCAGACGCTTTTTGGGGAACCAGCCAAGAACTGCAAGCAACAGGAAAGCGAGCAAGGAGATAAAACGTAAATAGTATATTTAATAGTACTTTAAAAAATTAGATTACCTCAACCACAAGCCGTCCGATCCTCGATTTGAATTAGTTTTTCAACATCCAATGGTGAAAGATTCAACTTACTACAAACCCCTTTTTGTACAATGAAAAGATAAACACGTTGCTTCCTTGATGCTTCTCTTTCCATCGTCGAAGCTCCGTTGAAAAGTTTGAATAGTCTTTAAACTCAAACTTTCCTTATATGCTTTCTATAAATAGCTTTCCACTCTCCCCTTCACTCTCAAGCAAGAACTTGAAAATCCTCCCTTCTTCAATTCAAAGTATTTCAAACCCACAAGTTTCGAAAACCTTTGCTTCTATTTTTTTAACTTGAATTTTTGTTTTCAATTTGTTGGTAATGGAAGCAAGCATTGAAGTATCAAACGCGCTTCAATATATCAAACAATATTTACTTGATGAATTTTCTCCTGTGGGATTGGGGAATTTTTCCAGTGAAAATCTGTGGGTAACTGAGGCAAAACCTGAAGTTTCTACTTCTCAATCTGAGTCTCTTTACTCCCAAACTTCGAGCTCTGATTCCTCCCTTACAAATTCCAATTTTAATTGCCTTGACGATGATGATTTCTTTAAATTCTCTCCCAATTGCCCTGGGTTCCAGCCAAATGGAAGTGATGTTTTGGAATTCGAGTCGAAACCTCAAATTAGCGATTTGATTACACCTAAGCCCCTCTCATCCAATGCCTGTGATTTCGAATTTGAAGTCAAACCTCAAATAGCTGAACTTTCAGCCGCAAAACCTCAAGTTTCTTCGAATTCGAGCTCTCCGAATCGAAAACCGTCGCTAAAAATCTCGTTACCCCATAAGGTAGAGTGGATTCAGTTCGGCAAACCGGATTTAACTCAGCCAAAGCCGAAGAATTCAAATTCTGGAGACAAGAAGCATTATAGAGGAGTCCGACAAAGGCCGTGGGGTAAGTTCGCTGCGGAGATCCGAGATCCAACCCGAAGAGGTTCCCGGATCTGGTTAGGAACATTTGACACGGCCATTGAAGCTGCTAAGGCTTACGACCGAGCCGCTTTTAAGCTACGTGGCTCAAAAGCGATTCTCAATTTCCCTCTTGAAGCCGGGAGGCTGGATGCAGGCGCCATTAACGGAGACAAAAAACGGAGCAGAGATGACGGCGAAATAGAAGAAAAACAAGCAAAGGCGGTGAAGAAAGAAAATGACAACGTCACGAAACCGATAGATAACGGTGACGTGCCTTTGACGCCGTCAAATTGGTCAGCGTTTTGGGATTTGGACAATGACATGAAGGAGATTTTTAAAGTGCCACTATTATCGCCGTTAGGGTTTCCCCAAGTTATAGTTATATGCGATCAAAGTGTTTGAGGTGGCGGGTAGTGTGTGACGTGGACATTTTAGTCAAGACGTGGAATTTTTTTGGGTTGCAGATATTGTTTAATTGTTTTTTTTTTTTTTAATTTTGATTGTATTCAGTTTAAATTTACTTAAATAAATTATTTTCTACACTTCGGATATAAAACAAATATGGAAATTTTTATGTGAATTTTCTTGTTACAATTTGTATATGAATTTTGCTTTTACAAAAAAATAAATAAATAAATAAAATTTTAACGTATAAAAGTGAGTGAAAACAGAATGTGCTTTTAATTTGATTTTTGAAATAAATAATAAATAAATAATTTAACAGTTTTTTTTCACATAAAAAGTGTGTTTTTTTTTAGTGAAATTGAATTTTTAAGTAAAAAACGGATATTTAAATATTATTTCTAATGAAATGGTAAAAAAAAAAATCATTAATTTTATATTTACTTTTATACCTTATTTGAGTTTTTGTAAAACTTTTAATTAAGTTGATTTCATTTGGTTTATATCAACCAGGAATTTTATATTAATAGAATACCTAATTCTTTTTTTTGTTTTAATACCTTTTAGATAAAAAAGAATTGGTACTAGCAAGGACACTATAAACAAATACATGTTAGCTATAAAGTATTTTTTTTTTCCTTTCATTAAGAGTACATATATATATATATATATATATATATATATATATATTTGTATAACAAACAAACAAATTTTATATTTCGCATATTAATCGGTTATCATTTTACTAAAATCAACGTAAAATAATTTAAATTTACTTAAACATATAAGAAAAAAATAAAAAAATAAAAAAACTCAATACAAAAACTGAAAATTATATTTTAATTATAAAGGAGAATAAGAAGATGAAAAAACTTATTTGTTTATGATTAGATTAGTTTGTCTATTTGAAAAATTCGTATTATTATTTAAAATATATTAAAATATTATAAATTTATTTTATATTAATATTTATATAATTTTATAAATAAAGTAAAATGAAATCATTTTTATTATAAAATTATAATTTGTGCTCATATCTAAAATACCATATTTGAAACCTGAATCGAATTGAATGAGATCTATTGAATCGAGTGAGCAAGGGGTTTAAGTCTCATCTTGCTTAAAAAGTGAACAATTTTTTTATATTTTTATTGGGAAAAAGAGGGTGAAAATTTATGCGATAATGGAAGAGAAATATTTTCATTATAGAACTCAAAGGTTTTAAGGACTTGTACTTATTTGCCACGTGTAATTTTTAGTATATATAAAAGTTAAAGTTTGAATCATGATTTTTTAATTGAATTTTTATTTTTGATATAAAAGTGATCATAATTTGTAAATAAAAATAAATTATAAATATTTAAATTTAAATTTTATATTTATTAAATATCATTTTATTAAAGCAATAAAAAGGTATATTTTACGAATTCAAGGCTAAAATAACTTAATTCTGATCAAATTTATGAACATAATTTTAACCATGCATTGACTTCAAAACAAAATATATTAGTTTTCTACTTTTAATTAAATGCTCTAAAATAAATAAAAAAACATCTTTTAATTAGAAATTAATTTGAAATTTTATATCATATGATATTATGATGGGACCAACCGAAACCAATCTTTTTGTTCAACCATGCATCGACTGCAAAACTCAATAATCCTCACTGATTTATTAATATTTCCTCCTAATTTCTATCATTTTAATCATTCTTATTTTTTACTATTTCTATATTATTCTTCAAGACTTAATTAATGTTAGTCAAGACGATGATTTATGCAATAATAATTAAGTGAAAATTTTCTTTTTCTACTTATGAAATAAAATCCAGAATTATCGTGTTGATGCATGGCTGACAATTAATATTCAGAGCTTAATTTAATGGCTATGAAATCGTTGAAAAGATAGAACTTTAAAATGACAAAGAAAATAATATGGCAGATTGGCGCCGGTGGTTAAAATTCAAAATTCTTGACTTTCACGAAACTCCTGGAAGATGCTAATGTAAATGAATATATATCGTACACGGAGGTAGATTGCCAGAAAGGTAAAAATTACGTGGTAAAAGTCCACCCTCCGGCCTCAGACCTACTCTTTAATTTTAAAAATATTTATGTATAATATATATTTATGTGAGTATGAAGATATATGTATTTTTAATTTTAAAGAGAATAATTATATTTCCCTTAAATATATATTTTTATGTAGTGTTCATATGACATATAAGTAATATAATTATCGACTATTTTAAACAAAAATAGAAAAGATAGAGCATCATTGAAAATATTTTCAAGACATAATAATTTACTCTCCACGATCTTTTTAATTATCATTTTTTATAAATAATATTATGATTTAAAAATTAAAAAAAAAGTAGATATTAAAATACAAAGTCCATTAGATTTGCTTAAACTCAACCTATAGGGAATATATATTTAGAGTTTAGACAAAAACTAATGGTTGAAATCAAACTAACACAATCAAAGGATATCAAACCCAAAAAAATCAAACATTAAACATTAAACAAAGTGTTTTTAATTCTTTGAAGTTTGAATGAATCATTTAATAAATGGACTTACAATTCCCTACCTACAGAAAGGTCCAATATAATCCCCTGTTCCTTAATCTAAGCAGTCAAAAGTCATCTCAGTATGGGTCTTCCCCCAAAGGACTAATTCTTTGTTTGACTTTTTTTAATACAAAGACAAATGTTTTTAATGATGTGTCGGGGTCGTTCAGGTTTATATTATCATCGCCATTTTCATTTTCTTGTCTTTATTTTAAGGACATGAGGTAAGACATGATCATTAATTTTTTGTTCTTACTACTATTTTTGGCCTTTGAATTTGGATGCCGTCAGATCTCTTATTCTTTACCAAGCCTGCTTATTCTCGGTTGTATATCTTTGGTTGACCGAGCCGGAAATTTTAAAGCCAATGGCCTTGTCAACTCTATCTATTAACTATCGAATCAAACGTGGAAAATACGTAGATGGTCAATTGCAGATGTGGGTTAAAACAAATAATTTAGATTTGGTAAAAAGGACGGTTTTTTCTTTCTTGATACGTAATGGTCAAAATTTAAGCACTCTTATTTTTATATGTACTCAAAAGAATTAACCAACAAAATTTTTGCTTTTGAATGTAAAAATATATGTAGTTAAATCTTTAAATTTTGACAATTTAATTAATTTGACTAATCATTTCAACTAATTTGAAGATAGTTTTCAATCTTCAAAAGAGTGTATTAGTTAGAACTTTTTATTAATGAATTTTTTTACATGAAATCAACGACGATCATCATATACCATATTATCCAATGAAACCCTGGATTACGGTTACTAATAATAATTTTTTTTTGGGGGGGTGGGGCGGGTGATGTCTGAATTTACTAATGATATATTGGTGTCAAAGAATTTCTCATATTGTACGTGTAACCGAACTAAAAATTTCAGGAGGATTTAATTCTTCTATGACGACCTAAGTTCTGGTGGATGGCAATGACAAAATCCTTCATAAATTGTTTCTGCATGCATGCATGTTTCGCATTCAGGTGGCAGTGTGAACATTACCTAGTTTAATTATCAACCATGGACAACTTTTTCGTTTTCCGGCAAGCAGGAATGGAAGGGATCCACATATATTTTTGGTTCAACAAAGTCTTATCTAATTTTGGACCTGAATTTGGGTTTTAACTGATGGAATGCTGCCTATTGGGTTGACCCAAAGATCTTCAGGTCTTGGTGGATTCTGAAATGGTAAGTTATCTTATTCGTCAGGCCCTTTTCAACAGCCTTACTAAACTCTTTTCCGTAAAAAAAAAGAAGCTTCTAAGCCCCTGAGGGCCGGACCTTAGCTAATATCACATCTTTGGGCTAACCCTTTACTTGCAAAATCATTGAAAACGAAGTTCGTATTTCATTTTTCACGCCATAGCCCATAAAGTGTTATTAATCTAAAACCAGATGCAACTGTAACTCTTTGATTGTTTATTTCTGGGGTCGGTATCATTTGACAGCAAAAATAGGTAGATGGTGAACCAGTGACTTAGATTAATATTAATATAATCATTCTTTAAAAATTACATTCAACAAATTTTAAATTCAAATTTTAATATTTATAACTCTTTTTCTTATTCATACTATAATTTGTTTTTTAAAAAATGGATAGACGTTAAAGCAGGATACATTAATAAAACTGTACCAAAAAAAAAAAAAAAAGCAAGAACACGTGATTATAACCAAAACTGTATGTTGGTTGGCTTGCATAATCCTAAAATGGATTAGCATATTTAATTATGCAGCAAAATTGGCAATATATATCTATCAGTCTATTCAGTCAATTAGCTAGATTTTTCTCAGTCGAAAGACAAAAAAAAAAAAAAAAGGAGAAAAAGGTTGGGTTCTGGTTGTGGGGGAGGGGGAGTGGGAGGAGGGGGGAGCTGTATTTCTGGCATTCTTCAAGGATGCCAAAATTTTCTTTAATGACTGTCCCCATAGCCTTTTGTTTTCCGAAAAAAACATACAGTTTTTGGATCCTATTTTTATCATCAAACAACAAATTAGATTTTTGAAAACATATTAACGTAAATGCTAGCTTTCGGTACATATCTTAATCATTATGATAGGAAGACATATTATGGTTGGATCATGCGTGGATTCAACTATTTCTTATTGTTTCTTTGTCATAAAAATAGGCTCTCTTTTTTTTGTCCCTAAAAATAATTTATCCCTTTGCGAGGCAAAATAATAGTGGTCTTGTTCGTCGGTAATGTTGCTTTTATTAAGCTCAAACAAAATTCTACTTCTTTAAAAAAGGAAAAAAAAAAAAACTCCACCAAGTTAATAAAATATATATTTTTTATTGAATCAAATGCGAATTGATATTTATTTATTATTTTTTTGTTTCAATCACATGTAAAACGTATAAATTTAGTTCGCATATTGTAAATTTAGCATGAATAAAATGTTGATATATCTAACTTTTTGTACTACATATATATATTTTAATAATGGGAAACTGTTTGAGCTGGTCCCCTAGACTGATCCGTTGATATTTGATAGGCGCAGTAAAATTGAACGTGATACATGTGAACCCCCTTCCCTTGTAGTTGTACCTTTTAAAAGCATTAAAGAAACCAAATTTGCAGCCCCTTTCTAGTATTCGTTTATTTATGTTAATCCAAGTTTAAAAATAAGATGGAATATTAATATATATTTTTTATATATATATTTTTAAATTTTTTATATATTTAAAAATTTATATTTTATATTTAATTATAAACACGTGTTTAAATATAATCATACATAAATATTAAATTTCAAAAGAGCTTTTTTTTTTTGTCCTTGTGTCTTTACTAAAGTAACATCACTTTAATTAGGTAAATATATAAAATTCAAAAGAATTTAGTTAAAAAATTTGGTAGGTGGGTGAAAAAGAATTTACTGCAGATTTATAATGACGAGATTGATTTTCATGACTGTCGATATCATTGATTACACGTGGACTTTCAACAAAATACTATTATCCAAAGTTTTGTATATTCCCCCCAAAAGATTCAATTATTTCATAATTGAACAAATTATTCTCTGTTTTGTATTTAAATTTTTTTAATAAAATCAATTAAATTTAGATCATTATTTTCAAAAATATTAAATTAATTTTTAAAAAATAAAAAAATTTATGATTTTATTCAAAATAATAATTAAAATAAAATTACTAAGAAATTAAATACTGTTATTTAATATATCTTCATAATAGATGGTAACTAAGATATCTAAATTTTAATAAGATTATCAATGAGAGGGTGTGATGCGCTGACTGGACGGTTCAGATTATTTTCATCACAAAATGGATGGCTAGAAAGAGAGCATAGCATTATATTAGAATGTTCCCAGAAGTATGAGATCAAAACGTTTGGTAATTTTATGCCCAGAGCAGCAGCGGAAGATACGAATCTAGCATCAGACTCAAAAGCATCAGCCAGACATCTGAAACTCGGGTGCGGTAATGCTATCCACGCAATTTTTAGTCACCAAAGGGAAAAATAAATTTTTTTTTTTTTAAAAAGAGAGAAGCTACAATTGTGGTTACCGACGCTCACGAAGAGCGTGCCTAGCACGCGAGAATATAATTTTAAACTGGATTTTTTTCGTTGGAGTTGAAGGTTATAATAAATTTGTTAAAAACATAATTTTAAAAATTAATTGGATAATCTATGAACGCGAGAATGATTATATATGTTTTAATATATATTTAATGTATAATTATGTTGAATTTTTAATTTTTTTAATTTATTTAGAAACTTATTTAAATATTTTTAATTTTAAACATGTAGCTTGTAAAAATATATTCAATTTTCATATTAATTGAGCTAATAGTACGTGGTTAATACTGAAATTCTTTACTTAATTGTTCAATTTGTCGGATTATGCATCGGCCACTTTCAATAAATCCCATCGTTTGAAATGAAAGATCGAAAACATCCGTAAACCATAAAAGTAAAACCTTGCAACTGCATCGAATGCTTTCCTATTTAAGAATGTGCTTTGCTTTCCTTTTGAGAAATTCAGGATCTTGACTTAGCAGGACTCCCTCTCCACGCTCCGCTGCGCCGTGTATGACCAAAAATCAATCAGACTTATTTTTTTATTTGTTTTAAACAATTACTCATTTTCAAGGATGTTATTATTTAATTTACTTCCCTCGTTTTCTTCATTTAGCTGTCAAAAGAACTGCGGATCTTTTTATAAATGTTGCTTCTTTCTTTGCTTGTCATCCATCACTCAACACCCATTTCTCACCACATATTCCCCAACACACCGCTCTAACTTTTTTTTTTAATTTTTATTTTTTGGGTTTTGCTTAATTTGGATAAAGCTTTATAGGCTTAATCATGGATTACATGGCTTGTCTACACTGTTAAAACCTGTTCAACGATTCTAATCTTCTTGCTTCATGTGTTTATTTTGTTCCCTTCACTGCATTTTCAAATTGATGTTTTAATCTCTCAAGCAATATCTTTGGCCAATCCATTGTCCAGGCGAGCGATAAACTCTATAAATCTTTCTTGTTTTCGGGAATCAAGACTGTTCTGATAGTTATCATCGTTTTGTTTTATATCTGACGATATTTGTACTTACATTAAACAGTTGGGTTTCGTTAAACCAGTGCGGCTGTGATCAAGGTCAGTCTCGTAAAGTAGTTGGGAGCTTTAGATACTGTCTTAAATGGAGTGCAGCTTTTTTAGTTCAAAGTCTATGCCAATGTCTGAGATGGCACGTATTGAAAGGAGCCAGTTTTCGAGTTCCAGGCAGTTGGTTGAAGTTAAATCTACCCCACAGTTATGTTTTTGCAGAGGTATTTCTAATGCTTTAATTAGCTGGCAGTTTATGATCAGTCAACTCAATTTTGTTGCTTCCTTGTCAGATTCCTGAGTTCTCTGATATAAAATAGAATGGTTTGGTTTTGTTCATAAACATAAATTTCATGATTCTTGGCCCTCAAAATCAAATCTGATATCTTGAGAAGTGAAGTGGGTTTTTTTCATAGCAAAGTGAAGAAACCCAGAAATTGTAGACTAAGATGAAAGCCATTCTTTGTGGTTTTGGTTCTTCAATAGTAGTTTCTGCATTTTTGGTCCTGTCTAAATTTGTTGAGCAATTATTACCAGATAAATTTTGAGCATCAACAGTTGAATTAACATAGTATTAACTTTCTTTCCGAGGTTTTAGGAAAATCGTTAGCTTAACTCACTCTTAAATTTTAAGATGCCATTGATTGGGAAAGTTCTGATTTAATGATTTTCATCATTTTCTGTTTTATCAGGTATATCTCCTAAGGCTTCTCATTCAAGTACTCCGAACAACACCTATGTGCCAAAGAAAGCTCTCAGTCAAGTTGATCAAGAAACTCTTGGAGCAGGGAATTTACTATATCAGATTAATGGAACAAATTCAAGTTTATTGTCGAGGAATTTGAGAATACTCGATGCCTTTGATGATGAGTACGGTGGAGTCATTATTGATTCTGAAAGATTACCAGCTAATCCAAATGTCTTTGCTTCCATGCTTAGATTCTCAATTTCTCAATGGAAGACAAAGGTAATAATAAATCCCTGTTTATGATTTCATTATAACTTGAAAGCAAGTTCTATCAGATAATCTAAAGACCATGTTAGGCAAACATGAATCTGGTTTTTGCCTTTAACCGCAGTAAATTTCTTGATAGCATAACATAAAGTAAATTTATAGTGTGATAGCATAACATAAAGTAAATTTCTAGTCTATACTTTGTAATTTGCATGATCAAAAATGTCATGAACGATAAAAGAGTTCAGTTAATCTAGATTGTGTTTTTTTTTTCCCGATGAGTATTTATTTTATTCTGAAGGAATTATGTGGGCACAACCGATTGTTTTGTGGTTTAGCAAAGATGAAATCCTATATAAATTTTGAAACAAGCATTAACTCTAGGATATCGCTGATCTTATGTCATCAACCTGCAGGAAAAGAAGGGAATTTGGCTTAAGTTGCCAGTGGAAAAATCAGATCTTGTTCCAGTTGCTGTCAAGGTATCTTCCAGATATTAAAGCATGTGCATATATTTCGTAGGCTTCAATAAACCTATGTTACCTGGGCTCGGGATGAGTGTCGCATATGGTTATAATTAATTTTTTAAAGTTTTGCTATATATTTGGATGATTATACTCCATACCCATGTCTATATATGTATCAAATACGTATATTTTAGGGAAAATAAAGAATTTAGGTAACGTAGCACTAAACTTAACTGCTCCTTTCTGCTGTCGCTGACTTGAAAGTAAAGGAGAATTTGAATTCAAGGGTTTGGCAATTGGCACTTAGGTTGCATGAGTTGACAAAATAGTTAAAGAGAAGAAGGAAAAGAAATGGAAAAATCTTCCCCATATTTTGCATTCAACTCTCTTTTTTCTACAAATCCCTGATGCAGGAAGGATTTGAATATCACCATGCTGAGAAAGGATATGTAATGTTGACTTACTGGCTACCTGAAGGACCCAGCATGCTTCCTGGTAATGCTTCACATCAAGTAGGGGTTGGAGGATTTGTCATCAATGACAAAAACGAGGTACGGGAATCATTTGATCTTAACAATTGCAGGAAGAGAAGAACCATTATTGAGTCATCTGTCTTAAAAGTTGAAACAAGATTTATTTTCTGTTCCTAGACTACTGTTGTGCTTATATAAAAGCAATTTGGTTTGAGTTTTTTTACCTTACTTTAATGATATGAACCTTAACCATTTTCTTAGGTTACTTGTAACTATAAGTTGAATTATAGTTCAAGCTTTTGAAATGATCAATTACAGGTTCTTGTAGTTCAAGAGAAATACTGCGCTCCAGCATTTGTTGGGCTTTGGAAAATGCCAACTGGTTTCATTGTTGAGGTATAATTGTTTGGTTTGAATTTCATTGTTTGAAA
This sequence comes from Adansonia rubrostipa, assembly GCA_038381775.1. NCBI lineage: Eukaryota > Viridiplantae > Streptophyta > Magnoliopsida > Malvales > Malvaceae > Adansonia > Adansonia rubrostipa. Next base: position 12,497,924 of record JBBYHM010000026.1, read on the forward strand.
GTTTTAAATCAAAGAAGAATATCTGATAGGAAGCACAGATAACAGGACTTTTTTTCTTCTTTTTTTTTTTTTTTTTTAATGTAAATGGCTCGCAAATTCAATTAATGAACTTATGTTTGGTATGGCAGTCAGAGGAGATTTTTACAGGAGCTGTAAGAGAAGTCAAGGAAGAAACTGGGGTAAGTATTTTCTGTTTGATACATTGCCTTTTAGGCACTATTTCGAACGTATTGTTATCAGTTAATCTCAGTTCAAAGCGCTTACTGGGCTAATGTACTGCACTTTTTCGACATTGCAGATTGACACCGAGTTTGTGGAAGTAGTAGCATTCAGGTAAAACATTACTGCTGAGATTTTTTATGTCACCAAATCAGTCGAAAGATTTTTGTATAGTACTGATTTCTGATCTGCGTAACGAATTTCAGTTTTCTGATTCTTGATATTTGTCTCTAACTCCTTTCCAGGCATGTGCACGATGTGGCCTTTGAAAAGTCTGATTTGTTTTTCATCTGCATGCTGAAACCTCTATCAACTCAGATTATGGTTGATGATCATGAAATTCAAGCAGCCAAAGTAAGTACCTGGCTGCATATATCTTCTCTTCTCTTTGAATCACTAAAACGAAGACTTTGGTTGATCTGGCAATGAGTTAGAAATGCATCAGATCACAAGTTTAATCTTCTCCACACTATACAACTATTATCATGATTAGTTTTTGGCTTATTAAATGAATACTGATTTCTCAATTGGCTACCATTGCAGTGGATGCCATTAGTTGAATTTGTGGAGCAACCATTGATTCAAGAAGATTGTATGTTCAAGAAAGTGATCGATATCTGCATTGCCCGCCTGGGGAAGCATTATTGTGGATTATCGGTACATCAATTGGCTTCAAGATTTGATGGCAAAACATCTTCTCTGTACTATAATGTTGTTGACTCACAAGATATCAACTGTATAGGCAACTAAGAACAATTCAAGGTCACTGCAAAAACATTTGCTCAATTTCTGCCCTTTTCTCTCATTGCCTTTGTTGAATTTAATTTTTTTTTTTTTGCATTTCAAAACACCAGGGTGAGACTCCATGGGCGCTTGAGCTTGACTCTATTGAGAAATACCTAATTTATAAACTGTTATTATACACCATTTTAATGTAAATATAGACTATGAATGTAAAAAATATGGTTACATTTAGATGCACAATAATCGCTCTTTTCTTTCTTCTCATTACTTGGACTGGATGTTAATATTCAATTGTTTTTTTCCTAAGAGATATATAAGATCATAGCTTGTTGCATTGATTATTGAAGATTCCGAGGGATGTTTACATTTGTTATACTTTTCTCGGCTTTTTGACTAAGATTTTGGTATGCAACCATCCTGACGAGGAATGATTATGAAGAGCTTGGAAAGTAATCAAACCCGAAAAGCAACAGGGCTTAGCCTCGATCTTGAATGCCCTCATAGCAATCTTCTTGAGTGTAGGTGGTTCAGACATTGCAATCGGGTGGGTCATGGTTCATCATTTTGTCACAAACTTTGTTGTTCTGTCAACTGAAGCCTTAATGCTTTTCACATCAGATTCTGTAAACTTCTTCCTCGAAGCTGGATTTTGCAGATTCAATCAAGTCAATGATATTTTCTTCCATGATTGTGGCTGCCATGAATTCCCTCACTTCCCATCCAAATTTTTTGCCTAATAAAAGAAAAATCTTCCAGTCAATTTACTATCATCCCTCCTGCTTTTCAGGATAAACTATTGCAGATTTCACCCTCGAGTTAATAAAATTTTATTAAAACCAAAACACCAAATTAGATATAATAATTAATATATTAATGTTATATTCATATTTATTTATCGTATTTTAATTATTTTATCTACGTTATATTTGTATAAATATATCTAATATTACCTAAAATCATGCCAATGAGGTCATGGTTTTCTGAGCTATCATCTCCATATTATTAAATCATAACAACTATAAAACCCTTTTTTTTTTTTAAGATTACAGTAATCAGGAAGTGAAGGATACTTAATCTCCGGAAAAGGAGAAAGCTGAAAAGAGAAGAAGTTCTAACTTTTCAAGCAAAATTATCATACTTCAAATTCATTTAGCAGAGGCGCGCATTAAAAAAGGGGCATGTTTGGTTAAGCAACACTAACAGAAGTTATAAAACCGTGTAAATAATATCCACTAAATAATTATTTTCTGATGGCAAAATTAAACATATTTAGTGGGTAGTTAAATGATATCTCTGCAAATTCTTTTGTCCCAAATTTCTAAACTCTATTGACGTTTTGGAAGTTGTCTTGTGACATGAAAAATTCTACAACATTGTCGGCCAAAAACATAACTTAAAATGGACATAAGAAATTAATTTCTATTAAATCTCGTTATAATCACAATTTATTAGTATCATTTTACTAGATTTATAAAATATAACTATTTTATAAAATAAAATGAAAAAAATAAAAAATAATATAAATAAATAAATAAAATTAAAATTTATATAATATAAATTATTAATATTTTAAAATTTATATAAATGTATAATAATTTAAATATGAAGTGGATGGATAGCTTTACATTTCACATTGAATTACAAGACATAAAAAAGGAAGGATCGTTGCCTTCGGTTAGAAAGTAGAAATTCTTGAATTATTTATGAAAATATCTAAATTTTTTTAAAGAAAGAAAAAGAAATAAAAAACTTCCTTTGCAGTTTGCAGCTTGACCTAATAAATTAGAAAACCATTGAAATTTTGACTAAAATATCTGAAATCTATGAAAGCAAGCAAAAAAGAGATCAAAAGGAAAAGAATTAGTAGTTGATTAAGTTCTTAATCACAGCCGTTTGTCCTATTTTTTTAAAAAAATTTTTTGAAACAATTAATATTTTAATTGACATCCCAAGAAAGAAAAAAATCAAAAGGGGAATTAATCTGTAAGTCCATAATTCTTTACTTTTTATACAATTATACCAAACAAATTAGTCTTCAACTTCGCTTTATCTGTGAAAAAGCTTCATTCTTTCATGAATCTTCCTTTTTTTCACTTTCTAAGGTGAACAAGACAGTTGCTTGAATTGAATTACCTGAAAACTCTCTTTCTTCCTTTGATCTCTGCCCCCAAAGCTGTTTCCTTTAAGCTCTCGCTGTCTCCTCTTCTTGGTAAGATACAAAGCTTCAATTTTGTAGCTAAGATTTTGTTTTTTTCTGCTTTCGTTTCTTGTATTTTCTTGGATTCATGGCTGTCTTTCACTATGTTAGTTCGAAAATTTTTGGTTGGTCAATTTTCTCGTATTTTCTGTTCGGGTTTCGTGGGAAAACCCAGGAAAGGGAAAGTTAATTCCCTTGGCCTTTTAATTTTATCCAAATTGGAAAAATCCCAATACTCCAAGCTATTACTTTTCATTTGTTTTGCTTCGTAACCAAAATTAATTCTTGGGGATTTCTACTCTCTGTGTTTATCTGCTTCAGTTTCTACTGTTATGACATTATACTAACTCGTAGAGAATTATTTGCATAATAACTGGATTTTGACTCCTTGTTGATGCAACATATATATTTCTTTTCTTGATTTGGTGTAGAGGATGAGGAACTTGTGATATAGATTGAAGAATCAAGGTTAGATTTTAAGGGGACAATGCGGTTGTTTCCATCAAATTCAAACGTGACAAAGGGGCAGAGTAATGGAGGAAGCAATCGCGCTTTGTTGTATCTCAATGTATATGATCTCACACCTATAAATAACTACCTTTACTGGTTCGGGATTGGGATATTCCACTCGGGGATTGAAGGTATCATTTCTCCTTTATATTAATTGGGGTGTTTGTTCCTTTTTTTTTTTTTTTTTTCCGTGTGAACTTCAGTTTTGCTGCTCATCAGTATTAAGTTGATTGGCATTGCTAGTTTCTGACACTAAGTTTAGTTATTTGATAAATAGCTTTGGACATTCAGGCATTGCAGGATGTGATTTGGTTTTTTATTTCAAAACTTTTAATAAACACACACATATATAGAAACGGGATCTAATGGTTCATGATGTCCCAAATGTGTTGTGCATTTTAATTTCAATTTGGAGTAACTTAAATCTTTACCTTGATGGAATTAATTAATCACAATTTGATATCATGACTGCTTAATAAAGTTTGTCTATGGTCCCCATCTTATGATGATTTGTCATTTATTAGAAGAAAATGTTGATCTTTGATTTTCTCCTGCATTTTATTTGTCAAATTTTAACCTATTTTTCCTCCCTTGCTAATCAGTACATGGTTTGGAGTACGGCTTTGGAGCACACGAGTACCCTACAAGTGGGGTGTTTGAAGTGGAACCAAGAAGTTGTCCTGGTTTCATCTACAGAAGATCAATATTATTGGGCAGCACTAACTTGTCTCGTTCAGAATTTCGGTCACTTATGGAACAGCTTTCACAAAAATACCATGGGGACACATATCATTTGATTGCTAAGAATTGCAACCATTTCACCAATGAAGTGTGCATGCAGCTAACTGGAAAGCCCATTCCCGGATGGGTAAATAGGCTGGCTCAACTAGGTGATGAAACTGTCTGCTTTCACGTTAATGTTATCGGAGAAGCTGTATTGTACTTAAGTACTTAACAAGATGGCTTTAAATGGCTGTAGTTTGCATATTCATATGGCATGGTCATAAAAGTATCTCATTGTTAGATGTTGCATTAATGCTAGCTCCTGATTGTCTGGCGCTGGTGTTGGATGGTTCTGATCATCTTTGAATGTCCATACTTTATTCTTCAATTTATGAAGGATTTTGAAGGATGAGGATGAAGCGGCTTCTAACCCTTCTTTTAGGATATGTAAATATAGATTTTGTAATCCATGCTATTATGTTATCTGATCAATGAGGTTTTTGAAGTTTCAGGTTCATTTTGTAACTGTCTACTTCCAGAAAGCATTCAGGTTACTGCAGTTCGACATCTTCCTGATCATCCAGCATATTCTGGTAAGCTTCTTATGGCAACCCTGTCTCAAAGCTTTATCATTTTTTTTACAAGTTTCACTAAATTTATGCATATTAATCCGCGGTGCTGTAATGGATGAATTTATAATTGCTTGCAAATGATTCAGAAGTTTGGTTACTTTCATTATGAATTCTGTCAATGCGATTGCACATATTTTTCTGGATCCTCAGTCTCAGTGATGGATCTAAAAGCAATTATTCTTCGGGGCTATGCACAATTATGTTTAAATTTTGTTAACTTCTGATCTCTGTTGCCTTTTCTTATTTTTGATCAAGCTATTTTTCCAATGCAGATGATGAGAGATCAGATTCTGCTGCAACATCTTTAACGGCAGAGAGCGAGGACGAGGATGCAGATCATCATCTGTTGACTACACCAAACAGTGATGTTGCATTTCTAAAAGAAAAGCCAGTGAGGCTTACCAAAGAACTCCTATGATTTTTCCTCCAGCTATAATTGTTTCTTCTGTGAGTCTTTCTATTATGTTTTTAGTTTTTTTTACTAGCGTATGGTCCGAAATGCATCAGAGAATTGTCAGAGCTCTTCAAGGTACGGTGATGATGCTGTTGACTTCATTTTTATTCTAAAAGCATGATTATGCCCAACTTATTCCTTTACTAGTGTGCAAGATTTAGATTTGTTAGCGTATGACTCTTAAAAGTCATGGGTTGATACTAGATGGTTTAGAATTGAAAGAATTCGCATGTTTTTGTGTTGTATCAACTTTCTGAATCTTGTCCATCCTGGCCAAAGATTCAGATTCTGTATTATTAGTTGCATTTTCTTCATCTCCTTGTGGGAAAATTAAGTATTCTCCTTTGGTTTAGATGAAATGGATCTATTACCCTAGTTTGTAATTGACAGCATTTTGTGAACTGAAGTTAAGCTTTATCAGCACTTAAAGTGAAATTTTCGATGATAACTGACGTATCAATGTATACAAATAGTTGCCAAGAAGCGAAGGTAACTTAGTTTTTATGTTAGGATCCGCATTTTGTTTTTGTGTCCATAAGAAGCCCGCCAGTTGATCTTGTTTCTTTCTCCAAGTTTGTTCTTCTCTTTAATTTCCAGGATCATCCAAAGCTTGTCCCATCGGCATTTTGCAAAGCCTCTGCAAAATTAGCATTTTGTGCATACAGATTCTATTGATAGCACAAATTTTCTAAATTTCTGCATGTTAAAAATACCTTTTTTAAAGGGTTCATGGAGTTGCTTATCTGAAAGTTGTGATTCTTATCCTTTCAAATGGGGGTCAGGTTCAGCCTTTCAAGATTCAATGGCCACTCTTCTGGGCCCTTACGCCCTTACCCGATACCCATGAAAGATTAAAGATGAAAATTTCCATTTCTTAAAAGATAAGAAAGATAAAAGTTAGTTGAACTCTATCATCAAGCTTAAGATAAAAACAAAAAAGAAATGTAATCCTAAAAAAAATCAACCAACAATTTGATAAAGACTAAAACTGATTCCATGAAAGTTGGCAACTATTCTTCAAGCCATAGCTTGGTGACAAAAATAATGGTCAACAAAATTGAAAACTAAGACGGCAATTTCCACAGTCTAGAGGGATTTTTATAGACTTGATTATTGAATGGTCGCCCTCCTCAATAAATTTTTTTTTTAATTTTCAACTCTCAACTTTCCAACTGAAGTTTCCTACCCAGTTAACAGTCTTGACGACAAAAGATGGTTCAAACTTGGAAGCAACCATTCTTTTAAAAGCCAATTGGAATTTCTTGTTCAGTGTTCTCTAGAAGCTGGAATAAAGCATTACTTAAAAGTCGCTCAAGCTTCATTGACTTGGGGTCTTTCACTTTCAGGCTTCGAGTCCTTATGTGTGTGCTAGACCCTTTATTCACTCTTAACAGTTTCAAAACCATTTAAAGTTTGGGTTTTGATCATATAACTGAATAAGAAGCTAAACCAAGCATTACCAAGCCTGACCCTATTCATTTGTTTCTTTGGCATTATCAACAATGAATACTTCTATCTTCATTCTCCTTCTCTCTTTATTTCTTTCAAGCACTGAAGCTTTTGCGGCTAGCTATCGACCTGCAAAATGTGGTCATGGTGGTTTCGATATCAGGTTCCCTTTCAGACTTAAAACCCATCAGCCTCAACACTGTGCTGTCCAAGGTTTTGATCTTTTTTGCAGCAATAACTCTACCATGATTCACTTCCCATCTTATGGTGACTTGGTTGTCAAATCCATTTCTTATGATACAAGGAGACTAAACCTTCTTGACCCCAAGAATTGTGTCCATGAAGTTTTTCTGAACCTTAATATTTCCCTCACTCCATTCCGTTACTATTATGCAGTGAAGAACTATACGTACTTCAATTGTTCAGCTTCCCTGGGGCCTTTTGCAAAAGAGGTTCCATGTCTAAGTGGTACTGAACATCATGTTTATACCATAAAATCTTCTGTTCATGTTCCTTTTCCAAATTCCTGCAGGCCTATAAAAACTGTTGCAATTCCATTTGCATACAGTTCGTATCTTTCTGACAGTAGCTTCGGTCTCGGGCTAACTTGGAAGTTCCCTGAACGTGAGGGCTCTGGCTTCCAGTCTAAAACAGGATGTTTCCATTTAGCACAAAAAAAAGGTAACTTTTCATCATTTCTTTAAATAGATTGGCAAATTTAGCTAATGTTTTCTCTTCTCAATATTGGTACCGCTGATCCAACAAATTAAAATAGGCACTTATTATATGAGCAATCTGATTAGTTTCAAGTTCTTTTAAATGTCAAATTAGTAAGGCAATCAACAGGAACTCCAGAATCAAAAGTCAAATCAAAAGTGTTCAGTCGTAATAAACAAATTTGTGCACCAGCAAATCATATTTCCAACCTTTATACGAGATGTTGCAAGTATTTATGTTACTCGAACTTTTTTTTCCTTAAAATATTATATTCAACTTATATTTAAATATAATATAATCTTCTAAATATATGAAAAAATTAAAAATATTTGAGCATACTCTAATCATTCTTTTGCCAAAAATCTAAAACTCTTTTATAATTTTCTTATTTTCTTCCATTCTTTAATCCTTAAAGTGACAGCTTTGTAATTTGAAGATATTTGTTAAGGAAAAGAAAAAAAAAGGAATGAAGAAAAAGAAGAAAATTAGAAAATGTACAAAAAAGAAAGACAAAAAGTAACCATAAGGAGTAATTTGGTAATTATAAAGGTCTTCTTATGATTTTTTTGGTATGAAAAATAAGAGCTGCTGGCCTGCCTGCATGAAATCTATCAAGCATTATTTAGATATTTATGGTATCGCCATGAGTTTCAGGCACAATAATGTTTTTGAACATGTGCCACAAGATGGTACCACTGTCTTTTCTAATTCTAATAATTAGGGTTCAATTATTGCAGTCCTAGCTATTGCAGCAGCGGCAGCAGGCGTGATTCTTTTTGCAGCTGCAATGCTGAGAAGCGTGAAGTTTGTTTATGCCAAGACATTATTGGATTCACTTGCAGACAAGGAATATCAACATACGAAGGAGTTTTTAGGAGCAGCACAGCATAAAGCCCTGAAAGCATCAAAGTCAACGCTGTTAAATTCGAAAGTAGAATATGTGAAACTACAAGCAAGGTTGCAGGAACCTGAAGATGAACTTTAGCCAATAACATCTGAACTAGATGAGCTTGAGGTAGAAAATTTCCTACCTGCATGTCCGCAAAAAAACACAACATGAAGGAAAATATGTTTTCAACTTAAAGCTTCAACTTCAGGAGGGCTGGCTGTCGATCAGTCTTAAGTCTATCATGACATATGTGTATCAAGCATCATAGTATAAAATGATGCAGAAAAGGGTGTTTGGAATGTCAGTGATGTCAACTATGTTTTTCCTGTATCAGGCACAGCTGTGCTTTGAATCTGGCTGTTCTCCTTTTTTTTGGCTCAACCCCTGACAAATAAGATTAAGGATGAGTTAAAAGCATTAGAATTGAGTTTATTTTAAATTTATACAGCTGCTATCATGAATGACCATTTTGTAGTAAAGTTTGTCTAGAGTCATCGCCTATGGTTGATCGTGTTGTTGCGTAAATTTAATTTTCCAAAATTTTTTAAAGTGTAATTTGGCAAATCATATTATCTTCCATGTGAGAATTACTAAATTTATTTAACTTCACAAGTTTCTTGATGAGACCCATATTTGGTTTCATGTCTTTGCAAACTGTTTATATTAATTTGACTAATATTTTTAAAATCCATATTTGGATTCAAGCATCTTTGCATTTATGGTAAACGGAAGATCTCCTGATTGGAATGGAACGTTGCTTCAATCAGCTCCATTCTCTTTCATGAATTTTGGTATAAATTCTGAGTGGGGATTTAGATGAATAATTGGAAGGGAAGGAAACCCAATAGCCAGTTAAATTTCCGTAAGATTACATCATTGGAATAGAATATCTTTTACTTGTACTAGCGATCAGTCTTCTTTTCTTCAATCTTAAACCTTGATCCTTACTTTCTTTAAACACTTTCTTTAAACACCCCCCCCCCCCCAAAAAAAAAAAAAGAAAAAAGAAACCTTGACCATTTCTCATTTAACTTTGATTTTCTGTAACAATATTATTTATTTTTTTCTGAATTTGGACTGTAGAAGCACAAAGAGATGGCGGAAATTGATTATTTTCTCCATGAGCATCCCTTGGCGCTCGCTGAGGGGGAAGAGATCAATGATAAATTTGTCTGTCGGGGATGTCGCAGAGGCTTGTCCGGTTCGATCTATGGATGCAGTGATTGCGAGTTTTACCTCCATAAATCCTGCTGCGAGTTTCCGAAAGAGATCCAAAATTTCTTTCACCCATGCCCTCTTCTCCTTGACATTCTATATTCCTATACATGTAATGCTTGTTTCAAAAAAGGCTCTGGCTTTAGCTACCGCTGTAAAGGGTGTGATTTCGATATGCATGTTGAATGCGCCCAACAGCCCATCATAAAATCACAAGCGGATGAAGAGCTTATTCATCATTTTACTCACTGGCATCCCTTAACACTCGTTGATCAGAATAAACATTTGGAAGTCCGATGCGGTTTATGTGATAAGCTCTGCTCTGGATCTGATTCTTCTGCATATTGTTGTGAGGAATGCAACTTTTTCGTCCACAATTCATGCATGGTCAACATCCCACGGCGGATTAATCATTCCTTCCACCCATCATGCCCTCTCATTCTGCTCACATTCAAACCTTACCAGTGTAAGGGTTGTGATGAAGATGGCTCAGGCTTGGCCTTTAGCTGTGGGAAGTGTAAATTCCAACTAGATGTCAAATGCGCCTTACTTCCAACTATAGAGTCCAAAGACGCTGATAAGATTCAACATTGCGCCCACAATCATCCACTGGCACTCCGTGAAAGCAAGGAATTTGGCAGTGAGGTTCGATGCAGAGCATGTGGAGAAAATTGCTTGTTGGACCCCTGTTTTGCTTGTATCAATAGCAAAAGATCATGCCACTTCTTTTTACACACAACTTGTGCTGTTGAGCTACGGCTGCAACAGATCCATCATCCCTTTCATCCCCGACACCCTCTCACTCTCACTCTCTTGCGCCCTGGTCAAACTCCTTTTCAGTGTCCTGCATGTTGCGGGTACGATGATGCGTTTCTGCTGACCTATCGCTGTGCCAAGTGTGACTTTAACCTTCACATCAATTGTGCTAAGCCCAGGCTCACACCCTTGTTGAAGTACGAAGGTCACTCACACCACCTCACTTTTTTTGACAAAACACGTGCCCCTCTTATGTGCGACATTTGTTTTGTCGAAGCCCAAAGCTGCTTCTTTCGATGTGTGGCATGTGAATATTATATCCATCTCTACTGCATTCCTTCAACACCGAAAACAATAAAACACAGATGCCATTTACATCCCCTGACTGTCACAAATTCTCCTTTAGAATTTGAATTGAATTCTGAAGAAGATGAATATAATTCAGATGACGAGTTTTATTGTGATGTTTGTGAGGAAAAAAGATACAAATTGGAAAGGGTTTATTACTGTGCAGAATGCAAATTTATTGCTGAAGTTCGCTGTGTAATTTCTGAGGTAGGTTTAGGCAAAGCATATTGTCTTCTATCTCAACTTATACTTCTTGATGCACATACGTTTTTGAGTGCTTTTTTTTCTTCCTTGGGAATTTGTTTCAAGCTTCTTTTAGAACGACTGCATGCAAGTACTTGCACTAATGTCTAGTTAAAATTGTTTTTGATATTGAATACTATGTTGATCATTCTGTCTTTTATGACAAAACTTTCATAGATTCTATAAAACAAGGATTAGATTAATTCCAAAACCTACAAATTTGGAAATTTGCTTCTGTGATATTCAACTTTTTTTTTTCTTAGTTTAAAAGAAAAAAAAAATACTTCCAGAGGAAAACTTAAATTTCCCTGAGAATAAATCACAAAAGTGCACAAGTCTTACATCTTGATTAATATTTGATTTATAATGATCAGATACTGACGTCTTAATTAATGATTTTGCTTTTTCTTTCAGCTATTACCAGCCTTCATTGTTTCAGAAGATCAGAGTACCGTGAACAAAAAGATTATGTCCAGAGATGAGGAGAATTCTGCGACAGAAGCCACCATTGGGAAGCTAAATAATGAGATTGCGGAGCTTAGGGCAAAGGAAAAGCCTTTGAAAGTAGAAATTGAGAAACTTCAGGCAACATTAAAGATACTTCAGAAGGAACTGGTACCAATAAGTAGCAGACTAAAAGAACTTGAGACTGATCACTTCTTGTACACCTATCAGCTCAGTCACCACATGGAGGAATATAAGTTATCCAACTGAAGCTTCAACGTAAGAAGAGCAGACTGCTGGATCTGTCTTGAGTTTGCAATGGCAAATGTATCAACTTAACAAAGTTAACAGGATAACATTCACTTGTTTACTGTTTTTCTTTATTTATATAATTAATTTTTAAAATATAATGATACTTCATATAAAAATAATTTTTTTTATTATTTATGTATTGTCTTTTTTAATTAATTAATATTAATTGCAAAAAAAATTATTTTTCTTCATTTATCATAAATTTATTTGATATGAATTCGTTCGACTTTCAATTACTTATTTGTTAGTTTATTATATAATAAAAATAATTATATTAAATTAACAAAATTGTTTTAAATTTAGATAAAAAAAAAAAGAAATGCTAAATGATAGAAACACTTTCAAACCCACACCAACTATAATTCTAAACGTAAAATAAAAAGCATTATCATTTAAAAAAAAAACCTTTAAGCTCCAATAAAAACAATAAATTTATAGCAAAGATCGAGATTTATACATCGCGTCACACGGACCGTGTTGTCCGAATAACACTTTAATATACGGACGGGCACGGCATGGATAAAGAAAATGCCTTCAACAACGTCGTGTCATAGATCCGTTTGAATCAAAATTGAACCGAGACTACAATCCACTTAGTTTATTTTATTTTATTTTCTTTTTGAATAAATTGATTTTGCATTATCCAAGAAGCAGGAATTCTGCCACAAGAATACTGGTTCAATTAGCTGCAAGTAGTTCACATTCATACAACTCAGCCAACTTTAGACTAACGGAATCATTGCATACAAAATCTCAGTTAATAAATGATCTAGTGATACCCCAGGCAGCACAAAGGTGAATGTTACTAGTGTCTGCAACTACTGCTGATGCAACTCAACCACTTGGAACTTACGTTCTTTTTTATAAGGATTCTTTTTTTTAAAAAAAAATAACTACAGCTGTCTTGAGACTTATAATTTCTTCGTATTCACATCTATATCTTTTTATAATTATGCATCTTTAAAGAAAAAATAATAAATGACAGTAGGTTAAATATTTATATTTTTTTATAATATTTGAACTTGAATTAGCATTTGTGATTTAAAATTTGAATTTATTTATTATTTGTTTTAAATTTATATATATCGATGTGAATTTAAATCAAATAATATCATTTGTTATATATTTAAATTTGTAATTTTGGAAGCTAAGATTGGATTCTTTTCATGGACATACATTTTTGTATTTTACAATAAACTGATAATAGATTTAGATTTGAATTCATTATCAGCAGAAGTAATGTGGATTGGATAGTGAATTCAGATATATCCGTAAAAATAATACAAATTTAAATAATAAATATTTGAAAATTTATATCTACGTTCCTTACAAATCTCCTACAAATAATAATTATTTTATATAAATTTATATCTGTAATATTTAAATTTATAATAAATAAATCAAATAATTTAAATATTTCACACTATTTATTATCATTTCTGATAAGAATTGAATGTTAATTATGCTTTCTTTTGTTTTCAAAATAACATGACAGATTTATTCGTACGTTTATGATAAAAGTTTAGATTTATTAAAGCCCAGAAACCAAGCCTAGTATTTGTCCAACTCTGAAAGCAAGCAAAATAAAAGCCCAAATGACCAAAACAAAGAGCCACTTTACGGTTCACACTCTTCAATTAATGTTGATTAATTAAGGATGGGCTAACCAAACAATGGAATGATTTAAATAGTACTAGGAAATTAAACTTTACCGTTATGTTCATTTTAAATTTAGGATTATGAAGGGAAGTATGTTTTCATATACATACATATATATATATATACATACACATATGTATTCATATTTAATATATTGATAATATATAATTTTATATACTATTGATGAATTATATCATATCATATGATTTAGATAAAATTAATCTATATTTATTTTAAACAAATTTTGATGGTATGCTCTGATTCATTGATAGTGTATCAATGTATCAAATACAAATTTATATATATATATATATATATTACAAAAAGAAAAAAAAGGAGAAAAGGATTTGTGCAAATAAAGAAAGCAAATTAAATAGAAATGGAGATTCAACGTTTCTCCGTAATAACAACCATTGTTTGTCTCCCATGACGGCGAAGAAAATACGAGGAACGTTTACTGGTGCCAGCTATGGTGGTTAGGCTCAAGCACAAATAGAAAAATAATTTTTTACTCTAGCTCCGTCCGATTTAAAAGTTTGTTTTTCAATTTAAAATATAACAAAATTTTTTATATCATATTTTTTTATAATTAATTTTTATTTAAATTATTTAGATAATAATATCGATAAGACCAGATCAATCAAGATTATAAAAATTTATCCTAAATTAAGTTTGTAAAGTTGAGCGAATAATTCAACTTATGGGCAATTCTATTACGTTTATAACAACTACCAAATGTATGTTTTTTTTTTTGCAAAAAAATATAATAATACGTTTACTCAAACACAAAAAAAAGCATTTTTATTTTTTTATTGTTTATATGATTGTGTATTTTTAGTTAACCCATATTAATTACAAAAATGTTGATTTTTGTTCATTTACTGATAATTTATTTGATTATAGAATTTATTATTTATTTAGATATTTATTCATCTTTTAGATATTTTTATTTGTTACTTGTTATAATGATATTTATTTATTATTTTAAAATGATCAAATTATTTCAAAATCTTAAAATAAAAACTGAAAAAGAAAAAATTAAGTGGCCGGAATATATTCGCACCTTGGTCTAATAGACAAGAACAAAAGGCAGGGGCATATTTTGCCTTTAATTTGTTTTCTAAAGAATATCCATTTTTTGGTTTCAAGCTCCTTTTAAAGCTAGAGAAATGCTCCCTTCATCTTTTGTGGTGAAAATATTCAGATACCTTGTTTTGGAACTTTGCTTTGAAAATACTTGACTTTTAAGTTTCATGGGAGAATTTGGAACTTCGAATATTTTAAATTAGACATTTTGACTGCTTGGATTTTCAGAAAGAATTCAGAACCCAAAAAAAAAAAAATGCTTTACCAAATCCTTTCAAGTGTTTATATATGAAAAAGTAAATATAATTTGGGCGTATATTAATCCAAAAAACTCATATGAAATCATAAATCTTTCTTAACCTTTGTTTTAAATGGGCTTATATGACAGTTACAAAATGTTAATGGGTGTGCTTGCTTCCAAGTCAAACCCAATAATCAGTTTAAAATCTAAAGCCCAAAGCTTCAATATTAGTTAAGCAGACAAACTAGGAAATAAAGCCTTGCACCTGATCTCCCCCCTGTTCAGATTTCAGAATCTTCTTATTCTTCTTCTCAATCTTAAACGTTGACCTTTGCTGTTTCGCTGTAATAACAATCTTAAACGTTGGCCCTTACCCTTTTCCTTGTGTATCTATATCACTTATTTGCATAGATTCTGTTGATAGGACAAATTTTATAAATTTCTGCATGTTAAACATGCTTTTTAAGGGGATTCATGGAGTTGCTTATCTGAAAGTCGTGATTCTTATCCTTTCAATGGAGGGTCAGGTTCAGGCTTTCAGGATTCAGCCGCCACTCAACTTGGCCCTTATGCCCTTACCAGATACCCAAGAAAGATTAAAGAGTTCCATTTCTTAAAAGATAATAAAGATAAAAGTTAGTTGAACTCAATCACTAAGCTTAAGATAAAAACATAAAGAAACGTAATCCTAAAAAAAAAAAAAATCGACTAAATAGCAATTTCATAAAGATAAAAAAAAATAACTAAAACTAGTTCCATGGAAGTTGGTAACTATTCTTCAAGCCATAGCATGGTGATAAAAGTAATAGTCCACAAATGGAAAAATAAGACGGCAATTTCCACAAGCTAGAGGGATTTTATAGACTTCATCATTGAATAGTCGGCTTCAATTAATAAAAATCTTTTTTTTTTCTTTTTTTCAATTCTCAACTGTCCAACTGAAGTTTCCTCCCCCGCTATCAATCTTGAGGGCAAAAGATAGTTCAAACTTGGGGTCTTTCACTTTCTGGCTTCGAGCTTTTACGTGTGTGCTAGACTCTTTCTTGACTTTTAACAGTTTCAAAACCCTTTAAAGTTTGGGTCTTCATCATATAACTAAATGAGAAACTAAACCAAGCACTAGCAAGCCTGACTCTACTCATTTGTGTCTTTGGAATGTCAACAATGAAACTTCTATCTTCTTCGTTCTCCTTGTCTCTTTGTTTTTGGTACTGAGTGAAAAAGTGAGATAATTATATTTTTTTATTAATAATTTTAATAATTTTTTTTAAATTTAAATAAAATTTATTTTTTATTTTTTTCATAATTTAAAGTCTATTTCTCTTTTTTTTTTTAAAAAAAAATGTTTCCCAATTCCTTTACAAGCCGGCTCAGCGGAACTGTCGATGAAACAAGCTATTGCAGAAAGAGACGGAAGATTGCAGAAGAAACGTGGGGACAATACACTATTGGAAAAAGAGGAAGAAAGCAGCTCGGTCTTTTGGGCAGATTTGTAAACTGGATTCATTTTTAGAGAACTAAAATCAACTTATGGAGGAGTTAGCACAGATAAAAAGCACTGAACCTGACGCATTAAAGCTGCTTGAATTATTATTATGACCCAAATTTGTATAGCTTACAAACAAAAAATGCACTCTTTATTCATAAAATTTTAGACAACAAAGTGCTCCTTTGTAAAAATTATAGAGAGAATATAAGAGTACTACTTGCTGGGCATTTTAGAAAATCTGAAGAAATGAAACCATAATTTTTATTATTATAAATAAATCCTTTCTTTTTTTTTCCTCAGAATAAATAAATTCTTTATAACGTGTGTTTACAGAAGTCAAATATAAGAAAATAAATAAAAATTTGGTACATATATATTCACCCAAATACGTTAGACTCATATCAGATCATATATTTCTTTCATCTTGATTGGAATGAAATGTAATTAAAATATTTATACTCACAAATTATTTAAATTTAATTTAATAGTTATAAAAATAAATTAAAATATTTTAATATTAAATTCGAGCTCCTTAAAAACTTAATCAAAATTTTTAATATTAATTTACTATTTTATCTTTTATATATATATATATATGCACATACGCTTAAGAACACCAAAACCTAATTTTCTTCTCATCCTCGTTCCCACGGGTGCGTCTTTCAACTCGTTTCTTTCCCAATCCCAAAACTCCGCCTGCGCCTCCTTCTATTGTCTCTCAGAATTGCAACTTTCTTCTCTCCTGTAAGCCCATTTAGTTTATAGCTTTTCTTATATCATTTCATCATTATTGTAAACTATTTGTCTATAGCCCAAGATCTCTTTTTCATTGACCGGATTCTTGCTTTAGGAATTTTGAACTTGAAGCAGGCTGGTGGTATGTGAAAACTAAAACTGAGATATATCATCAGTCTTTTGTTAATTGTGGAGTGTACCTAGGTTTTTATCTTTGTATAATTTTCTTGGTCGAAAAGTGTGATATGCCATAGATATGTTTAATGTCGGTTTTTTCTTGCTTTCAATTTTGTTAGATGTAGTTGAAGAGTGAAATCTATTGAAAAAAAAAAAATTTGAGATTTTTACTTTCGTGTTTCGAAAATATTTAGATTTGATTCTTCTATAAGGCTTTTTGTTTTATATGATTTTCGGAGAAAAATCATTATTTATTAAATTTAATTAATATAAAATTTTATATATGAAAATTTTAAATTTAAGGTGAAGTTTGAACTTGAATTAATGTATGTAAATCGAGTAAACAAATTAAATTTAAATTATTTCATTTTATTTTTAATTAAAATTAAACTTAAAAATTAATATTTAGTTGAGCTAAAATCAAATTTTTATCATGAATTTTCAATCAAACTTAAAATCAATTTTTTTTAGATATTCGAATCTCACTCGACTGAATTACAGTTCAAAGGAAAAGATAACAGTATATATATATATATATATATATGTTTTCTGAAGGTATAATAGTTTGTGGGCTTGGAGGCATCCGTGTCAATATTTGAATGGAAACACAATAATACCCGATCCAAATATTTTTGAAACCCTTTTGCTAAGGATGGATTCTCTCCTTTCTTCGATTTTTTACGTTGCTTTCCAGTTCCAAAAAAAAAAAAACCTACTTTACTTTCTTTAGAAAATAAATAAATAAAATAAAAAAGACCTTGACCATTCCTGGTTTAGCTTTGGTTTTCAGTAACAATCTCATTCCTTTTTTCTGAATTTTGATTGTAGAGCACCGGGAGATGGACAAACTTGATCATTTTCTCCATAGGCATCCCTTGACGCTTACTGAGGTGGAAGAGGTCAATGATAATGTTGTCTGTACAGGTTGTGGCAAAGGCTTGGCGGGTTCCATCTATGGATGCAGAGATTGCAAGTTTTACCTCCATAAATCCTGCTCCGAGCTTCCCATTAAGATCCAAAATTTTTTTCACCCATGCCCTCTTCTTCTCAATATTTTGTCCTATACATGTAATGCTTGTTTCAAAAAAGGCTATGGTTTTAGCTACCGCTGTAAAGGGTGTGATTTCGATATGCATGTTGAATGTGCCCAACAGCCCATCATAGAATCACAAGGGGATGAAGAGCTTATTCATCATTTTACTCACTGGCATCCATTAACACTTGTTGATCAGAATAACCATTTGGAAGTTCGGTGCGGTATATGTGAGAAGCTCTGCTCTGGCTCTAGCTCTGATTCTACTGCCTATTGTTGCGAGGAATGCAACTTTTTCGTCCACAATTCATGCATGGTCAACATTCCAAGGCAGATTAATCATCTTTTCCACCCATCATGCCCTCTCATTCTGCTCACAACCTTATCCGACAAATGTGGGGCTTGTGATGAACATGGCTCACGCTTGACCTTTCGCTGCGGAAAGTGTTGTTTCCAACTGGATGTCAAATGCGCCTTACTTCCGACTGTGGAGTCCAAAGATGCCGATAAGATTCAACATTGCGCCCACAATCATCCACTAGCACTCCGTGAAAGCAAGGAATTTGGCGGAAGTGAAGTTCGATGCAGAGCATGTGGAGAAAATTGCTTATTAGACCCCTGTTTCGGTTGTACCAAAAGTTCATGCGACTTCTTCTTACACAGAACGTGTGCTGTTGAGTTACTACAAGAAATCCGTCATCCCTTTCATCCCCTGCACCTTCTCACCCTCTCGCCCCTACCATCCAAACCTGATCCTGATACGTATGTTTGTGCTTCATGCCTCTGGTCGGATGACATGTTTTTGCTGCGCTATCGCTGTGGCAAGTGTGACTTTAATCTTCATACCTTTTGTGCTAAGCGCAAGCTCGCACCCGTCTTAAAGTATGAAGGTCACTCACACCACCTAACTTTTTTTGACCAAATACGAGCCCCTACTTATTGCGAAATTTGTTATAACGACGCCCAAAACTGCATCTTTCGATGCATGGCGTGTGGATTTAATATCGATCTCTACTGCATTCCCTCAATACCGAAAACAATAAAACACAAATGCCATTTACATCCTTTAACTGTCGTAGAATCTCCTTTAGAATTTGAATTGAATTCTGAAGAAGACGTATATGATTCAGATGATGAGTTTTATTGTGATGTTTGCGAGGAAAAAAGATACAAATTTGAAAGGGTTTATTATTGTGCAGAATGCAAATTTATAGCTGAAGTTTCGTGTGTAATTTCAGAGGTAAGTTTACATTCTCAATTTCTGCATAATGAACCCAAATTTTGGATTTACTTTGTCCAGAAATTTAGGCAACTATATTGTTTCCTATGGCAGAACTTGTAATTCTTGATGCAGATCCATTTTTGGGTTATTTTCTTCGCCATTGCTTTCAAGCTCCTTTCAGACCTAATGCATGCAAGTGTTTACACCAATGTCTAGCTAAAACTGTCTGATATTGAATACTATGTTGCTTGATCCATCTTTTGCGGTGAAATCTTATGAGTTTTGGATGAGTAGAATTTCACAAATTCTACAAACTAACGGGTAGACTAAAACAGGAATTAGAAATTTTCTTCTATCATATTCAACATTTATTTTATCGTGTAATTTTGTTTAAAAAACAAGTAGTTTCAGGGAAAACTTCAATATCAGAAAGATTAAATCGCAAAGGTACACAAGTCTTACGTCTTGATTAATATTTCATTTAGATAATAATTAATATATTGTTTTGTTTCAGCTGTTACCATCATTCACTATTTTAGGGGACCAGAGTACCATAAGCGGTAGAGTCATTTCCAAAGACGAGGAGATTGCAATAGAAGCCAAAATTGCAGAGGGAAATATTGAGATTGCAGAGCTTAGGGAAAAGGAAAAGCCTTTGAAAGTAGAAATTGAGAAACTTAGAGCAACATTAAAGACACTTGAGGAGAAACTAGAGCCAATAAATTTGAGACTAGAAGAACTTCAGGTTGATCATGTTCTGTATAATGATCTGCTCAGTCGCAACATGAAGGAAGCTTCAACTTCAGAAGGGCCGACTGCTGATATGTCTTGAGTTTCCAGCAACAAATGTATCAGCTGTCTTGGTAAATGCTGGCAAGGGTGTGTTGGCTATGTCCTGCATCATGTGAAACCGACAACTCATGCTTCAAAAAGCAACTCTGCAAGCACGGTTTTGTTTTATGTGATGGCTTACTTTCTTTATTCCCTTGTATCATTGCTGTTTAAAATCTTTAAACCATTTCCAATGAACAATGTGAATTTGGACATTGAAGGTAGGAAAACCATTGAAAAGATATTACATGTTCCAGTGGATCTGATATCTTGCATATTGAGTTTTGACTAACATTTAGATTTGTTCTGTTGCCTTGGATTCAAATCATATATTTCACTGCTGGAAATGAACAAATATGCATAATATATTAAAAAAAAAGTTAGAAGCCCCACACATAATAATAAACCAATCACTTACTTCCAGAAAGTAGGTAAACAATCTTGAAATCAAATGTGAAATATAATCTGTTAACATACCAAAGCTGTCAAACACTATGAAGACTTCAGCAAGCTAGCGATAAACACGCATCTGTAAAATAATTAAAAAGTAATAAACAAATAATATATGAAAACCATTATATTACGACAAAACCAGTGTCGAAACTGCAGTATCATTGAAGACAGCACGTGTAAAAAAAAAAAAAAAGAAATTATCTTCAGATTGTTGGGTGCTATATATTACGCACGCGAACAAATAATTATACGTACATATTCAAAATAAATAAAACAAAATAATTAGGTGGATAATAAATTATAAAAAAATTAGTTTATCAAATTCAAACAAGTGAGTGAGTCAATGTTTAAAATTTTTTATATTAAAATAAAATTTATCTAATTTTTAAATATTTAATAGTATTCACAATTCATTTTTTAAATCTTTTCAATCATGTTACTTATCGATAACACTTACCGAATAGTAACACCACGAACCTAAATGCTTCATTAATATCTCTCAAAAATGATAACAGTGATAAACTTAGACGCGGAGGATTAGAAGCGTGAATTAAAATTAATTTTGAAATTTGTTTTGTAAAACTTCTCTCCAGTTTCTTTTTTTTTGTCCTTTTTTTCGCAGAGTAAAAGCAACCAAACGGTGGTTACAACTGTTCCCAAAAAATCTGGGACTAATCTTTCTGAAAAGCAAATTAGGATAAGAAATTTGAAATTGGATAGCGGCATCTTGTCTAAACTAAAATTTGGTTAGATTTCGAGCACTAACGAATTAAACTTCGCAAAGATATGGCTTAGCTCACTTGATTTTTAAGTCAAGGTCAGGGATATGTCAACAACTAATTTTTTTAAAGCGAATATTATAAAAATAATTATTTATTTATTAAGATATCAATCATGTAACGTATTTATAAATTATATATCTATATACAATAACTTAAATATTTTGTATTTGTATACACTTATTGACCTATTAATATTGAAGAGTTATTACCTTTTGCTTTCACTTATTTGTTTCAATTTGAACATTTGAAAAAGAAAAACAAAATATATCAATAGAGCAATAGATGTTCTGTTTTTCTACACACTGAGAATTAAGAAAAAAAAAGAAAAGCAATATTTAAATTCTTACCTAAAATATGAAAGTAACGAATTAAGGATCGGAATTGAAAATAAGACTGAGAGTATTTTCCAAGGTTCATTTTAATAAAGTGATAAGATTAGATTTGTTGAAATTGAATATAATAATTGACGTGAGATTAATTGTTATAATAATAAAATTAAAATTGATAATAAAATATATATTTAAAAATGAAACAAAACGGTGGCGGTGAAATGCGTTGAAATGTATTTACTGGAAAAGAAGAAAATCCCATCAATAGGTATTGCCACCATTGCAAGTTGATCATGAGGACCTTAGTAGCCTTAAGAAATTTATGCGGAAGAGAAGATCTTTTTAACTACAACAAAAACAAAAGCCATCGATGTCGTCACTCTTGTTGCTGAACGAAAGACTGCACAGTGCAC
>JBBYHM010000026.1:12537880-12562931 GCA_038381775.1 Adansonia rubrostipa
GAAACATCAGTTTTAATATTACATAAAAGTTATAACAAACAGGGAATATTATGGTATAAAGTCTTCTTTAGAGAGCAGCTTCTCTTTGAGGAAATCAAAGTGCTTGATGAAGCCTGAATCGTAGCAGTGCAGGCACTTCGATAATGAAAATTCAGGTCTATAATTCCTGCAACACAGTGGTTATTTCCAACTTTCACAGCCACTTGTCCCCACAGAAAATGAAATTTGATTTTCTTGAACAAGAGTGTCTAAACAAATTCCTAGAGATTTAAATGTATTCTCTGACATATTTTATAGCAGTAGTCACACAATAAGATTGATGACAAAAAATTCTTTCAACTTGGGGTGGGGACATTCACATTGGGCACTCAAAAATCTCTGTTGAATGCCACTGTGGAGTGCCTTGAATGTTGTAGTACCTGAAGTTATTTTAAGACAATCCACTGTATTAATATTTTGCAGGAGCAGGGAATTAATTACTGATACCTAACAGGTTTTTTGTGGTTGGCCATAATCAGAAGAATATATTATATGGTTTTCAATGTTCCTGAGTTCTGACAAAAGGAAGATGGCATGTCCTTCACATTTAATATCCAAGATTCCTTTGTCCCTGTGGCTTATGGCAATATGGTAAAAGGACTCGAGTCCCCATCCAAATGGTGGGTTTCTTTGCTTTTCCACAGTGGAAAACCAGTTGAACGTGTTGAACTTTCATTCCCCAGCTTTCTACTAAACAGGGAAAAAGAAACACATTGGGGGCCTAAGCTTACCCTGTCAATAAGTAAATCCTAATTGTTTAATTCACTATATAAGAAAAAAAAAACCCGGAATTCAGGGTTAACCATGTGATCTTACACAGGTAGATCGATATAATGTCGGTTATTAAAAAGTTAAATATTTATTTCTGATGCTTTTCACAGGATTTTAATCAATTACAGATGCAAGCTGATCAGCTCTTAGTCCAAAATTAGTGAACGAAACAAACAAGAAATTAAAATAATATGATTTTGAGGTGTAGATCGTCACTTTCATGATATAACGAAGTTCTAAGACACTGCAAGTACATTAACGAAAATAATTTGTATATTTACGTGACGTTGGTATTACTTTTACATCATTATATCATAAAATATTTAAAATAACCAGATCCAAGTAGGATTAAAATTAATAGTCAATTCGATTCCAATCACATCAGCTACTACTGGGACACCCCGGGTGAAACCTTGTGAATTTGAAGCGTTCTCTTTGAAGCAGCATAAACATTTTATTAGTCTCCCGTTAAAAAAAAAAGGGTCTGCCTTCCACACCTCGATGAATTACCAAATACACAAACAGAAGAAATATTCATGCCTACTTTTCAGTTTTTAGATTTGGGTTAATTTTCATCATACTTTTCTTAGACAAAGTAGCCTTAAACATGACTAAAGCCCTTGTTTTTTTGGTCAAACATCATTCAATATCCTTGGCAAAGACCCCTAAAAAGGGACCATGTTCCTGATTAAAATACAAACCCTTACTTAAATATAGGGGCAATTGTCCCCACACAATCCCGAAACTATATATATATATATGTATATATATGTATATAGAAGTAGAATAGAGAGAGATTCCTTGTAACTTGAAATGGAATGTGGAACGCAAGATTTGCTTTAAAACTTTTGACAAATTTAATAATTAGACATTCAACTTTACAAACAAAGCTCCCTTCCCCCACCAATCAAATTGAAGGAGGAAGATGTAATTAATTAGCATCATTAATTAACACTAAAAATTAATTAAACTAATTAAATATGTCAACCTTAGGGGAAAAATAAGGATAAGATTTAGGTGGGTCCAATAAGACAAAACATGATGACCCACCAAAATCACATTCTAACCACCATATCTTAGACCTTAAGACCTTTGAACATGGGGTTGGTGCGACGCTCTAACACGGTTCCCCGTACTCATCATGATTTTTACATTGACCAGAATGCCCTTGTGTTGTATTATAATTACGATCGAGGACGAAGAGCATCGAACGGTCCAAGAGAGATGGGGGCAGCTGGGGCCCAAGGGTTGATTGGGATGGGCCTGTGATGGGTTTGGGCCAGCTGATGGGACCGTGGATCAACGGTGGAGGATGCGTTGGGTGGGACCGCCACTCTCTCGCATGATGGGCACATGGTGAGGGTTGTTGGTGGGGTCATTTGCATGTAAAACTGCGGGGAAAGTTTCAGTGCTCTCAGCTCCTGAACTTCCTTCTGCAACCGCCTGTTTTCCTCCGTTAGATTCTCACAGCATCTCTTAAGGAACTCACAGTCGACCTCAGTCTGCTTTAGCTTGGTCCTGCAAAAAAGAATTAAAAGTCCCACATTTATATCCAATAATTATTGCTACGGATAACCGTAATCCGTAAAAGTGTTGCGTGTGTGTTATCTATATCTTTAGAAAATAGAAAATCTATTACCTTGCTCTTCTGTTTTGGAACCACACTTCAACTTGTCTGGGTCGCAATCCCAGCTGCTTAGCCAAGGCCATCTTTTGCTTCTGCAAAGATTGCAACAGTCATCGAGTTACCAGTGTAATTACCAAAAACACCCTCCAAATATTTTCTGTTCGCCTACTAAGAAAATTGTTACGCTTAAATATATTCAATCCTAAATACCATTTAGACTAAACTTTCCATTTTGACTTTTTTTTTTCATCCACTTTTTCTTGGCAACGAAGCATTAATTTTTATCTCAAACTTTCTGTTCAAATTACTTACTGGGTTGAGAGTGTTGTGTTCTTTAAAGCTTTCTTCAAGAATAGCGGACTGATCCTTAGAAAGTCTAAGCTTTTTTCTTGAAGCGTCGCCATCTTCTTCGTCGCTGATGCCACGAGAACAAGCTCTTTCAATCTCAAGCTCCTCTGCATTAGTACCTTCCCTTTCGCTCCTTTTTCCACTCACGCTCGATATCGTGCTGTTTGGAGACGAAACTCCAGCTTCTTCTTCAAAATCGACCATAGATGGCAATCTGTTCACGTCGATTCCTCTAAGAAATGATCTAGTCTCCGCCCGGAAAGATTCTGACTTAGGATCTGCATGCAAATACCACGCTTTTCAGATTAAAAAAAAAAAAGCTGAAAATATTGTCCGAATATTGAGGCAAAAAATGATTTTTTCCGGCTTAGATCTAGAAGAAAGTAGCAGATTTAAAGTGTTTTTTTTTTCTTTGGGCATGTTAACATGAGAAAGTGCTTGTGAAAACGATTGTCAAAAAAGCTATTTCAAACATGAAAAAAAAAAAAGCAAGAAAGAAAGTACTAAATATATATATTTTTTGGTTAGGTCGAATATGGAAGGGAAAAGTGATATTAAAGAATTAAAAGACGAAAAGAAATTGATTTGTCTAAAGCTTTGTTTGGTTCTTGGGAAACCAAAGAAAAAAAAAAAAAGAAGAGAGATCTGAAAGTGATGTCCCATGCAGATATGGAAAGGAAACCAACCTGAAGGAGCAGGAACATCGTTCCAAGAAGGTTTCTGAAGGGCAGTAAAACTAGAAGGAGAAGAGCAAGAGTCAGCAGGAGAGGATAGAAGCAAAGAAGGCCTCAGATTTAGCTGTAGTGATTGGTGATTCTGAGGGAAACTCAAGCTGAGATTCAAACCGAGATCTTCCTTTCCCACCATCATCATATTTTTTTTTCTTTTGACAAACACAGGTTTTTCTTGTATAAGTTCTCTGATGTGAACAAGGATGAGAAACAGAGAGAAAAAGGAAATGAAAAGAAAAGATTCGGACTTCGGCAGGGAAGATTTAGAGAGAGAGAGAGAGCGTTTGAAAGCCGATGATGGGCATGTAAAAGAAGGGGAAATAGGGGGGGATTATATAGAACGAGAGTGCAAGTTCAATCATGACTTGTTGTCAGGAGGCCAATTATCTCAATCATGTCCTCTGCTCCCCGAATTAATACCTACCCTCTGCCCCTTTGTCTTCTATCTTTCTTTTTCCTCTTTTTACTTTTAACCGTGAAGCACGGTAAATAACGTGCTTTACTTTTCTTATCTACCATTTGTTTTCCAAAGTCTGCATTGGTCTGATCCCCAACAAAGTATAATTGATTATTACATGGGAATTTAATACCATCCACTTTAAGAAAATTCAATTGTCCCTTTCTGTTCATAATAAATAACAAGAGATTTTTATATATTTGCTATCAAATATTTCTTAATTTATTATGTATAAAATTGTACATTTTGATGCATGATTAGTTAACAAATAAATTTATATATTATTTGTGGATATTGAGTATTACATAATTTATTAATAATATATAAATCTTAATTAATAATTTATTAAATAAATAATATTTTCATTCAATACATGATAAATAAAATTAATTATTGTGCTTAATATAATATTTATCACTATAAATAGTATATTAATTAATTTTAAAAACTTCCTAAATGTATTCATTAGGAAAAGCATAATTTTAATTACATTCAGAATCAATATTTGACAACTTTCAACAACTAAAAAAGGAAAAATCATTTTAGTCACACTCCTAGTATTTACTTCATTTTATTATAAATATATATATACTATTTTATGTACTTCGACCTGTGAATTGAATGAGTTTTGCTTACCTTATGTGCAGCCAAACTTGGGTTAACTTCCACGTCAATTCACGCTACATTTTAACGGGGATGGCATTTACCATGCTTTGGTGGCCAAGTAAAAGTTTAACAAACGATGCATTATAAAAGCATCATCCCCAACTTTGACTATTTCTGAATTCGAAAAAAAAAAAAATCATTGTAATCAATGACAAAATTAATTTTACTTAAATTAAGAAGAAACCGTTTATCATTTTTTATGCAAAAACATACGTAACCTACGTACTTCCCGTTTTCTATGTATTTTTTTTCATGATGATAACGTGCGTTCTCTCCTCAATCTTACACTTACTTGGTTGCAAACAATATAATAAATTTAAAAAATTAAATACGATACAAATATAATATTAAAAAATTAAAAAATATAATATAATATATAAAATAAATATTAAATTATATTAAAAATTTATATAAAAATATTAATAAATAAAATTTATATAAAAATTAAATATTTTTA
Source organism: Adansonia rubrostipa (assembly GCA_038381775.1). Lineage (NCBI taxonomy): Eukaryota > Viridiplantae > Streptophyta > Magnoliopsida > Malvales > Malvaceae > Adansonia > Adansonia rubrostipa. Next base: position 12,542,977 of record JBBYHM010000026.1, read on the forward strand.
ATAATAAATTTATAATATAAATATATATAAATATAAAAAATATATTAAAAATTAATATTTACAATAATTAATAGTGAAAGCTTTTTGGCAGAGCACCAAACCAACCAAAAATTTAAATGCAACCAGATTTACTTTCATTATTTGTCTTTCCGAATCCCAACAAGAAAGAACAGGAAAATGCAATAATAGTAATTAATATCACCATGATCCGTGAATCTTCTGCATTCAAACCCAGTGGGCCAGAAACCCACCTGAACACCTCACTCCCCATTCCCGTCCTGCCTCTCAACCAACGGCCTTGATCCCACCTTACATCATAATCAACAGTCCTGATCAGACCCCATTCGTGGGGTCCATGTTTATCTTCGTGCTGTACATAATTGGGAATCAAAGCCACTGATGGCTTTGGACAACCATCAAATCATGAGTGCAGATGGTGATGATTGGAACTAGACAGATCAATTTTATCATTTTTTTTCGGGGGGTTTTATCAAAGTAGGACCCACATTTAACGTCCTCATCTTCTGAACAATCTCGCCTCTCTCCCGTTGGATTACCACGAGGGAAGGGGGGACTAACACAATGGCGTCGCTGTCTTAACCTTTTCCCTTGAAACAAAAACTTTCATTCTTTCTTTTCTGAATTTTGTCTGTGCGCACCTTGGAGCGTATAAGTCACGCTCGTTAATCGCATTGGGAGAAATTGAAGCGTGATCTTAACGTAAGTAAAAGTACGTCGGCTTGGAGTCTACGTACAGAAGCTGGCCCCGTAATAATCGTTTGTGTATGAATCTAGACCATGCGGCTTCGTAGTGGCTTGGATCTACTCGGCCTCGTCATGATCAACGTAACATCAATTATTGATTCTGGGATATTCTCCTGATTAATCATTTATGAAATGAAATAAGTTTTTTACGATGCATTTCGAAAATTAAAATTTTTTAAATATTTTTAGAATTAATTAATATATATTATGGTAAATATTATTTGAAATTTAATTTAAAATTTTATTAATTTAAATATTAAGAATATAGGAAAGTTCAATTGATTATATTAAAAAGTATTGAACTTTCTAATTTTGTTATTTATAGCATGTATGAAATTAAGAGGGTGATTGTTTTATTATTGGCATTAATTTTGATTGAAATTTAGTTGGTAACCATATGATGACATGAGTTTGGCTCATCCGGTGAAGCCAAGCCAAGTCAAGATAATAAGAGTGAGGAGGCAAATGAAAAATGAAGGTTGAGTACGTGTGTGGCAGTGGCAGTGGCAGCGTGGGGTTAGCCTGAGGGAACGACAAACAAGAAGGGGGACAGGGGAGAGTGGAGTTCACGTGGTTCCGAGAAAATGAAGGGAGGGTGGGAAACGGAAAGCGTGGGCGAGAAAACCTCTCTTTTTAACTCACGTGGACCAACATGTCTTGCCTGGGGACACGTGCTCTATGGCCCCCTTTTCTTCCAACGACCCACTCGGTCGTGCGTGTCATTTGTCCCTTCACGCCCCGACAACTCTCTCCCTCACAATCATTTGAAACTTCCCCTTCCTTCCCCCTCACCCACTTTATGTAAAAGTTAATATGGAGTGCTTGTACTATACAAAAACATATATTTTAATTTTTATTATTAAGTATTTTTTATTTTTATATATTTAAAATTAAAATAAATAAAAAATTATTTATGGCATTAAATGAAATTTGATTAAATAATGATATAATTTTATAAAATTTGATATTTAAATTTAAGTTTTAAATGAAATCGAGTTCATATATTATTTTACATGTTATATTTTATAAAATTATATCATTATTTAAATAAATTTATTTTAACAGTATAAATAATTTTTATTCTAACTTTAAATATATTTCATTAAATATTTAATTTTATAATAAAAAATTAAAATAAATAAAAAAAATTGTAAAAAAAAATTTGCCCTTTTAATAAAATTTAGCAATAGAGCCTAGGTCAAGAACTTTGCATTAAAATATCAAGATAAAAAAATCAAAATTTAAAATTTAAAAAATACAAATAAAATTTTAATTATTTTTAATTTAAAAATTAAAAAAATTTTGAAAAAGGTCAAAAGTTTCCCTTGTCCCTTTAACTACGACCTGTTCCGTAGCCTTTGCCTTAGTACCACGCGGCGTCACTGAGGCCGGGGATTCATCCATTCCCTGGGAACCGTTAATTTTGAGCCCATCTCTATCTCCAGGTTTTCGTGCAGCTTGGTCCCCCTAGCCTAGCCACCACTAAAACATTACCATGGCTGACGATGATATTTCAAAATTACATGAATGCCATTTCATTTGGAATGACCAAGAAGTTGTACATTAAAATTTTTAAAATAAAAAATATATAATTATTATCTTATTTTTTAAATTTTTTTATAAAAATAATTAATTTAATGTAAAAATTTTGATATAAAAACTTATTAATCAGACTCAATTTTAAAAGCTAAATAACAAATATTAATTAAGAAACTTAACTTAAGAATATATTTAAAAAATATAATTACTAAAATTTTTTGAATTAAAAAATAAATGTAAAAAAAACTTAATTAATTTCTAAAAATATTTGTTAATGATATCTTAAAATAATAATGATATATTAATTGCATAATTTTTAATAAATATCATTTTAATCATGTTTTATAATGGGACTTATCAACATTAACTAATTTAAAAGCAACATACTTTTAGCCATGGTTTGAGTTTTGTTCAAGGTTTTTTTTTAGTTAAAATATCTCTCTCCCTAATTCAATATAAATCGTAGTATAAATAAATTTTGAAACAATCCAAAACGACAAAAAAAACTTTAATTAAAATTTTATTTAAATAAATTAAATTTATTGAATTAAATTAATAATTTAATTTGTAATAAATCTATTTCGATCGCACAGTCAGGCTAGGCTACACTGCGTCATACTTCAATAAAAGCTTGCGCAGGTGATCTAAATCATTGGTTAGGAATCTGTCAGTCAACAGCTTGGTCCCTCCTCTACTCAACTTGACCAATGCGGCAATGACCATCAACAGGCTTGGTCCCCCTCCTTCTCAACTTGACCAATGACCATCAACGGACTTTTCTCAAAAAGAAAGGTTAAAAGGTGTCAATGAATTTAGTGAAAATACTTGATTAAATGCAATAATTTTTTTTTTAAAATTAACAAATATTTTTAAATACCTGTTAACATATCCTTTATGAAATAATGCGTCCCAGAGCATCAATCACATCACCTTTTGCCTAGCAGATAACACAACTACTTTAAAAAGCCAAGCTACCCAACACCTAGAGATAATCATAATTAGACAATCACTTACAAAATTCATGATGGTTCCTCTTTACCTAATAATTTAACAATTTCAGCAGGCCATGATCTAAACGATTATATTGTTTTATAAGATGATCTATTTTTTGTTCAAAAGAATAAAAATTTATTTCTATCAATAAAAATAAAAATTGAGTTTACATTTAATATTATTCATTTAATTATGAATTAAAATTTTATTTTTTTCTCAAAATTATATTTACTTCATAATATAAGCTTTTGTCTTTCCCAAATATTATTTATTCTACAAATTTCAAAAGTAAATTGCATGCTTTCTTCAATCATAGTTATATATAATATAATTTTTTTAATATAATTTTGATAGTTTCAGTTTTAATTTTTAATTCAAAATTTTTTTTAACATAACATATATTATAAAAATTAGTTTACCTATATTTAAATATATTGGTAAATTTAATACTTTACTGATATATATAATGAAGTTAATAAAAGATTGCTGATATTTTTACACATTCTCATGCTTAACTTAATTGTTAATTAAATAATATAAATAATATATTAATTTTTAATTCAATAAAAATAATATTTTAAATATAAAAATATTTTTAAAATAATAATCAAATACCTTTTATTAATATCTATAAAGATCAATTAATCAGACCCTTATTATCAATTAGGTTGCGTTAAAGTTGTTGAAGATTACGGTAGTTGGACTTTATCCCATGAAGACCAAACTGCAACCATAATCAAAGCATGATGATTTGTGATGGAAAAGAGGTCCATCGTTCAATTTAAGCTGGCATCATCATATGTTTTTTGACAAATTAACTTTCTAGGGAATAGGTGAATCATGTCAATTGTTGTCTAATGCAATCAATGGCAAATGTCCTTTTCCAGCGGGGAAAAAAGATAAAGACTCCCACAAATATATAAATATTAATTAATTTTTTTAATATTTTATTATTTTTATAATAATTTAGATTGTTAAATTAAAATAAATCAAATTTAAATTTAAATTTAAATTTAAAAAAATTTTAATCGTAATATAATTAATTTATAAGTAAATCTATCCTAACCTCTTGATTCAATAATAACAATCACATATCAATTTTATTTTATTTTATGCATGTTTCACTAAGAGATATAATCATTGTCAATACTACCATTTCGGACTTTCCCCCTTCTAGCTTAGCTCTCGCCCTAGTATAGGCATTTAATGCCTAGATCCTTCGTTTGCCTATATTTAGGTTACAAATGAGTTAGTTTTATTCAAACTTTGCTTATTCACTTGTTCAAACTTGGCCCACTATATTGAAAGAGAGATTCTTTGATATCTTTACATTTAATTATTTTCATTAAGTCAAGTGATGATATCAATTTATTAAAAAAGTTGTTACCATTCTATAAGGAGCAATCAATTACTGTATATTTTATAATAAAATATTAAATTTTTAATTTTAATTATTAAATTTTAAATTTTTGTAGCCTCAAATGTTAAAAAATAAATTATTTTTAATTTCAAGTGGGTTGACAAATTTAAAAGGATTAAAACATTTTCATTGTTTTTCTTCAATATTATTGATACATTCGTTTTAATCATGGCTATATGCTACCTCCAATGTGGATATAAAACAAGGCTTCAAATCATAAAATAGAAGAGTCCTTTGAACAATCAATTATTGGTGAGACTTGGCAAAAACAAGCGTGGCCGTCCCGGAAATTAAGGACTGGGTTGGATACTGTTTTAAGGCAACTGTCATTTGGCTGAGATTGTACCGATATCACCCCCCTAAAAAAAAAAGTCCCAAATCTAGTATTGCAAACACCACCTCACGCGCCACAATCAGACAATCAAAACCCCTTCGTCAGATCCTCTAAATGAATCGCACGGCTCAAAAATAAGAATGGGTGGCGATTAAATTAGTGGAAGTGGGACCTCTGGGAGGAACGAAGGAGGGGGCGTCCTGACACGATGTCGGGTGATGATTGAGCGTGTCCCCTGTTACCAAGGACCCCTCTATAACGGATTTCGTGCCAATATAATTAGTTTTACTGTTGAATTTTATCTTATTAAATTTTTTATTTTAAAATAATTTATTTTTATATAAATTTATATAAATTAATATATTTTATTATATAAATTTTAAAATATTTCTATGTCCTGCTTGTATATGTTTTTCTCTTCCTTTGATTTTTCCTCCCTTTAATCTTCACCTTGCCCCTACGAGGCTTTTTCCACCATGTGAGATGCACGTGAAATTGGTCCCTCTTTGCCTTACTCCTAACCCGTCGTTTCTTTTCACATAATAAAATTCTTTAATTATTTTCTATTTTTACTATTAATTGGCTTTTTGCTTTTCTCAACTTTATATTGCCTGAACATGTAGTGTCTTTTCGCTATCAAATTTATACTAATAATGCATTACTTTTATCAATTTTCTTAAAAAATCCTTTATTATATATATAAATATTTAGGTATATCAACTTAACCAATGTTATTAGACACTAATTAACATTTCTGTAAAAAAAAACAAATGTTGGGTTTTCTTTTTTCTATTTAATTATCATGAAAAATAAGTAGTGGGAGTGAAATAAAATATCTCAATACCATGACAAATTTAGTATTTGGTTATGGTAGAGAAAAATTGAGAAACTCAATAACTTATACATGTGAAAATCTTTTGGTATTAAAGTGAAAAATCCAAAAGAAATTTGAAGTCATTTGCCTTTGGATGTGCATAGCCTCCTCCAAATTTGCCCAAATTACCATCCATAGATGGCATTTTCATTATCCAACTATCTTATCAATGGGGATCCTTTTTCTTTCAATCTGTCCCATGTGATTCTCACGTGAACAAGAACCCCCCCCCTCACTTCCGGTTGTTGTTCTCAATCAAGTTGAGAGTTGAGACTAGACTTGAGATCACAAATTTAATATTACAATGTTGTCTTTGTCCATTGTTAATGCCAATATTAATGGCTCAATGATTTGTTGTGTGTGTTTATATGGTTGGAATTTCAGCTCTATTATTTTTATTGGGTCCACCCAACTTTATTACAACTGTTTTGAATAGAATATATATATATATATATATATGTATATTCTATTAAATTTTAATTTTATATTTTATTTGGATGGACATCGGAAGTCTTCTATCATATATCTTTTTCGTTTTGTTTTGAATTTTTAAAATTTAGTTAAAAATATACGAAAAAACGATAAAAAATCTCTTATCTCATCGACTATTTAAATAAAGCATTAACTAATCATGTCTTTATCAAATCAAATCGAATCTAATTTAGTCTAACAGAATCTGAATCTTTTGGTTGTTTTAGCTTTTAATACATATTAGACAGCCAACAACCCCCACATCTAATTTCAAAGGCATGGCTCTTATTCCTTTGGGGTTTGTCATCCACTACTCAAAAGGGATGAAGAAGATAATTTCAATTTCTTCCCTCTTCCAAAATAAATGTTGTTTTTTTTCTATGATTCTCATTATACATCGATGTAAAAACACTGAAATCTTGATATAAAATCTCTATTAGGAATGAGGACCATTACATTGCCTAATCAAAATGACTAAGTGATATATATATATATATATATATATATGTAGATATAGATATAAATATGAATATAAAATTGTGTGACAAATGAAGGATTGGTTTATTTTTCAAGACACAATGCATTTTATCAGATACCATAATTTATATATTTTAACTATTGTATTATTTTTTTTTTGTGGTGGTATGGACTGATCATAGAATTTGTTTATGTTTATATATATTAATTATGCCCTTATCATATATAAATGTGAACCATTATAATTAAAATGTTAAATTCTAATGCTTTATTAGCATATCACATGATTGTTGATATCTTATTACCTGATTCTGAGGATGCAATAAATTTTAAAAATAGAACTTTCAAAAGATTAATGCCACAAGCTAACCAAGTTTTCTCAAACAAAGCTTGACAGATTATTATTTATATGCTTAACTACTTATCGTTTGTGAGTTAGCGTTGTTAACTAATGTTTTAAAAGTGTATTTTTAAAATTATTACATATAGTAATATATTTTCGCATTAAAATTAATAACAATGTTATAGTTACTGAATTTAATAAAATGTTATTACTACGTATAAAATATCAACAAAATTTAAAGAATGCCTTAAGATCACTAGTTAACAAAGACTTTGTGTGTACAGCTGGCTTGTTTTCTTCCTTAACATTAGACAAGGTGGGTTAATTTGTCTGGTCAAACCTCAATTTTGAGGAATCAAGCCCTCATTCATGGAACATTGTTTTTGGTTGCCCTCTTGTGCAAATAGGTTTAAATAATATTTTCAAACGAGTCTAATAATCTTCCTATATAATTAATAGTTATACATATAATTAATTAACCATCATTATGTTCAAAACCTTTATAGAGACAGAGATGGAGATCTTGTTTCCTTGTACTTGCATTTTTTATTTAAATCCATATTATTTTAAATTTAGAGATTAAAAATATTACTCTTTGCTAATATTTTTTTGGTCTATTGACTAGAAATGTATTAGAGTTAATATATAAACTTATGTTTGACTCTAAATAACTCTTCCCATCTTCCAATTTATCAAAAAATAAAGAAAAAAAATCCTCTATCAAGGGAAAAAATTGAACTTTTTGGTAGTGAACTTGCACCATATGCAACGAAATTGCAAGTGCTACTTTAGTTTAAATCACTTGCAAAGCAAAAACGAAGTTTATTAAAATACAAATTCAACTTGCAAATTAAAGTTGTGACTCGAGTAATATTCTTCCTCTGAATACAAGCTCCATTAGAGAATCTTATTAGAGACGATTATCGCGATCGAATATATCATTTTATGATTGGACCGTAAATGAAATCTCGATCACACGTTTATTTAGTTTTTCCTCTTTTACTCTTTATGTCAAAACGTTGACGTTAACAGAAAATTCTAAGTTGGAAACAGCCAGCCGTGTTCAAATCAAAGTTGTTTCTTTTTCTTTAAAATATTTTCAAAAGAAACCATGATGATATCTTTCTGTCAATTTCAATTTCTAATTAACAATTATTGTACTACTTTAGATACAACAACGTTGTTGAAGGGATATATGTTTAGTTTCATGATTAGATGATTCATAACAGAATTGAAAAATAATTTTCTGTAATAATCGGAGAACAAGATTTTTAGTGGTTTTAATTTTGAAAGATATGCAAGTTTACTTAGATCATAAGTATGATCATGAACGCTAAACTATATACAAAAGTTAGATGCTGATTCGACGTTAAGCTATTATTCAAACAAAAACTAAAAAGAGAAAAAAAAGAAGGCTTGTACTCTTGAGTTTCAATTTCCCTTTTAATGTCTTTTTAATCATATTTATATCTAATAATACTGGTTAGTAAAACTTTTGTAATAGAAAACAATTTTAAAAGTTTTGACAGCTGAATTTTATATACTAGATTTGGTTTCAATGAAGAAACATATAATTTCAAGTAATTTTTTTTAAAAAAATACATTTTTGCTAGAAAATATTTTTATAAAAAAACTAAAATACATTAATACTTAATTTTATCATTTGATATTATTTATTTATTTAGTTATTTTTGTAAATTCGTTAAACGAAGTTATATGACTTCCTCTAGGCTTCGGCAAAGGTTGGGTAGCCTGTCTATCTTGACAAGCTCGGGCTTAGGCTTTATTTTTTTTAGTACGATCTGATTTAATTTAAAACAATTATTTTTAATTAAAATAATATATTTTTAATTAAATTTAATTATAAAAATTTATAAATATTAATATAAAAATAATTTTTAGTAGGATCAATAATAATTCAAGTCTAAATAAACAAGTCAACTTCCAAAACTTAAAATTTAAGAAATTTTCGAACCACCTGATTATACCAAAATCTACTTGCCTCTTATGACATCAGACTTAAATCAATTTTTGCAATTAACATAAATATTAGTTGATGTTTTGAATTTATTTACTTATTTTTATAAGTTCACAAAATATCTCATAAATTCAATATACCTTAATAATTGTACTACGTAATTATGTATCAACCAGGGTTGGTGTTTCCTCGGCAAGTTGAGCCTCCATTATTACCAGTCATGTGGATTATACGTGGCGCACGAATTTTCATGCAACCGACGGACAGCAAAGCACACGTGTACCTTGTTTACCCATACGTGCACTTTCTGACAAAGTTAACTCGCATTTGCTGGCTCCCAGTCAACGGTCAAACTTAAATCATGTCCCTCATTGTTATTATTATAATTTATTTTATTTTCATTACTTGATCTCCCTTTCCAGTTTCCTCTCACCTTCTTTACCGGCTCCCTGGGTGACCATGTGTACGAACTTCTCCCACCCGTCTGATGATCACCAAAAACAAAATCCCATCCGTAGATCACGTGATTCCTCACACGTGCATGTGAAACCCTATCTGATCCCTCAACAAGTGGTTTAAACTGTGACGTCAGCTTTGCTTTGCTCTGCCTTATTTTTAGTAGTATTCTTGTCTGCAGCATTTAGTGGGTCCAGGATGTCGTCCAATTTGACCGGATGAACTGGTTACCACGTGATTAACGGCTAAGCAAATTATATTGTTTAAATCGGTTTTTTAGTTAATCCATGTTAACTCGAGTTGGAATGAACGTGTTAGATGTACGGCTAAGTAAATTATCAATAAATTTTAAATAAAATTATTAATTATTATATTAAAAATATGTATGATTGTTAAAAAAGATATAAAAATACTCGGTAAAAGAATATCTTTTAAAATGAGGGTTGGAATTTCAAAAGAATCTGAATAGTTTGGAGGATTTTGCGTGGGAAGCATGTTTGGTTGGTGGACTCGCAATATAATTGGGAATGACAAAAGAAAATGATGGCACATGATAATTTAATCATTTAAAATGCTATATATGAAGATTTTTATTAGCTTAAACTCAGAACTAATCATGTGATTAACTTCCAATGATGAAAGTTGTTTCCACAATAATATTATTAGATGATCACATTTTTTAATGTGAATCCACTTGAAGATTATATATATATATATATATATATATATATATATATACACCATAAATCCATGCAAAAGCTTGTCTTATAAAATAATATTAACCATGATTTGGACCAATTAAAATATTTTGCTTGGTTGTAAACAAATCCTTTGCTTTTTCCCTTCCCTTTGGGATTGAATTGAAATTAAAAAAAAAAGAAGGCTCAATTTGGGGAAGGACATGGCCTACTTGTATTAAAAATTGAGAAGACAGTGTTAAAGCTGGCGTGAAGCTTTTTTCTGTTCAAAGTCACATCTGAATTCAAGCTTTATTTTACAGAGATTGATAGTTTACGGTACCCAAAATTGTATGGCTTTCTTTTTTTTTTTTAACTTTAATGAAATATTGCTTAACTTTTCACTCCTTTTATTGTATTTTACTGTATGATCCTTTATTTAAGCCTCAACCCATTTTCCATTTACAGGGAAGATGTACTTCAGATCCTTATTAATTTTAAGTTGAGAATTACCAGCGACTGTTGATGGATTTACAAGCATATTAAGTTTTAATCTTTTCAGTCACTTATGAAATTAAATAAAAAATATTAAAAAGTTCATTGTAACTTTTAGAATATGTTAATCAATGTTATCTAAATTTATGGATGAGTCGGATAAAAATTTATATATCTGACATAAATATATTAAAATTTTTAAAAATTTTTTATATGTTTAACAGATAATATAATATCTTTGTATTTAAATATATGTTAAATAAATTAAATATAAATATTTTAAAAATAAAAAAATACTTTGAAATGGTATTTTAGTGAAGATTATAAAAGTATGTTAATATATATATATATATATATATATATCTGCAAACAAATTTGAGAAATAGCTTCAATTACTCTCCCTGGTCATATCAATTAATGGACATTCAGTTTGATATAAGATCATTTAAAAATAAAGCACATTCTTCAGAAGTGTCCTTGTCTCCACACTTTTAACAGAAAGCAAGAAAAAGGGTTTTTTCTTTTTTTTTTTTTACAAAAGTTGGAACCTTTTGAAATAACTAGCATTATTTTTCCCAAGATCCTTTTTCCTGCATTTAAATATTTACTAATGGATCCGCTTTAGGGTTTTTTTCCTTCTAGATTTCTTGGAGAAAATCTTTGTATAACTAATCAATTATTTTTATATAATTAAAAACAAAAATATTATAATAATTACATTTTAAAAATTTTTTGGACCCTTAACTATTAGAGACGTCGATTAACTTTTCTCTTTTAGTGGTTACCATTTTCACCAGTTTGCATTACTTTCCCAGTTTAAAGTCGAGAGAAATGACATATGCACGTGAACGTAGAGACATTAACCTTAAAAAGGACTATATTCATGGCTTTTTTTTTTTTTCTCTTTTCAAGCTATGGCTTCCGAAGTTTGACGCAAATTTTGCCCAAAAAAGTGATTGAAACAATGCCAAAAATAAATCTTGGATGCTTCAGGTGTCTTGAGATTTGATTGCTGAAAAGAAAAACGATCCCAAAGGTTGCTTCTAGGGCTTCAATGTCTCAGCCATCTATTACATTTGAGATCAGTACGAATCAACTTTCCGTGGTCTAAATGTATTCCTAACTTGTGTCGTTCACTTATATGGAATCAACTTATAAGTGCCGGTTGTTTTTGGCTTCTGCTTTAATATGCAAAGAAATATTCCACGAAGTTGTTCTGGCTTAGCTGCTCATAAACATCGAATTTGCCATGTTTAAAATGGTCAGTTGCACAAAATATTATTGGGCTTTATATTACTTGGATTGAAGAGAGCTTCGGATAAGAGTCAAATACGGGTATACTTAATTTATTTTTTAAGTTTTTGATATAATTAACAAGGGTTGTACTTTCATACTTATGTCTAAATATATATCAAACATAAGTTCTAAACTTGAATACTTCAAAAAAAAAATGAATAGGTTAGCTCATAAAATTTTACTTTCTCATGAATATTCTTCCTGTTTCCTTTTGATCTGCGAACGGAAAGCAAAGGAAGCTAAGGTGACTCGATAACTAAATGGATCAAAAGAAGTTTTAAGTTGAAGCCCAAACTTGAACATTTGATCAGAAGGCATAGACTTCTGTTCCAACTTTATATCACGGAGCCCAATAATAAACCCAGTAAAAAGGAAGTGTAAATACTACTATTCGTAACGTCGAATATAACTATCAATTACTGTTCTTAAGTTTACTACAGACAAACTATCAAAAGCTTTTTTGACGGCAAATCCACTTGCAAAGAACTTATTACAGTTTTGACTTTTGTATTGGTTTGCTTCAGATTTATTATAATGGCGAAAATGAAATTTACCAACTACCTTTCTTCTTATGTAACAATTTTTGATAATTTTGGAAGGAAAAGCAAAATCATAGAAAATATTCATATCCTTTTGACGGATAACAATAATAATAACAACTATGAAGAAGTGTACAACAAGTAAAGAACTCTCTCATTTATTCAATATGATAAACAAACCAAGATAAAAGCTTAAGGATGAGATCATTTATGGTCAATTTGGATCGGCGGTAATTAGAGATTCTCTCTCCACTCTGGGTGTCATTTTATGATTTGATAGTTAATTAAGTTGGAATTCAAACTCTCAAGTCTAGACGAATTCAAAAAAAAAAAAAAAGGCCTCGAACCCAGCTAACTCTTTAGAATAGGAGCCCAAGTTTGGAGTTTCTAAGACGAGGCCATGTTTGTTGTTGACCAAACGTGAGACGGTAGAATCTAACGTTCACGGGAGAATTCTTTTTATGATCCAATAAGATTTGATAATTTTAGATATAATACAAAATAATTATATTTATTTAACATTTTGCATATATAATAATTTATTATGTATTTATATTTTCATGATTAATAACAATAAATAAATAAAATGATATATGATATTAAACCATGAAAATTGAATTTCATTGCAGAACTCATTTATCTTGTCTCACCATGCCATGTGCTAAAGGCGCTTATTATTGCTAAGAACATCTATCAAAGTTTTGCCGAGTAATTATCACGCGAAAGGAAAATCAAGGTTTTGAAAATCATCATTTCTTGTAATATCGGGAAAAAAAATTCAACTCTGTATGCAGTTGATTTGGATTAAACACCTAAATCTAAAATTAAGAGGTAAGCAACAAAGTCGAGGCTTTTGTTTGGTTCAATCTGGCCCAAATTCAACCATGCTTGCCACAAATGAGAGGCCATTGGTTTGGATTAGGCAATTGATGATCATGCAAAAGAAAATAATACTCACAACTTAATCCGCAACCTAGTGGAGATGATCGATTGGGGGGCCCCTCTCCAGCATGAAAAACTTGATGACGTGTAAGCAAAGATTGAAAAGAAATCATGGGAAAACTTGAAAATTTGCGGCAATTTTGCCCACACCCGTGGTTTTTCTCTTCGTCGGTTATACCTGTCACTCTTGTCATGAATGGCCTGCCTAGGTTTCCAGTTTCAAGATCTTAATTTTCTGTTTATCACCCTATTTTAAGAGAAAAAAATAAAAAGAGCTGAAAAAGATAGTAGCTCAATTATTAGCTTCCATTTCTCTTCTAAATTTTCTGACTAATAACTTGTATTTCCTTTTGTTGTTCGTAATATTTGTAAAAAAAGAAAAAGCTTTTTTTTTTTTATTCTTTTGTCGTTAAGTGTTGAGGAAAATGTGTTTCGCTGCTAAAATTGAAATCAGTTTCGGTGACCAGCAAAAGGCTAATTTTTCTCAACATGATGTTCAACTTGGTCGCACACAATCATCTTTATATCCAAAGAATTTAAAGTTTAAATTTTAAAATTTATCATCCTTCCTAACCTCTTGCCCAACCTCTTGCCCTTGGACTTATCAAGCAACCTACTAACCTCTATGGGCCAGACTTCGATATAAAATTTTGTGATTCAAAATTAAATAAAAAAATATTTTTATTTAAATTTAATTATAAAATATATACATATCGATATAAAAATAACTTTAATAATTTTAAATAATAAAACAAATCTATGAAATCTAAATAAGAAACTTGAAAAAGAACAAATAAAAAGGCCACGGCCCGATCTGACCAAATAACACCTCTAACCCTCCCAACTGTCCCTCCTTTATTTATTTATTTATTTTTTTTATTTTCTAATATCTGGACTAAATATCTAAACTTCTGAGAAATAACAAACGCTTCTTGTGTTAAAATTAGCATACTGTGAGGAGTTAACACTAACAAAAGGATGAAATGTATCTTAGCCATGAACTGCTAGTAAGGCATGGGAAAAATCAAGCAAGAGCTAAAATATAAACTAATGAAACTAAAAAAAATCTAATGGATCTAAACTTGAAAGAAACCTTTGAACTATAAAAAAACATCAGATGAGCATATAGCTGGGTCCTAACTTGTTTATGAAACTTTTTCGGTTTTCATCTGCAATGAATGCTGGTTACTGTACAATGAGAAATAAGTCAATCTTGGAAAGAAATGGAGATCACAAAGTAAAGATATAATCTTCTAACAGGATTGTTGTCTCACTATAAAACCTGTAATTATTCATCTCAAAATAGCAAAGATGACAGGTTTAATGAAATTGGATCAATCATATAAACATCTTGCTAGACACTTCTTGTTTTTTTTTTTTTTGGGCAGAATGGAGGCTTAATCCCAGTGACAAAGGAAAGATTGCAGACACTGCAATTTGAATTCCAAACCTGCTAAATACCATCTTTTAAAGATGATTGCATGAATCAACTAAGCTAAACTTTAAGTTTCATTTAACAAGAAACTTTCCCACTAAAACCCACTTCCAACTTTATAACAGAGGCCGGTTTTCTTGTAATCAGTAATGATTACGCTTGTAATTTATTAACTATAAAACATTAAAACAAAGGTTTCTTTCTTGACAGCAAACAAAATCACAATAAAAAAAAATGCAGTAAAGAAAATGAGAAAAAATATGACATTATTATATTGCTTTTGGATATAAAAAGGGTTTCATATAACAATTCAGTGCCAAATCATACAAAAAGAACCAAGGGTGGCAAAAGTATTAAAATCTTTCAAGGGCTGGTAAATATGGCAATGGATTGGGAAACTCTCATTTCCACTGATATTTGGCACTGACAACATGATACTTCAGCAAAACAGCTATGCATCTTCACAAAAAATATGCCTGCTTTAAGTAAAGTTGACAAGAGTGAAATTTTTTGTTTCAGACGGGGGGTTCAGAAAAATCCTTAGGTCCAGGTTAACCCCATTTGACCAGAAGGGAGACAGAGCTTGGATAACTGCTACAAAAAATTATAAAAGCCTACATACTCTTTTAATTTTTCAAGACACAAATTTGAGAGGATTTTTAGAACTCCTTTGTGTACTGAAACGCAGGTTTCCATTATTATTATCGTGAACGTTATCGTCTTACAAGTACCTAAAAGATCCTACATATGAGGCACAAGCTGACAAAGTACTCAAACTCGGGCCAGTCAAATTGTTATGCAAAGATGGAATTTATTCCTGTGATGCTATGCAATTTTGACCAAATCAAAATGCATAGACAGCAACAACAAAAAAATTGTTTAAGTGAAATTGAGAAACCAACTGGCTGTTATCAAAAATTATAAAAGCCTACATGCTCTATGTTCTCAAGACAGAAAATTGAGATGATTTTATACTCCTGTGGGTACTAAAACCCATGTTTCCATTATAATTATCACGAATACTATTATCTTCCAGTACCTAAAAAATCTTACTTATGAACCACAAGCTGACAAAGTATTCAAACTCAGGCCGGTCAAATTGTTATGTAAGATAGAGAATTTATTCTTGTGAACTGCCATGCAACTTTGACCGAATCAAAATTCATAGACCGCAACGAAAACAACAAAAACAATAAAATTTCCCTATGCTAACATCTTAAATTTTGTAAAAGGCAGTTTACAGCTACAAATATATTGTATCATATGGGGTGATGAAAACATGATAAAAAATGCAATGAACTTAAATTTAAACTTTATCAGCTGCTCCTCCTGGTGAAGCTCGTATGAATACAGGAAGAGCTCTTCCAGATAAAGGAATAATGAAGTACCTTCAATATTAATTTTAAGTATCCGATTAGGGATTGCAAATTAACTACACAGCTTGAAACTCTGCCCCCCACCGATGTAGGGAAGCCTGTCAAACACTGCAAGCAATCAACAAATTAGAAAATTTACAAAACCAACAACAACAAAATATCCCAGAATCGCAATACCGATTCAGCATACTAAAATGAAAAGCGTTTGAAAGAAATTCTCTCTATTTCATCCATATTTCTCTTCATATTTGATGTCTTAAAAGACTACCATCAATTTATAAACTCACTGAAACTCTAACCCAACTCTGCCCTTTGCACAACACAAAATAAAAACATAAAAGAAATTAAATATCTTCTCCATGCCTTTCCTTTACAAACGTTATATTTGCATTATACCTCAAAAAATTGAGGTCTCAATATGCCATACCCTACAAGCTCCCAGATTTCAACATTCACTAACACCAGAACCATCCCCTGCAAACACCATCAGCTGCAGAAGTAAGAAAGTAACCAAAAAATCCCAGAAAAAGTAAAAAAGCACAAAATTTTAAGAAATTTAGACACAACCTTTTATATCTGGGAATCTGTTCAGCAACTAAAAGCAGATCTATTTCTGCAGATAAACAAGTTAAAAAAATTTCAGTGATCAGATAAGAAAATCCTAAATACAAACAAGTTCACATGAATATTTAGATAAAGCAACAAACCTTAACAGGAGCATCCGCAACACGGTAAGCATCAGCCGTTGTACCAACCAACCATAACCCAGGAAAAACATTCTAAGAGTCCAATAAAAGGAACCGATTCAATGTTTATTACAAAATTTTTTTTAAAAAAATGAAAACCAGAAAGATTTGCTCTTACATCAAGTTGTTTCTGAATATTCTTAGGCCTTTTCTTAGGCCTTCTGGCAGGCCTTGATCCTGTTATCACAAAGATATCTTCTTCAATCTCTTCCTTTGATAAAGCTATCCAAAACTTCCTTTTTTCTTTCTTTTCTGCAACCCCTCCATTTTCAGCCAAACCCCTTAATCTCATAGACTTCGGCACCACCGTTTCACTCGTCTTTTCCACTACTGCTGTCACTACCGCCGTCGACGTGTCCACCAACACCTTCCGTGGCCTCAAATTCCACGGTCTCTGCACAGTCTCCTCCTCCTCATCCTCGTCTTCTTCTTCAGCTTCATTTCTTTGCGGCTTTAACGACTCCACTACTTGCTCTTGCTGTTCTTCTTCGCGGTGGCTTTGTTTAATCGGTTTTGGTGGGGGAGGAAAGGATAAGCGGTGAATGCGGGTGGAGCGTGACCCAACACGCGTCGGACGAAGACGGTCGTGGTCCGAGTCGGACTCAGGAGAACGGCGGTGGTCGGCGGTGGCGGTTGAAGAACTACCACCTCCGTGGGTCCCCCATTTCAGAAACGGAAAGCTGAAGTTGTGTAAAGGCTGTGACTTTACTGGTGCAGCAGCCATCTAACAATCTAAAATAACAAAACGAAAACCAACAAAAGAAACAACTATACATAAACGAAGACGCTTCGTCAAAGCTAATAAATTGAGAAAGATGGAGCGCGGTGGAGGAAGTGGCGGAGCCAAGGAAGAGCAGCCGAGGAAGAAGAAGAAGAACGAAGAAATATCAAATATGTTTGTTGAAGAAAAGAACTCATTGTTTTTTCTTTCGTTTTTGCGTAGGTCACATATACAAAAGCAGGATTACCCGGGGATTGGATTTTTTCGTTATGACATTTTTAGCCTTGTTGCTCTATTTATTTACATTTCTGTACCCAAGGGGAAATGCGATGCTAGTGTGGTGCACTTTTGCGTTTTGACCGTTTCGCGAGGTGTAATTTGCATGTGTGGGTTAACTTTTTGGTGGCCTTTCCTTTGTCCTTTGTTAAAATCAAACGTGTGGGTTTAATTTTTGGGTGATCTTAGGGTCGAAACGATCAGACCTTTCGAAGAATGGATCGTGGACATTTGATTTGTATTTATTTATGTTTATTTATCGGGTTAATAAATTATTATTATTATATTTTTAAAATATATTTATTAAATAAATTAAATTTGAGTAAGATATGTATGTTTTATTTATGTTTATAAATAAATTTTAAACTAAAAATTAATATTAATTTATATAATTTATTTAAAATTTTTGAGATTCCGCCTAATAGATTTTTAGTTTGAAACCTAACGTCGACTATAATTTTTTTATCTTTAAGTGATAAACTACACTCAGCAAATTTAAGTTACTTATCTTGCTCATATTAAGCAAGGCTTAGTAAAAAAAATTTTAAATTCGATCTAATCCAATTTAAATTATTATGAGTTAATAAAAAATATATTTTTATTTAAATTTAAAATAGTAACATACTAATATAAAGCATTATTTTGACCAAAAATATGAGCTTTGAGGTCAAAATAGGTTTGAATTAACTTAGACTTAGATAAAAAATATTATATATTCGGGTGGTAACTTGAAATAGTTACAAGTCTAACCGTGTACTGCTTTGTTAAAAAAGAAAGTGAGAATAATTTGTTTCTAAAAAAAAAAAATAATTTATGTAATTTGTTTAAAAGTATCTACATGTATTATCAATAAAAACTCAAACTTGGCTTAATTTAAACTGTATTGCTTACGTAATTTGTTTATTTTTACTTTATTATAATACATATCATTAGGATGTTTTATTTTTTATTTTTTGAAATTTTACCATTATTTTTTTCTATTATTACATTTTTTTCCCATCTAGGAGGAGGGTGAAGAGAATGTGGCAGAAATAGACGGCCTGAGAAGTTACTGAGACGTAAAATCATGCTTTCTAGGTTTTGTTTGGGACAGATATAAAGATCGCCTCGTGGATTTTTGCATTGTTTTTCTTCAATAAGATAATTATATCACTGTGGAAAAGTTTTTGAATGCTTAATTTTTTTTATCAATTTCTTTTAATTTTGTTATATTATCTTATCGCTTAGTCACTGAGTGTGATCTCTTTAAAGAAATAAGCATTGAAGGATGATTGAATAAGTTCAATCTTTACACTCTTTATATAAGTTTGATTGCCATTGAGTCTCTTAGAATTTCAGATCAAGCAAAACTTCTATTCAAGCTTATATAAAGAGGCAACGTCAACACTTTGAGATATGAGTTATTAGAATTTTTTCTTTCTCTCTTGTTTTCACTTACAACATCTTTTATTAACTTTAGCATTAGAGTATCTCCCGAGTCCAAATCCAAACCTCTCATCTTTATTGCTTTGCAAATTTTCTTGTAGCATATAATTTGATTTTTGTTACGCGTATTAATGAAAAAAATAATATACTAGAACGAATCATTTTAAATTCTAAAAAATAAAATCTATCGTAAGTGTTTAAAAGTATAAGGGTTGTATAGTTGACCAATTTCTTTGGATTAAAAATAGATTTATTTATTTATAATGTATTAATCATAAAAAAAAATTGACATTTGAGTACTTAAAATGAAAAATTTGATATTTTCTCCCTCCGCAAATCATTTCTAAATATCCATCAGAACATCTATTTGTTGCTAA